>JARQZJ010000132.1:775000-1975000 GCA_030704895.1 Henosepilachna vigintioctopunctata | reverse complement strand
GGAATCTCTAGGAAGCTTGCATACTATGAAGTCAGGATTTTACTTCCTGAATATTGAATGGCTAGATTAAATTTCGTTTTTGAAGAATTTCTCTCGAATTATAATTTTCGATACCTTGTTTTATCATTTAACTCAGTTCATATATAAAAATGAGGTATAATGACGAACGAAAAATAATATAAAAGTATATAAAACTCAATTATGTGAAATTTTATGTATGTATATATATGTACCTATATATAAATCACACTCATTTGAATCACCTGGCTTACCATGAGACTTTAGATGTTTCCTTATGGTTAAGAAGACTAAAACTTCCGAAGCGAATGCTAAGCCAGAAATAATCCTCTGAATATTGAAGAAACCAAAAGCCAATTTGATTTTATTCTAAAAAATAAGTTTGACGTTGGATATATATGGTAATTCATAAAATTCAATTATTCATTAATTTTGACGAAGTTGTGATATTTATTTATTTATTTATTCAACATACACTGTTTTATAGGACATGCCCTAATTATAAAACAGGAAATACAACAGATACTGAGGACAAAATTGGTAATACAAAAGTTCAAAAGTTTAAATTTTGTACTTTCAAATTTTTGAGTTCAATTTTAAAAGAGAGAGTTTGTGATATGAAACACAACTGATAAAATGAAATATAATTAATGACACGGAGGTTTCGCTTATCTTTTAATTAAATATTATGTTAAAAACAATAAATTAGAAATCAAACCACTTGATTTAAGTTTCACTGAACATATTATTACAAACTCTACATATGTTTCGGGTGGTTAACTCATTATCAAGAGTATACAATAGTTTGTAATAATATATTCAGTGAAACTTAAGCCAAGTGGTTTAATTTTTAATTAATTGTTTTGGAATTTAATTATAGGAATAATTAAATTTAGATGCTGACCAAACTTATACATACATATAAAAGATAAACACACATAGATATACATTCACATATTAACACTTATACACACATACAAGTATATGAGTGAATATGAATCTTGTACGTGAATACACATAAATGATTGTTCTGCAGAGATTATGCATATCAAGGAAACTTGCCTTAATATCAGTAACAGAACAGTTTAAAATATCCATTTTGACTCCCAAAATATTATATTGTTCTCACGTCGTGTACAATGGAGAAAATCTTAGAACATTCGTTCTAGCTGCTGGAAGGTAGAACGTGAATTCGCTTCTGGAAGAAACTCTTGAACAATGAAGTTAAGCTTTTGCAGTAATCCCTGACATTCCACTTTATTGTTAGTTATTTTATGCAAGAAGATTTTTTCATGGCATTTCCTTCGCGCACTGAGTGTGTGTCCACATAATGTCGACTTGTAAGTATTTTATGTTGTATGCCTATAGGTGGTTATATTCCATCAATTCTGAAGCTCAAAAATTTCAGGAACATTCGTTGAATAGATCCCAGTTGATCAATATGTAACTGATAACCAGGATTCCAGACTGTTGATCCGTATTCGAGTTTAGATCTTACGAGAGCACAATACAATGTTTTCAGAGTTGATATATTGCTAAATTCCTTACCAATACGAATAATGAGACCATATACTCTACAGTCAGCGGTTGCTGTAGCATTGATATGTGGTACAAAAGTTTGTTGATATACAAGAAACGTCAACAAAAATTAAGTTTTAAACGTTGAAGATAGCCTGTTATAGCTGAAAACATTAAGAATTAACTATCTTAAACAGGCAATAAGTTAATTTAGAAATATGTATATATATATATATATATATATATATATATATATATATATATATATATTATTTTATTTTGAATGTTTTTAGCAATAACAGGCTTCTTTTAATATGAAAAACTTTGTTTTCGTTGTATATCACAACTTTGTCAAAACTAATGAATAATTGAATTTATGAATTACTATAGATATCAAAACGTTAAACTTAATTTTTAGAAAAATCAAATTAGTTTTTCGTATTTTCACTCATTGATTTTCATTATCAGAGGAATATTTCTGGCTCAGCATTCGCTTCGGAAGTTTTAGTCTTCTTCACCATGAGGCATATATTGATATACAACGAAACGTCAACAAAAATGAGGTTTTCCATATTAAAAGAAGCCTGTCATTGCTAAAAACATTCAAAATAAAATATCTTAAACAGGCAATAAATCAATTTGAAAATATATATATATATATATATATATATATTTATGTTTATATACACTACATTCATATTACCTATTCAAGAGCAATTGGAGTCCAACGTTATTCCAATAATCAAATAATATTCTGCAAAGTTAGTTCAACGAATATTCCTGAATGCATTATATTTGGCGAGAATCACAATATTTTCATCGATTATCTTATGAATAAATTCAATGGACGATGAATCTACTCTGTGATAGTTCATAATTATATGAGAGGTAATAATAAAAACTTGTCTAAAAATCACTGACTGAACAATTCTTTATTCGACTAGTTTCGCCTTTTACAGCATTATCAAGAATGATTCATTCATGAACATTCTTGATAATGCTGTAAAAGGCGAAACTAGTCGAATAAAGAATTGTTCAGTCAGTGATTTTTAGACAAGTTTTTATTATTACCTCTCATTTGATTATCTTATGAGTATAATGAATGCATACAAATACTCAACCAGTAGTCGAAGCTATCATCATCTAATACTTCCTTAAGATTCAGACAAAAATGCTATATAAATAGCTCGTCATTGATAATTATTGGTTATTAAACATTGAATTAATAATAATAATGAGTCTACGAATGTTATTGGCAATGGTTATTCTGCTGATGAAATTGGCTTTCCCGCATAAATAATATTTCGGAAAATGGTATTTCCATCGAAGTAATGTAAAAAAACTCCTTCAATCTCCCTCCAGGTGCCATCAAAATGTTATCTGCTATGCGTTATATTTCTGGTTTATTTCCCTTGACATTAACTCATAACGCTAAACATTTATCAGGTAAAGACCAGAGAACTATTAGCTAACATATTCAACAACAGTCAGTAGTGTTTTGATTACAATCAAGACAAGATGGCGCTAGTATTGCTTTGTAAGAATATTTTTAAAAGTGTGCATTTCTATGGTAAGTTGATAGTTTGCATTATTCTGAATGAAATTTTCAATATACAATACGTCTAATTGTGTGTTTTCAGAATCACTTTTTATTTCAAATATATCTATGTTTAAATTTATGTAATATAGGTACATATAAATGGTTAATATATTAATACACAACTCGAGATGTCAGTTGCAAAAAATAAAAATGAGTGCCTTTCATTCATAAGTTCATACTGTTCGTTTCCGTTGTCTGCTGGTAATTTTAGAAAAGAAGTTTGTATAATAAAAACAATTGATACTAACAATGGTTATAAAATAAACTCTTCTTTATTGATAAACTAATCAAAAATAAACAAAGAAAGATACTATTACAAAGAATTTTTTCTATTCACTTAGAAAAACAACATAAAATATTTCATTCAATTAATTATATACCTAACTTGAGCAATAAAATTTGTAGAAGATTACATAGAAATAACGTGAATATGATATGCACGAGCAAAAAGAATTTGGGTTCATTATTGGTAAATAACAAGGACAAACGTGACTTTTTTCGAGAAGTGGCGTTCATGAAATATTTTGCTGTGAATATGCTAGTTTTTACATAGTTGACCTATGTACGTCCAGGTTGACACTGGACGTTCTATACAGAAAAGAATCGATGAACATAGAAGATCAATACTTTTGAATAAGCCTACTACGGGTTTTTCTGAACAGTGCATTAAACATAATCATTTCTTGGATCGCACGAAGACCGAAATAGTACCTACACTCCGGTAGTAAGAGCAAAATATTAGATACCCTTGAAGTCTTGGAAATTTCGATAGTCAAAGAAAAGAAAAAGAAGTGATAAATTCTGTGGTTTAGTGATAAGTGAAAGCTGTAGAAATTCAGTAACATTGTATACCTTTGATAATGGGTTAACCACCCGAAACATATGAAGCATTTTTAATATATTCAGTGAAACTGAAGTCAATTGTCTTAATTTTTAATTTTATAATTTTAACATATAAATTAGTTCAATCCAAATTCTAATATTTGGTGAATTTCAAAATACTCAGTTTCAGTTTTCTCCCGGTTATCTTTCTGCATTTTTTTACTATCTATTTTCCTATCTGTCCTCTGTATACTCGGGTTATTAGCCCATTATCAAGAGTAATTACAATATTAACTACAAGAAACATATGTAGAGTTGTTAATATACTCAGTGGAACTTGAGTGGAGTGTTTTAATTTTAATTTATCATTCAACATAATGTTTTACTAAAAAATAAGCGAAACCTCGTGTCATTTATTTCAAACAGTGGATGTTGAAATATGGAGTAACTTATTTCTTCTTAGTGTTTCTCTTCGAATTATAGCATCGAACGTTTATGACTACCAAACGTATGTACATACATCAATGTACATCAAACGTATATAATAATAATAATAATATTGAGTTTATTCATAGAATTATTTTCAATGCAGTACAATAAACTCTCAAATCCACTGAGAAAATCAATTCTTTATAGAGAATAGTTTTCTGTGTGTGGTTTACAGTACACTAACATATTTTCATCTACAGAATAATACAATTGAAAGACACAATCGGGTTATTACATAGTCATAGACGGTAATATCGTCCGTTTGAGAAATGTCACATCGGGTAGTTTTCGTTAAATCAGGTAAGTAACAATTCCATTTAAATCAGTTTGGTACGTTTCATCATATCAAAAGTCACTTTTAATAGGTTTGAAAAAGGTTTCAATTCAGAAATTCATATGTTGAATATTAAGCGGAAATAAAGAAGAAAACTCTACTCTACAACGTCTACCGTTTCGATGAAGAATGGAAATAACTCTACTATTCAAATAATAGGAAACGACGTAAAAACAGTGGATATAGTGGTCTTTATATCAAGGTAACTTCCGGATACTAAACCAGTTAACGTCCTTGAGATTATAAGGAAACATTGCGCTGATGCCACATGTGAGAAACTAGTTCTAAAAACCCAATATTTACAGTTCATGTCTCCTGAATATAAATGAGGGGAAAATAAGTGAAATTGATGAAACCTTCTACATGGCCTAAGGGAGCTTATGTAGGTTTTTTCGCAGTAGGCTACCACCTGATTCAGATCGTTAACTCCTTCCCAAACAAATAATGAAACTCCAAATCTGATTTCAATGGAAATTCAAATTTCAAATGCAATAAAGCTGGATCTCTCCAATGCAGAGTAGATCAACCACGTAAATTCGAAATTTATTTATCTGACTGAGATTGGACGTAGAAAAGCCCAATCCTTTGTCTCTCAATTTAATTTTTTTGACTTCAAAAATGTTGTTTCCTTCTGTCGTAGCGAACTCCAATCGGATAGGGTAGGAATTTAATGTCATAATAGCATTAAATCTGTATGCATAGACTTAGAAGAATATTCATTGTATCGAACAGTTGTTCGAAAATTGTGCAATAGAGTGAACAAAAAAGAAGAAAAATGCTTTCCATTTTTCCAACCGTTTTTCCTGTATCTGTGCTACTTCATTCATGTGCTTGATCATGTATTAATACTACGGAATCCCAGCCCCTAAATAATAATAATAGTGAGAAAAACGGAGTGTATTTTGCTCTTTTATGATTGATTATTTGAAAAGAATTCTTTCGAAAAAATAGTAAGTTTGACTGAAGATGCAATTTGTAATGGTCGTATTTTTGTTTTTCTTCAGAAGTTTATCCCTGATACTTGATGAATAGAGTACATATAATTCATTAGTGGTCCTATTTTAATATACCTTTTCTCAATTCAGTCATCTTATGAAGATTAACTTTGATTTTCAAAATAAATAGTATAATGAGTAAATACCCAAGTTAATCGAATAATATGATGAAATTGTGGAAAATACTTTCTCTAGGTTAACATAATTTCATTCAAACAATTTTGTCGTACTTTTCAGTAGGTTGATGGTTTTGCACTTCGACTGACTGAGTCCTGGGTCAGTTAGAAATAGTAAAATTTACTTCACAATAGTTGAAAAAACGTGTGTGAATTTGAAAAACAGTGTTTTATTTACTATTTCAATTGTGAAGTGAATGTACATCTATCACAGTGGTACTGACTCCATGGGGTTTGAGGGGACTTGACCCTCCTCAAAAATTCATTTGGAAGGCTTTGACTCCCCTAAAAATTCATGAACATTATCAGTTAGCATTAAACATTATTTTGCTTCGAAAAGTCACAATTATATTGATATTTTCAGATTCGAAATATAGGTATGAGGTCAATAATATTTCAATATATTACAGTTGTACCTACTGTAGTATCAATTTCCAAATACTTGAATATTTTTGAGGTCTAAGACCCCACCGAAATCTTGT
Source organism: Henosepilachna vigintioctopunctata (assembly GCA_030704895.1). Classification (NCBI taxonomy): domain Eukaryota; kingdom Metazoa; phylum Arthropoda; class Insecta; order Coleoptera; family Coccinellidae; genus Henosepilachna; species Henosepilachna vigintioctopunctata. The sequence goes on along the minus strand of JARQZJ010000132.1, from coordinate 1,968,566 downwards.
TATTGTGCCTTCATAATTTACTAATTTTATTGACTATCAAAGCATTTACTTCGAGATAATGCTTGTAATTAGTAAATCCTGAACCTTTTTAAAGTGAAATATAACTATCTCTTTACTTATCAATGAAAGTTCTCTTATTGTGCCGGCGCAATATTTTATATTTCATTATTTTGATGATAGTTTAGAATTGATTAGAATTTATTTTCAAAGCTATATCTACACTTCTCTGTGATATACCATTATAAATTAGTTGTGTTTCGTTTTTCGACGCCAGAAAATGTGTCAGCGATGTCGAGTTTCCCGGAATATCGAGTTATCGAGAGTCAAGTTTCCGGGGTCCTTATGTCATCCTATGACGCTAAAATGCTAAAACAAAACTTCAAAACTCACTATTTTCCATGTAAAATTTAGAACATTTCCTTGGCAAGAACCCTGGCATGGACAAATCCAATATTTTTCCAATATATAAGTCGCCGTCACGAATCAAAAAATGACCTCAAACATTCGAAAAGAAATGATGTGAACAAATCTCAGAAGGATACAGTGGAAGCCTTTGAAACAGATAGAACACATATAGTAAACACATGAATACATGACTAAAATTATTTAGATTGAGTTCTTTGTAATATTTCATGAAATTAAATATTTTGTCATCAGTTACTGTTTTAGTTTTTTTGGATTAGATTGAGCTCTTTGTTATATGTCTTTCATTTTATTTATTTAGTATCATTAAACAATATGTTATTATTTTCTGTGATTGGGTATTACAGAAAATTGTAATTCTTAATTTCAAACAGAAACTTTTATGTTACTCTGGATATTATTAAATTTTTATGGAATTTTTTATTATTTTTTGACTTTCTCTATAGTCAAAATCGTTCGAATGCTTTTTACTAAATATCCCAGGTAAATTTTGTCCCAGTTTTAACAGTTTTAATATATATTGAAAGAAAATGCAAGAAAATCATAGGAACAAAATCCATTATGTAATTGAGAGTGTTATAATTAAGATATCGACCTATCAGAATTTTTATGCAGAAATAATGGGAAAATAATCGAAATATGATTAACAAAATATCACTCAGTTATTGATTGAAATACCAACCAGAATTTGAAAACCTAACATAACAAGAGATTCAACCCCAATAATTATGTTGAACTAATCTCAATCGAATCAATAATTTAATTTTTAATTTGTTTTTTGTTTGTTTTCAACACAATAAAAATCACTTACAATGTCTAGGTGCTGAAGTTCTTATCAAAATTTCAATTATTATTATCAGAAAAGAGAGGAAACTCATTAATACGACTTCTCTCGAGAACAATCGATCTATCTTCAAGAAATTCGACAAACCGAGCAAGAAATACGAGTACGTTACATCATCAACCAAAATCTATGTCGATTAGATTGCTGTATTACCAAACCAATTAATTGTTTTTAGATTTGTTGGTGATACGCGATAATGTTTCATAGGCTGGCTTCAATTAGAGCATATTTACAATAGAATAGACTAGTTGAATAGTTGAAAAATGTGCCATGTAATATGTTTGTTTTATGAATAAATAACAGGATTTCAGTTGTAATCTCAGTATTTATATTTATATTGCAATGTCACGATTTTTATTACCTCAAAATTGCAACAGAGACATAGCATGCTTCGCGTTTGCAATTTCGTCCATAATAATCAACCGAGATTTACGAACCACTAACAAAATATGAATGGAATAATATAACTATATAAGTCTTTATTTTCCTAAAGTAAAAAAACTTCCAGTTACAGGAAATATTAAAAAAATAATTACAGTATTAACACCTAATGATATAATGCAAACGTTTAAAAGAGACTATCTATAAAAAAAGTAATTATAATAACAATATAGACAATAGACAATATAGACAATAATAAACAATGAGAATATATCAACCGAGATTCATGAAGCACTGACAAAATATGAATGGAATAACATAACTATATGAGTCTTTATTTTCCTGAAGTGAAAAAAACTTCGAGTTACAGGAAATATTCAAAAAAATAACTACAGTATTAACACCTAATGATATAATACAAACTTTCAAAAAAAGACTATCTATAAAAAAGTAATTATAATGACAATATAGACAATAATAAACAATGAGAATATAGCTATACTTCAAAAGTTACTATACATGAAAATATTCCAAGTAAATCCGACTTATGGAAGCAAATGAGTCACTGTTGATATCGCATTTGTCAGACAAATCCTCGAATAGCGAACATATAATATATCTTATGGATGATTGTATGAGGGAATTAGTATTCGCAGTACTCAATGAAAGAAGTTGACTTGAACGTGAACATTGTCTAGGAACATGAAAATCAATACAGCCAATAAGGGTAGGACAGTCTACATAACCACGTAAGAGGGTATACAGAAACTTAAAAGACAAGTCCCTGCCAACTTCGAGCGATTTAGCTCCAAACCTGTTCAACAGATCAGTTTGGCTATATCCTCTAGCTGGATAAACGTGATCTTCCCTCCAAATTATATATTTTAGAAATTTTTGTTTTATCGACTCTAAATGATTTTGATGAGAATTGTAAATAGGACGACAAATCATACATCCGAAATGTAATTTGCTTTTTACAAGCGCATTAAATAATTGCTTAAGCGTTTCTGTATTCGAAAAGTGACCAGCATTACGCACAATGAATCCGAAAGATTTGAATGCTGTTGCAATGGTTTTTTATATGAGGCACAAAAGTGAATTTCTGAACAAATATTATACCGAGGTCTCAAATTTCGGAGACCCTGGTCAGAATGGTTTCGTTAATTGTATAATCAAATTGTACAGGCCGTTTCTTTTCAGTGAATGTGACAACGTTACATTTAGTTACATTAATATTGAGTTTATATCGGTAACATCAATCAGAAACAGCGGTGAGGCCATCCTGTAGGCTTGTCCTGTACACAATACAGATATGTTTCAAATATGGGATATATTTTTAAATCATCAGCATACATGACACTATGAACTGCTATACAACCATTAATACATTCACAAAGAGAAGAAACAATAAAGGGTCTAAATTAGAGCCTTGTGATACACCCGGAATAGTTGTATATACATATGACTTATGACACAAAAATTGTACAAACTGTGTTCATTTATTTAAATGAGACTCAATTATGGAATTACTAGATGTTTGGAGAAACTTGATGTGCTTTTCGGGTTCTACAACATAACTTTATGATTCATTTGATCTAATGCTTTCCTCGAATTTGTATATATAACATCTACCTGACTTCTTTCATCAAGATTCTTTAACACGGATTGTGAGAACGTTAGTTTCGCAAGATCTATTGGACATGAATCTGTGTTGTTCAATCTTTACTTGATTTAATGAAACAATTGTTAAACTTATTTACACATATATTAAAAAAAATACTGCATGACGTACGTTTCGATGAGATTCACCTTTTTCAAATGCTACGTGCAGACTTCACGTAGCATTTGAAAAAGGTGAATCTCATCGAAACGTACGTCATGCAGTATTTTTTCTCATTCATTTTTTGTTATTTATTATTATATGTGTACAATTTGTTATGTTTTCTCTGTAATTGGATGTATATCTGTTGAGAATAAATGTATTTTATTATTTATTATACTGCTCAGTCGGATATTCAGTCCAATTATATAACTAAATATTTTATATTTTCATCACTTTTGTAAATTATTTTTGAAAAGTTTGATATGTTTTTTCCTTTTAGGCATACTGTTGATTTTTGTATTTATTGACAATGTTTGCCTCCAATCAAGCGAAGATGATGTGGAAAAGGCAAGGGCTTCAATTAGCAGCTTGAAGGAAGTTACTGGCAACCCTGTTGACATCAACGAAGTTCAATTCTTTCTTCACACTACTGGACCGAAAGGTTATATCACTAGGAATATAGATACATTCAAACCGAATGTGATAAGGGAAAAGGACTCTAAGATCTACTTCCTTATTCATGGATGGACACAGAGTAGAGAAACAACCCCTTGGTTTAAACCACTCACTGAGTTTTTATTAGATAAAAATCCTGATGCATACGTGATACAGACAGATTGGAGCAAACCTGCGAATGTTAATTATTCCCTATCTGCTTTCTATACAGAGAGCGTTGGTAAGTTATTTTGAAAAAATAAATTTCAGATTATTTCGTGCAAAATAATCAGTCAAGTCTTTTCGATTAAACTTTTGGATGTAGATGTCGACAATTTTAGTTTTCACAGAATTAAATTCGAAAATCTGTTCTATTTCAAAGTATAAATTAATATCAGTGAATTTTTCATTGAAGTTTCCGAAAAAATGTCTCTTATGGACGTCCTTTTTCATCCTCGGAAGTATCATAAGGGTTAAAAACACAGTACTGTCTCTGAATAAGATCAGGGTTCAAAGTATATATGATCTCCCCATCTATTTAATTAACAGAAACATCGATATCATTTCACTATTTCAGTTTTGACTAAACTGATGAATAATGCTTATTTAAAAGTAGATTTCCGAATTGCAAACGTCATTATTCCTTTACATAAGACAGAAGATATGAATTACAAAACTAAATTAGAAACCTACCTGTATTCTTCAATTTTTTTCATGGAAAAAATTATGAGTGAAGATCTAATACATTAAATGGAGGATAATATTTTTGTGAGAATATTGATATAAAAGGGTAGAAGTACAACGGATGCAGATGGTTGGGACAATGTTAGACTATTTTTAGAGTGGTATATATTAGGAGTCATTGTTTTCAGATTTGACTAAGGCTTTTGACTGTATCTTCCATTCGATTTTGTTAAGCAAGCTGAAGAATCTTGGTGAAGAATTTGGTTTTATGGAAAGCAGTTTGAGATTACTTGAGTCGTATGCAGTAGCTAGATTTTTGCTGTGAAGGGCGGTATTCGGTGTTCCACAGGGCTCAGTACTTGTACTCCTGATATTCACAATAAAATGACAAAATAATGTTGAACATCAAATTTATAAATAGAAGTTACTTTTCATTACCTTTTTCAGGAAATATCATCGGTGATTTCATCCACATAATCGTCAAAGACAACTCAATTCCTCTGAAGAACATCGTTTTAATCAGCCATTCATTAGGTGCTCACGTTTCTGGATGGGCAGGCAAAAGACATTATGAGCTCACACACGTGAAACTTCCCAGAATTATTGCTTTAGATCCCGCTGGTCCTTTATTTTCCAAGCGACCTGACAAAATGAGACTTAATAAAAATGACGCAGATGTAGTAATGGTTATCCATACCAACGGAAATGGATTCGGCATTGCAACACCTTCTGGAACAATCGACTTTTTTCCTAATGGGGGACAACATCAGCAAGGCTGTGCTACAAATATTACAAAAAAAAGGTCATATAATGCAGATAGAAGTAAGTGCTGTTCAAATAAGCAGCATATACATATTTCTTCAAATAAATAATATTATAAAGTTATAATCATGACAAAAATTTATCTCATCGTTGATTGAAGTTTAAACTAAGACAAGCCTTACATTTGACAACCACCATGTGATTGAACGGACGTGGTTGATTGAATCAACCATTTTCTACATAGAACCTTACTATGCTCTGCGGATCTTTATGAATCTTCAGTTTGTGCTGTTATTGATCAGTTATTTCCTTTTAATTATACGACTTCTCAAATAAACGACTCTGATAATGTCGGTTATTCAGTTTGATATAACTTGAAATTTGGACAGACAAAAATATCTGCTTCAATTTTCATTTCCACCTGGAAACAGCACTCAATTTCAATGATATGATATAAGAAAACCAAACTCATTTCAGTAAATTGTTAAAATAAACAATACTTTCATTATTGACCACATCATCTAATTTCAGGTATCTGGTGTGATCATACTAGAGCCTACAAACTTTTCCTTGAAGCTGTGAAGAACCCGAAGATGTTTATGGCGGAAAAATGCAAAAGTTATGAACACTTCGAACAATTGAAGTGTGGGCGTACTAAAGTATCTCTTGGGGATATGAAAACAACTAAAAAAGGATTATTTTATCTCAATACAAGTGGCATACCACCTTTTTATTCATATAGATGACACAGTAACGAACAACAAGAAGAGGATCAGCAAAAATATTTGAATAATAAATATATTAAACATGAAGTAAAATATTCTATACAATTTGAGACAATATGTCAATTAATATTTTAAATGCATCCGCAAATATAAATGCTACAAAAATAGAGGAATATATTAACAAGAGGTTTGGAATCGATTCAATACAAGAAATACTATTGTTGAAATGAAATACTGAAATAATACTTGGGTACTGAATCAATTGGATGAAAGGCATTCAAATAAATATGTTATTTCGATATTTTTGTTTGATATCGTCTGATACATTGCAATCCTAAAACAAAGCAGAAAATATGAACTTTGGATCATCACATTTTGATATTAATTTTTTGAGCTGCTAGTTGAAACGCTCCCGGTAATCCGGTGCAAAGATTAGGAATTGTTTCACAATATACCTTTTCGCAATATTGATGGCTATTGAAAGTCAAATTTTAATTAAAAGAGTTCTAGTCTCTTGTATTTACATAAATTAGATAGAAATATAAAATAGGTGAAGTACGTATCTTATTTATTCAAATGATCTCCTGGCTAGCTTCTCCGGTTGCATGGGGTTGAGGTACTACTTTTGTCAACTTCGAGAGTTTACTTACTGCTCTCTGCCTCTTTCTTTCAACCAAGTTCGAATATTCAGATTCGATTATCTGGATTCTTCACAACTTATAGTCAGCCTGGGCATGAATAAGATAGCCTGATGTTGTTCCTAGGGGTGGAACTAGGAGGTTCTATATAATTTATACAAATATCACAATAATGTATAAGATATGCCTTCGCCCAAGGAGTCTGCTTTTTCACGACCAAATCTTTAAAATATATTAAGATCAACAACTCTAATAATTGCACGATTCTTTGAGTTAAGACTGAATGAAATGAGTAAATTAAATAAACTGAATTTAGGAAACTAATTGCAAAAATATGTATATTATATAAATCGAATCATTAATCGATTGGGCCGATACTTGATGAAAATCTAGACACATAATTTCAACAAAACTAAGTAGTTTTCCGATTTTTACCATAACAATTCAAAACATGACAATATCGTGTCGCCAACACAGTGGCTTCATCAGATGTTGATGATAAACTGAGCTATTACATTGTGGACTGCGTATATTTATCCTGAAGTGCGTGGGGTGGGAATGACCATAGAACAATTCTTCCTTTAAAGGGGGATGACTATAGAACATATTTCTTCTGAATTGTGGGGGATGATCATACTTTTCTTCGATTGCATTTTTACTTGAATAAATTTATTTACGGAGAATTATTCATTAAAACTTGATCATTTAATAAACTGTTCGACTTCTTCCTCTTATTGATTTCCATGGCTTCTAACAGGGTTAGTTTATAACCTTTTCGCTCTGTATGCAATATTTTAAAGTTGTTGTCGAAGACATGGTTCTCTTCTAAAAGATGTGTTGAGTACGTAAAATCGATTTTATTTTTGCAAAGCATATTTGGTGTTCAGATATTCTAAGATGGAAATTCCTGCCAGTTTGGCCAACATATATTTTGGGACAAGTACCGCAACTCAACTCATAAATACCCGATTTATCATCAGGCGAAATTCTATCATTTGCATTTCTGATGTGTCTACCCATGGTATTCTGGGTTTTGAAAGCTATCGTTAAATTTCTATCAGATAAAAACTACTTAGTTTCATTTAAATCGAGTCAATAATTTGATGATTTTGAATGAATTCATTTTTACTTATTGAAATATCAATTTCTTCCAAAGATTGAACATGAGGTCATAAATCGAAAATTGAAATGGCCTTCATTGGTGTTAATATAAACTTAGAACTTCAATTTCATTAGGCATCATAATATACCATGTATAAAGGATAAGTGATTGTAGCAAACACATTCAACAATTCTCTAGGGAGAGAATATTTTATTTGATTTATTGCGCAGTAGGCTTTCGTTAATTTTTTGAATAATGCATCAATATGTTGACACCATCTGAAATTACAATCCATGTATACCCCAAGGAAATTAACATGATCCTTAGAGGTGATTAATGTGCTACCAAACTGTATAGTCAGTGTCCGATTTAAGTTTTTAAAGTCAAAAAACATACAATCCGTCTTCTCAATATTTACAACCAAGGAATTTTTATGATACCAATATTTAAAGCACTGTACTAAATTACCAGAGAAAGCTCCTCTGGTAGAGAAGCTTTATATATAAGGAGAATATATAAATTGCTACTCAACGCGATCTGTTCGTGCCATATATAGAAATGACTCAGGTACAGAGGGGACTCCATATTAACTCTATAAAAATTTGAAGTCACTTACCCAACAAAATTAAAAATATAGAATGTTCCAGGCCTTTCAAGGCTGTTGTGAAACGAATGTTTCTCTCAAATGCTCATTTAAGTGTGTTTGCTTATTGAAATGATGTTCATAGTATTAAAATGTGAAAGTTTGTTATATTCTTTTGTTTTGTCATGTGGTATTGCATGTACAATTTATCAACATACTACATCTGTCAGTGGAAATGAAACTATTCTTTATTTTTATTTTATTTTTATAAATACGTCATTTCACATAATGCCATGTCATTATGAAAAATGACCAATAAGAGATAATAACTGTTAATAATCAATCTGTCCGGGCACTATATATAATGTCCATCACCTATAAGTGGCAGGTAATGAAAAACATGTTTTGTTATTCTTAGTTTTTATCAAAATATTAAAATAAATTAAACTCAATTAATATTCAATTATGTTTCACCAAGAGTTAAGCGAGAATTCAATCTCAATCATTCTTAGTTTTGTTTCTCTATTAAAACTAAATTGAAAACGCACAGAGCATAAAGCTAATAAAAGTTACTGAAAATATCAACACAAAATGAACGCATCACGACATTTCTTCAACTTGAAATATACTGAAATTTGTTCAGTATATAATTTACAATTGTTATGCTAAAACAGACGGGAAACATTAAATTTCCGAATTCTTTCGGTTGTTCCATAGTATGGATCCATTTCAAAAATTTGCGGTGGTAACGAAAAACACAATTTTCTCAATCATACGATTTTGCGATTACGATGGCTTTTACACACAGTGCGAAATAAATTATTAACGAATTGCCTAATGGTCACGTGCAATAATTATACTGACCAGGCAATCTGATAAATGAAGAAGTTCAGATAATAATCAATAACTTCCAATAATAAATCAGTACTTACCGTATGAATAATTTTTTTCAAATTAATAAATAGCTACTGAACTGTATTATTCATCAGACTCGTAATGAAAGTTTTACTTACTCATAAAATTTATAACCTTCATCCACCTGTTCCGTATATTTTAGGAAAAAATATAATAAGGAAAAATAAAGGAAATGCTTGTTGTATCGTGACTTCCGTGCGAAATCACGATGGATAAAGATTGACGTCGTACTAGTGATGTTTTTCGATTAAATATTCATGAATTGCAGCTTTATTACTGTATAACATTATAAGACAATGATAAAACGATATAATCAGTGAGATATTAAGATCGTGTTTTTGAAGTGTCACTTATTCTTGAAAGAGTTCACAGTTTTTGAGATCATAAACGTTGTGGTTTTACATGAACATGAAGTTTTTATTGCAATTTTTGCCTTTAGGGTTGCTTTTCTTTGTTGAATGTGAGTATCAACTTTAACCTGACAACTTTATTGTATTTCACGATAAATCCAATTCTAAATGAAATTTGATATCATCATCAAAAACACACATTCAAATGGAAAAATTTTATTTCCACTTTCTTCTTTATAAAAATTTCAATGAATAGTTTTTTTAACATGGAAATGAAAATGAAGAGTGGAAATTTATGTCCTGATAATTTTCAATGAATAACAAGGGGGTTTCGCTCAGCTCTAGATGAAACATTATTTTGAAAACAATAAATTAAAATTACCACACTTGGCTTACAGACTTCAAAAACTCTACATATGTTTCGGTTGGTTAACCCATTATCAAGAGTAACATTGTGTACTCTGAGTAACTGAGTATACTCATTGTCTACTGAGAGTTACATTACTCTCGATAATGGGTTAAGTACCCGAACATATGTAGAGTTATTAGTATATTTAGAGGAACCTAAGCCCAGTCTGTTAATTTTACTTTATTGCTGATAGTTTTGAATGCAGTCTATGTTAATTTTTTTCAGTGATGATTTTTTCCATAAATTATCAATTTTGGCATTAATTACAACTTCCAATTTCGAAGTTCACTAAAATTAGAACCACCAAACTCTACATTTGCCAAATCTTCTTCCTAATTTTGTGGTGATAGACTTGACAAGTGAAATAAACTATATTTCGAAATTTTCAGTGAAATACTCAAATGTCAGTAGCAACAGACATCAAAGAATGATGACTGTTGCTACATTTTTTGAGCTCATCTTCAAGACTTGAAGATGAGCTCACGCTCGAAACATGTTGACGAATTGATATTGTTAAATATAATTGTAAAACATTAAGCCTTGTGCTTAATTTTATTCTCGCTTAACTCTTGGTGAAACATAATTGAATAATAAATTAAATTAAATTCTTGGCTTAATGTTTGAAAATGAGCTAACGCTCGAAACATGTTGACTATTCATATTGTTAAATAAATCGTGAAACATTAAGCGAAAAGTTTAATTTAATTCAATAATAGTAAGGTAGTATAATAATAAGAATATAATCTCTGATACAGAATAGATATAATAGTATGATAATTTTTATATGTTATGATATCAGCCAATGATAATCGGCAACACATGTACTACACCGTACAAAATTGAATGATAGAGAATGCACTACCAACAACTAAACCCTTAAATTTTCATTTTCAAGCAACGAAAGTCTTACAGTTTATTTCTGATTTCGCTTATATAAAATCGGTCAACACAAAAATCACGTTCTTCACAATTTGATGAAAATATATACAAAAATTATCTTTACCAACACCTGTGTTGATTTACACAATTGAAAATAGACAATTTAGAGTAAAACGTCGAAACATTCAACAACAAAAGTCTTGAGAAGCATCTAATTCGCATTAGTATACAAACATTAGTAATGGCGATTGGTGTTAAATTCCAATAGACCACCAAGCGTTGTTGCCGTAGTTGTCACTTTCATGACCTGTTTATAGTTGGTCATAACACTCTATGTTTTGACTTAGGTATTCACCTTATCCGAAGGGTTAAACTTCAGTATTTGTAGAACAACTTACTAGAGTAACATAATTTTGTATTGAACTCTCAACAGTAGGTTGGTAACCCCAAACATTTTGTATGACAAAATATTTGTAGAACATAGCCAATTGTATTTGAATTTGGTGAATAGTATCCAAGTATACCCTATCTCCTCATTATTATTTGGGTTTGTAATAGAGATAACATGAATTGAGGAGAATAGTTGATAAAAATAACCACGTTACTTCCTGAGTAACATTTAGCATTTATAATGGAATTGATTCTAGAGTTTGTAATGATTATTTCAGGTGAATATATAATAGATGTAGACGAGCCGACCACAACTACACCGAACACCCCAACTACGACTACAGAAATGAATACGAAAATTATACCACCTGTTCATCCAGATGAAGTAACATTTTTCCATTTCACATCCAAATTTTTCACACAGAGATATAGACTGTTGAATCCAAACAAGACTGAGACTTTTAGCCACATGTTTGGAAAGATGTACTTCTTTATGCACGGTTTTGGAGAGACAAGGCAGAGAACTAAATGGTACAAACCGATCACAGAACTTATACTCCAAAAATATCCTATGCCCACGTGGTGATAGTAGACTGGAAGAAACCTGCATCTTACCATTTCAATGTAACGGTTAAAACTGGGGAGGTGGTTGGTGAGTATACCGAAATCCTATTGAAGATAATTGAACCTTTTCACATTTCATGTATTCGTACATTAATCTAACTAACAAGATTCTCAAGAATATTTTTTTTATACCAAGATGATTTTTGGAAATCCGGTTCTCTTTGGCATAGTGACCATAACATTCACAAAAGTAGGTACATTACAACATAAACAACATAAAAACTTTTTTCTTCCTCAACTACTGAATCTTCCACGGATTAAATATATGATAAAAATTATGAAGAACACAAAAACGAATGATCATCTTGTAAAAATTGATATACAGTATTGAGTGAACGCAAAATGTATACATAATTTCAAAAATTTATCTGGAATTATAAATTTAAATTAATACATTCAATGAAAAAATTATAATTTGAAACTATTTTCAAAGGCAGAACCCTTTCCAGGTAAATATCAAGTTTCATTTGGTCCTTCGTGCAAAACAATATCAGCAAGACGTTACGTAAGAAAATTGAAACCCAATTCGAGGAGTAAATTGCCGAAATTCTCGAATTCAAAATGTTGAATAATAGTGTTCTTGTATGGATATAGTGAAAATTCGAAAATCATAGGGAAAACTCATAGAAGTTTTCATTTTCATATAAATTAGATGAAAATGAAAGTCAATCAAAAACAAATCGAAAATAAAACGTAGCTTCATCACAAAAATATAATATCGTTTAAATGAAGTAGATGAATATTGAAATGATATTCGATAAAAGAAATGATGTAGAAATATAAGAAGAACAGAAATGGATCGAGAAATATGAAATGAATAAAAGAAACCTAACACCATAAAAAATGGAAATACATTTATGTGAAGTTGTTGAATGGAATGCATTCATACAAATACAAAAAAAAAATCGAAAATTACATCAAATGAAAAACTAGAACTTAATGAAAACAAAATAAAATACATTTCGTGAAGTAAGTAAATATTGAACAAGAATTTATATACAAAAAAAAACAAGAGAAAACGAGAAATACAATGAAGGAAACAGCAAAACGCGATGAAAATTCGAAATATATATTTATAAAAGTCGAATAGAGAAATGAACTCTTGTTGCTTCCTCATTAGCAAAAATAAAAACTGATCTTCATACGGTGGAATGAAAATTCCGGCAATTAATAGAATTGCCAAACATTTCAGTGTCATTTGAAACATCTCACCCCTCAATTTTTCCTCTCATTTCATTATTTTATGATTGAGAATGACCTAACTGAAATTACTGAAACTCTTAAGTTATCTTTAGAATACAACTTCTGAAATTGTGTCCTCCGTTTAGGTTAAGGGTGATGCCTTGATCTAGATGTCTTCAAAATTTTCCCTGATATTTCTGATTTCAATTCTAACAAATCTCAAGAGTTTTGAACTTCGTGAGTGTTTTAGGTTTAGAACTTCTTGGACAGCTAGTGATAAGTTTGATTATAATCAGGGTTTTATATCGAGAAAGATACTTTTATGAATATTAATTCAGATTTTGCCACTTTTTTCAGAAATCGTTGCTTTGATTGATTGATCACTTTGCATCATTGCTTTCTGCACCCTCAGAACTAGTCTTCGTTCATAATGAAAATACTTTTAATACTTAACTTGTCTAATCGTGAAAAGTCTAGCCAGAGTCCTGAAAGGGTTCTAGGACTGTGACCCTTTGCACACCCTGTTGCAAAATTTTTGCCCATATCACCATTTTCTTTAACAATTGAGGCATATTCTAACTCTCCTTCGTCGAAGATTGTCGAAAGTAATGAATTAACAATCCCAATAAAGAAACAGGTTTTGCTTATTTTCTTATAGCTTTGTTTCTTCCAAACGAATATTTTCTTCCAGGGACAATGATGGTAGACTTGGTGTCCAAAATTTATACGTCCAATGACAAACCCAAAGAAATAACTTTCGTGGGAAATTCTTTAGGTGGCCAGCTTGTCGCTTTGGCAGCAAAGTTATTCTATAAAACGACAGGTAAAAAAATTTCTCGAATTATATCATTGGATCCAGTGGGATATCCATTCAACATCAGTGCTCCGGATAGAAGACTGACTGCAGATGACGCTGAAAACGTAGTGGTTGTACATACTGATGCAATAGTCGGTGTAGGCAATAAACCAATAGGGACAATAGATTTCTATCTCAATGGAGGTACCACACAGCCAGGATGCCTGCCTGTACCTCCCTATAATGTACACATCCGGTTACCTGCTGCCGGTGAGCCGTGTAAGTAATTGTATCTGCTAGTAATGTGCTGGATTGCTTGAGTAGTAACTTTGATACGTTTTCACAATGTGCCATTGGCGCATTGTTCTGAAACTCCTCTGAAAGAGTTCAGTTGAAAATGTATATATTATGAGGTTGTAAGAGTAAATAATCATTCATAATTATTATTAGTGTTTTCTATAAACATTACATGAATCATAATAACTGCTGAAATAACCTAGTACATCACATTAACATTAACACCACACCAATGTTAGAAAATGTGATGATTTTTATCTTATTTACGTATCTTTACACTTTGTACCTACAATGTATAATGATGGGATCATTTGAACATAGTATTTTTCACATTGCAGTCCGGTGTTTCAGTTTTTCTAATCATTCCGATCAGTAGTCTCCTTCTTTATCTCTTCTTTTTTTGACACCCTTCTCCAAGCTCGAATGAATAAAATTTTCTGCAGACCCACAATTTGTAGCCAAGAATCTGTCATCTTGATTTTGATTTTGATTTCTCGATTAATTTTATCTTTAGTTTAATGAGTCTCAATATGGAGAATGACAAGATTGCCTTTTATAATGCTTCTTGGAGATACTTCAGCCTTAATTTTTGTCTGCAGTTTGTCCATAACAGTTCTGTTGTTTACATACAACAACATCGTTTTGCTTCATAGTTTTATTGTTTTCAGAAATTTTATTCTATAATGATATTGAAATACTGAAATTACTGGAAATAATTCTTGATAATGAGTTAATGAATCGAAACATGGTTTCATTACAGTTTGGTGTCATCACGTCAGGGTCAATTTTTACCTAGTAGAAGCGATCAGAGCACCAGAACATTTTCTGGCTAAAAAATGTAGAGATTACGAGAGTTACAAAAGAGGAGATTGTGAAGATGAAGTAGTTTCTTTAGGGGATTTGGAAACAACTAGAAGAGGAACCTTTTGGGTTGATACAACTGCTGAACCTCCGTATTATAAAAGAAGAATCGATACAATTCAAGAACAGAAACATCCAATGAAATCATAGAAAAATTTCAACAAATCCTCAGTTTAGAGCAAGAAGCAAGTACAAAAAAATTAATCGATAAGGACTCTTCGAAAAATTAAATCATCTGTAAATACCACCAAGAATTGTTATTGCTATTTCACCTTTCCCCAATTTTTGCATTTCTCATTATTCACAAGGTTGATAATGAGGTTTAATGACCAACAAGGTTCTTGAGAAGTATCATCAGTTGTTGTCGAAATACTGAAACAAAAATATGCTCTAACAAATAAACTTTTCAACGACTGGAATCGAACATTGGTTCTACAAAACCTAAGAATTATATTGCAGGATGTCATAATCTCAATTTCAAAAGCAATCACGATTTGGAATCAAATTTTTCAATTGAAGTTGATTCGAATAATAGTACTTACAAATGTTTAAATAACACTATTTGAAGCAGATTTATGAAGGAAGTTCTAATCAATCTGTTCTTTTGGTTGCATAGGATCATGAAATTCGAAAGGTCCAAATGGTTTTCTTCTGTTGAAGATAGTTAGATATTTACTATAATATGGACGATAATAATAGATTTTCACAAGACATTTCATCAACTCAGGCGAAATACCTCTAGAAAAAAAATCAGTTAATTATTTCGTATGAAAGCTAATATATATAAAATTTAATCTATCTGAAATATTCCTAAATAATTTAATATTATTATCATTGATTATATTATTAGAGAACAATTAAACAATTAAAGATAATACATCATTGCTCAGTTTCAAATCTATAAGACATTTCATTAAACTAAATGATTGTTTTGTTTAATGAAATATTCAATAGAGCAGTGTAACGAGGATGAAACTGGTTTTTGTTGAAGAAATAGGAAGAATTCGAGCATATTTGAATTTGTTGATTACTTTTGCTTCTTTTTCATCCACGTTGAACATCCCCAAATCGTAGTTGAATAGGATGTTAGGTTTAAAGCTTTTTATGGGACAGAAGCATTGTCCAAAATGTTAGATAACATAATACATGCTATAGATGAACAAAAAGTTACCATTAGTTTTATTGGATTACAGTAAGCTTTGATACAGGGGGTTGAGAGATCTTTCTGTCAAAACTGTGATATTACGGGTTTTCTGAGTCAGTAGTAGAGCTGCTGGAAAGCTATAATGTCAATATTGAATATGTGAATTAATAATTGATAGAATTGATGGGATAGATTGGTTTAGTTCGCCCTTTTTATCCCAACCAAATGTGAGTATAGAGGTTATAGAAAAAAAAACATTCAATCTAACTTAGGAACAACAATAAATTTTGTTCAATAATTGAATAACGTATAATTGAAAACTATTTTCGGAGGTCGTTAACTCAAAAACAGTCTTTTAAACAAAAAATATTAACAATGAAAAAAATTTTGAATTTTCTCATAATTTCAATACAAATACGCATGACGACGTTTCGAAGTACTACTTATTTATCAAATGCTGGATTAATGCAGCATTTGATAAAGAAGTAGTACTTCGAAACGTCGTCATGCGTATTTGTATCAAATTATGAGAAAATTCTAAATATTGTCTCATTATGGATATCAATTTTTCCAAGTATCAGCCTCATCAATCTTCAAACGAAAAAAATACTCACGTTAAAATTTTGACATGCAATCAAGTATCTCCTGCAAACGACTGACTGCGATAGCACGTCTAACCCCGAGACGGCTTCTTTACACTAGTATCTCTTGAAAAAACGATACGCCTTTTGTTTTCGAGATATATGTGGTAGACCTTTTTACGCGCGGACATGTAGTAGTGGAGAATCAGAATTTATTTTTATAATTTTGATGCTTCAATTATAATAATTTCCTGTGTTAATTTCAACTTTCTCTTGTAATTCGATTTTGTAAAATCAATATTTGATTTCTATGTATGTTGTTCTAATTTCAAATTTTTAGTAGTAACTACGATGTTATTGTTGTCTTCTCCTTGCCAATGTATATGTTGAATTTCTGTAAATATATTTGGAATCCGGTTAACTAGATTAGCAATTCTGGACTTCTTCGAGGATATAAAACATAAAGACCTATTATTATTATTATTAATTAATGAATTCCTCAAATGATTTGAGAGAATTTTTGTAATTGTCGAAGCTGCGTTAATTTTTTCAAGTAATGATTCGATACATAATTTTTCGAAGTTTCATATTTTTCTTATACATCGATCAATACAAATACACAGAATATATAAAAAGTGCGATTCCTATATCTAGAAATATTCTGTCGATTAGTATTCCCAGAAGGATATAATACTGTTGAGGGTCTGTAATTCTTGTCATCGTCGTTAATTTTCCGTATTCGTCTCTCTGGAACAAAAATAAAACTTATCGGTTATTGAAAAATTAACCTGATTTTTATATTAAATAGGTATATTGAAGAACATAAGTATTCTCTGCAAAAAATTTGAAATTTCACAATATATCTTGTATAATTTCAGAAAATTGACTAACGAATTATTTGTATTTATTCCTGCCCAGATAAATTCTTGAAATTCGTTATAATATGTTGATATAGGAAAAAGAATTATTTCAACGCTACTGCTCAAGTTTTATGAATGTGAATGACACATTTGATTGGGCCAAAACAAGGTTACGACAGCGAAATTTAAAATAATTCATATTGTATAATTAAGACGAATGTTAAATGAATCACATCTTTGACCATGCAAAACTCATGATCAATGGCGACCTTTACTTAAAATAAGGAAATCTTGATGTTGAAACTTGATTAAATATTTTTTCATTTTTCAGCAAATGAATTCACATAATTTACTACATGAACAAGCTGAAAATGGGGAGGTTCAATATTTTACGATTACTTTCAATTACCCTATAAGATAACTCTTAAATCGAATGAAAAGTAATATGTATAATTCATAATGATACTTATGATGAAAAAATTCGCTTCATTTTTATAGATAATAATAATTTTACTTACTTTCACCTCAGGTAGGCAAAATGTTATCTTCACAATGGGATGTGTCAATATGCTTGACAGAATGCTTGGCCATAGTCTCTTTCTTTCTTTTCTACTCAGATTTATAACATATACAGACACAATAATTGTTACGCATCCTCCAATGACGCTATAGCTGTAAAGCTGAACTGAAAACAAAATCTATGATGAGATATAATGAATCAAGACAATTTTTCGAAAATTACTAATATTTCATTAGTAAGGGGTCTCATGAGTAAAAGTTGACTGGATAATGGTTTTTGAAAGATAACTTGGTGCATCATTTACTTGAGTGACGAAGACTTGAACCGTTATACAAAACCATTTCAAACGTAATGAGTTATAATGATGAATTACTTAGTACACCGGAAGCAAAATTTAACGACTTCGCAAATTATTTTAGTAAATCATACATACCATCATCTTATTTTGATAGAGATAGAACAAGCAACACACTGGCTCAGTTATATGAATATATCCGAATTTAATGGAGACGAAATTTTGGTGGCCCTCAAAAAAGTGAAACCTAAAAAAACAACAGGCCCTGACGATATCCCTGCCTCTATTTTAAAACATTGTGCCTATATTCCGTGCCCGTCCTCTCATGTTTTTGTTCAACATATGCATAAAATCGTGTACGATTCCTTCAGTGTGGAAGCAATCAAAAGCTTGTCGAGTATTTTAAAAAGGTGATGAATCCTTCACGATAATTAGTAAAAATTTGAAACATTACATTTCATGTATATTCCATGGTTTAATCACTCTGACATGGTTTTATGAGGGGTTGTTCAACAATTACTGATCTAACGTATCACTCAGTACATTGCCGAAGGTATTGACAATCGCAGACAGACTGATGTGAAATGCATGGACTTCTCTAAAGCGTTCGACAGACTTGAGCACGGTATTCTGTTGAATAAACTAGGCACTTTCGGGTTTTCGAAATCCCTCATCAAACTTTTCGAATCGTACTTGATATGCAAAAAGCAACGCGTTTTTAGCCAGGGGTATATATCAATTGAATACTGTGCTTCATCTGGAATGCCCCAAGGTTCCATACTTGGTCCTTTACTTTTCCCAATGTTCATAATTTGAGTGAAAATCGAAAAACTACTCAGTTTCGGCCCAATCCACTAATAACTTTAAAAAATTTGAAGTACAAAATTTGAACTTTTGTACTACCAATTTTATTTTCAGTATTTTTGTCTTTCGTGTTTTGTAATTAAGACATATCCTGCAAAACAGTGTATATTAAATAAAGCAGTGGCGAAGTCTTCTTGGGGCACTGCTTAACGAGTTAGAGTGTTTATAAAATTTTGACTTGCATAGCGGTACAGGGACCTGTTCACAAGATTTTTTGAGCATGCGCAAACGATTATAATCTTTCACTTTGGGATGAATAGTTATTTGATACATCATTCAAAATTTTTTACAGTAACTTACCAATATACGGAACCATAAATGAATGGGCAGGAAGATATTTCCCAAGAAATATCAAACAGGCAGTTGACAAGATCAACTGGAAACACCCAAGTGATATTTTAGCTGGTCCAAACGGAGATACACAAAACGTTGATAACATTGACACAGCTATCACTGAAATCGTCAATTTAGGAAGTGAAATATCAACTAATATTTTTGACTTACTCAGGTACGGTGTGAAAAATATCAAACTGTACATCCAAGAGTCTCTTTTAAGGGTGAGACATATATTCAACAAAGGAGGGCCCGTTAAGTTTGTCATACCACTCATTTCGTCTGCACTTGTCTCGTTTTCCCTTCCATAATTCAAGATAACTTCTACTTCTTCAATCGTCCACTGCGAGTATTGGTGTTTCTGTTTTTTAAAGTTAAATTACCTTTTCAATCGCGATTTTCAATATCTATTACTCCTATTACTAAAATTCGAATGCTCCAATAAAGTTGATGAATATTTTGTGTTTTTTATAACTTATTATGATGATAAACAGGAAATTTGGTTTTTTCTTAGATAGATAGATACATGGATGGAAAGTACAAAAATAGACATATATATATATATATATATATATATATATATATATATATATATATATATATATATATATATATATATATATATATAGATAAATGAAGATCTTGGGCTAAAAAATATCGATATATCGATATTTTTTTCACAAATAACACTCAGTATTTTTAATAAACGAACAGATATATTTATTTTTCGATATTTAAAAAATATCGATATATCGATATTATTTTTTCAAAATATCGATATTTTTAAGCGATGCGATATTCAATATTTCGATATATCGATGTAAAATGGAAAAGGTTTAAAAATCGATATTTTTTTTTGGTATTTAAGTCTGTCAATTTCAACTTCAACTGGCTAACTGCTTGTCCGTATTGTTGACATGACTGACTTATGTATGTAGGGATATTGTCATTTGTCATTCTATGGGAGAAAACATATCACAGAATAGTATCACGATTCTGTGATCACATTAGCACGCTCCACCAGCAACTGTCAACTTATAAAACGGGCTATCAACATAGAATCTCTCTCTGTTCTCAGTCTGAGCTCCTCTCTGACAGTCATTTCTATGTTCAACAATCTGTCATTTACTTCGATCGAGTAACAACAAATTGCTGTTACAGTCATTTTACCTCAGTCCTGGTTCCTCAAAAAGAGTGGCATCTGCTGTAAATCTCGCAGTACCCAGCAACAGAAGTCGGCTTACAGCCGGGTACATAGATAAAAGAGTTTTTCTTATGTCTGTATCTGATAAATATTGGTTTGAATAATAAATAAATACATTTTTAAATGGTTGTTTTTGATTTATTGAAAAAGATGTCTATTGATTAGTATTCATCTAGTCATGAAAGAGGATCCAAGTAGATAAAGCCAAATAAATTAATTTTTAGAGCATGAATATTCTCTGTTAAATCATAGCGATATATCGATATTTTTCATGAAAATATTAATATCGATATTGATATTTTCAAAAAATATCGATATGATATATATTGATACTTTATTGAGTTTTCGACATCCATAAGATATATACAATAGCAGAAGTATATCATAACTTTCTCTCTATAATCTTTGTAATCATAAATATATTGTAAAGTCGTATGCATACATAATGCATGAATTACTAGCCATCTCAAATATCAGGAATCAAAATAAAAAACAGGAATTTATCTGACATTGAAAGTTTCACACGTCCTTATCAACTAATATAATACATTTTACAACTCTACTTTTTTGGACAATTTCATCCAATTTGATGATGTAATGCGCCATCTAGGTTGCGGTTGTAGAAACGCTCGTTGTCATTTCAATATTGTCATTATATTTGTCACTAGAAGGATAATGGAGATATCGCATTTTTCATGTTTCTATAGCCAGCTCTGCTATAATGTTCTTTTGAATAATTTGCCGAAAAATTATCGAAGGAGAAGTTATTGTATACTTTGATAGTGAATATCTACAAGTGCAATAAGAGAGCACGAGAACTACAGAATTCTTTTCCTTGTATTAAATTTCTTTCATGTTTGGAGAAATGACAACAAACGTTTCTGCAACCTCAACCTAGATGGCGCATTACTTCACTAAAACAGATAAAATTGTTCAAAAAACTAGAATTGTAAAGTGTAGTATCTTAATTGACAAGGACGTATGAAACTTTCAATGTCAAATGTATTCATGTGCTTTCATAGGTTTCGATATAATCTCATCTTTAGTGATCTTGATGTACAAAATTTGTGAAGGATATGCCCATTCTGACCTCAAGTATATGCCTCATTAGATGTGCAATTTGCAGATATTTCCCTCTGAATCTTGTAAAATTATTTCTATCAATGTATTAAATAAAATTACGATAAATTTCACCAATAAATCAAAATTAACACTCTTGGTTTGAGTTTCACTGAATATATTAAAAACATATGTTTCGGATGGTTAACCCATTGTAACATTGTATACAAGTTGTAAGATTATATATTTTTCATTTTTTTATATTTTTTTTTCTATTGTTTTCATTTTTTTTTACATACAAGGGCTCACTCAACAGACAGTTTGAAACTGTCCTATAATAGAGGAGCACATTATTACAAATGTTAATTACCTATAAACTAAGTTTCTATAAACTATATAACTAATGTGTATACTTTATAACTAGCAATTTTTCATACATCTCATCGAAATAAAGTTTTCGATGCATCGAGTTGATTCTTATCATTTACAAAGGAAATGCCTAATTCTACTAAAAAAGATTAGGTAAATACATCATGAAAAGTAACTATATAAAAACTGAAAATTATTCTATTAACTACCTTTAAATAATATCTTTTCCAAATGCCTCTTAAAAGATATGAAATTCGGAGAGAAACTATCCAAGTTGGTCTCTATACTTATTAAGTTTAGTCTATTGAAAGATCTATTGATGGGTGAATTTAACATAAAATTTGTTTTGCTCTGCCCTACAACCAGTAATGTACGATTTCTTATGCATATGGATAACAATTAAAGTTTGAAAGGGTCATACATGCAGCAGAATCTATTAAGCCATTTAATATTTTTTAGGAGAAACCTATATCAAAGACAAAAATATATCAAATATATATGAAAAAAATATATGAAACATATGTAGAGTTTTTAATAAATTTAGTAAAACTTAAACCAAGAGTGTTAATTTTAATTAATTGTTTTTAACATAATGTTTCACCAAGAGATAAGCGAAACCTCCGTGTAATTTATTTATAAATTTTACCATAGAGTATACAGAGTGATAGTAATAATCATAAATTCACTCACGAATAATGGGTATGAATCGTTTGGATATTCCAGTTGTAGGTAAGTAAAATCAGTCCAAAACGTAAATAAAAGGTCACACTTTCTTGTATCTTTGGGCCATTTTCCATAGTCATCAGATCCACACCACGAATTCAAGTCTAGTATTGGAATCCAAGTAACCTCTCCAGTATTCTTCACAGTCAGCAATGTGTTATCGTATATACTGAAATCTTGTTTCACAGAGCTGAAACAGAAAGAAAGAATAACTTTTTCATGAGAAAATAATAGATGAAGTACAAATTGGTATATCTTGTACCGAATAAGGTACTAGAAGTGAAGTTAATTAATGATGATAATGTTAGTGAAACTATTTTAACAATAAATGCAGAATTTGATAACATGAGAACTTTGCATTGTATAATGGCAATGGTAAAGCACTGAATATTGTTCTCTTGAAAATATACACTCAACTAATTTTCCTATCAACTATCGATAGGAAAGAGCGGTTGTCAAAATTCGGGAACTGTCTGAAAATCATGTCTGAAAATAGCGAAATGAAAATACACCGGTACTTATGAAAATGTCCAGAATGGATATACTTCCTTTTTTGATTAATATTTTCTCAATTATTTATAACATTGTATAAGGGAGTATAGTTTCTTGAAAGTATATTTTCAACTATAAATTGAAAAAGGCGGTGATCGGAAATTCTTGAACAATCTGAAAGTAACAAAGTTTTAGGAAAATAAAAGAACATATGATAGTTGATCTTTTTATTTTCATATAAGTATAGTTATGACAAATATATCATTATATAAAAAAAAACAGTTGTTGAAAAATTATCAGTCTGAAAAATGTGCAGGTAACAAACTCATAAAAAGGGTTATAATACCCATATTTTTCTCCGCATACGAATTGAGTAGAGTTAACCTACGAATGTTTTGTTTGGTTTGAAATGCTTCAAAAAATTCTGAGCCATTCTAGCATTTCAATTCAAAATATTCAGTATTGAAGAGAGAGATTTGAAGAAATTGAGTCAAAAAATTTAGCAGTAGTGTGAAACTATTTCCAAAAGTAGCAGGAATAAATATTCACTTCAGTAGACATAAAAACCTCCGTAGAGTTAAAATAAAGTGATATTCATACTTACTTGAATAATATTATATTTGGTTTCCATATTTCATCGGTACTGACCATTATTTTATCAATCCCTCCATAATCACTTTCATTCCAGATTAATTTTTCATCGTACCATCCCTGAAGAAAGAAGATTGTTTCTATAGAATTATTTGTAATACTTTTGAAGCAAATATATCTTTCAAGCTATTCGAAAATGACGCCAATCTCCAGTGGACTTGGAAATCGAGAAATTGAGGAATTTTGACACTCTTATCTTAAGCAAGGGAGTTTGATATATGATATTCAAGTTTGAAAATATACTCACAATTTTAGCTATTCCATGAACTTCAAGGATAGATCGATCCTCATCCTGAAAAATATCATTTATGAAATTACTGTACTATTATTGAAAATGGAAGTCATTGGTTCATTTGACTAATGTTCAAGATGAAACTGGTGAGCTTATACTCAAACAAAACTTAGTTTTCATCGAATTTGTCATGGTTTCCAGAAATGTATCAGCCTGAAGGTTGCTTAAATGTTCGCCCACATAGAACATAAGAGTCCTTTTATTTTACTGCTAACAGATTTTGCAGAACTTGCTGTTGAGTGGGTTCATTCGGTTAATTTCCATAGGAACCCCAGATATGATCAACATGATTTCTGAATGTAAGTTTATATGAATATACAGAGTTGGGATTTGCTCATTTTTTGGTGGAGCAGGATTGAATACATGGCATGAAAACAGTTGGTTCAGATCCACAGAATCGTATTGTTGCATGACAATTGTTCCTTGAGCCATTTTCAAAAGTGAAAATGAAAGAGTCCTAAAACAATTGCCAAGAAACAAAGAAATTGTGTGAAACTAGACCAAGCGTTTTTCATTCAGTATCATATAGATATATCTTCCTTACCAATGATAACCCACGTATCTTTGGAGCCAACTGAACGAAAGTAATATCAGAGTGATTTTTAACTGGTCTTGAATAAGGATCGTAGTTTGTGAGTAAGTCCTTTCTCAAACGTTCTATTTGTGTCAAGTTTCTCTTGATTCGCTGAAACATTTTTTAAGAAAAGTATCGATATTACAGAAATGAATGGTTTACCTTGATATCATTTTTAATACAATCAAAAAACCATTTGGCTTCTATTCCTGGCCATGTGCTAAAACTTATAACACTCAATGGTAATGGATCAGGATCTTTCCAGGCAATAAATGGTAAATCTTCTCCTTCTCTTCCTAGCGCCAGCTCGCCATCTGAAAATGCATGAGACTGTAAGTTCTGCAGGTTGAAGGTACTCAACCTACCAAACCATCTTCACAATACCTCATGTTAACAAGGTTTACCGAATTGGCTCAGAGAGTTCGTATTGAATATTTTGATAGAAAAACATTATGAGTTTCAACATAGAATAAACACATTCATGAAAAATCTTCGCGCAATACTTTTTATTTTCAGTTTTTTTGCTCAGTGTAAATATAATATTCATTTTCTCGAATTTTTTTTGAAAGCAGGCTACTTGAAGTTGATCATGAGAAAAGCGAAAGTCTTTGACGTTAGTGGTGCAATGTTTCGAAATTTATCATTTAGCTCTGTTAATTGTGATAATGTAGGATATTATCACATAGGATAGGATTGCAACTTCTGAACTGAAATGACAGTCCACTATACGGTTTCGATATTTTGCTCCAGAACTGGAAGAGAAAAGATCCCTGTCCTTTATTGTTTAAACATTGTATAAAGTTGAAATCGAACAATTTTTCCCTGAAAAAAGCAGAAGCTTTCGACATTGATTTCGTTACGTTTCGCCCTTAACTATGTCAATTGTAAAGCTTTAGGCTTATTTCATTGAAAACTGCATTTTTTCAAAATGACAGCTCAAATGACAGTTCAATTTCAGGTTTCACCTTTTTGCTCCAGAACTGACCAAATTTTCTGCTCTTTCACGTTTGGTAAATGTATGAAATGTAAATCGAACATTTCAGTAGACTGTTATCTTCAAACAGAGATGATACTTTAGTTCCTTGGTTTTCTACAGTCTTTGTATAACTATCATTACTCGTATTCGAATGAAAAACCTGACTGATTGAACTGAATTTCTCAGGAAAAACCAGGACATATCCTCCAAATTCTATTTTTAAAAATGGACTTCTCCACTTATATAAAAAAAAAAAAAAAAAATGATTCCGAATGATTCTCAATGCTCAAGAACATTGCAAGGTATTGGAGAATATTTTCAAATATTTCGTTATATTATGGGATGGTCCCAGTCTCGTGATCTCTTGGCTCTGGAACTCTGTTATATTCTGGTCTGTTATAAAATTTATCATACGTCGAAATTTATTTAAAACTATCATGTTTTCAGAAGGGGTTTTTGTTCTCTTCGGAAGGTGTAAAAGAGCGATTCTTCATATCTTTATTAGAGAGTAGAAGAGCTATTTTTAGATGGTGGGCCATTTAAATGCCAGCCGAAACTTTCTTCAAGAATGAAGGATGAAGAGCATATTTATCATTCAACAACGTGTTTATCGAGAAAATGTTTGGTAGGCACATTTTTGGAGACATTTATCAGTTATTGAGACTTCGTACATACTTATTTAGTCGCTGTAGTTTCTGACGCTGCCATAAAGTCAACGTTTTGTATTAGAAGTAGCATAACAACTCATAGCTTTTAATTCTAATGGAAAAGAAAATAACAACGTTAATAACCGATTCTTTACTCACCCTTGGTCATATGAATCCAAAAAGACCTGATATCTACAGCAGAAAGCAGACCTTTAACTCTTATCGATTCCTTAACCTGCGATTTTTGCATTCTTCTGATATCACAGAATGTGTTTCCCCCAGCACCGATGACAATTTCATAAGCTGGGTCTGTTTTTTGAGTAGCTCTCGATGGTGCCAACAGAATGTGAGCATCGCTCATGGCCAAAACAGAAAAGTGAAAATCTAATCGAAGATCGGTGTCATTGCTTTTTGGTTTAGAGAGTTCGTAGTAATCTTTATAAGCCGCTCCAGATCTAGAGTAGTGAACCTTACATCTTGATAAATCTGAAATGATCTTACTGATATTGAAAATAGCCGATTTAGTATCAATATTATTCCATATGCTTTCTGTTGAAACAACAATAACTCTTTTGTGATTCACAAAAATACCAAAACTCCAGTTGTGCTCTATTTCAAGTTTTAATGATGATGAAATTTCTGTTTTGATGATGAAATTTTCAGATTCAAAAAACTGAAAGCCAGGAGTAATGATAGATTGAAGGGAAATGATCTCAAATGGAAAATTAAATTTTTACGATAATTGAATAAAAACTTAAATTCAAACACTTGAACTTATGATTTACACTTTATTGACTACATAGCATGACGCGTTTCGTCGTTACAAACGACTTCTTCAGATGCTTACAGAATAAAGTTATCATTAAAATATCATTATTCTGTAAGCATCTGAAGAAGTCGTTCGTAACGATAAGTTTATATTCAATTATAATGAATTTACATCAAGTAAACGCCACCACTATCAAATATTTTACGATAATTATCAAAATTTCCCTCGATTACGAATCACTCAAACATCTTCAGCTGAATTGAAACAAATAACCAGAAAGATTGAAGATGATTGTTTATTGAAAGAACGGGGATGCTTCGTAGACTGATATAGACGTGTTTAAATGGTATTCGAAAGAATTTTGAAATACCTCAACTATATATGTTGAGCATTTTTGACCAAAACTGACAAATTTAACAAGTTGTTGAGTCTATTTCATTCTCTTATATAGTTTATTATATTCAGCTTATATCTTCTCTAATGCTACCAAGTTGTAATATTATTTGCTCATTCGGATATTCATATACTATCGTCATGAAAAAATTTCAACAGCTTTATTTCAGTATTTTGAGACTGAAGAGCGATCCGGGTTCATCTGGGAAGTCTGCCCGGTGTCTTTTTCGACCCGCACTTGAGAAATCATTTCAATAGCAATAAATCTGGCGAATATTCAGCCAAATATTTTCATTATGAATTTTTTCAAATCTATATAATTTTTTATTCAATGTAAAATTTTTTCAGAAATGAGATATTGTTCAACTCGAAAGAGTTGAAAACACTTCTGGTTAAAAAAAGATAAAAAACACATTTTCAGTGACAATATTCGCTGAGTGTCACTCTACAGAAAGTTGTTGAGCAATGAGATTTCAATTTTATATCCTTGTTATTTAAGCATCATGACCGAATTATTTTCACTTGTCTTCTAATTTTCCTAACAGTTTTTCACTGAGAAAAAAACATTCATTATTTTCAAAAAATTCACTACGAAGAAAACGAAATAATTGAAACTAGGGCTTTTTGAGAATCCAAAAACCGTTTGAGCTGAACGAGCTGTAAATTGACAGAATTATTTTCATATAGTTCTAAAATGATACCTCAAATGCATTTCCAAAAAGTTACGGCGTAGATTCCCGAATAATCGAGGCTATATTTTGTATTCCTTCGTTTGAAATCTTTCTAAATACAATAATCCAATTCGAGTAATTCATTGATTTCAATTAACAGGGGTAGAATTCAAATTGTAAAACTCACCAGTTTCATTAGAAGGGTTGAAAATTGCCTCACCCAAACGAAAACACGTGAAATATAAAACAAATATAATCAACATAGTTACATCGAAAGCTTCTCAGAAATAAACATTATTATTCAGAATCTGTTGATGTCTGTTGGAATTTCCTGTAACCTCACTTCTTATCTTCACTGAGCACCCACATAATAGATCTTTGTTGTGAAGCAGAGTTTTTCAGCGATACTCAGTGAAGTGCATAAAGAATAACAGATAAGAATTAATTCGTTCTATGTAGGTACAATAACTGGATAAAAATTTTTCTTTAGGAAAACTTACGTTCTTTACAAAGTTTATGTAAAAACTTTTCCATTGGAACTCTCTTATTATTTTGTGTAATATGTTGAGGTTGTAATCCAATCGAGGTCAGTTAAAGAGATTATTCTTTTTTGAACGTCCATTGAACAAAAGAATTCTTTGTCAAATATTGCTATTCGAAATTAAAACTGAGATACTGGAAAATATAAAATAAGATTATGTAATAACAAAATCTAGTTGATATATTATTTTTAATAGTGTTGGCGTTTACTTGATGTAAATCCATTATAATTGAATATAACTTAAATTCAAACACTTGAACACAAACGACTTCTTCAGAAGAAGTTTTGTATTTGTAAAATGATGATATTTATTTTCAGAACAATGATTCGAACATTTTCCACAGGCCCATTCAATAAAATTTTTCAATGAATTAATGGTAAGCTGATGGTTGCTTCAAGTAATTTATAAGTTCATTTTCAGTTCATTTATTTCACATTGATTCTAGGGGGTGCAAAAATAAAGATCAAATATGAAAAATATACGTTTTAGTATTAGCAAGTATATAAAGCATTAATACATATACACATACATAACAATTATATTAATATTATAACAAATTTGGTTAATCATTTACAGAAATAAATTCCAATTTAAACATTGAAAATATGGTATGGCACTAAACGTCATTCACATAACCTCACAGTTTTGTTGTCGCTTGAAGCATCACATATCGATTGTGCTGATCTGTTTCCCCCTCAGGTTGAATAAAACATTGATGCGTTGGAAATTTGATTTGAATAGCAACCTCCGCAATCCCCAAATTGATATAAGAAGAACTAGACAGAAAACTACAAATAGAGAAATCATCGCAATATCCAAGCTTGACATGAGAATATCATGATGATTTCGAAAAACAGAGATACATCGTCTTTTATTGTTGTCTAATGGTAATCCAGTGAGAACTATGCTTGCACAAGCTCTATAGGGACCTTCAGACAATCCCACGAAAGTATAACTGGCATCACTGCAATTTACTGTCCTTTGGGAAAGAACAAGACCTTGCTCAAAGATAACTATGCTAACTTGACATGTTGACACTTCTGGATAAATTTTTGTCATCACCGATAACCGCCCCTCACTTGAAAGGTTTCCTTGTATTGATAAAACTTTGGGATACTTGTTGAGATACTCTGCTTCAAGTCCAACATTTTGTTCGAGCTGTATAACATCCGAACATCCTAATATCAAAGAAACGTCATCCGAGAGACCACTTTGAAGTAAACTAAACAGTATCTATAACTGTGAAGTTTCTGTAAATCTATGGAATCTGGTACTACCACCTCAAGAGACGTAGGGTCTTTCAAGGCTCGATGAGTTACACTTCAGTGGGGTAGACTCGACCAGTACTTCACTCAAGAACTGCTCCTCATAAACATATATAGCATCACACGAATAAGGGATACCTTCCTCTTCAATTTTCCAGATGAGTACGACTGTATCACCATCGTACTTGAATTCTTTAAGACTGATTTTATTCTTCAATGCTGACATCATCGGAGGAGCTTCATTCTCTTGTTCATCCTCACCACAAATTAGATTTTCTGAGGCTATTTCAATGAGTAAACCATTCTCCAGAGAAGGTGGTGTAGCACAAACAGCACTCTCTTTATCTTTTTTAGAGAGCGGAGAGTTGTTAAGCCAATTGGAGAAATCTTGAAGGCTACAATCACAATTGAGCGGATTATCAGACAGACTCAACTGTTTAATTATTGTTATATTTCTCAATGCATCGCTTGCAATAATTGATATATCATTGTCGTTCAGTTTCAAAATATTCAAACTCTTCAATGGTGATATTAAATCAGCTGTTAGAGCTCTTAGATAGTTATTGCTCAAGTTCAGGTCTGTCAGTTTGTTTAAATGGGCAAGTGATGCTCCTGATACAGCCACTATTCTATTATGACTCAAATCCAATACCAGAAGCATTGCTAAATGAATGAATGCATGATCTTCG
Organism: Henosepilachna vigintioctopunctata; assembly: GCA_030704895.1. NCBI lineage: Eukaryota > Metazoa > Arthropoda > Insecta > Coleoptera > Coccinellidae > Henosepilachna > Henosepilachna vigintioctopunctata. The sequence goes on along the minus strand of JARQZJ010000132.1, from coordinate 1,937,551 downwards.
ATGACATCTATTTGGTTGTGATGTAAACTGAGGGCGGTTAAATTCGTCAATCCTTCTAAAGCTCCAAGTTTGATGCTGCTTATCAAATTATGGGAGAGTTGAAGATCTCGAAGCGAATCCATCCTGGGAAAAGTTTTCGGTTCTAAAGGACCAACTAAGAGGTTTTCGGAAAGGTCGATCTCTTCAATATAAGACATTGGATTCAGTTTCATAATAACAGACAATTTCAACTTATTTCCACGAAGTCTCAGCATTTTCAGGTTTTGAAGTTTCGTGAAGGTATATGGTGCTATGCGGGAGATGATATTGTTGCTCACATCGATGAAGGAGAGGTTCTTCAAACCCTAGAACGAAAAGAGAAAAATTAGTTATCACTGGAGATAAATTATTTTGTTATAAATGCAGATTAGCTAGTAAACAGGGCACTTTGTCGAAATTGGCAAGTTTTCTTATCTGCTTCGCTTCTAGAGGTTTTATTTGAAAATGAGGAATAAGTTACCTAAGAACCACTGCGTCTTCACTTGGTGGGGCAGGAAAGGTTGTTATATTGAAAGTTTCTCCTGGACTGCATTTCCAAATAAGAAAGAAAAAAGTTTACGCTAGGAATAGCTAATATGTAACTGCAAAGCTGAACCACATGTACTACTGCCGTTAGGGTTAGCTCTCAGTTTTTAAGCCGTAATATTTGCAGCACCGGCGTGGAAAAATTTTATACACACTACACAGGAGAATTTTGTTTCATTCCAAAGCATAATTATGCATGCAAGTAATTCTTTCAGAAGCACTACGTGCTTGTGTGAAAGTTGGATCTACAATGTAACGCCGATTAATTGAAAAAACATCACGCATTATAACAGGTGGCTCCAGAACAACAAAAATAGATAAACTCTAATCTATTCCTATTATTGGGATAGACTCACCTCCATCACGAATAGATCTGGTTGCTGGAATCAAAAGATCCAAGCATATTGAAAGATCCACGCATAAGATAGACCCAAGGTACCCACCGAACCATTTACAAGAACAAAGTGTTAAAATCATATCGAAATCGTACTGTCTGTCAAAACATTTCTCAGAACAACTCATCAACAATTCTGAGATCTGTTGTGAGCATGGAGAAAAATGAAAGAGTCCGCTGCTTTTCACCTGTCTTCTACTACTTGGAAGATCCTCAACCGAGGTAGAACTGGTATAGCAAGATAAAAAGCAAATCTTGTTCAGTGTGGCTTCAGAGTCGAAAATGAGTACGACAGGGAAATGAACCAGGAGTAGTTTTGACCTGCCCAGACATAAAGTTTGAAAGAAGAAATATGGAACTGATTTCAGCGAATAACAAAGCTCATTGCAAATTGTGCATATGCTGATTTCTGTGAATTATTCATTCAAAAGCATCTGGACACGAAAGAAGGAGAACGGAACTTTAGAAAACATAGAGAATACTTTAAAAAAATGATAACAAATTTGTTCGATTAATTATGAAACTTTTAAACAGATGTATAATATAGGAGATGAAGGTGAAACTTCTGGAAACGAGTATTTTCAGCTGAGTTTGTCCTGCCAAATCTGAAAAGACATTGCTACCAGTCATGGAATCCTACATTTCACTATTATTGTTTCATGGTTTGGATACATAATTGAGAAACAGTTTGAAATGATTAAGGATAATAATTTGACTCATTAAAGTGAACCATTATGTTAAATGTTGATAATTATTCATAATCTGCTATCATTACTGAGTATTTTGGTACTAGTTAAGAAGTTATCTTTTTTGTATATGTTTGACAATTTGAATTTGTATATTTTATTTCGGTTTTGTCGGATATTCATTGAATTATTACATATGTCAATATTGGGTTCAGAGTCGTCGATATAATCGAACGGTTGTATGAGTGTTATACATCAATTTTTGAGATAGACAAAATTATTAAGATGAATTGAAGCAACAAAATTGACGAAATGAATTAATGAAATGAACGGAATACACCTAACTAATTAATTTATTACAATGGATAAAAAACCAAAATGAATCGAATGAATGAATGAAATGAAATAAATAAAATGAACGAAATAAATCGAAAAATTAGAAAGAATGAATGAATGAAATATATTCTCTACTATTTTCAAAGTAAGCTCAATTTTTCAAGTGCAGTAAGTGTTCTGAAATATCCCGATACACTTTCTGAAATTCCAAAAAAAATTGATAAGAGTGCCCCACCTCAATTTATTTTCATATTATTATGGATCGAGTTTCTCTCACGAAAATACTGAGGAACGTGATGAAGTATTTGGAGCCCAATTAGTATGCGTGATACGAAATTGTTTGAATTAAATCCGCAAGGTATATTTACTAAATCAATTGTCAAAACACATCGATAAATACTAGTCTACCAAAGATAAGATTCCACAAATGATTAGTGAAATATATTGGAAAAACCAACAACTTAATTATCATCTAATGTTGTTGATTTCGAACTAACGTTTCAAATATTTGTATATATTACATATACCAGAAATGCAATCGAATGCCAATGAATACCCGAAAAGAGATACCAAGAATTTTTTCAAACTTCCCTTCCTTCGAATATGATGTTTTTGCTATTTTCTATCTTCCTCTTCTAATTATACTCTTTAAAAGTGACATCGTTGGTATCATTATAACTGAAAGTTACACTTCATCCATTTTAACAAACTGGTATATACCTTGAATGAATTGATGTCCAGATTCTTCAGTTTATTACTGGAAAGGTCCAACCTGTCCAACTCAGGAAGAAATCTCAACGCAATGATTGGCACAGATGTTAGTTTGTTATTCGGCAACCCCAGAGCTTGTAACGGTGATCCTAAACCTTTGAAGGCAGCTTGGCTGACTTCTCTTATTTCTCCAGAGGAGATGACTAGACCATGAAGCGACACGCCTTCAAGAAGAGGACCTGTGATGATACTGACGTTTTGTACTGTACAGTCGAGTAGCGAAACCGATGGCGAATTTGGAGACCGGAGAGTTCGACCTGTGAAAAAGTTTTTCAGTGTAAAAATGCGATTACAATAACATTAATATTACGGAAAGAAAAAATCTGTCAGTCGAAAGATGGGACGTTAGATATAAGGGTTTCTTCGATAACATAATTTGGGATATTTTCTCTCCGTACTTTACAACTTTCAAGAGAAATTTGAGAAATAGTTCATTATAGAACGATAATTAAATAATTATCAGTTTATATAGAGTTATTCTGTCATGATGTATTTCCTCAATCTTTTTTCGTAGAAGTACGTATTTAGTATTGTAAATCGAATGATTAATAGTCAATGTATCGGAAACTTTATTTCTATAAGGTGTATGAAAAATTTCTATAAGATGTACATATCGAAAACCTTGCTTTATAGGTAATAAACATTTGTAATATATGCTCCTCTTTTATAGGACAGTTCCAAACGGCCTGTTGAGTGAGGCCTTGTATGTAAAATTGAAAAATATGAGATAATTACAGGGTCCAAATTCCAAACACTTATCAAATCAGAATATAAAGGTATAAGTCTGTAGTAGACATCAAAATGCATCTCCTTTTATTGAACCATTGAGAGTTGTATTATGTTTGATCGATAATAAAGAAATAATGAAATAGAATATCTTTATGATGAATTAAAAATTTGACAACTGGATAACAAAAATGTGTATCATAGGCTTTAATATCTAGCATTTGTTGCCGAATACGTCTTGATTGTATCCATTTTTATCATAATAAGGACTGAAAAAGAGTTCAAATTGGCTGAGAAATTTCGTGAAGCACTTAAGGGGTCATCTTCAAATGACTACCCAAGAATTTCATTATTTCTTTGACGCTTCTCGTCATTCTCACAGCTGGTCACATTTATGAGACTCCTCTATTATCTGACGTCAAATATATTCAATAGTGTTGGCGTTTACTCGATGTAAATCCATTATAATTGAATATAAACTTAAATTCAAACACTTGAACTTTTGATTTACACATTATTCTAAAAAATTCATTCTAGAAAATGACTTCTTCAGATGCTAACAGTACTAACCAGTATTATGTTAGCCGTTTGTAACGATGTAAGTCGTTCGTAACGACCGACGAAGCGCGTAATACTATGTTGTCAATAAAGTGTAAATAAAAAGTTCAAGTATTTGAATTTTAGTTTATATTCGACGTTAAATATGTTGAAATGTTGCATCCAGAAATCATTTTTGAGAAGAGTAGTTCTGGAATTCGTATTATTTCTGTTTGAATTACTTTTTTACGAAATTAGCATCATCTCAAGCATTCTGAAAAATTACATATGAGAAAACAATTCTGAAACCTCTTTGAACAACGAAACGAACAACGATTACTTATATTAATCGAAGGAAACTTGATCATCTTAAGTCGGTGGACTTCGAACCAACTCCTTTTGATCATATATAACTTGCATAGCAGCCACTTGGTTCTCGTTTCCAGTTGTAAATGTTAGGAACACTATTTTGGTCAATATCTATTTCAGTCAACTATGGAGCATCATCTTCGTCATCCAAACAAATAATTTCTCTGGCACGTCTAGCTGCAATTCTTCGAGAACGAATATTGGCGATTGGCAAAACTTCTCGTTGACTCTTATGTAGTTTCTTGTGTTGATTAGTTGCCTTTTATGACACTGAGACAATATCATATAGAGGAGCTTGCTTCAAATGTGGTAACGCTCGGAGATCTAAAGCTGGCTGAAGTAACAGTGGAGCGAATTCACCTCCAAGTTCGAATAGACTTGCAAATGTTTTTAAGTTTTCCTGAGTAATAAAGTGAGTGTTGAGTTAGCCAATGCCACTTTTTCTACCAAGATGTCTCAATATCAGTATTAACATTGTCCTAAGAGCGGATGTTAGAGACCTTTATAGTTCCTATTGGAGCTAGAGTTAATCGCCGATCAGAACGGCCAAAGAACACGGTGGGAATCGAACCCACCGACCCCCGTAAACAAAACGCACACAGGATCACTATACGTTCCACCTTCTCAGCCTCTACAACACGTATATTCCGGAGTGTCACATCACGAAATGTAAGACCTCTTCCACCCCCTTGTCATCGCATTTCACACTTCATCGATCCTACCTTTTATCCTATGTAATTTATGGATGGTCGCTAATAGTCCCTGAGGAAGTCTGCATAGGTTACCCTTGCTCATCGAGGACCAGGGCCAAATATCAAATAAATTCAGGTGCGCGTTTATTTTCAGTTGAATAGCAATTCTGAGACCAGAGAGAAGACAATAAATCAATAAAAAATTTATAAAAACTGCCACTCACTTATAATGGGCATAGAACTCCGATCCCCAATGCACCTGAGCGTGTGAGGCATATCACAGGTGCATTCAACCACCGGCTGTTGAAGTATTTTTGGACATTTCCAGATATAACTTCCACCGGCTGCAGGACTAGGTATCGCAGAGGCTCCGCACCACCAAACTAAGAACACCAAGAACCATACCATACTGAAAAAAAAAGAAAGTTCAATAAAAATGATAGCAACGCGATGGAAAAAATATTTCGAAATATAATGGAGACAAAGTGCATTAAACTGCCATTTCAATATCAAACATATTCTTGAATGATTCGTAGAATGACACGGTAAAATATGAACGACTTCAGTTCAATATGTAGATGTGTTTTTGAGCAAAATTTGATATTCAACAATACACACTTCAATAATAAAACTCTCTGCTCTTCCAACGCAACTGGAGACCTTTCTGTATTAAGGTATTATGAAAGCATTTGAATTCTTCGTCGTTCATAAGTTAGAGTGAAATAAAGGGAATGAAAGATAGATACCACTGTATTATGAAGAATTTCATTCGAATTTTTATTTTCAAAATAAATCTATATCTATCCTCATTGAAACAATACCAATCGATTATTTGGACAACATTTGGTAGAAAATTTTGAAATGAATATTATATCTCAAAACACTTAGACAAATTCAACAAAATTCTATATCACTCGCGATATATCTTTCGGGCTACTAACCCATTATCAAGAGTTCAATACAACATGTTGTATTGAATAGAAGAGACAGATGTCGAATATTCTGAAACTTTTTGTGCAATATAACAATGTGTTTCGAGGTTTAAAAATTCTGTAGAAATCAAAGAGGTGTAAATCCTGTAACTCCAGATTAAAATTTGTTAATTAATTCTCACCCCGCCATTTTCAACCCACCAACAACTGATTTATCACCACTATTGATTATTTCCGAAAACTATCATCCCAGCGTAATTGTAGACGGCTTGAAATAGTCTGAAAACGAAAAAAAAACTGTGCATCTGATTTATGGTAGCGTGCCTTTGATAAAGACAAAAGGGGCGTTTCAATATACCTACCACTGAACAAGTATTCCAGAAGTACCGCTTTATTTGAAAGTTTTGCTGTTAATGTTATATAGCATTGGATTCTTGCAATTCAAAATAAATACAAGTACATAATTTATAAATAAGAATAATAAATGATGTGAGAGCACAAGAAGCCTTCAATTTATTATAGCACCGATGAAATAATTATGTGATAAATGTGTTAAATTTATTGTGCTAAAATACAGTTTATCATTAGCAACCGTATATACAGGGGAGCAGCCTTTGCAGGACCCAGCAAAATTTTTCACGATTACAGTATTGAAAAGTGAGAATATTACCACAATGTTACTCATGTCTAACCCCTTACATACTCTTGATAATGTAATAACCCCTTTAATACTCTTAATAAACATAAAACAACCCGAAACATATGTAGAGTTTTCAATATATTCAGTGAAACTTAGGTAAAGTAAACTCAGAGAAAAAAATTGACATATGTGAAGCCATATTCATGATATTGAAATATGAAATTTTAAGCATCATCAAAGTTGAAAAAACTTATATTTCTCGAGATATCAGAAACTTTGTGAATCTGTTTCAACTGAAATCAGAAGAAATTCGGATCTACGGCGGCGTTGTAGAATCTACCTCAATTTCAAGACTCAAATGGCCGAAAATGTGAGGACACAATTTGGGGAGTTAGTAAGAGTTTAGTATGTTTATGAGAAATTTATGAGAGAATTATGTTTTTACGAAAAATTTTGTGTTGAAATTTCATGTCAACTTATTGATGAATCGAACACATTTTTTAAAATTTCGAAAATCTTCCATATATTGTCCACTTCAATATCGTTTCGTAAAATTTTCATCCACCTGATGAAGGTATTGTATTCAGAAACACTGTTTTAATGGAAAATATATCAAATATTTTTGAAATTTTAGAAAATGTGTTCAATTTATTAATAAGTATGTGCATTTTCTGTGAAATAACTCTTTTTTTCATTGCTTTTTGCAATTTGTTTCTGTTTTGTGTATATGTAGATGTATGAATTCATTCCAGGATTTTTCTAACTCAAATGAATGTAGTTCTCCCTATTTTTTCTCTGTTTTTCATTTTCCTACTATATTTTCATATTTATTCACTTTGAAATGAAGTTGATTGATTGTTCACTGATTTCTTGGTGGTAAATTGTTGAACATATTGAATGAATAACACTTTGCTTGGTTTCACAAGAAGTTGATTAAATTTTAAAGCGATAATTGAACGAAGTTTTTGTGATACCAAGCCAAGTGGAATTTATTTATTCAATATATTTATTTACTTCACTGAAAACTCATGGAAAAACCCATGATTTTCGAATTTTCACTGTATCAATATTATTCATTACATAGGACTAACAGGTTCAAGACTCTTGTTCGTGAATTCTGGTCCAGAGTTTCATACTTATCAGATTTTACTTTGGAACTCTGAAAAATGTTCAGGAGAAGCATCCCCTGATACTCTTTCACACAAGAATTAGGATCAAACTTGCCTCCTGGCTATACATATACAAAATTTAGTGAGTGTTTCGCCTCCAAATAGAAATAATTAGTCATTCAGTAGTTTCAATTCCTCAACTTCAAAATACAGACATGGAGCTGTTACTAGCACTGTTCACTATACTGCAAGTGTAAATGTGATGAAATCATTGAAGACAATTCTTTAACAGTGTTCAGAAACTGAGAGAAAAAAAACACAATTTTGAAAAACGTTCTTTGAATGTTCGCTGATCTCTTGGTGAAACATTGTTCAATATATTAAATAAAACACTTGGCTTGGTTTCACAAAATTTATAATAAATACTAGACAATTGTTTCGGGGTGTTACCTCATTCTCAAAAGTTGAACCTTTTAGTTAATCCAGTTGAAAGTTTACTTCAAAACATAAAGTAGACTCAAGTAAAGTAAAAGTAAAAGCCAGAAAAAGTTCAAACAGTTTAACTTCTGAAAATGGGAGAACACGCCGAAACAATAAAATTGTCAAGATATCATAACAAATTTTGTGAAACCCATCCAAGTGTTTTCATTTAATATGGTTATAACACAATTTTGAAATTCTTGAAGTCATATTCTCTTTGCGTTCATTGTGTTGTGTTTTTGTTTGTTTCATTTTACTACAATCTATGAGACTTGTTTAAGTGCTCATGATGATATTATTCAAATAAAAGAACACGCAGATGAATAAACTGAAACTATTCATCAATTCACATGATTTTTCACCTAATTGTAATATAGACTTTAGATACATAGCAGTAGTAAATACTGATAACTGACTTAATTTTCAAGTACCTAGGAGTACCTACAAGTTTTAAGTACCTCGTATATTGATAACATTTTGGTATATTCTGATTGATATTCCACTACTCAATCTGGGCTATACGTTACTCGAGGACCATGGCGGGTCTAAAGATAGTTCTGTGTTTTGTAATTCTTGGAGTGTTTTCCAATCAATCAGTTCACGCAAAAGTCTATACCAGATGCGGACTCACCAAGCAATTGCTTGACTTGAATTTTTCGCGTACTTTCATAGGAAATTGTGAGTATATTCATGCAATTTTGCGAAGGAAATGACATTGTTTTGCAGGGGTTTGCTTAATTGAGAGCGAAAGTGGAAAAGATACATCGAAGGTAACAATCAGGGCGAATGGACGTAAAGGATTGGGACTTTTCCAGGTAAATTTTTTTTTAATATAGAAATGAGAAAATCCTGTATACAAAACTTGTATACAGGATTGTATACAGGAACTTGTATACACATAAAAATTTATCTGTACGCAAGAAACCATCATCTGATACAATTTCTTCTTTGAGCATTAAATCAGATACAGATGAAATTTTCTTTATAAATCATAAAATACTATTGACGTCTTTTTCATGAACAAAATATTTATTTGAATTGTTAGTGTTTCAACAGGTAGTCTTTTGGAAACAGATCAAAACAATGGCCAAATGTTATAATTTTTTTAATATTTATATGAATAACAAGACAGTGCAATGTTCATTTCACATTAAAAAGAACCACACTGTAAATTTTTACACAAGATGTGAACTGAAAAATGCTAAGCGTACGTAGGCCATAAAAAATTCTTATGTATTTATTACAATTAATTTATTATTATCAATTCCTGAGACTGAAGTTCCCAAATTGATATGCAACCTTTGATTTTAAAATATTTTGAGTTTATGCTTCTTTAGCTCTAGTATAACCAAATTAATGCAATATGTAATAATAATAACAGCTCAGAATGTTCCAAAATAAAGCCATCAGACAAATCATCCAAAATGGCAATATTCTGATCAATAATTTCATTATTCAAAAATAAGGAGAATTCATTCTGTAAAAAACCTATCGAATTATTTTGGATGAAATTGGGAGTCACATAATTTCTCGCGGAAGAAAAGTCTGAAATCTGCTAAAATCAATTTTCACGCAATATTTTAGATGATAATGAAAAATGCAGATTTTTATCATTGTGATAAATTTCCGCTGATAAATCATAATCTATGATATTCAAGAACAATTGAATTGCGCAATAACATATTTGGACGAAAAACATTCTAACCAATTTCTCCTCAAAAAAATAAGAGTTATCAACACTGAATAATTATTAAAGAAAAATAAATAAAAATTAACACACTTGGTTCGAGTTTCAATAAATATATTAAAAACTCTACATATCTTTCAGGTAATTCCCATTATCAATTGTAGTAACACTGTATACTCTTGATGATGGGTTAACCACCCGAAACGTATGTAGGTTTTAATATACTTAGTGAAACTTAAGCCAAGTGTGTAAATTTTAATTTATAATTCTTAACAAAATGTTTTACCAAGAAGTACGCGAAATGCCATTTATAAATAATTATTTTCCTATTTTCAGATAAAAAGTAAAGACTGGTGTACATTCGGTAAAAAAGGAGGACTATGTAATGTGAAATGTGAAGGTGAGTCAGGATTTTGAGACAATTCTTCCCAATTTTGTAGAATCCATCATAAAAGTTTTTTCAATTTCGTAAAAACATATACTTTTAGCCATATTTCTGAATGATCCGAAGAAATGTTCGAAAATGATTCATTGAAAACGATTCACATATTTCCGAAACATGACTTCCTTATATTTGTATTGGATAAAAATCGCCCACCAAGTGTCATCGCTCCTTGGAGAGGGAAATCATCCACGCAGGAACTAACTGTTTTTGAATGAAAAGTTTTTTTCGGAATGTTACAAACATTATAACAGACGGATTCAAAAAATGAAACAATAACACATTTTTCTATATAGAACTCTTTTTGACATTCCACTTTCGGTTAAATAAGGAGTGAACAAAAACTTTTTCGGTTTAAATTTAACCCTGCTCATCTTTAACTTCAAGAGTTCGTATCTAGCACCTGCGGGAGTTTTGGAAGTCATCGAAGTCATCGATTTTATATTGATTGATTAAATACGGACTAAAGATTCATATTAATGATGAAAAAATTGTATCCTGTTATCCTGTTAACAAGATCGATTAATTTTTCGAAACGCACTCAGTATTTATCATCGAAAGTGATGGGTTCGTCCTCGTTGACAAAATTTGTGTAGATATCACATGAAAAACTATTATATTAATTATGTTATTATATAAATATATATGAATGAATATTTTCGAAATCTTCTTTTTTATCGATACTTTATATGGAGTTGATTTGAATATTCTCGACAAATAACAGTATGTGGAAATGAGAGAATTCGAAATAAATAATTTTCACTGAATGACGATATGAATACTAATAACAAAAACAAGCTCATCGTATACAACGTTTTTTTTTTTAAATATTCACATATCAAGTGTAGGAGTACATCTTGATAGACACATAATTCAGATAACAACGGATAAAAATTCATCTAATTGTACGCAAATTTCTGTTGATAAGATGCATCTATTCTTTTCGATGGAAAATATACACTTCACAATTCATCGAATCCATAAAAAAATCTATTCAATGAATTGTATTGATTCCACTGATGATTTCGTAGATATGACAAATGAGAATATCAAAGATGATGCTGCATGTGCTGTGAAAGTAAGGGATGAGCTCGGATTTTCCGCTTGGAATGGTTGGAAAAGAAGCTGTAAAGGAAGAAAACTTCCAATACCAGTATGCCTATCAGATGATAACAACGAAATTCCTAAATAGTTTCAGTTCTTCCTCAAAAAATTCTTCAAATTATAATATGTTTCAAATCGATGTTTCAAATTGAAATTCATGTAATACTTAGTATAAGATTTATTGAATATAAATGATTCTCCATTGACCTTTATTCTTTTGAAAACCTGAAATATCGTTCATTGTTACCTACTCAAACAGAACATGTACAATGTTGGAAATTCCCTTCAATTTTAATCCATTCAATAATTGACAAAATAATTCGAATATAAACAAAGAAACTAACAGTAAAAATAGAAAAACATTGATCACTGAGATTTTTCAACTTCAAATTGAATAAAATAATCAACAGAAGAAACGAAAATACCATCAGATAGTTGAAATAGTCCACCAAGTAACAAATAGACTCAACATTTTCAGTCATTGAAACGTACCTACTCTACATATTTATCTACAAAATGTTTGAGTAAAGGGAGCATTCTATGCATTTTTTGGTTGAAACAAAGTGAATAATTCACTTCAGATGATTTGATTTTATCAAGCTTTCGGTTTATTATTTGATTCGGTTAATAATCAATACAAAATACGAAAGAGACGCAGAGATATAGTTTCTTTTAGCGCTATTAACAAACACAAATTAACAATTTATCATAAATAACAAAATCCTGTTTTATTATACATACACAGAGATGTACATATATGTGACCAAAATTTTCGGTAACTAAATAATAAGGACATCGAGCAATTTCCAAACATAGTTTTACCAACAAACGTAACTGCATATGTGTGGAACAGGGGCCAATATAAGGGTTGTCGAGGATTTTATTGTAGGTGGCCAAGAAGTTATTGATAAATTCTCGAGTACACTAAGAACCTGTACTTTGTAATCCCTGTAAATATTGTTAACCTCAAGAAGTCTTTATAATATACAATTTTTTTGACCTGTTTTTTTCCTTCACTTGTATTTACTTTGTTCACCGTTTCAATTTTGAAATAACCTAGTTGTTATTTGCCCAATGAAGTCCGCATTAAAAACCAACGTGCAACATTGTGTATACATAACTACTCTATTACCCAAATTACATAACATAACCTTGGTCTTCAAACTTTTCACCCCCCCCCCAAATATTATGTATATCCGTCAATGGTGCAGGATTAGCTAGTACATATATTTCGGAACGTGTAGGGTTATCTTTAATAACCGCCTCATTAAAAGAATAACAGTCAGTTCATCATAGCAGTTCAAAAGCCAGTATAGGTGAAATGTTATGAAATTCAGATAGTAACCTGTAACTATATGTTGAACGCAAGGTCATTTTCGCTGTTTCCGTATATTTAATTCAAATATTCGAATCTACATTATATTCATTCGTAATAATTCGCTACCGTAGTAGGTTCCTGTTTTTGCATTCGAATGAATGGTTTACGACTACCAATGTAATCTCTTTTATGACAATTGTAATATCATTCCGAATAAAGGGAGGTATCCGTGTGCAATTGTTAAAAGTATAAATACGGAAAACGTTGTGGTTTTATGTTTTATTTATGATTATGCAGGTCCCGAGTTCAAGTTGAATATCATTAATTCATGAGGTATATTGATTCGTGTTAAGTGTTTGATAGTTATTATGTAGTGAGCCATCGTTGTAAATCATGACGAGACTTTTTCTGTTTTCTGTGGTGGTTGCTGGAGTTTTCTTCGGCTCCTCAGTGGTCTATGGAAAGGTGTACACCAAGTGTGGACTTACCAACGAATTGATCAAGTTGAATTTTCCCAGAACATTCATTGGAAATTGTGAGTTGTGTCTCGAGATATTTCAGATATGATGAAATTGGTTTTTTAGGGGTTTGTTTGATTGAAAGCGAAAGCGGAAAAAACACATCCAGGCTAACGAATAGAGCAAACGGTCGTCAAGGAGTTGGACTTTTCCAAGTAAGTCGTAGATGGATTAGAAAAAAACACACCAACACCAATATACTAAATGAATTCATCAAGCAATTATGATAAATTTAGCGTTGTCACAACGATATCCACATAAAAATTTAAATATTCATTTTAGAGAAAGGCATCCTTCCCTGCTCGAATGAAATTATCTGACAGTGAGATCTTCGTTCGAATCCTGGAAAGGACGTGGATGCTTGTATAATAAGGTTTATGGGTTTAAGTGGTTTCAAAATTGAGGATAAATCTGATCGACAATGAAGAGAGAACCGAGATAAACAAACGATTGAAAAACTCTAATTTTCAGTACCTGGTTATAATTTGCGTATTGAATTTATCGATCCGTTGAATTTGCTAATTGAATGCAAGTAGTCGAAAATTTCACTTTCAAAAAAAAGGTTTTGGTTGAATTCAAAAATTCGCCATTTATTTCCTTTGGAAATAATTACTATTTTTTTTTATGAAAGACACGAAGTTTTCTCCTATAACTTGAGAAACATTATGTTAAATTATAATTTGAAAAAACAGTTGGCTTGAGTTTCACTGAGTATATTAACAACTCTACACATGTTTCGTGTAGTTAGCACATCATCAAGAGTAATAACCACTCAAAAAATATGTAGGTTCAGTGGATCTTCAGTCAATATTTTAATTTTAATTTATTATTTATAATTTTCTGTAATAGATGTAATTGTTTTGTCAATGGTAGGTATGAATTCACTGAATTATTTCCTTTTCTATATAAAGAAAAAAGAAATATATATACGAGAAACAGCATTAATATACTAAAATATTGTATAAAAATTCAGGAGTAATCTTGGAATGGTGGATCGAAAATTATTTCCAATTAAATATAAACGTTTTAATGAAAAAAAAACGAAAACTTACATTTATTAAATATCGACGAATGAAAAAAAATTAAAAACTTAGTTTACAACTATTTCCAATTTTTCCATTTTAACGTCATTATTCAATCTATATTTCATATACTTTGAATGTCCATTTGTTCAATAATTCGACAATTCAATTGATTATAGAGATTCATGTTTATTCTCTGTCTGCTCAAAGATAGACGATGGAAATTGAACAGATGGAAGATAAAAAATCACGGGAATTCCTGAATTCATGAAATTTATCAAGAAGTTACAATAGTAACTTTCCGCAGAATATTAATTATTACTTATATAAACATTATAGTTATATTAAATTTCATAAGGTCACATCAGCATTCATTACAAAAACAAATGTAATCTCCACTATAATCATTGCTCTGTGTACTAATTCCATTTTTAAAAACTAAAATTTGAATTAAAGCTATTTTGCTGCATTATGATTTATATATTTCGTGAAATATTTTATATTTATTTATATTCATTCAGCATCTTTGTTTATTTCGTAATTGAAAGGTACTGGATTTTCCAGCGACGTCTCGGAGTTCAAAGTATCACAATAATTACCTTATATAATAATATAGAATGGATAACGGTTCATTGTATTCATTTTCAGACAAGAAACCGCAATTTTAATTCATAGAAATTCTTGTTTTCACAATAATTTTCAGTTCTCATCAAAAGTGTTCTGTTTTTAATGTTAAATTCGTAAACAGCAGAAAGAGAAAATAGGGACTAAGGATTTGCACTGAAGCAACTATAAATCTACAGTTTTCTAGAACAAACATGAGAATAATTGAGATTGATTTCTCGCTCACCTCTAGGAAAAACATGATTGAATAAAAATTTAAATCAAACTCTTGGCTGAATGTTTCACAAATATATCGAATAAAAAAATGATATTGCAACGTTGAGTTAACATGGGAATAATGAATATAATTCCTTTCGAGATATGTTTGATGAAACTGACTGGTTTTATTACTTGTTTGTAAATATGTCTTATCATTGAGGTAGGTATATGTATTTTAGATTATTTTCGTATAATGTTTAAAAATTGGACAAGGCAATTGATGTGATAATCAAAATGGAAGGAAACTATTCCACAGAATGAAGAAACAAATAAATTACCACAGATATATATATATATATATATATATATATATATATATATATATATATATATATATATATATATATATATATATATATATATATATATATATATATATATATATATATATATATATATATATCCTCAAAATGTTATTATCCTCTGCAGAAAGCTGGTTGCAATTTGAACTTTCTTTTTTTTTACTCAGAAAAACCTCATGGTACATATTTAATTTGTTTCAGATAAGGAGTAAAGACTGGTGTAAATTTGGAACAAAAGGAGGAATCTGTAATGTAAGATGTGAAGGTGAGTCCAGAATATAGCAAACAAGTGATTCAAGTAAACTTAGGTTTTGAAATTTGAGGGGAATTTTACTGTCAATATCGTTATATTGAAGTGTGAAAACTCTGACTTAGGATAATCAAAGAAAAACTTGATATCAATAAGCAATGTTTACTTTTATCTGTATATTCAGTAAATTTTTTTTTATTCGAAAGATAGTATTGTGGCATCACATTTTGAATATGATTTCTGGCATATGACCGCCACGGCTGGCTCGGATGTATTCCAATCTGGACGTCCAATTTTCGATGACTTTTTACAACATTTGTGACCATATATCGGCAATAACACGGCAAATATTGTCTTCCAAATGGTCAAGCGTTTGTGGCTTATCCGCATAGACCAATGACTTTACATAGCCCCACAGAAAGTAGTCTAGCGGTGTTAAATCACAATATCTTGGAGGCCAATTCACAGGTCCAAAACGTGAAATTAGGCGGTCACCAAACGTGTCTCTCAATAAATCGATTGTGGCACGAGCTGTGTGACATGTTGCGCCCTCTTGTTGAAACCACAGCTTCTGGACATCATGGTTGTCCAATTCAGGAATGAAAAAGTTAGTAATCATGGCTCTATGCCCACCACCATTGACTGTTACGTTCTGGCCATCATCGTTTTTGAAGAAGTTCAGACCAATGATTCCACGAGCCCATAAAGAGCACCAAACAGTCAGTTTTTCTGGATGTAACGATGTTTTGACACGCACTTGAGGATTATCTTCACTCCAAATGCGGCAGTTTTGTTTGCTGACGTAGCCATTCAACTAGAAGTGCGCTTCATCGCCATACAAAATTCGCTTACGAAAATCGGGAACAACGGCCATTTTGTTTTTGGCCATTCGACAAATCTACGCCTTGCTGGATGATCGTGAGTCTATTCATGATGAATTGCCAAACCAAACTGAGAATAAATCACTTCTCAGATGTTAAATCGGTCTTCATCTCCAACAGTAATGCCAACTTAAAGTTCTATAATTACCTCTAAAAAAAAACACCCATTACATGCTACTAATTCACGAATCTCCATTGCAACTGAAGAATTAACTGAATCGCTTTCGAAACATCGAAAGTTTCAATATATGGAATTTCCTTAGTCCATAGGTATTATCCATACGGGATAAATAGTGAAAACTTAAAAAATTTATTACAAATAATGGAACACGTCTCTCAGGATTTTTGAAAGTATTCACGAAAAATATTTGGGCGTACAAAGTTTGTGTGTTCAGCTAGTTCTTGTATATTTATTTGGTTTTTTCGTAATAAATTTACACATTAAATTAATCTAAGTTCTTGCGTATATTGAGTATAATGAAATATTTTGCATACTTAATGAAATATTCTGTTGATATTTTTGCAGATATGATGGATGAAAATATCAAAGACGACGGGGCATGCGCTGAGAAAATCAAGAACGAACTCGGTTTTTTGGCATGGAACGGTTGGAAGAGAAGTTGCAAAGGACGAAATTTACCACTGCCACCTTGTTGAGCAGTGCCAAAAGATTCACATTACTATCTGAAGTCATGATTACTCATACAATTTTTTATATTAAAATAGCTTTAGAAAAGTAGATAGAAAATATGAGGAATTAATTAGCCTAGGAATCAAATAACAAATATAAACAGAACTACAAAAAAATAGTCATGAGTATTTGTTTGAAATGAAAAATAGAATAAAAATAAAAAATAAGAAAGTCGACTCATTATTTCACTTCTTTCAACTTGGCCAATGAAAAGATGTATTGAAGCTACATATTTCACATCTAGTTTCATATATTCTCAAAAGCCAAATGAAATGAAATATTTGTCATAAGTAGGAAGTACAGTAGAATTCATCTGTGCTAAATTAGGATAATTGAACGAATTACATTTCACAACAATACAAAAACAGACAGGATGAATTATACTTCTGTTAAATAATATTTTTTTGCCTCAAGAATAATGAGAATAAGAATAATTTTATTGACAACACAGTCTGAAAGTCATTTAGCAAAATTTAAATACTTCAACAAATATGTCAACAAAACTGCAAGATGCTTGATAATACTCAACAAAGAATAGTACAATACAATACAAATAATATAATTTAAAACAATAGAATAAACTTCTAACCAAAATTGATTAATTACAGAATTTCTAGCATCCCAATTCCGAAATAATATCAGAATTTCTGTGTCAGTAGAATATTCAAGATAGACGTTTGTAATTTGATATAATAATTGAAGGAACAATAAGAATAGAAAAATAAACATAAGTGTAGAAGAATAATTAGAAGATTAATGAAATATTCAGTAAGAAGTATTGTAATATATTGAAAAAGGTGGAATCGCCGAAACGTTAAATGAATATTATAACACATATATATATATATATATATATATATATATATATATATATATATATATATATATATATATATATATATATATATATATATATTTCAAAATTGATTTATTGCCTGTTTAAGATATTTTATTTTGAATGTTTTTAGCTATAACAGGCTTCTTTTGATATGAAAAACTTTATTTTTGTTAACGTTTCGTTGTATATCAACTTTGTCAAAACTAATGAATAATTGAATTCATGAGTTACTACTGACATCAAAATGTCAAACTTATTTTTTAGAAAAATCAAATTAGTTTTTTTGTATCTCATTGATTTTCAGCATTATTTATTGATAAGGAAAATCATTGAGTGAAGTTACAAAAAAACCAATTTGATTTTTCTAAAAAAATAAGTTTGACATTTTGATATCTATAGTAACTCATAAATTCAATTATTCATTAGTTTTGACAAAGTTGTGATATACAACGAAACGTTAACAAAAATAAAGTTTTTCATATCAAAAGAAGCCTGTTAATGCTAAAAACATTCAAAATAATAATATATATATATATATATATATATATATATATATATATATATATATATATATATATATATATATATATATATAGTTGAATGTTTCACGACTGTAGATATGTATTTTCAGTTATCAATTGGGATTGCAGTCTAGGACAGCCAAACGGTTCAAAATTCAAAAAACTAATGTACTTTTGGACTAACTCCACAGTAATTGTAAGAAAAAGTTTTTTATAGTGCCTTGCTATATAAACTGTTAATTTTTGTACTATTTTAGCCCTGAAGAAGAAAATAAACATTTTCGAAAGCTTGGAAAATACTAAAGAGGTAACTGGTTTTCCTGTCCTACACTGCAATCCCTATTAAACAATGAAAAAAAAAAGCCCTGTCCGTCCACTGCTGCACAAAAGCCTCCCCCTGTCTTTGCCAAGATTACCTATCGGCAGTCTCTCTCTTGCAGGCAACGTCCATCTCCTTATCCCATCGATCGCTAGGGCGCTTTCTTGGTCTTATCCTTTTTCTGGGCTCTCTATCACCAACACAGCTGACCAACGCTCATCTCTTGTTCGGTCTGGATGGCCTTCCCATTTCCACTTTGACCTTTTTACACACTGCACGACATCCTTCACCTTTGTTTGATCTCTTATCCAGCTGAAGCGTATTCTATCTCGTATGGTTAGGCTCATCATGTATCTTTCTATACTCCGCTGGGTTGTTCGAAACTTCTGGATGTGAGCAGATTTCAGAGTCCAAGTTTCGCTTGCGTAGGTCATCGCTGGTAATACGCATTGGTCAAACACTTTACTCTTTAAGGATAGTGGCATATCTGATTTATAGATGTGTTTCACTCGGCCAAATGTACCCCAAGCTGTTCTGGTTCTTTGCATGATCTCAAGCGTAATATCCCCGTCTCCCGTGGCAATCTGTCCCAGATATATGTACGACGCTGCTATTTCTAATGGGGATCCGTCCACTTCCATTTGCTCTCTGATCTTAATCGAAATATCAAAATATTTCAAATAAAACTCCTAGGGAGTTGTCTACACATATGTTGTCAACTAGAACGCATACGAACTATCGAGAATAATAATTAATATTCACTATCGAGAACTTTCGATAGTGAATATTAAATGCGCTTCGAAAAAAGTATATCATATCACCATAGTAGGTAACCATATCACTCTCGAAAGTGATAGGTTCTAAGGTACCCGTTAGAGTTTTATTTGAAATATTTCGATTAAGAGTCCCAGTATTTACTACTACTATATTTATATATATATATATATATATATATATATATATATATATATATATATATATATATATATATATATATATATATATATATATATATATATATATATATACGAGTATATTCATATAAATATATAGTATCTATCAAAACCTATCTTTTATTCATTTCGCACTCGAACCTTTCATGGTAATCAATAGGCCATTATTATTCCGGATCCATTGGCGAAGAACTCCTCCATATTGTAACGAAGGATGTAACACCATTCCTGAAATGTTTAATTCGAATTTCATGGTGTTAAATTCGAACAGTATTTCGAAACACGGCACAAAAACCCCTAATGTTAAACAACCTACAGCTATTCCTGTTTTTATTTCGAGAAATATCCATATCCCCCATACAGTATGTGATTTTATTAGGAAATTTTGTATTAATGTATACGACAAAGCTAAATCACCGTCGTCATTATATCATCGAGGAATTTCTATAGTCTGAAAAAAATTGAGAACGTTCCTTGGACAACGTAAGAGAATGTTATTATTCGTTAGCGTTTCAAAACATATGTTGATGAGTTATGTCATGTTCTTTCAAAAACAATGGAACATAAATCGTCGCTTTTTCAGGTAATAACGTCCATCTCGAGAAGAATAATGTTGAAATAATGTGTTAGCCTTACATTTTTCATCGCCATTTTGGCGAATTCTCGAGATGACAGCGCACGTCATAGAAGTCTCTGCCAGAGTGAAAATTCGTGAGTTGCTAAATAAATTATTCATTTTTAGGAGGAATGTTTTTCAATTACTATTTGATTGATATCGTTGTGTTATGTTTTGATGTTAATATACGTAGGAATCTTCATAGCAGCTTAATGTAGTTTTCTTCATCTGATGTTTTCGTGAAAATTCACCATTCTTCTGAGTGGAATTTTCTCCATTTCATCCTTCCTGTTCTTGGAATACACCATTTTTATAAGCTGGTAGGCGTCAGAAATGCCAAATGTAGCTAGTGTTAGCCAAACTCTTACTTATTTTCTACATTGAATTCAAGCATTCGACAATACCAAGTAAACGAGTTATGTGATAGAAACAATTGTGGAATGTCAATCGGGTTTCGGAGTGCAGCACTCTTAAACCGTGATAATATTTATCTGTTATGAATGATCTAGAGCATTAGATAAAAATGAAATAGCTAATCAGTATTTTTTTTATTCACGAAGGGCTTTTGAATTTGTTAATAGGTCGTTATTATTGAAAAATTTGACAAGTTTGGTTTTTCTGGAACAGTGTTGCAATAGTTCAATTCATATTTACTTAATAGAATACAATATGTTAAGTACGGAATCTATCTGTCCAAACCATTCATTCGTGATTATGGAGTTCCACAAGAAACAATTTTGAGACTCTTAATGTTTAATAAGACTGAAATTTACATATTTGCTGACGACATTATGTTGTATACCACGGGCAACAATTCACAAAAAACCAAAACAAATATGTAAAGTTTTTAATAGATTCAGTGAAACTTAAGTGTATTAATTAAAATTTTATAATTCACAACAATTCGATGATAAAATGTAAAGTGACCTTGATAGCTTGCATACATGGTTATATGATAACATTTTTTTATAGAATACCAATAAGTGTAAAGTTATTATTGTCAGAAATGAAGCAGAATCATCTAGATTAGAGTGTGATATACAAACCGAAGTTAATAATGTACCATTGGAATATGTCAGTGCGATTAGGTGTTTAGGTGTTATTATCGAAGAAAATTTTAATTTAAAAATGATTTTAGGTATGTTATAAGTCTAATTTCAAGAAAAGTAAAGTTTTAGCTCAATAAGTGATTATGTTAGTGTGTTTATAAAGTATTCATTGTGTAATTCGATAATATTACCACGTATAAACTTTTGTTCAACTGTATTATACGCCTTGCCTAAAAATGATATTCAAAAGTTGCAAAAGCTGCTAGAGCAATTAGGATTATATTGAAGTGCAATCGTTACACACCTGTATCACTTATGTTAGAAACACTAAGTTGTTTAAATATTAGGCAGCGCATAGTATATAAATCTTTAAACTTTAATGATGGAATAAAATATGGCAAGGACCCTAACTGTATCTCCTTGACCGTGTAAAAATACTTAATAGTGTTGGCGTTTACTTGATATAAATCAAGTTAATAATAATGTATTCTGATTCTGATAACCATTATTCTGATAGTATCTGAAGAAGTCGTTTGTAACGACGAAAAGCGTCATATTATGAAGTCAATAACGTCTAAAATACGTTGAAGATGTACATAGTTACCAAACAAGGTCTAGGAAACAAAATGATTTCTATATTGATAAGTGCAGAACATCTAAATGTCTAAATAGTTTATGTTCGAGAGGAATGACTTTAACTAATAGTCTAGATCCTCAACTAAAATTATGTGAGAATCATATTGATTTTAAAAATGATTGTAAATTTTTGTGAAAAATAATATTCAAAGCTGAAATATGTTGTTTGTTGTTTGTAAATTTCTCTTTTTTGTAAAGTGAAGTAGCTGTGCTAAATAAAGTTACTTTCTTACTATATATGCCAATCAACAAATGAAAATTTTTAACTTGCCAATAAAGCAAAAGGTGATATCCCACTCGACGACCAAATTGACCTGATGTATTTTCCTTCAATTCAAGCAATGAAATTTTGAAACAATTATCTCAAATATTTCAGAATATTTTCAATGAATCATGATAAATTATAAATTTATGTAGAGTTATTTACCTATTTTTACATACTTGAAGTATATTATAGAGTTTCATACTTTCAAAAAGGTATACCAGTATTCTTGAAATGACTATTGACTTGTTTCAGAAAGTTTATCTTCGAATAATTTCCAATTAACTCTGAATTCAAAATGCAATAACCATTCCCATATTGAAATTATTGAATCTCAGTAACAGATACAATATCTATACGATGCAAACACTTGAAGATCCAATTAATGTATACTACAAAGGTAGTGTGTCATAAAAATCATTGCAAAAATTCGTCATAAAAAAACACACAGTTGGAAGAAGATCATAAACTCAATTCATGCTCATTTCTTGTTTCAACTCAGTGACTACCAAACCGCTCTATGATTATTTTCTGTCACATCTAAATTGACACAGATTATCATCGAATGCGGTAATTCTTAGAAAAATTTAGCTCGCCTGAAATGGATAAAATATCGAAATTGACCACAATATCAGACATCTCAAATGTTCCTTTTGGCCAGATAAATTATAACATAGATACGAATAAACTGGCACATGAGCTTGCTCAAGTATATTTCAAGGACCCAAAATGCGAGATTGTAAACAGCCGGATTCCACATACCATCAACAGCAACACATGTAAACAATATGAAGCATCCCCGGAAAGCCTTGCGTTAGACTCTGAGCAGAATAGAAACATTCACGCAGAAAACTTGGACTGGAACGTCGGCCATCCTCCCTCTTTGAGAGACTGCTGCGTCTTGGTCCTGAGTCGTAACTTCGAAAAACTAAAACTGTTAAACGAAGTACCTTGTGATAATAGAACATATCTCCTTGAAATTCTTCCAACCGATCTTCCACTTGAAGTAACTGTGCCATTGATAGACTACGAACATTATTGGGAAGGAAATACGATGCTGACTTCGGTACCATAACATATACGAGAAGAAACGACTGGAACTGGAAGAATATATACCTGGAAAGACATCTGACAAAAATGTTAGAATCCGCTCAACCACAGTACGAAGACGAATATGCAATGGACGATATGCTGGATCTTCTAGAACCATATATAAAAACTGTTAGAGTGACCCAACTTCAATATTGGAACCCGCCAATAACTATGGAAA
The DNA here is from genome assembly GCA_030704895.1 of Henosepilachna vigintioctopunctata. NCBI lineage: Eukaryota > Metazoa > Arthropoda > Insecta > Coleoptera > Coccinellidae > Henosepilachna > Henosepilachna vigintioctopunctata. The sequence goes on along the minus strand of JARQZJ010000132.1, from coordinate 1,913,754 downwards.
AAGAAGATTATCCTGAAGTTTACCCAGAAGATCACATTACTTTCTCACCAATATTCGCAAAGTGCAAAAAAGTTGATGAAGTTGACATTGTTTACGGTATGAATAACGTTGGAGAAGATTTCGAGTGGAGAATGTTCAAATTATCCGTTGGTGACTGTTCAAGACTTGGAACGGCTCTGCTACAGCTTAAATTTCTTAAGGTCCTTCGAGTACGCAGATCGCGAATAGAAAATCTTCACTGTCAAGCATTGATGAGAGGGTTAGTACAAAACAAAACCTTAGTGGAATTAGATTTGTCTCACTGTAAAATAGGAGAACAGGGAGCTTTATGCATAGCTAAATTGATACAGGTACATCCAACCCTAGAAATTCTGAATCTCTGTGATAACGAGGTTGCCGGCTTAGGTGGTGAAGGTATAGGATTCGCTCTGTTACAGGAAAACTCTTGCCCATTAGTATCTCTGGACCTTCGATTGAATCCTTTAGGTCACCAAGGAGCTTTAGGTCTGATGAGGAGTCTAGTAAGGTGTAATAAGCCGGAAAAAATCAACATGGCGAGCTGTCAATTCGAAGAAATGACTTCTTATATATTTGGTTGTATGTTAAAAGTTAATAAAAGCCTGACGTGGATAGATGTGACTAATAACTGGTTTGGCGATTTTGGTGGTGAGAATTTGGTTGTAGGATTGTCAATGAATACTTCAGTGAAATGGTTAGATGTCAGGGAAACTTTTATCACTCCTGAGCAATTGGCTACAGTGAAAAGTTTATTGAAAAGGAATAATAAAGAAGTTATGAGCGACGAAGAGAATGAAGAGGAAATTGCAGTAATAGAACAGGTTAAACACAATGTTACTTTCGAAACTGAAGAAAGTAAAGAAGTTGAAGCTACCGTACAGTCTGAACCTGAATAACCCATGTAAAAATATATCCAAGATATATTTCCGTTTATAAAACCTAGTAATATATAAATCTTTTCCTACCACGTACTGATATAAAAGATATAACACCATGAACATGAAAGTTTAGATGATCGGATTTCTAGATACATGTTTATTATTCAATCACTGCAGAATGACTGAACCGATTTTCATAAACTTGTCCTTCACAATTCAGCACAAAAATACATTATGGTCCGAAGTAACACATGTTTTTTCTTTTCAGAGGAGTAGAGGTCGGCATTACTTATTACATCTCTTTTGCAAAGTGGTGTTTTAATTGAGGCAATAACAGTAGACTACTTTCATCACTGAAAAATTAATTATTGGAAAAGGCTAGAATTCCAAGTTACTGGTCAGGAGCGTTATCCTGCTTCTAGTTTTATATATACTTTCTATTAACTTGTTCCCTATGGTCTCATGCAGAAAGTTCCAACCAATTAAAAAAAAATTGAAAAAATCTGCAAGTTTGGTTTTTTTTGGAACAGTGTTGCAATGGTTAAATTCATATTTTTTAAAATTGTGCATCATTATAAATACTGAAACTATCAGTCCAAATCATTAATTTGTGATTATGGAGTTCCACAAGAAACAGTTTTAGGACCGTTAATGTTTAATTTATATATAAATGATGTAATTAAGTATGTAAAGAATTGTGAATGTTTCATATTTGCTGACGACATGATGTTGTATACTACGGCAACAATTTACAAGAATTAGCTGATAAAATTAATGGTGACCTTGATAGTGTGCATACATAGTTGTGTGATAACAGTCCTTCATTAAATACTGATAAATCTAAATGTAATATTGAGGGAAAAAGGCAAAATTATATGGATTAGATTGTGGTATAAAAATCAAAGTTAATGATGTACCATTGGAAACAAGTCAGTGAGATTGAATATTTAGGTATTATCAATGAAAAATTGAGTTTTAAAAATCATTTAGTTACGTTATGAGTAAAATTTCAAGAAAAGTAAATTTTTTTAGCTAGAATAAGTAATAATGTTAGTGTTAAAAGAAAGTTTTCATTGTATAAGTCGATAATATTACCACATATGAACTTTTGTTCAACTGTATTATACACCTTGCCTCAAAATGATATTGAAAAGTTATAAAAGCTCCAAAATAGAGCATTGAGGATTTATTGAAGTGCAATAGGTACAAGTGCAATAGGTACACACCTGTATCATTTATGTTAGAAACACGAATTTATTTGAATATTAGACAGCACATAATATATAAATCTTTAGACTTTATTCATAAAATAAAATATGGCAAGATTCCTAACTATATCGATGACCGTGTAAAATACGTGGATGATGTACATAGTTACCAAACAAGGTCTAGGGAACAAAATGATTTCTATATTGATAAGTGCAGTACATCAAAATGCCTAAATAATTTATGTGCGAGATGAATGATTGTATTTGATAGTCTAGATCCGAACCTAAAATTATGTGAGAACCATAATGAGATGAAAAAATTATTTTATTTTTTTGTAAAAAATGATATTGAAGGCTGAAATATGTTGTTTTCTGTATGTATTCATTATTTTTTTTTTGTAAAGTTTATCATCTGTGTTTAAAGTTTATTATTACCCGGTTTCTTTGTTCAATTCTAATTTCAATTATTAGATTCTATGCTCTCTCTTTGTTATTGTATGTGCTGGAAATTTCTAGACTATGTTCTAATTTGTTTGAACATCTCTATTTTTTAAATTGTAACACTGTTAATTTAGCATTTGAAGAAGAAGTTGTACTTCAAAACGCCTGTTATGCGGATTATTTGATATATGATTTCTTATCTTCATTTAGTTTCATTATTGACTTCAACTTCACATGTGTTGTGAGAATTTTTTATTTAACAAAGGTGTTTTTTTCGATTCTAGAAAATATAAAGACAACGTCAATATTGAATTTGAATTTCTTATCATAATGCCTTAAATTTACCTTCTTTTGCCCTTTTAATATTCAATTTCAATAATTACCTACATCATTAATCGATTGAGCCGATACTTGATGAAAATCTAAATACACAACTACTTAGTTTTATTCAAGGCCAGCTTACTCCAAACAATTTTGAAAAAATCGAAATTTTTTTTTTTCATAAATTGCTATTATATACCCGTAGAAATAGTATAGAATTAGGCCCGAAGGTTAGCAAGGCCAGAAAGCAGGTATAAAAGATTAGGGAGCGCTGCAGTAAATCCGGCCGCTCGAACGCCTTCGGTAGCGGCAGCTGCTGCATACTTTCGGGTCGTCTTATTGTTTTGTTTTTTGTTTTATTGTTATTGTCTTGTTATTTTGTTGAACTGCTTTCAGAAATGCAAGAATTCTTCAGAATGATGCTCACTTACACCAGATAGGAGTTGTGTATGAAGCTGGAATGAATATGTGAGTAAAATTCACCTTTTTTACGATTTTTCACGAATAAAAACTTTGAACTGATTTTTCTCCGAACCACGTTTTTTCACATGAATTACACTCTCATTTCAAAACTATTGCACTTATCGATATGAGCCAAACGGCATTTTACTCTTTAGATGTCTGGCTATGGCCTCAAGCAGAACCAGAAATCATATCATTTAAAAAAGTTATAATTAATTAAAAGTGAAAAAAAGGGTATAAAAAATTCAAAAGTCCGCCATTCTGTTTTTTTTTTCTTTGAAAAGGTTTCATTTTGCTTGAAGTCATAGCCAATTCGATACAGAACATGAAACCGTTTTGTTCTTTGCTTTCAGAAAATTCTTTTCCAAGAAATGATGTCATTTATCTTCGATTCAGATGAGTTTCAGCAGCCATTTTCAGGACCACCATTTTGAAAAAAAAATTTTTTTTCGAGTAATTTCATATAAGTGCTTTCATATGTGAATAAATTGATTACTGAACATGTTTTGTGCCTTAAATAAAATATATTGGAAAAAATTACGTTTTTTGGATTAAATTGGCCTTAAATTATTATAAAATTACCTATACTCTCGTTTGTATAACCATCCTAGTCTTACTTGCACTCAAAACTAATTTCCAAGAATGAATTCAGAGAATATTTACGGTTAATATCACTTATAATCATTTCTTAGCAATTCCTAGTCCTAGTAAAACTTAATTCACTTCAAAGTCATCATTATTGTACAAAAATAACGTTCTTCTTGAATAGAAAATCACTCAATTTCAAATGAGTTCTATCTATCCATTTTTCTTGCCATAAGTTCTGGTGAAGGTTCGGAACTTTTTATTAGTCTCCCAATTAGTAGGTCCGCGTAGTTAATTGAATCAAAATGAACGTGCATCAAGTCCGGAATAAATCGCAGAAACCGAGGCTTGATTGAAGCCAGTATAGCAAAAACGCTGTTTGTTCTTGGGCGGCAGTTATGTTGTAAAGTTTTATACTGTCTATAAATCCATCTCGTTCTCTCAAAGCCAGTGTATCGGGCTCGCCTCCATACGCGACTTTTTCCAGCCGATATGAATTATAGATTATGTATTGTATTCGAAAATTTTTATTCATACGCCTCTCTTTTGCGATATGCAGCAGTTGTTCGTACGAATCAAGGAGTCTGTTACATTGCCATGAAATTTCTTGCGGCATTAGTCGAAATGACGTTTTTAAGGGCAGCACAGGTTTCGAAGGATTGGCCTAAAAGGCAAACAAAACCAAAACTACTTGCGTTATATACTATATACGTCAAAAGTTCTTTGATAGGTTACGACGTTACCAAATGGAAGTTTATAAACGTTACAGTGTCATTCATTGTTTCGAAAATAACGAAGTAAAAAACGAATTACTAATTCATAAGCCTCCAGATGATCACAATAAGAGGTATACCTAATACGCGCTCAGTCAATCTGTCCCGGTGTCCCCAGGCAGGTCGATATAGTCCCGCTTTTGAAAATAGACCAACGATAATTTGGAATGTATTTCTCCCAAAATTTTATTTCATTTTAAATTGAATACTCTGAACAAATAGTCAATAACGCGATCAAAACTGTCGTTGATGATAATATAATAATAATAAAATTTATCGAGAAATTTTCCTTACATTGTAATGGAAATTACATTTAATTACATTCAATAATTACAACTAAGAAGAATGCTCACTAAAGGACTGAATTCAGTTTTGGTCTAATCTTCCATTCAGCCCTCGAACAAAAAGCTTCAATTTATATTCACATTAAACTATATTTGAAACAAAATAAAAAATTACCTAAAAAAATCCCTAGATAATTGGATGGTCAAATTCTAGATAGATGTGTTGAGTTTAAGTATCTAGGGGTATTTTTCGCCTATAAGCTGTCCTTCTCTGAACATTTAACTTGTATTACGGCTTCTGCTTCTAGGATGCTGGGTTATTTGGTCAGAAATTGGGGCAACTTTGTTAATCTTGACACAATGAAAACGCTATACTACTCCTTTATTCGCAGTAAACTGGAATATGCGTCTTAATTTGGTCTCCTGTGTACATTGATGCTATTGTCGACTTGGAGGCAGTTCCAGGGAATGTTTGAAGTATATGTACTTCAGATATTATGGGCAATATTCTTCTAGAGGCTTCGACCATTCCATCCTAACCGATAGTTTGGGAATTGAATTATTGAAGTTGAGGCGTGAACAGTTCGGCCTAACGTTTCTCTTCAAAATTTTGCACAATACGATTGACTCGCCATTTCTTTTCAGCAAAATAAATATTCGGCTACCAAGGCCTGGTCTGAGGCGAAATAATACATTTTATGTCTTCTACAGCAGATCAAATGTTATGTCACGTTCTCCTATCAACTGTATATGTAATCTTTATAATGGGTGTTGTGGTCGATGTGATAACTATTTTGATCGGCTATCAGTTATCTTGGCATGCCACTCAGAACAGCGCATGGGATGTCGTGATATTTTCCTGAACTTCTGTTGTCCACATATGACTTAGTTATAAATATTATTTTAATTTTAGTTATTTCATTTGCTTACTAGATAATACTAACGCAATCGATTTTAATTTTATTTTCATTCATCAAACATATTTCGTCACTAAATGGTCAACTTCTGCTGACCATACGTAACTTTGTAATAGACAATATTTTTTTTTATTTTTAGTTATCTGGTTATTGTTCAATACTATTTCAATTTATTTTGAATTAATTTTTTCGTTGTATATATTCGCTTATACTCTCTATTTTTGTTTTTTTCTCGTTAATTTTTTTTCTATTCATATTATTTGTGTACAATTATGTAATTTTTTCTCTGTAATTCGATGTATTATCTGTTGGGAATAAATGTCTTATTATTATTATTGAAAAGCACTATGTACGTCCCGTTCTCACAGTTCATATTGTTATTGGTATATATCCCTAACAAAATTATTCCCAATATAGACCCCTTGGGAAACACCAGGAAATTTCAAAGCAAATACGGACAGTTTCCTGAAAAAAATTACATTTTACTGAGAACAGTTAACAGTATACCCTAATGACAGTTCATCAATCGTTTGAAAACATTAAATTCATAATGAAATGGAACAATTCTTCTATTTTGACAATGCACTTTTGTTGCAAAGAATAAAAATATGGTTGAAATGTACAAATTCAAATTCATTATCAATATCAATAGATTTTCTTTCAAACTTTTCTGATGAAGTTTTAACTCGTTATAGAAATCAACCCCAAACATTTGTTTCGAATTTACGAATTGAAATATAAATTTTCGATTTTATAATACATACATTTTCAATTTATACTTTCCAATATTTCTACAGAAAAGTTCAATTAGTCAATAAGTTCTCGATTCCAAATTGACTTTTTGTTTCAAGATAATTTTTCAACTCTTTTCGATAACATTGGTAAATTGTCAATGGGTTTATTAAACTTAATTTCTTATATAAACGAACTTTTCATTTTATGAAACTTCATTGTGCTAGTTCGGTTTTTGTTCATTTATGGAAATTTTGTCCACATTTCATTATAAAAACTTACTTTAGCCGTAAAATTTGAGATTCGCATCACGAGATAGAAATTCATTCGATGAACGAATCACAAAGTTCAAGAACCGCATATCTAACCTCATGATCTGTTACAAATTGATGAATTGTTCGATCTCATAGTGAGATAAACCAGAAACGATGCTTTGAATCATTCTGGCCGAAACAATTCATATCCACCAGAGTTATATATTATTCAATGGTTCTATTATCATTTCTTAATGGATTTGTATCACAAAAACTGAGATCGGCGGAGGTGGCGCCACGGTCCGTCGTGCTTGGCATTTAAAGATCTACGTTCTTTTGATTTGTTAAAATCCGTGGGTGGTCCACACAACGCGGGATTCGGATGTGTAAGTAATTGTGGACGGGGTACATTAAGGACACTTTTATCGGAAAGAATTGAGTTTTTGCGATTGCGAATTGGTGATTTGCCATCATTTCGATGTTTCATTCAACGGGAAGAAGAAGTCTGAGGAAGTTAGAGACATTTCTGTGGTTTTTGCGGAAGTTTAAAACATGAAATATTCATTTTTTTTCGGTTCAACATGTGGGGTCCCTCGTCATGTGGTTGATACGTATTTTCATAGTTGTCCTCCGTTGCTGTATGAAAATAAAGATGGTTTTCTTGAATTTAGTACAGGCAAAAGCTTAATATGTTTATCATAACTGAGTTCATTTATTGGAATTTTGAAATTTATAATAGTGAGATGTATATGAAATTTGTTACACTTCACATCAAAAACATCAGTCCATTCTTCTCTATGGCTTCTTTCTAGCTGTTCTTCATACATTTTCCTGCACTATCGTATGTTTTATATATTTTATGCATATTATATATTATATGAGACGATGATTTCGTTTGGCAGAAGGAGTTTTATTTTTTTGAATCTTCAGCAGAAAAATGTTAAGCATTAAGATCATTGTACCTAGAAACTGTGTTATGAATGTGTATTACTTCGAACTCTCAGATAAATTTGTTATTTTTTTTTAACCTACCTAACGTCAAGACAATTATTTGTTCAATACAACGGTTTCAAGTCACAAAAATTTATTGCGTAGTCGGGGGTTCCACAGGGTTCTGTTTTAGGTCCGCTCCTTTTCAATATTTTTGACAACGACATTTCCTCCAACATGATCTGTAATTTTCTGCTATATGCGGAGAATTGTCCGCATATATAATTGTCGAAATACACATAGTGTATGTGTTTTGTTCACGAAATAATGAATTGTATTCTATTATTGCTGACCACCTGTCGTCATAATTACGTATTCAAATATATCGATTTCTTAAACCTTTGTTTAAACCAAGCGAATTCATTGAAATATTCATATTTATTCCTTTTTTGAATATGAGATTATAAATATATTAAAATTTCACTAATCCAACACTGCAATAGACTAATAGTCCAATAATACGGCACCCTAAATTATGGCAAATTTAATTTCTTCGTTTGAAGGGACAAATAAACATCAAATTATGACGGATGAAGACATATGTAAAATACTACATGAAGAAGAGAGACTTATAAAAATATTTGAGCCAGGAACTACTACAACTATTGAAATAAAACCAGATAATGTATATATATTATACATGCATAACATGAACTGATGTAAAGGGCATGTCTGCTACAGATATTATAACTTTCTGAAACATACGCCGAAATGTTTTGAAACCAACCCTGTGGGTACACCATAGAACACTTCTTTTCAGAGGGATGACTATAGAACATATTTCTTCTGAATTGTGGGAGATGACCATAGAGTACTTTTCTTCGATTGAATTTTTACTGGAATAATTTAATAAATTTATTCATTAAAACTTAATCATTTAATAAACTGTTCGATTTCTTCCTCTTATTGATTTCCATGGCTTCTGACAGGGTTAGTTTATAACCTTTTCGCTCTGTATACAATATTTCAAAGTTGTTGTCGAAGACATGGTTCTCTTCTAAAAGATGTGTTGCATACGTAGAATGGTTTCATTATTTGCAAAGCATCTTTGGTGTTCAGATATTCTAAGGTTGATATTTATAAACTAACCCTGTTAGAAGCCATGGAAATCAATAAGAGGAAGAAATCGAACAGTTTATTGAATGATCAAGTTTTAATCAATAATTCTCCGTTACTAAATTTATTTCAGTAAAAATGCAATCGAAGAAAAGTATTATTTGGTCATTCCCCACAATTCAGAAGAAATATGTTCTCATCCCCCTGTAAAAGAAGAACAGTGTTCTATGGTCATTCCCACCCCACGCACTTCAGAATAAATATACGCAGTCCACAATGTAATAGCTCAGTTTATCATCAACATCTGACGAAGTCACTGTGTTGGCGAAACGATATTGTCATGTTTTTGAATTAATCATAGTGAAAATCGAAAAAATACTTAGTTTTCATTCAAGTTATGGTGAAGCAATTATCAACATTAATGTTGTCTTGAAAATTCAGCAGAAAACATTGAAAATTTTTTGCATACTCAACAAACTGTGAATTATCATTTGTATTTTAGTATTTAGAATACATATTAAAACACACTAGCTATGTTGTTATCAATTAATCATACATATTAGGAATTATATCAATTTTACTGTTATGTATCTAACGAAAAAACGACAAATTTACTTTTGGTTTTATACCTAATTATCATCTCCTAAGAAACGATATACCAACCGGCAACACACACTACCTCAATGTTAACAAAACAAGTGATTATTGCAATATGAAGTTTCAGCGACGTACATATATTTCACTAGGCAACACACATTGCGTATTGTGAATTACTCCGAATCACGCATGTGACTATGAAATATGCCTACGCGCCTCCGCCAAATAAATATGAATTTTCAATCAGGCAACACACATGGCACCTGATGATTGAATCAAAATTATGCATGTTCATGTAGTGGGCGTTAGATGTAAAATATTCAGGCACCTTTCTAAATTCTTGGGTTGTTAATATTATGATCCGTGAGTCTATACTTAAATATTCCGTGTAATATATTCAAATAACAGATATTAAACAAATAAACTGGACAAAGGAACAAAAATCTCGTTATTTGTGGTCTCATAATTAGCATATAATTTTATTTTGTCTTCACAAGATTGAATAAATATCAACAACTACCAAATAATCCAACTATGGAAGCTTTACTTGAAAACTATTTCAAAGTGAGTTCAGGAAGATGCATCATAGCTGATTTGCAACTTAATTATAAATAATCGACTGTGAAATAAAATCATTATACAGATATCTGAATGTGAAGAATACAAAAAACTATTACGATACAAAATTAAGTGAAAACGAAACAACCAAACAAAACGCGAATTCTTGGGAAAATTTGAAAAATTAAGGAACATTTCATACAACGTCAAATTGGCACAGAACACAAAATTTAAATCGACCAAATATTACGTGAATTAAAAAGGAAAAAGTGAAGAAACGAAAAGTAACAGTAATTTTGCATTCACTCCAATATTTTTCATTTTGAAATGATATTATCCAATGGGAACTAAGTCGAGAATATTATTATGGAGTCGACAAAAATTTCATAAACATTAAAACAAAAAGGAAACTACATCTTGAAAAAAATTGTATACACTGTGCATATGATAGCAAACTTTTTGTTTTTTGTTTTGTAATGTTTAATTCCAGCTGATTTAATAAGTTGTTAATTAACTTCGCATTTAGTAAGTTGTTAGTTTTTTGGAGGCGTTTGATGAATATATTCATGAAAAATTCGCCTCATTTCAGTTATTCTGAGAAAGGATCGAATTCGGTTCCAAAAACTTGCTGAAAAAATGTCAATGTTACACACAATAATCCAAACTTCAAAACAAACTATTTTCACACAAATGTATTACTAAAATATAATGAAATAAGTTTTTATATCAATTGAATTTTCTATAAAAATCATGAGAGTCTATGAAAGACAATGCTCCAATGATAATACTCAGAATGAATTCCCTCTGAAACATGATAACAAATTATAACAAAACCTAGATTGAGTAGTTATAGAAAGTGTATAATAAGCTTATGAAGTATTTATGTTAGTGTAGTTTTGAATATTAATATCTAACAGTCGACCCCTGCATGCACAATGTCCAGTACATTGTTCATGCATGCGATGGCTGTTCAGTTAACTCTAATTTGAAAACGAAGAAAAAAATGAATTTTATAATATCAATATGTGTTATATATTGTTGAATATAGTTGAATTATATAGTTAAACCTAACGATATTGTTTCGCTAACACATCAGTTTATCATCTACATCTGATGAAGCCACTGTGTTGTCGAAACAATTGTTATGTTTAACTAAATTATAGTAAAAATCAAAAAACGACTCAGTTTTATTCAAATTATTCACCATGTTAACTTATAGGCCCTTTGGAGCTTGATAATTCTTTGTTCGTTATCATATTTTAGACAATTTTAGTTGCTATATGCGATTTTTACCGCCTACTTTATATTGACTGTTCTTTACTGTTAATTTTAATGCGAAACCTGAACAAGCATAGAATTACGTCGAGAACAAAAAACAGTTAATTTCACCTGCCTTTGGAAACTATTTTTTCAAATTTAATTGATAAAATGATCGTCAAACGAATGCCAACTTCGTAGAGAGTAGTTTCGAAATCCCACCGAACCGTGAGCGAGTCGAAGGAATAAATAATAACGTCACAAACTGTTCATGAATCCTACAATCCCACCGGCATCAAGTCACCCACGTGAGTTTGTACGTTGTTCAGAGCCCACTCTTGAAAATCAACTCCTTCACATCAAATTATTTCCACATCAACAATTTAAATTACAAATATTCTTAATTCAACGTTTCGATGTATCTTATCTTTTGCACCTCTAATGACACATTGGCCGCCTGGAGTGACTTTGTTCCCGCTGCGGAGATAACGAATTCTTTGAAGTGTTAATTTTGAAATACAATACAAGTTTCCGGAGACGGCCGGTAATTTATTGAAGTTTATAAAAGCAAATATTTGCGTGAAATATCCAGGCTTTTGTGATTTCGTCGAGTTGAGATTTTTATTGTAAATGCGTAAACTAAAATGTGAGGTTAGTAGTGAAAAATGCCTGTTGAATCATAGGAAAGTTTGAAATATTGATATATAAAATTGATACTTTATTACTTAATTAAAAGACATTCTATTTCTATTCATATATTTAGAATTTAGTAGTAAATATACCGAACTATTGAAAGATTAATTTTTGGCTCAAGATATCTTAATTTTCTCTGTCATCGTTTATACATGTTGAAAAATTTATCAACCTGGATAAATAATATAATTTATGACATTTGAGGATTTCAAGTTAACAAAGAACCTTAAACACCGTTTGGCAAAGAATTTTTGTATGATTTATGTAGTATATATTCCAATGGAAATTCAATGGACCTATTCATTTACAACGAAAGAAAATTGAAAGATTACTTCTGAAAATTGATACATAACTTTTTATTCTTTTAGGTATTACTTAGTTATTTCAGAATTGTTATATTAATTGCTTTCGAAAATGTCGAAATAATCGACCAGACTTCATTTATTTAATTTTTCAGTTTGAAATCCATACATTATCTGCATTCAATAAACATTCACAAATAGGTCGTTTGCAGTGATGTATATGACGTCTATTTCAGCTATATCCACAGTATAAGTATACAAATATATGTTTTATAATTGAATTTGTATCCACAAATGTATATTTGGGAATACAAATATACATCTATTTTCGAGATTAATGTTCAAAATATCAGAGGTGGATTTGCAATATTACTAAACGTTTCCATATTTTCGCTATCTTCAGTTTTTTCAGCAATTTATATCATTTATGATAGCTGCCATTAATAAATATATAAAGAATCTCGAAAATCTTTTGATTTACAAAAACTTTCGTATATGTTGTAAAAGATCTCAAATTTGTTGTAAACTAACCTATCCATTTCAAAAATACAAATGCAAATTGGAATATTATGTTCAAATTTTCATCAAATATCAAAATAAATACCACTGACGTTCGTTTCGAAGTAATACTTCTTCGGATTCCCATTAACAACACATACTGAAAGATTCACGAAAATAGGTTGGAAAAAGACTATAGGTATTAATGAGTTATTATTACCGATCAGGTGTTACCGATTATTAAGTAGAAGAATTATTATAAATCAATAAATTCAAGAAATAATTCTTGAATATATTGATTTATAATAATTCAATCAAAAATTTTTTCCGGAAAATGTGTCGGAATTCTTTATTGTCTGATTGCAATAAAAATTTAAATAAATAAATTTCTACCTATATACATTTCATCGGTACCACCATAGACGAAGTTTTGAAAAATTAAACACATATCAGTAAAATCAAAAATTCAAGTCTTCCCAATGATCAGCTTGATCTGAATAGCCAATTACTTATAATTTTCAATAATAGAAATGAGAACCTTCAAGATAGTTTTTTCATCCTTTGTTGGAATCCTTCATTATCTATTTCCATGTTTTGAATTATCATTCTGTGTTCAGTCTTTCTTCTTCTGAAATACTTCTCAAGTATTTCTTTATTAATTTAAATAGAACTGAGTAGTTTTTCGATTTTTACTATAATTAAATCAAAATATGACAATATCGTTTCGCCACACAGTGGCTTCATCAGATGTTGCTAAACAGTTTATCATCAACATCTGAGGAAGCCACTGTGTTGGCCAAAATTTATTGTCATGTTTTGATTTAATTATAAAAAAATCGAAAAACTACTCAGTTGTATTTAAATTATGTATTTAGATTTTCATCAAGTTTCGGCCCAATTGATTAATTAATTATTTTTTTATTCTTATAAAACTGAATTACATATATGTTGAGTTATGTAAGTGTAATGTTGTAAGATTCACAAGGAAAAAAGATATTAATAATTGATGAGGCCGATACTTGATGTAAATCGATGAACATAATAAAACAATTGTTAAACTGATTTACACATATACTAAAAATAATACTGCATGACGTACGTTTCGATGAGATTCACCTTTTTCAAATGCTACGTGCCGACTAATGACAATTTCTCGAATACATACAATATATAAACTTAAATACGAAGAAATCAGGTAGATAACAGGTAGAAGGGATGAATTAATTCTGAACTACTATATAGTAAACTAAGTAATTTTGAAAATATTGAGAAGGGGGCTTGAGGTATGATCGATTTGGCTGTTCAAAAGGTTGTCAGAATATTTGTATTTATTAATTTGAAGTGATTCCAACAAATTAAGCTTCATTCCCTTGTTTGCGGTATTCAAAATTTCAAAATTGGAATTGAATATATGATTTTCATTAATCAACTGATTTGCATAATGTGAATTTGTCTTCTGATTATCAAAGCTACGATTATGTTCCGAAATTCTTATTTGAAAACTTCTGAACGTTCTACCAATATAAAACTTATCACAACTACCACAGTTACTTTTATATACACCGGATTTTTTATTTTTGTTGACTATAGATTTGTTATTTTTGATATGTTTTCCTAAGTTATTTCCAGTACGGTAAGCAATGTGGATGTTATACTTAAAAAGAAGAGATTTGAGTTTCTCACTGGACTTACCGATGTATGTAAGACTGTTATAGTTGATATTGTTTTTGACTGGGGGATAAACCAAACCAATCGCCTTTTTGAAGTTTTTCTTTAATATCATATTATCTATTATTTCAGGATTATAATTATTATTCACGGCTATTTGCTTGATTAAATATTTCTCGGTGTTGAAATTGGTTCTAGAAAAAGGAATATTTACTAATCGATGTATCAAACTATTGAAAGCTGCCATTTTGTGTTGAAATGGATGCATGGAAGTATTATGTATAATACTATCTGTATGTGATTGTTATCTAGTTTCATTATTTTGAGATCTAAAAAATTAATAGAGTTTTCTTTCTCAAGTTCCAAAGTGAATGTAATTTTAGGGTGTAACGAATTAATGAATGAGTGAAAAGTGTCGAGTTGCCGAAGAGTACCAGTGAAACAACAGATGATATCATCTACATATCTATACCAATAAATAAATTGACTACTAATGGGGTGGCAATGAATTAGTTTTTCCAAATTATTCATGAATTTTTCAGCCAACAAGGGACTAAGAGGATTTTCCATAATTAATACTTCAGTGCTACTATAAACTAGGTTATTAAAACAAAAATAATTTTGTTCGAGACATAATTCCAAAAGGGACAAAAAAGATATAGTTGAGTGTGATTATAGCGTCGGTAGTCAGGTTCTTTCTCGTTCTGACAAGGTGAGAGATCTTGGTATAAACTTCGATCAGATACTTTCCTTCCTTCCACACATCTCAAATATCCAAATATATCAATAATTCTTTAACATTCATAAGACTATTTCGTTCCCTAATCCGTAGAAAATTGGAGTATGACAGCATGATATGCCTCCTATTCATACTTCCCATCAATTCCATCATGAGCCACTCAGAGGAAGTTCTTGAAATTCTCAGTTTGGAGGGTCGATAAAGTTTATCCACAGAGAGGAGTCAACCATGAAGAATTATCAGGTCGATTTAGTTCATTCTCATTGCATGCAGGAGAGAAACTTTTAATCTCATTGCATGCAGGAGATAAACTTTATCACTCAAACTCTTGTGTAAATTACTGCACAACAGTAGTGACTGTCCTCCACTCTTGTAGAATTTGAGATTTCGTACTCCTCTGCAAAATTCCCGTACTACAGAATTATTCCACTTAAGAGACTCCAAAAACCAACTAGTTAATACAATCCCCCATTTGGTCTATGCAGTCTACGTTTAATGCAATTGCTGATGTGACATTCAGTTATTATTAAGAGTTATTTAAACAGTAAAATTGACTAAGTGATTAAATCAATTGAATAAGATTAAGTTCTTTGATTTATTTAATTTCATTCTGTTATTAGTTACTATTATTCAGCTTTATGTTATTATCTTCTGTAATGGGTCTTATACCTGTCATAAGGGATATTTTTATTGATTAATCGATTGGGCCGAGTCTTGATGAAAATGTCAACACATAATTTGAATAAAAGTGAGTATTTTTTGTGTATCACTATAAATTCTATAAATCTATCTAACTTCATTTAAATTTCATATATCCATTTTATATATATCCAGTTCTTAATGTAGAACTTCGAAACGTACGTCATGCGAATTTGTTTCAATTATTATTATCATTATTATTAAGTCAGAGGACCAAGGTCCTTTCAAGCCCAACTAAATAAACATAATGGATACAATTAAAACTCAAGAATTAAAAAGATTGAAAAAAAAAACAATCAAAAGATGAATCAAAAATGCATCAAACTATGAAGAAAGCAGCATTCTATCTATGAGATTTGTGAAATTGTATGAGAAGATATTTTCTGCTATGGATACTGATTAATTTTCTTCGGGTATCAACCTCATCAATTTTCAACGAATGGGAGAGACAAATTCGATTTTCTTCATATATAATCAATAATTTATTGCGTTGTATTCCTTCAGTTTTGAAACAATTTCAAAAATGTCGATGGTTTTTTTTCAACAAATAGCTATGTCATTCTATGAATATAAATTGAAAATAATAAGAAAAAATTCATTACAACTTATTCATTGTATAAAATCAAACTTGATTCGTCAATTTGAAGAAAAACCAGATGTTTACCACCATAATCAATCAAAAGAAACTCGAATGAATAGACATTTAAGGAAAATTTCTCAACATTTTATGTTGAAATATCGAAAACATACTACATTTCGATAAACGCAATAACCAAAGATCTATCACTTCTTGACATGCTATCTATGAATAATTCTCTAACTAATTTTCCCCGTATGATGAAACACATCGCTTTGATCAGAAAATGAAGAAAATGAGGTCATTCCGAATGCGTTTTATCCAGATCATCGGATCTTCGAATCTCGAGCCTCGACTTCGAATTGCGATTACACATGTGATATCGCGAAGAAGGCGAAGACTGCATGTCCCATACAAAATACCCTATTAAAGGATCCGCGAAGGCAAGCTGGTCTTGAAGGAAGAATGGGCCAGAAGAATTGAACGAGTTCCTATCAGTCCGATTACGGGCATAAGACATGTCCAAATACAGAGGGACGTAAAGAGTTGCGTGTGCTGTGTCAGCCTGACGAGGTGCAGTGGCGTACGACGCCCCCGTTAGCTCTGAATTAGAAAGATTCTCCTAGAACCAAATCTACAAACAAGAATAAAAAAATTCTGAACAATTTCGAAGAATTCAGAAGAAATCAGGCCAATAGATTTTTCGATAAACCAAACTATCAGAATATTTGATTTATAAACTTTGTCAAAACATATTTTCATTCCTGAAGTTGTTATGCCACTACCTCACCTATAATCAAGAATTTGAACTTACCCTAGAGCTGATGAATAGTTTGAAATGTCAATGAAGAAGAAAACCAAAAATCTTCACAACATTCAAAATGAAATCCATCACTACTGTCAAGGTTTCCAATATTCTTAAGAAATCCATAGTAATTCCAGTATTTAATAATGGAACCGTGAGTGAAATAACTGATTACCTATCACCCAATATCCATTTGAGCGTGTTTTCGAAGGTAATTGAGGAAATTGCTTTCACCAAAATGATGAGTTATCCAACAGATTCAAAATAATTGACTACGCGCAACATGGATTCAGATCTGAAGTTGATTCAGAGATGTTTGATGTTGATTGAAGATGATTCAGAGTAGTTTGAAATGTCAAGGAAGGATAAAACGAAAAATCTTTACAACATTCACAATGAAATCCATATCTCCATCACTACTGCAAAGTTTTCCAAATCCTTAAGAAATCCATAGTAATTCAAGTATTTAAGAATCGAACCGTAAGTGAAAGAACTAATTACCTATCATCCAATATCCATTTGAGCGTGTTTTCGAAGATAATTGAGAAAATTGCTTTCGCCAAAATGATGAGTTATCCAACAGATTCAAAATAATTGACTACGCGCAACATGGATTCAGATCTGAAGTTGATTCAGAGATGTTTGATGTTGATTGAAGATGATTCAGAGTAGTTTGAAATGTCAATGAAGGAGAAAACGAAAACTCTTTACAACCATCACAATGAAATCCATATCTCCATCACTACTGCAAAGTTTTCCAATATCCTTTAGCAATCTATATTAATTCCAGTATTTAAGAATCGAACTGTGAGTGAAAGAACTAATTACCTATCATCCAATATCCATTTGAGCGTGTTTTCGAAGATAATTGAGAACATTGCTTTCGCCAAAATGATGAGTTATCCAACAGATTCAAAATAATTGACTACGCGCAACATGTATTCAGAAGCGACCACTCAACCAATCGGCTTCAGTAAAATTTTTGCAGAAAAAAATGCAGATGAAATCTTAGCGACTGTAAAGTCATCTGTCGCTTATATTATTGTCATTTCAGTTGCGGTAACAAAAAAGCCTACAGCGTAAACAATAAAAGTTATCAGGTCCTTCAAATGCAGGATCAAAGACCCTCAGGGTAAATGTTTTCAAATAGTAATATTTTTTATATCATTAGATCAGATAATATTATCGTAAAAGCGACTATTAAAACGGCATTGAATACGTTGTACGATTGTATAATTTTACTGTAATTGAAGATGTGAATTGCAACAAACACCTCAATAGTCAACAGTCAACAATATCTGAGTAAATATTCATTGAAATGGCGTATCTTTGTTGATCAAGTCAATATTAGGTGTTCGAAGAATCTTTCAAATAACTTTTATTTTCCGTTAATAAAGCTGTCCCTCCTTCTATTTTCATTACATAGTAATTCTAGCAAAGTTGAAAACTTCGTTTTTGTAAAAATCAATGACATTTCTGTATTTTCCTATATGGGATCAACATCGACTCCTCAATGTATTTTTATGACTGTTCATCGTAACTAAAATCTTTGCATGAGAAATAGTTCGAATTTTTTCTTTAGGTAGGTATAATAATAATAATATTTATTTAGCTGAAGTTATACAAAAAAAACTACATATTTTGAACAGCTCTCGAACAATTTTTAATTGTATACCTATCTCATTATTTGAAATATACTTTCCAAGATCACGCTTAAATATGTTAATACTTGTACTAGTTTTAAATACATTCACGATTATATTTAACAACATGAATTAGTCAACATGTTTCGAGCGTGAGCTCATTTTCAAGACTGAAAGACTTGAAATGATCTCAGGCTCGAAACATGTTGACTAATTTATGTTATTAAATATAATTGTGAAACATTAAGCCAAGAGTTCAATTTAATTTAATATTAAATAATGTTTCACTAAGAGTTGGGCGAGAATTGAATCTCAGTCATCAACAAAAATTAATAAATTATACCCTCCAAAAGTAAATATATACAATAAATTAAAATTAACACACCTGACTTTGATTTCACTAAACATATCAAAAACTTTTTATATGTTTCAGATGGTTTGTCCATTATCAAGAGTATACAATATCACCTTAAAGCATTTATATGATATTAAATAATATTAATTTAAATAAAATAATAGAATTAATAGTAATATTGTATACTCTTGATGATGGGTTAACCACCCGAAAAATATGTGGGGCTTTTATTAAATTCAGTGAACTTAAGCCAAGTGTGTTGATTTTAATTATTCGCCTTTAACATAATGTTTAATGATAAGCGAAACCTCCGTGTCATCGAGTAAATATATTTATATATAAGAAATTTAAACGAGCTACAAACGATTATTCGTTTATATTATTATTGAATAAGGAACAGGTACAAGAGTAATAAAGTTGAATAGATGTCAACTGTATAATCCAGCTCAAATCAGAACATCTTTTTGTGGACTGAATAAGTTAGCATTCGGCACAATTTAAGACGATTCGAATCTAACAGAGCCGGCGATAGATGGTAGTTCATCTGTTTCTCAACTTTCAACAATTCTTCATTATTCCAACAGTAATTAAAACTATTTTGGATAAGTTGTTTTAGTTCTGGTTTGTAACATTTTGGAAACGGTTTATACAATTATCTCAGTGTACCCCATTTCATGTTCCAGATAATAAACATTATTCGCATTGAGTACACAAACTCTAAGATAATGAAGTGGAGCGACACTGAAGCCACCTCAGAAATAGAAGAAACTCGGTGTTTTCAAAGTTGTAGAATGTTGGTGAAGAATAAAAATATATGTAATCGTAACTTGTGTCTTACTCAGTATTCTTCACAATTATTCATAAAAGATTGATATATCAAAAAAGCATAATATAACTTATAGGTATTCATGACGTCAACATGTAAAAAAATTAATAATGAACCTTGGAATACTTAATAAAGAATAAACATTTTTGAAATTAAAATATGTATGAATATTAAAAAAATTATTATATTGTTGTTTTTCCAACAATTTCCGCCGAAAATTCACGATTCTATATCAGTAATCACACATTTTGGATTGAAGATATCAGAAGAGAAATTGACTTCTACTCCCTCCGCCCACTTAAGGGGAAATTTCGAGAACCCCACTCCGCCTCGAGTCATTTACAAAGTTGACAAATGTCCTCTTACGTACCTTTATTTCAATAATGATAATAAATGAATTTATTGTGTAAGTTTGAATATTTCAATAACACAGGTAAAGGGTTCGCTGAATAGTTTTTCCACCCTTCTTTGAATTAGAATACAAGACACAAAAGCAAAAGTAACACAAACAGATATACAGAAGAAAAACAAAGAAACGAATGAAACTTGGGGACAAAATGCTCAGTTACTCCCACTTCAAATTCTTTTTGAAGTGGGAATAACTTTTTGAAGAGACATCAACTCAATCGAAAATGGGGCAACATCTTGTTCACCAGAGATACCCCACGATTAGAAGACTGCCCTCACTTTTATATTAGATGTACGATGGAATGGTATACTTAGTAACAGAGAGTAGTCAATCATAACGAATTATTGTACAAATTTTTGCACAACAGTATTGATTGTCCTCCTCTCATGTCCGCTTTGAAATTTCGTGTTCCTAGGCAAAATTCTCGAATACAGAATTATTCCATCTAGAAACTCCAATGACCAACTCCTAATATATTCCCCCATTTGGTTTATGGAGTCTTCTACATTCAATAGAGTTGCTAATCATTATTGTGATATTTACTTTAACTCCATAGAAGTTATTATTAGGAGTTATGTGAACAAAGGAAATTGACTGAAATTAATTGATTTAGACTGATTCTTTGTAATATTTCATTTGATTCTATTATTTAGTTGATTCTGATTATTTATTATTGAGCTCTTTGTTATATCTGTTTCATTTTATTTATTTAATTATTATTCAACATTATGTTATTATTTTCTGTAATTGGCTGTAATAGTTGTTAAGAATAAAGAACCTATTATTATTATTACGTTGATTCTCATATTTACAACACATATATTGAACAATATGGTTATAAATCATTTTTATTTTTTTCTATTTTACATACAAAAGCTCACTCAACGTACAGTTTGAAACTGTCCTACAATAGAGGAGCACCTATAACAAATGTTAATTACCTTTAAACTACGGTGTATCTTATATGTATATCTCATATGAATTTTTTATACATCTCATCGAAATGAAGTTTTCGATGCATTGACTTCAATCTTTTCATCCACAAACAAAATAGTTAATTCTACTTGAAAAGATTAGATAAATACGTCATGAAAGGATAACTCTATAAAAACTGATAATTATTATATTATCACCTATAAATAATCTTTTTTTTAAATGTCTCTTAAAAGTTATGAAATAAGGAGAGAAAATATCCAAGTTGGTTTCTATGCTTTCATCAAGTGTATGGGTGAATTCAACGTATAATTTGTTTTGCTCTGCCCAAGATTCAGTATTGTACGATTTCTTTCTACATGTGGGGAACAATTAAAGTTTATAAGGCTCGTACATACAGTAGAATCTATTAAACCATTAAGTAATTTTTAGGAGAAACATATATCAAAGTACTCAAGTCCCCAACTCAAACATTCCAACCTATCAAATTTCACATTACTGTCATATGGGAATCCATGACGATATCCGTAAAACGGAAATTATGAGCTCCAATGAATTTCCGTTGGATATTTTTCCAATATATTCGTGTATTTATAATAATTTGGATTCCAGACGACCGACGCGTATTATAACTTCGATCTCACAATAGAATTATACAACAATTTAATTAAGAAAATGAGTTAAGATGCAATCTTCAAAAATATAATAATCCTACTAAATGTTCAGCACATCTGAAATAGGCTAAGGAATTTTGCACCATTGTATTCAATATTGTCTCCTACGCCTCTGAATATCAACGAACCTCGCCTTTTCCTCCTCATAGACGTACACGAATAAATTACGAGATTGGTTCTTCATTGTTGGTCAGCTACATGCCGATTTTCGAGATTTATTATATTCTTTGCAGCTTCCAGCTGCATAAGCTTAGCAAGGAAGTCGAGTACGCTCGCTTCTTCTCTATCTATATCTCACTGAGTGCCCATATTGAATGTGAAATCGTATATGATCGAATAAGGATGAATAATATCTGGTGATTTCTCCATCTCATTGGAGTTCAGAGAGCAACCACTACACTCTATATGCGGAAAAATACGCGAGAACATGTTCCAATGGATCAGATATATCTGTTCGAAACGACCTGCATCTGCAGAAAATTTTATTTTTATGGGATTCGAAGAATGCGATGAGTTAGTTCCATCTGTTTTATACGCCGATGACACTACTTTTCAGAAAAAAGCGTCTTTGAATGGTAAACCGATTTATTATACAATTACTCGTGTTTGAACACACAATAAATGAAAAAAAGTTATATTACTCAGATTATGTTTTGCGGTTCTATGATTCATAAAATTTTTCAACTGTTTGATTTAGAAAACTTCCTATGTTAAATGAAGTAATAATAATGAAGAAATAAAATTGAGTAAAATTTGATTTGACTAAATTTGAACTTACCAGTGAAATTAAACTGATTGTTGTCGAAAATAGTGAGAGAACAGTCAATTGAAATTATATAGAAATACTGATATATGTTATAAAATTCTTCAATCAATTTCATTCTTCAAAAATGCAGAGAATAAATCGTTTCTTACTATGGAAGAAGTATGGCATTGAAAGAATGTTGGAATCGTGTCTTTATAATTGCTGAATAGATTGGGTGAAACCAATGGACCCAAAATTAACTTCGTACGGATGCAACCTAGGACTGATAAACCTCTTGAGAAAAAATTTTCAGCAGATAAACGAAAAGTTGAATTATTGTCAAACACAAACAATCAATTGAACTCTGTTAAAGTATTTCTTGACAACAACGAATAATTTTAGTAATTGAGTTAATAATGGAAGAATGGTATCTTTAAGAAAATGAACACTAGAACATTAATTCGAAAAATTCAAATTAATCAAGAGAATGTTTTAGTGGAGCTAGATATGTGAATGTGTACGATGTGATGTCTCCATTATCCTTCAAGGGATGATGGGCATCGATTTCAATATTTCTCTAACATTTATCCCTTGAAGGATAATGGAGACATCACATCGTATACATTCACATATATAGCTCTACTATAACATTCTCTTGATTAATTTGAATTTTTCGAATGAATGTTCTAGTGTTCATTTTCTTAAAGATTTCATTCAGTGCCATAAGCACAAAAAATTTCATTTCCTTAAAAATATCGCCGAATAGGCCCCTGAAATACGGGAATAAACGCGAGCGTACTACTAACGCAACCTACTGACATTTAAAAACATCGTTCGATGATTTTTGTCAAATAGACATTGCAATTTAGTAGATACGACGGGTATAGAAGATATGTGAAATTTCGATGCTTGGTGTGTCTACAGCCTTAGAGGTGTTTTCTACTGATTCCCATAGATGGAATTGTAGAGTATTCATAACTCTACGGTCTTCCACTTGGAGTCACACGAAGATGCTTGGGGGCTGAAATCGTTGCCTCACTTCGATGGACGTGGTGCGACTGACGAGTTCCTCGCAGAACGAAACATGTCTCGCACTTCCATCAGGTGTGGCATCGATTTCAATATTTATCCCTTGAAGGATAATGGAGACATCACATCGTATACATTCACATATCTAGCTCTACAATAACATTCTCTTGATTAATTTGAATTTTTCGAATGAATGCTCTAGTGTTCATTTTCTTATATATATATATATATATATATATATATATATATATATATATATATATATATATATATATATATATATATATCAAATGAAGTAGGATAGTGAAGATGGAGTCAGTTAGAAATGTAACGGCGGCCATCGAACGTTCTGGTGAGATAGGTACAATTTATTATATTGCATGTTTTGTATTTATGTTTATGTTTTATGTCTGTATTTTATTTGGTAACAACCCATTTTCGTCTATTCTAATCTCAGTAGTTTGGTCTCATTTCAGCTGATGAAGATGGAAACTTCATCGAAACATCCACTGTAACATTCTACGAATTTAAATATATTAATTATAGCTGTAAACCAAAATTAAAGTTTGAAATATTGAATGAATTAGACAGGTAAAAATCAAATATATGAATATACTAGAAGAATTAATCTTGAAGATGAGCTCACGCTCGAAACATGTTGACTATTTGAGATTATCAATATAATCGCCAAACTTTAAGCCAAGTGTTTTATTAAATTTTATATTTAACTATGTTTCACCAAGAGTTATGCGAGAATTCAATCCCAACTATTCTGTCATTTCTTCGATATGTTAACTATTCGATAAGACCCATGAACGAATTTTAAAGGTTTCAGTTATATACATATATAACTCTATCATTCTATACTAATTCAAGAATAATCCTGAAGAACCAGTAACGGCTGGTAACTACGACCATCCAATCAATTTTTCAGCTCGAACTCATCAGCTGTATATATACATATAGCTGTATATATATAGGTACCACGATTGTTCGAAATAAAAGGTGAATTTTGAATTTTTTCGAAATTTACTTTCGAAATTAATAAAAGTAGTTATTTATTCATCAATATCCATTTTGTCCCCTTCAAAGTTTTGCTCCTCAGATATAAAGCATTTAAGTCAGCCCTTATTCCATTCCTCGAAGCACTCTTGGAATATCTTTTCGGTATGGCCATCAGCTCGTTCTTTAGACCCGACTTTATCTCATCCATTATGGCAAAACGCTTTCCTCACATTGATCTCTTCAGTTTTGGGAATAGGAAAAAGTCGCGGAGAGCCAAATCTAATGTTTACGGTGGTTGAGACATGATTACGGTGTTGTTCTTGGTTAAAAAATCAGGAAAAAGCACTTATGTGTGATCTGGTGCATTATTGTAATCCAGAATCCATGATTTGATTTTCCACAATTCCAATCGTTTGATTCTTATCGTTCGAGCCGTATTGTTTCACGTAAAACGTTGAATAACTTCCTTGTAGTGTTCCTTATTAACCGTATGACCTGTTGGTAAGAACTAATGGTTGACCACACCATAGTGAATGAGGAAAAGAATGAGCAAAACCTTCAGATTTGATCGAATTTGGTGTGCTTTTTTCGGTCTTGGCTCTTCTGGCCGCTCCTATTTGGATGATTGGGCCTTGGTTTCGACGTCATAACCATATACCCACGTTTCGTCACCAGTTGAGCAAATATGGATGATCGCTGAACTCATTGAACAACTCCTAAGCGTAACTAATGTGACATTGCTCTTTCCAAAATTTTGGAACAAATTTTGCGGCCAAAACAAAAGTTTCATGCCCAAAACATCTGAGAAAATTGAATGGCATGAACTGATGGCATAGGCCAACATCCTCTGAAACTTTCCTAAGAGTGATTCGATGATTTTCCAAAACCATTTTCTTCACTGTTTCGTTGTTTTCTTCGCTTGTTGACGTGTTTGCAACTCCAGGTCGCTCAAAATTTCGTTAATCGAATATGCATAATCCGGGGAAATTCAAAATTCGCATTTTCTTTTGAATAGACCTCGTATACTATATTCATATATAAATGCATCATTCACATTACTGAAAAATAATGTTAAACCGAATTCTGTCAAACGACTATTCGATGAAAATTTATGATGGTTAAAAGTAAAATTTGTTTCAATTATTTTTGCGATTACCTAATTCAAACTTCAATTCGAAAATACACCCACCGAGTTACCCTGAAATGAAAAGAAATTCTACAGGTGTCATAACCCAGCATGACAAACCTTCACTAACTCTAATTGAGCGTAACTACCAGGCCACACTTCGATACAATTTTTTCGCGAATATAAAATTCAATTCAAAATTGATTCATTCTCAATCTTGTCGCTAATTGTTTCCAGGAAATATCTGCATAATAGGCCTATAATATCTATGTAGGTATATGAAATTTCAATGCAAATTATACGTACCCACACTACCAGCGATCTAAAGCTGCAACGAAGAATATGTGGGTATGAGTATTATTTCGAATATATGAACATGCGAAGTTTGAATTGACTTGTATCGTATTATCGCTGTTTTGAGGTGAAAGGCATCATTAGTATTGTATACATAATGGCGTGCATTTTTGAATGTCTAAAACGTTTCATTAGCACACCTCCAGTGTTGAGAATAGGTATCAACGGATACATCAATATTTTAGCGCCATTTGGAAATTTGAATGGTTGGTTTTGTTCCATCAGGTGACCTGGTGAACTTAGTGTTCTAATAATTATCTTCCCACGAACTAAAGACGATGAAATATGCTCTTGAAAAAGTCAAGAAAAGTCATTCTCAAAAAAATATATTACAAACGAAAATAACATGAACATGTAGAGTAACCTTATAATGAAACAAATGAAAACATTACCGTGACAACTAAGAAAACAGATCGACAAGCCAATTCAAATAGGCATCATAATTCAAACGTTAAGTTATTAGCAAACACGAGGGAGGGATGAAAAGTTTCCGGCCTGACCAAGAAAATCGATGTTTCAAATCATCTTCTCCATCAACATTGATACATTTCTCATAACGGTGTTCAAATTTAGTTACACCCGTTTTAAACGTAGATTTGTCAAGTTCTTCAAAATACTGATTTATAGTTTCGATAACTTTTTCGTTGTTCTCAAATCTTTTACCGCCAAGCCATATTTTATGGTTAGAAAACAGGTTATAGTCGCTGGGGGCTAAGTTTGGAGAGTAGGGAGAATGCGGCATCAATTCAAACTTCAATTCGTGGATGTTGGGCATGCCAACAATCGACGAATGCGGTGCCGCGTTATCGTGATGAAACAAATTTTTTTCCTTAGTCAAATGAGGTCGTTTAATTTGCACATCGTCCTTCAAACGTTGCAAAAGGCTGCGCAGTATTGACCACTGATAGTCTTGCCCTTTTCAAGATAATCAATATATATAATTCCTCTCGCATCCCAAAAAAAAACAGTAGTCATAACCTTGTTTGTGATAAAATTGTTTGCCTTATTTTGAGTTGATTCTCTCTTTTCAACCCACTGTATTGACTGTTCTCTATTTTCGGGAGTGTAGTGGTGAACCCAAGTCTGATCATCAGTTATGAATCGACGCGAAAATTCATTTGGATTACACCTATACAGCGCCAAATTTTGGGTAAAAATGTTTTTTCGAATCAGTTTTCGCGGCAAAAATCTGGCACACAGCTTTTCCATGCTCAAATGTTTGTGCAAAATATTTCGTACAAATTCAGCTGACATCGTACAGATCTCAGCTATCTCATGCACTTTCAATCTGCCGTCTTCCAATACTATTTGATGGATTTTTCCATCATTTCTGAAGTTGTGATCTCAACGGGCAGTCCTGAGCGAGGTTCGTCAAATGTGCTCACACTACCCATTTTGAATTCAGAAACCCACCGCTTGATAATTAAATATGAAGAGGAATTTTTTCATTTCTTTTTGAGTAAAACCTTCCAAATAGAAGTAACCGTAACGATTGGGCTGAAACTGTAGGACACCGCTCCAAA
Organism: Henosepilachna vigintioctopunctata; assembly: GCA_030704895.1. Lineage (NCBI taxonomy): Eukaryota > Metazoa > Arthropoda > Insecta > Coleoptera > Coccinellidae > Henosepilachna > Henosepilachna vigintioctopunctata. The sequence goes on along the minus strand of JARQZJ010000132.1, from coordinate 1,885,820 downwards.
ATTAGACCTAGTGGCGACATCTCTTGGTCAGACCGGAAACTTTTCACCACACCCTCGTATATGCAATGAAGAATAATAACAGTTTTTCTCCATATATTCAACAATTACAAATTGTGTTTCGAAATACTGGTTCTTCATCGGATGGCGAAATAAAAATGATAAATCTTCAAAAATTTCGGTTTCAGCATTTAGACTATACTCATTTAAATTCGACAGCATAGCATTAACATAGAATAAACACAGGAAGAATGAGGAGGAAAATATTAACAAGGATCAAAACAAGGAAAGCGAACGAAAGGAACAAACTATAACAAATCACATAGCAGAGGTAAAACCAAGATACAAGTAAATACTCTAAAATGCAACCAGTAATTACGGGTAACTCGTTGAAGAAGTTGAGTAGGAGGAACTAGCCAGACCCACCTTAACCAAAAGGCTTGGATTAACGAATTTGTATGGAATCAAAGAAGTTCGATTTCAGACGTTTACTCCTTCTGTTCGAAAGTTTTATCTCTTAACAGCAAAACTCATGGGTATCGTACGTCAAATGGTTTATATGTCGAAAATATTGAATACTTAGAAGAACTAAGTTGCGAGACTTAATTTTTTCACAAGTTTTGTTTTTGATGGCATCTCATCTCTTTTTAGAGGAAGAGTATTCTTTTATAGATGTATTGATTAATTCAACGCGAATTTAACTTTTTTATCGTATATCTTTATATAAGATCACATTGTTTTTTTTTAATTCAGTGGACCTACAGTTTAACGCTGTTTCTGAACTTCCAATAGGCTTGTTATCAATTTACATTACCCAGCATATATCATTAATCAAACTACTTAAATCAGGACATACACAAAAGCCCATGCCTTCATCGGGGCTCGAACCTGAATTCTACCCCATCATAATCGGGTGTTCTACCGACATCACAAAGTTATTTATGCAGTGATTGTATCTAGAGAGTAGACCTAAATTAGGAAATATTTTAATGTTTCCTTTATTGATACACTCAACACTAATTGTATTCTAGATATCCAGATTCTAAATCTGCTAGAAGTACCTAAAGGTTCTGATAATCGGTCATTTAGAGAGTGATACAATCAAAAACCTTTGGCTTAAAATTGCCTTGTCCTGAAAATTTCGCGCCACTTAGTGGGGAACAATTGTGCACCCAAATAAAGCATACGCTCTAGCAAAAATCACATCTGTTGAAAAAGTCAGACAAGTTGATCTGACATTTTTCATGATCGAAAATATACTGTGCTAACTTACTTAAATTTATAATTTAAATAAAACTAAGTAGTTTTCCGATTTTCACTATAATTAAATCAAAACATGACAATATCGGTTCGCAAACACAGTGGCTTCATCAGATGTTGATGGTAAGTTTTTTATCATCTACATAAACTACTTAGTTTTATTTAAATTATGTATATAGATTTTCATCAAGTATCGGCCCAGTCCATTAATGATTACTTAAATTTCTTAACATTCAGATAATTCAATAAATCCATCAGGTTCTCCATAAAATATACTCTTTTTTGATTCAGAAATCGCACTAATTTGTATTTGAAAACTATCAGCTTTTTTAATATTATAGCCGTGTACAATACTGACACATTTTACAATTTTTCATTACATTAAATGTAAAAACTGATTTCCAATGTTAAATATAAATGAAAGTACACATAGTAAAGAGTAATATCTGATTAACAGACATTAGTTTTTCTGAATTACCAGAGACTTACAGAACAAATACCTCCCAAATGTTGACAGATTTTCTCCAGTTCGTTTCAAATTCTTGATGTTATTAAAGGTTTTGATAAATGAAACTCTTTGTTTTTTGTCGAACACTGACAAGCTTTTACGGACTTTCACCATGGTAATCTGTTGAAGACAGCCTGAAGTTGTTATTAAATGCGTTAATATTTCAATCGCCATATCCGAAACTGTAAGTGAGCAAAGCTGTGGGCTAGATCTAGAATATATCATATTTTAAGACATTAATGAGTAAACGGAACCACAATTCTGAACTGAATTCGTATAATTCAACAAGAAGATATTTCATCGGCGTTAAAGTCAACCCGAATCTAACTTGACAAGAGAATTTATCAGTCATGTATAAATAAACATGAGAGGAGTCGGGTAACTCATTTAAATATTTCACAACACAACAGTTTATCTCGCTATATGGCATTCATTGGCTTAGGCCTGGGATATTATTGTCCATACATCAGTAATTTCGCATTTAAATGTATATTCTATTCGTATTTTCAGGAACTTTATGTTTTGAAATTTCTTTTAATGAAAATTATCAAACACAAACAAGAATAATTTGAAATACATGAATAGTTTGAGTAAGATTATTTGTTGCTATTCTGAAGACACTAGAGCCCCATAATTCAGCATCAAAGGTGCTTTTGGATAATGAAGGATAGCAGGGGCGTATATAAGGGGGGCCAAGTGAGTCGAGCACAAAGCTTCTCATTTCAGTAGAGGCCATTCCAATATTTGGTAGTTTTCAATATTTTATATGTAACTAGCTGACTCGGCGAACTTTGTACGCCCAGTTAATTTTCTCTGAATATTTTCCAAAAAGCCGGAAAGACATGTTTTAGTATTTGTGCTACAGTATCTTATTTTCAATGTTTATCCCGTATAGAGCCAGGGACTTACTCACTCAATAAGGGACTGCAATATTCTCTGTTAAAAAAGTACTCTCTCACAACAAAAGACCAGCACTGGTGTTCCCTCAATCCTGTTCAAAAATTAATGATAATCAAACGTTTTTAGAAGTTATAACTAAACAGGTAACATTGAAGTCCACTTTGAGGATACGAGAAATAATTTCAGAGCTTTTTTTCAAACATATCGCATATATGGTTCTTTTATAAACAAAACAACCAAATAACAATGAACTTATCCGCAAATAGGAATAAAACTGAATTATTCAAAATCCTAAACTATCTTGAAATTCAAAACCCAACATCGGCCATAAAGGTATAGTAGAATTAAACACATAGACAACGCGATAATTTTGACAGACTATTCAAAATTTTTCATTACAGCGACCTGAATTCAGTGTATTATATGAGAATATTATGTTAAACAAGTAGCCATTAGATTATATACCCATTCAGGTCGACGCAAGAAGGTTTCAATATACATCAACATATTTCAAGTAGGTGTGGCAACTGCGCATCCCACACAAATCGGATCCCACGTGCTTTTTGAGAAGGTGGTATTATACAGGGGCTTTTCAATAAATGAATTGCTTCATATAATAACATCATTTTGAACGAAACAGAAAATTTAATGGTGTGGAACGATTTTATGCACTCACGAATATCATTTCCATGATATTGAATCTAATCAGTATGGGGTAACACAAGGGACAATATTAGGACCAATTTTATTTACAATATTAAATATGTAAATTATTGTTTTTTGATGTGAAGGAAAAATCATCAGTTCTGTTGAAGATGCTACAATAAAATGACAAAAAATGAAAAAAAACTTGAAAAACGAAGTTGAATCAGATGTTTTTAACATATATATCTGGTTATATGAACTGGACTATAATTGAAGTCGACTTAAAATCACTGAAAATTCATATTTTATTATTGTATCAGTGGTTTAAAAACATGTGTTCTCATTATGGAATACAATTATGTCTATGATGAATATAAAACAGTATTTCGAATATATAAGCTCTATTTTTTGGCGAACTTTTTGATTACTATACATTTCAATTAAATTTCAATACCATTTCTCATTCCATAGTGCCCCCATTCTGCGATATCAGAACACAATCTGTATAAATGACCTCATAAACTCTATGATTGGAATAATAAAATCACCCACATTCAGTGGTTATTAATAACGATCATTCATAAACTTGAACACTATACTAGAAATTCAATACCTATAGCAAATTGAAAGCTAATTCATGAATAACCATTTTATTTATATCAACTCTTTTGAATTTACTGAAATAACACGAATTTTCATTAGAAGTAAATGAAGTTTGAAATAATAACATTTATTGAATCTCAATATCTTCAACTGTCAAAAACTGGAGAATAAATTGCTTAGATTGTCAATGAAACTTTTCGACCCAGCTTATGAAGAAAACTGTCTCAGAATTAACTTCAGGACCATATTTATTCCATTCTAAATGGAAAAATATCTTCAAAACTTAATAAATAACTCATAAATTCATTTTAAAGAAATGAATTTTCATAATAAACTATTATTTAAATTTTTCTCATATATTGAATAATAACACGCATTTCGCGCGTTTCCAAGTACAATTTCTTCTGATACTACATTAACATTGTTAAAAATTTAAATATTGTTTCATTATGGATGTTAATTTTCTCCAAGTATCGGCCTCATCAATCATCAAGATATCGTCAATTCTCGTTTGTAGCCAATTCTACGTCATAATCTTTCTCTGAATAAATAATAAAGAATAATATTGCAATGTGTACAATTATTCTATTTTTGACAATTGAATAGAAGCTATTTTCCGAAGTTATGAAAAAACTAATATTAATCACTAAAATTTATATAAATTGTCACTTGAATATTCAATACAAATAATTTCTCACTCTCGCTTTTCACCCACCTAAATGAGCTATGAATAAAGTACAGCAATAATACACAAAATTAATAAGAAGAAGAATAAATATTATGCCATAAAAGAATAGTTGAATATTACCGCAGATAGTCAAGAGTGTTGCAAATTTTAATAAAAAATCCTTTGAATTATTACAGGAAACACTATTTTATACTACGAGCATATAATCAAACTAGAATTGTATATGGTCGACCAAAAGGACATTGTAAGTCCAATAAACACATAGAGACTATGAACTTCATGCAAGGAAATACCACCAGGAAACACCTTCCCACATCTTGATGTAGCTTTATGAACGATAAAAGATTCACAAAAGAGTATAAAATATCTTTACAAGCATTAATGTCATTGGACATGGAAGACCACACCAAAACTGCGAAGATCTAGATTCGGTAGAAGCAAAGGTCACGTGGAAACGCTAAAGATACTCATTTTATTACAATATTGTATCCATTTATACTAAACGTGACTGGACGTCCCGTTTTGAACGCGACCATCCCGTTTTTCGGTTATGGGGTTCGTTGTCCCCAAATAAAACACCGGCATGCTAAAATGTCCCGTTTTTCGAAATACTGTGAAAATTTTGTCGACTCTTATACTTTTCGAGCATTGACGAATGTGCCAATTATCAAAAAACTTTTTTTTAATAGCACATCTGAAATGTAGTTTCCTTTTACATTGTTGGCAAACCACGCTGCATTGAAATTATCTGTTATTGAGATTAAACCTTTATCGACAACTGAAGCTGCAATAGAAATCAGTCAAGTTTCAGTCAAGTAAAAGACAATTTGGCTCAGAAACAGATAAATTAGATTTTTCATTTACAGTTCGTATTTTATCGGCGAAATTGAAACTCAATAGCACTGACATTGATCAAGAAATTGTGAAAGTAAGAACAGAATTTCCTGAAACAAACCGAGAATAAAAACGTTCACAAAGCATTAGACATTTTGATTGGAAATGGGATATATTGATCGTAGTAAAAACACGAAAATATTTGTGGAATCTTCATCAATTTTTAACTATATTAGGATGCAAAAAACAACCGATTGTAAAGGTCGAAAAGTTCCTACGAAAGCTCGATGGAATTGTGAACAAATTGTGGACGTCAAAGAAACCCAAGCACGTATTTCAGTTTCGAAATATATTTCAGTAGTTTAGGTAAGTGAATATAAAAAGTGCCTAGAATTTAATTACTTTCTAAAATCCACACTTGTTGTAATAAAGCAAAATCGTTCGTCTGATAAATACAAAAATAACTAGTTGAGAAAATATTTTGCATAGTATTTACAATTCCTAAAAATCAACCACTTTAATAATGGACAATAAAAGTGTTTTGAACAATACAAAGACCGTTTTATGCCAAGAAAAAAATTGTCAGGTTATTTATTCTCATCATTTCGAGGAAATTACGCGAATATCAATTGCATTGTGCTAAAATAACAGAAAGAAACGTAAAAAAATACGAGATAAATACTCTAGTCCAATCAGAATTTGTTTTACTTTATATTTCCTCTCAGATGACTCGCAGTACTTCAGTGATTTGATATGCTTCTAGGTGGAAAAATGGTCAGTGTTTCATTGACTTCTCAAATATCAACTGAGGAAGTTTCTTATATTTTACAATCATTGATTTCAATGTTGATAATCATGACAATTTTCTTTCTTTTGTGGACATCATTCATCTCACGTTTTAACACATAGCGTTATGGTATTAAGCATGGAGTCCCTTTGATAACGTTTACTTGAAATAATAATTAAGGAAACAAGCTCTGTAATTGATCAAAAGCTTCAATTCAACATGTGAGAATTTTATTTCGAATGAAGTGAGTAAATGCAGAAAAAAGTGATTCTTTGGCATTTGATTGTTACAAGGAATTAACAATTATAAGCGAAATATTTGATGAAAATAATAAATAATAAAACATGTTTTTTTGACATTATATAATAGAGATTTCCATTATTCATTCATCAGCATAGTAGAAATAGAAAATCAACCGATTTACCATCGAAATAAGATATTCTATAGTGGTATTATTCTCTATGAATTTCACGAATTGCCAGACCTATCTTCATGTCGGTGCTCTAAATTGATATTAGAAAAAATAGAACGAACATTTCAGGAAAATTCGTACTGAATTATACAATTCCACATGGTTTGGAGAGATTAATGAAAATACTTGACACTTATTAACCTTCAAGATGTCAATCATTTAGTGGAAATTTAAGACTCAGTAAAAATGGCCTTCTTTAATAGTATTGCAGCAATTGATTAACAAGTTCTGAACGAATTGAGAGTATCAAGAATCATTTTAACATTACCGGACCATGGAATTTATTGGCAATGATCAGAATCAAATTATGTGGAATAACATGTAAGAGATTGAAATGTTTTCTTGTTTTTTATAACTATATTTTTTTATTCTGATATTTATCTACATTTTTCAGAGTAATTTCATTTATATTATATAAAACTGGAACTAGTATTCTTAGGAACTAGCAGACTGTAAAATGGAACAATTATTATTAATAATTATTATTATAGGTAAATTGCAGATTTGTCTAAGTTTTTGGCCAAGATATTTGAACGTCTTCATGTTAACCGAAGTTTCCTAACTCTATTACGGAATCGATAAGGAGTTCCTGATATAACCGGTATTCACCCAATGTTTTTCTTTATAATTCTATTGGGTGAACCCTTTTTTGGCTTCGACTTCAGTCATTAGCCAGCAATTAATAAATTAAAGACCGAAAATATTATTGTGAGGATGAGTTCCAATTTCAAACAATTTTCTAAAATGAAACCACAAATAAACAACAACGATGATATTTACCATTCTCAAAGATTTGACAAGGATACTGTGCGCCAAGGGATACTTCTTTTCTTTATACACAAGCATTAACTAAGCCACGGTAAGAAAGGTATTAACATTAGAAAGAATACATAAGGAAAATCAACGTAGATATTGAATTTTAAGTTTACGCAAACTGACATATTCCAAGCTGACAAGCTTTACCAAGTGAATCACGCTATCTTGGAACTTGTTGTTGTATCGGTAGGTTTTTTCAGGTAGTCTTTTAAAATGGATAAAGAGCTATAAGAAAAATCGAAGTCAAGTTGTAAAAATTAAAAACCTCAGGTCCAGGACGATTCTGGTTACGTCAGGTGTTCCACAAGGTAGTTATCTCGGTCCTTTTTTGTTTTCTCTGTTTATTAATGATATCACTTTAGTTGTTAAGCATTCTAGGTTTGAACCTGAGGACTGTATAACTTGTCCGAGGTATTCAAAATGACCAACTTGCAGAATTTCACCTGTTTTGTGATAAAAAGAGATTTATTTTTTGGTTTTCTTTCCATGTATTTGGCTTTATCATAAGAAATTTGTAACCCGATTTTCTGCGCGATTTCAAGTAGTTTTTCTACGGCGAATAATGGCTTCCGTAAGAATGTAATGATAGCAATATTGCCGAAAGACGATATATACTCTCTCTTATATATATATATATATATATATATATATATATATATATATATATATATATATATATATATATATATATATATATATATATATATATATATATATATATATATATATATATATGTATATTTGTAAAACCCTTTAAAACAACAGATTCATTGTGCTGATCAGAATGCTTGGATCAGCACTTTTGGGAAAAATATATAAAAAGCGGATTTTCCCCAGCTCTTTAGTTCATTTCGATTCCCGGTAGTGAACGTTTTTCATTGTATAAGTTCAGTTCATATCGCGTAGTAAACGTTACTTATTATACATTATGAAGTTCGTTTCTTGTATCATATATTGTAACAGTGCCTAATAATAAATAATTAATAAAAGTAATCATCATATATTGGATTTTATTGAATAAACAAAACAAGTGCTTCAAATATGAATAGTGCATTCAAATAAATAAATAAAATTGAATATTAAAAGAATTTGTGTCGAAAGAACATTAAAGTGCTAATTAATATAAAATGAAGTGAAATAAATAAAATATAATCCCAAGTGAATAGTGGATAAATAAAAGTGCGTTCAATTCCATAAATGAGAAAATAAATAAAGTGAACATTCGTTCAAGAGTTTATGGAGCTATCTCACAAAAGCTACCCTGGTGTCACAAACAACCTATTCCTGATATAACCTTAGGTGAGAGTCTAAGTTCTTAGAGCAGTGTCCCTGAGAAGTAAAGCTCTTTCCCTGGTATTCTTCTGAGCAGTGACCCAGAGGCATACAACAATATATATATATATATATATATATATATATATATATATATATATATATATATATATATATATATATATATATGTATGTGTGTGTGTGTGTGTGTAAAAATATGCATTGAAATTTCACGTCATTGCCAATCAGAAAAACTAGAATACTAAATTAACTAAATGGAGTTTTTTACATCTGTACAGTCACTGAAAGTATGCGATGTATTTAATTATATAAATTTGGTGAACATAAGTCACTGTCTGGCTTCAGCGGCCATAAATTCACTCGATACCATAAGGCCACCCAAACAAGTTTTCTACCGAAATGGAATTTTTACGTAAAAAAAAATTTTTACAGGCACGTTGATAATCCATCAATATTCGGAGCAGACCGATATTGTGACACTCTATATATTTATGGAGTGAATGAAATATGAATAAAATATGAATCGAATTGCCGAGAACCACCTAGCCCTTATTTGGAGTCACTTTGTTTCGCGATATGCGCAAATTAATATAAACACGATTGGAATATTGAACGAGATCGTTGGGATTTGTCAATCGACAAGTCACCGCGTGGATGCTGGTGGTATCGCCTTTTTGGATAATCTCAAAACTAATTCGAGAAGAGAAACTGTGAATTTTTTCACCCATGCACATTGCACACGAAGCTTGAAGAAACTTGAAGCTTAAGTTGAAAAGAATAGGGACTGTCGATCGAAGTAGAAACATATAACTTGTGATATTAAAGTTGGAAATTTCATAACGTTCAATTTGAAGTCGTTAATATCAATCTGGTTTTTACATCTATTGACACTCTATTTTCAAATTCAATGAACGATGAATCTACTCTGCGATAGTTCATATTAAATGAGAGGTAATAATAAATGATAGTCTAAAAATCACTGACTGAACAATTCGACTAGTTTCGCCTTTTACGGCATTATCAAGAATGAATACATCTTTCAACCTATTCAATTTCAACATATGGGAGACGTATATGTATACCACAATAACGAAAAAAAAATTCGACAACCGAATGTGCACAGTCCGCGAAAATGCAAAATTCACCTTTTCTTTTAAAAATACCTCGTATATCAAGAAAGCACAATATTAAATCCATAAGTAGGAACAGAAGGAATTTAGGTCAATTTTCAGCCAATAATACAAAAAAGTGGATAAACCAAAAAGATGGAGTATATAAAACAAATTATCAACAAGGGTATAATTCTGTGAAACTAAACAATCGACGTGCTTTTGTCTCAATTTATATAACCTTAGAATTGAATATAATTGTCAATAATAAATCTTTCTTTGGAAAATGTCTAATCTCAAAACTCTCTCGCCTAATTTGTCCTTTCCAAAGAAAAATCTCAACTCTCAAAAAGTGAAAAGGAAAAAAAATCTCCGAACAAATCTACTAACGTCGGAAACACCTAGAAATAAAATGGTTTACATAAAGTAACTTCCGCTTTTTAGATGTTACCTGTTATATATGATCAGGTTATACTTCCTTAGTTCTATTGAAATTGTTATTTTTCGAAGTAACTGGACAAATCCATAATTTCTGGCAAAATTACTCATGATTCTCAATATTTTCCATACAAATATTCATTAGAAAATCGCATTTCGAAATCAATTCAACTAAAAATTCATTTAAATTACGTCATTCTACCTTGATGCAGCTGAATATCAAACAAAAGTTTTGAATGAATTAACTCAATAATTGTTGTAATTTCCGGGATATCCTACACATGATAAAAGATAGGCATCCATCTGTAAAGTTGCGACACCAAAAGGCTCAGAAAATGGTATAGAATCGGATGTAACACAAAATTACCTGTTTATATAAACTCTTATCACAGAATTCGATTCATTTTTACATGCCACTACCGATCTCATGGGAGATTACACTATAACTCGAAAACAACTGCATATAACAATCAGTCTTTAAATTGGCACACTGTTTCACGAATGTATTGTAACATACATACAAATAATAAATAACAATACAATAAAATTATAGCATTGGCTCAACATTTTTACATCTACAGAGGTAAATAGAGGTAGGAAAGGGGGACAGTTTCAATTTGTTCGATAACAATGTTTTCTTCTTTTCTCAAAGAGCTACTGATTTCTATGGCTCCTTGAAAAAAAGAGAAAATTTCTGCACATTAGGAATGTTTGAGATATTGTCACATAAGCACTCAGTAATTGATGAAAGGTCACTATTGATTACTCTGTTATATAAACATGTTTTACTCATAAGTACATAACGCATAGTATCATAGCGAATAACGTGTTGAGCCTTTTTTACGTGAGAAACAATATCGTCAATATATAAGCAGAACAACGGTCCTAAGACAAATCCATGCGGCACGCCAAAATAAACTTCCGTGTTATCTGATACCATGCCATTGGACTCATTTTTTCGTGTTCTCAATTACAAATGAGATCTGACCATTTCATTTACTAGTTCACAGCTCTATTACTACGCACCACTTTCAATTACCACTCACAGGCAGTTACTACTCACAGCAAATTTTATTTAGTCAATAATAATGATCTACATAAAGTTCCAAAAGCTCTAGTTAAATCCAATAATACAAAAATAACTATTTCCTGTTTGTCCATAGGTCTACACCAGTGTTTCCCAACTTTTTTTATGCCATGGCCCACATCAGTCTTTTTAAAATTCGTATGTCCCCCGAAAAGGGCGGAGAAGTTGAAATAAAAAGATACGAAAAGATGTAGATGATAAACTAATCAGTTTATCATCTATTACTTGCCATTCTGTTGGCGAACCAATATTGTTATGTTTACCTAAATTATAGTGAAAGTCAAAAAACTACTCAGTTTTATGTGAATTGTGTATTTAGATTTTCATCAAATGATTAAGATTAATGGTTTGAAAGAAGCTTCTACGAGCTTTTTGGGCCTGTGGTAAAAGGCAAAAAGGTTAAACTGATGTCGAGTCCATTTTCGAATTGCCCCCCGTAACAATCAAATTGCATCCCTGTAGGGTGTGGGTGGGCCCCATGTTGGGAGCACTGGTCTATACCATTCCTCACATATGCTCAACAATTCTTTCCAAATCCTGAATGAAACCCAAAATTTTTCGCATGTATAATTATAGGAGATTAACCAGTTCGCCATAAGCACTTTTTCAACTGAATATGTTGTTCAACTTTGTGTTGAGGCAGCTTTGGAGCAGCAACATTATTTTTCATTTCTCATCAAGCCATAAATAAGATTCGCAAGGTTGTGAAGCTTAAGACTTCACATTTCTGACGTTCATTGACTGAAGTTTTTTTTTAATAGCTATAAAAATTTTTTCTTTCAATTGGTATTACCTAGAAAAAATTTCAAGAATAAGCACAATCAGATAAACTGACTGAAGTCATGAATCAACTGAATTTCAAATAATTATCCGAATTTTTCATTACAGTTTTCCCTTATTAGCACGCTCATTACACCCTTAATGTTATATAATAATATTAATAATGAAATTCATTGAGAAATATTCCTTACATTTTAAAATAACATTCAACTACACTCAATTATTACAACTAGGAAGAATCCTCAAAAAAGAATTGAATTCAGTTTTGAGGCTGATCTCTCTTTCAGCTCTCGAACAAAAATATTGGCTCAATTTATATTCACAATAATATACAACTATGTTTGAAAACAAAAAAAAATTACCTCAGAAAATTGAACAGTTGAGACATTTTACATAGTGAGGGACATTCGTGTTAAAAAAATAAACAAACATATGATACAAAAAATTGATTCATACATTATTGCCTACATTCGAATCATCGAAGTACTCTGCCACACTATAGTATGCCTTTGTTAACCAATGACTTAACTCTCGTCTTAAAAGAGCTTCGAATAATTTCAAACTTGACGGTAAATGGTTGAAGATTTTAATACTCTGATAATACACTGAGTGCTCAAATTTAGCTGTTGTTTTATGCTCAGGAATAAGTAGTACATCACTGTTTCTTGTCGCATACTCATGATTACTATTCAATTTAATAAACCTATCTTCATTTTCTTTAACATATAGTAAACATCTATAAATATGTTATATTTTATATGTTACATTGTGTTCTTATTTACACTTAACCTTCGCAGGTTTCTTGAGGATGCAGATTTCATGATAAAATGTAACACCCATGAACAAGCCAAAGTATCTCATCAAATTATTTTCTTCTTACATATTGAAAATTGTCATTCTCCTATAAGATTAATGTTGAAGATATTAGATTTGATGAATGTTCGTTAGAGGTTAGTTTTTAATTCCTTACTTTTTGTGTTTAAATTGAGAAATGAGATTTTGCCAGATTATTTAGTGAGTAGACTCATAAAAGTAAATAGCGTACACTCATACAATACTCGTAGTGCACATGATTTCAATGTACAAATATTTAATAAGGAGCAAACATGTAAAAATATTTCATATTGAAATAAAAATGAAAATGAGCTAACGCTCGAAACATGTTGACTATACATATTGTTGAATAAATCGTGAAACATTAAGCCAAGAGTTTAATTTATTTTAATATTCAATTATGTTTCACCAAGAGTTAAGCGAGAATTCAATCTCATTAAAAATATTTCAATTGATGGCATTAAACTATTCAATGGATTGCCCAATGAAATTGTAAACGCTGAAAATGTACATGGTTTTATGAGGATGCTTAGAAAATTTATATTTGATGTAATTATATAACGATTTTTGTATAGCTTTAGAGACCAATAAACCATATTATTATTATTTTCATTTTCTTCTCACATATTTTTTTTTTCGTCTTCCTTATTGAAACTATAAGAATAGGCATGAAGGACAGATAACTACAAAATGTTCTAGTTTGTAATTGTTCACAGTCTGTGATATAAACTATCAAAATAAGAAACGCTTACGTATATTAATCATAATTCCTTCAAGCCTCCTTTAGCTTGTATTTTATGAATCGAAATAATCGTATTGAATGTACGCCTTCTAGCTTGAAAATTGGAATAGCGTATATTACGCCATAAACAACCTATACTCGTATGCCCCCTGGCTGTGCCCACTTTGAGTAGGTGTCTTGAAGAGAACGATTTGAACTTTCTACACTTTGTCAATGAAATACCGAAGACACATACCTACTATATTCTCTTTTTGGTAGTCAACCACTCACTCATTCTAGAGAAACATACTATCTATTTACAATAACAAAGTCTATCAATAGTAATAAAACAAGGAGAGAATGGAGATTTGTATTGAATAGAGTATTTTAAGCACCCATAATAAAAAGGAATGAATAAGTTCTTCACTAATAAAAGGACTCAAATATTGATACTTTGTCAAGTATCTCCGAATAATAATCCTCCATATTTGGAAAATATTTAATGACTGAATTTAAAGATTCATTTCATTAGTGAAAATACTTGTAAATTGTACGGAAATTATTTAATTCCTTGATTACATTTTGGAACTAGGAATCCATTATCAGAAGTCCAATGAAGAGTTTAATTCAGTTGTATCAAACTATTGATAATGATTAAGATCAAAATATAAGTGAATTGAAATTTTTATGGAGTATTTTTCTCCACTGCTAGGCTTGTGGAGTTCACGTGGAAGCCTAGCAGTGGAGACTTCCTTTGCAGGTGTGTTCTTTTGTTGTTGATTCCATCTCCAGGTTCGTACACCTTGAACTTGGCTACGCCGTTCTGAGGAGAGCCAATTAACTCGAAACACGTGTCAACGGCTGCTTCCAATTGAGTTACGGGTTATATCGATAATTGTGTTTGTTGTCATATATATATATATATATATATATATATATATATATATATATATATATATATATATATATATATAGAAAATGAACTCTAGAACATTCATTTGAAAAATTGAAATTAATCAAGAGAATGTTATAGGTAGTAGAGCTAGATATGTGAACGTGTACGATGTGATGTCTCCATTATCCTTCGAGGGATAAATGTTAGAGAATATTGAAATCGATGCCACACCTGATGCCACACTTCAAGCGGAAGATCGTAGAGTAATGAATACTCTTCAATTCCATCTATAGAAATAAGTAGAAAACACTTCTCTCAGATTACAGACACACCAAGCATCGAAATTTCACATATCTTCTATACCCGTAGTTATCTACTAAATTGCAATGTCTATTTGACAAATATCATCGAACGATGTTTTCAAATGTCAATAGGTTGCGTTAGTAGTACGCTCGCGTTTATTCCCGTATTTCAGGGGCCTATTCGGCAATATTTTTGAGGAAATGAAATTTTTTTGTGCTTATGGCACTGAATGAAATATTTAAGAAAATGAACTCTAGAACATTCATTTGAAAAATTCAAATTGATCAAGAGAATGTTATAGTAGAGCTAGATATGTGAACGTGTACGATTTGATGTTTTCATTAATCTTCAGGGGATAAATGTTAAATAAATATTGAAAAATTTCTCAAATGAATGTTCTAGTGTTCATTTTCTTAAATATTTCGTTCAGTGCCATAAGCACAAAAAATTTCATTTCATAAGATCAAAAGTCATATTAAGTAAGTAGGAACAAAACACTTTCACATATTTAAATTCTCAATGGGATTGTATTCATATAACATCTACTATTCAACCTTCGTCTCAAAATTTTCCATAATTCCTTATTTTTTCTCAAATGGGGTGGTACAATTACAAGCGCCAAAGAGTGTAAATAACGTTGTCCCACTCTTTTCACACTTTGAAGAGTGTAGGTGGTTTTCCTTTTGTCTAATATTGTACAAATGATGTAGAGCAGTAACGGACATTTTTGTAAAGTAAATATGCTATATTATTCCAAATCAAAAAACTGCCATACGCTGGGAATGCTGGATATATCCAAGAAACTCAATCCGGTACTCCAACCGTTTTTCATCAAATGTTAGCTATTACTTCAAAACGATTAAATAATTTTAACGCCATAGAAAATATTAATCAATTCTCTACCTGTTGAATGAAAATAAATACATCTATATAATCCTCTTGTAAAATTGAGTTGCTCATAGGCAACGATAAATTATAATATAATTAAACTACCTCAGTATAATGGGATCAATGCGATTATATTGTCTTTTTTCAGTGTTATAATGCGGTTAAGGAATTTTAAGTACATTTTCGGGCATTGTGGGTGTTAGTTTATGAATTCACAATGATGTAATGTTTATTTCCATGTTTTTAATGATGAACCAGTTTTGTGTTACTCATAATACCGCATATTTCGCTGATACCTACTCAGTAAAGTGACATTTGAACAGGAATAGGATTCATTTTGAGGTTTGAATGAAATGAAATTAACACCCATCATTATATTTGATGAAGTTTACGTGTGTTAAACTTTAGAGAATACACTTATGTTTGTTCACTTCGTTTTATCGAGAACAGCCCCAAAAAATAAAAATACATTCTTAAACAAAACTAAGTTTGAAGAATTTCTTCATCTAAAACAAAATTGAACATGTGTCCAATGAACTGGTCTCATTGAAGTACATAGATACTTGTGACAATCAAGCATTTTTCTCCTTTTGCTTCTAGTAAAACAATAATTAATGAATAGTAATGAGAGTAACAAAAAATAATTATTGTACAAATAGAATACATAACTTATTACTAACTAATTAAGCTAGCTACATCAAACATTTGAATTAGTTTCAAATTAACTTAATTAGTAACAAATTCTAACTTACATAAGTAACTAATCGTTACTAATGAAACTGAAGTCATAGTTCTGAAGGTATTTCTTCTGAATTTTGACTTACGACATCTGAAAATCTCAATTTTCATGTTTTGCACATTGCTGAGTAAAAAACGTATTGTATATCCGGTAGAAACATTGGTTTAATTTCACAAAATTTGTTCAATATTCTTGACATATGTGTTGGCCTACTAACTCGAATTGTATATTTTTCCCAGTTTCACTGCGGATTCGAAAGAAATTCCTCTTTGATGATGAGTATATGTGATGGTATAGAGCTGTAGATGAAGGAGAAATATTTATTGTAGTGTTATTTGATTTCAAAAAATCTTCTGAAAAATTATGTACATTATTGAAAATGAAGAACCTGGTCCAAAGCTATTTTAGATTCCGAAAGATCCAGAGTTAAGTTCAATGATATGGAAGTTGTTTTTGGGGTACCTAAAGGAGCTGTTTTGGGTTTATTGTTATGCGTCTCAAATTTGATAATGTTTCTCGTGTGAAAATATACAGTGAACGTTCATTCCCTAATGGTAGTATGTTTTATGTATATGACAAGGGCATATGACAGATATATGACCGAGTGGATCAGTAGAGACCTTTCAACCATTCACTCATTAAAAAATGTTCTCTAAATGAGCAAAAACCTATTTTCATAATTTAAATACGAGTAAGATCCTGATGATCAGTACAATTGGTCAACAAAAATGTACATAAAAAAATGTGAATGTTCATATAAAAATACTAATTGAAAAATGATAATTTTTGCATCCAATTTACTTAATAGGCTTTCTTTTCTGAAAAATAGCATGCTTTATGAAGAATTTCATGGATTCAATAAATTACTCAGCCTTTGAACACTAGCACTAGTGTTGAGATATTTGAACAGAAGTTGAAACTGTTCAAATATTTTAGATCATAAACTGAAGTGTTAACTATTTAATATGTAAAATTTTCCAACACTATTATTATTATCATTATATTGTATGAAAACGCCTGATAATAAGTTATTAGGACAAAATATTATAATGAAACACAAAGTTAAATACTGATGATTGATGAGCCCTATACAGAATACAAATACGCATGACGACGTTTCGAAGTACTACTTCTTTACACAGAAGTAAACACAGAACAAATGAAGACAGAAAGATTTCTGTGTTCATTTCCAGGTATACGATCCTTTTTGTTATGCATCAGTTGTATTCTATGGTCCTCATTCCAAGTTGGTCATAGAACATACGTGGTATGTTCTGTGAAAATAGCGCTATAAGTATTGAGTTTGTAAAATTACACCTAGTATTAATCCAGCATTTGATAAAGAAGTGTACTTCGAAACGTTGTCATGCGTATTTGTATTAAAATTATGAGAAAATTCAAAATTTAAATAACATGTTTATATTAAATAATTCACATGAAGCGCGTTTCGAAGTGCCACTTCCTCTTCAGATACTACTCGTAAATTAACTCTGTGTTTTTCTACCATATGTCTACAGTAGTATAATTTCGCAAATACAGATGACTTCAAAAATTCTACTACAGTTTAACGCCGGTTCCGAACGGCCATTAATCGAAGTACATTACCCAGCATATTTCATTATTTGAACTACTTAAATCATAGACAAACAAAAACACCCATGCCTTCAGCGGGACTCGAACCCGCGTTCTACAGCACCATAGTCGGGAGTTCTACCGACTAAGCTACGGAGACAGGCTAAAGAGTTCTAGATTGCCAGAACATAGAATAATGAAGAAAAAGAATATAATCTAAAAATTAAAATTAGAGTTGTACAAAGAACCGGGTAATAAAAAAGAGCAGATGTAACTATTGAAATTACATAAGAACAAAGAAAAAATGATGCAGTATTCTTTCTAATATATGTGTAAATCAGTTTAACAATTGTTTTATTATGTTTATCGATTTACATCAAGTATCGGCCTCATCAATTATTACAAAGAAAAAAGTTAATAGAAGCTAGGTATGGAAGATATCATGTTGAGTGATATTGAACAAATTTGTAAAAAAATTTGAGTCTCTATTTATACGATAGGTACATTCCAACAATTTCTTCAACTGTTGCGAAAGGAATCAATCATCGATATCCTCAATAACCGTATTTATTTTCGATTTTCCTATCCGAAAGAGTAGTAGTATTGATAATTGATGAGGCCGATACTTGATGTAAATCGATAAACATAATAAAACAATTGTTAAACTGATTTACACATATATTAAAAATAATACTGCATGACGTACGTTTCGATGAGATTCACCTTTTTCAAATGCTACGTGCAGTCTAATGACAATTTCTCGAAAACATACAATATATAAACTTAAATACAGAGAAAACAGGTAGATAACAGGTAGAAGGGATGAATTCATACTGAACTACTATATAGTAAACTACTTAAAATAAAACATACATCGGTAAGTCCAGTGAAAAACTCAAATCTCTTCTTTTTAAGTATAACATCCACATTGCTTACCGTACTGAAAATAACTTAGGAAACCATATCAAAAATAACAAATCTAAAGTCAACAAAAATAAAAAATCCGGTGTATATAAAATTAACTGTGGTAGTTGTGATAAGTTTTATATTGGTAGAACGTTCAGAAGTTTTCAAATAAGAATTTCGGAACATACACGTAGCTTTGATAATCAGAAGACAGATTCTCATTATGCAAATCATTTGATTAACGAAAAT
This sequence comes from Henosepilachna vigintioctopunctata, assembly GCA_030704895.1. NCBI lineage: Eukaryota > Metazoa > Arthropoda > Insecta > Coleoptera > Coccinellidae > Henosepilachna > Henosepilachna vigintioctopunctata. Next base: position 1,866,496 of record JARQZJ010000132.1, on the reverse strand, counting down.
CATATATTCAATTCCGATTTTGAAATTTTGAATACCGCAAACAAGGGAATGAATCTTAATTTGTTGGAATCACTTCAAATTAATAAATACAAATGTTCTGGCAACCTCTTGAACAGCCAAATCGATCATACCTCAAGCCCCCTTCTCAATATTTTCAAAATTACTTAGTTTACTATATAGTAGTTCAGTATGAATTCATCCCTTCTACCTGTTATCTACCTGTTTTCTTTGTATTCATAATTTAAGTTTATATATTGTATGTATTCGAGAAATTCTCATTAGTCTGCACGTAGCATTTGAAAAAGGTGAATCTCATCGGAACGTACGTCATGCAGTATTATTTTTAATATATGTGTAAATTAGTTTAACAATTGTTTTATTATAGTAGTATTGATTTCAAAATGAATGAATATAAATCCGAATTTATTTTCTATAATTTTTTTGTAAATAAAACATCTGAACTGTTCATCTAAAAATAAACTTATAGGCACTAATAAGACTGAAGAAAATAATTTTAGTGGAATACAGAAAGACTTAAAGTTTAATACTCATATCTGCACGTTCAAAGGAAACTATTTTAGGCTTAACGCAATAACTTCAGTAGTACATTCATCATATTTATGCATTCAGAGAAACAAACTCTCAAACGTTTTTTCCGGTTCCATTCTGCAACGTGAGAAGAATTTCTCGCAACGTATTTTTAACGTGCGGAAATACAAAAGAAGCTGGTGCCAAATCGAGACTTGATGACCCTTTGTTCTATGTTTCAATAGTCTGAATGGTATCCTTGTTGAGTAATAGAACATTATTCAACTTATTAAGGTGTAGTAGGTATGATTTTCAGCCAGTCGTCTTACTTGAGGTAATTCAAGAGGTAATATTATTACAAGATTTATTTGGGCTTGAGAAATCATTTACACTATTCATCAAATATACCGTAATATTCATAACTGCTTAACTGAAAAGTACACACGAGTGTTCTATACCTAACCTAGGGTTTGAACACAGCAAATTTGCTACAGATTCTCAGCATTTTCCAACCCTCTCATTCATAGATGCTGACAAAAAAAAACACATACCGAATGTAGGAAGCGTTTAACATCGTAGGTATTTAGTAGTTGTTATACCTTTGATAATTTGTGTAGAACTTTCAATTTAGTATGTAAAAGCATAAAAAGAGTTATTAAAACAGAGGAATAAATAAAATTGGAATGGAAAATAAGTAATCTCTTATTGTGGTAACTCTTTGATTAGTGAAATTGAGTATATACTTCGGGTTTAGTAATATTGAATAAAGAATATAGAACGAAATAAAGAAAAAGCAACCAAATACAGATGAATGAATACAACCTTTCATTCATTTTCAATAGTGTCTAAAGTCCTTTCAAAGTCCTAAAATGAGTTCGGTTGCCTTCCTTAAACACAGAAAAAACAGAGCCTGAAAAAACGTTTATTATTCTGTGATCTATATATTCTTTTTTTCGTTTCATCGGATACGATGTGGAGTGATGTTCCTCAATTTGTTTTACTTTTACTTCTTTACCAAGTTTATGTTGATGGTATTGTACTTACGATTATATATGTATAGTACTGTAATTCAAAAGACTTTACTGAATTTCACCAGAACTGTTCAATCATATGTTGAATAAATGACACGAAGGTTTCGCTTATGTCTTGGTGAAACATTATATACTCTTGATAATGGGTTAACCACCCGAAACATATGGAGTTTTCAATATATTCAGTGAAACTTGAGTAAAGTGTGTTAATTTTGATTTATTGTTTCTAACATATGTTGAATATTACATTATAATTACAATGTGCAATTGGTCAGGTAATAACGGCAATCTTTACTTGATGGAGAGATTTCTTATTAACTGGATAGATTAAATGCAAATATAAAGCGACCTAAATCCAGCCAATGCACTTGGAAAGCTAAACATCAGGGATCAAGACCTAAAAATAGAAGGGTTAAGCCATGCTCTGTACAAGAGAACTCTAAATTAATCTTAAACGTTTATGTTGAATTTAAAATTGTGTGTCATAACGTACAGATTGGAAAATGATGTTAAACTTGTTACTTGAAGAAGAAATTCCAAAGAAAGAGTGAATGAAAATTACGATATTTTACAGTAATTATTTTATGAAAAACAGCGTACATATCTAATGAAATATAGGGAAACTTAAACGTATATCCTTCAGTAATCTGGTATACCACTTCAATATTTTATGGATGAAATATTGAAAAGGTGTTAATATCGCACATTTTCACATCTGGTATATTGACCGAATAAGCTATTTTAGAATTGAAATGGCGGAGAAAACACTAATTTCTGGCTGTACACACTATTAAATAACAATAAAATAAAATGTAGACAAACTCAAAACTGTAAAGCAAAGCATTTTACTTTTGGAATGAGTTCACAAGAAGTAACGCCCTCAAACTATGTGGAATAATTGACAAATTGACAATGGTGATGGCAATTACTATTCAATAATGCCAATTACTATCACGACTCTGTTATCGGAAAGTAAATTTTGGTATTACTTAGTTCAAAAAACATAGGTATTTAATACAATGAATTAAGTAAATAAAAAGCACTTGGCTAGGTTTCACAAATTTTTTATAATAAATAAATACTTTTATACCAGCAAGATTCCACAACTGATGGAAAATACACTAGTCAAACTCTTATCAATTGTAGCCAATTAAATTTCAAATCATTATCACTTTTGTATCGATTAATTAGTATTTCTCTAGTCAAAATGAATGTAATTTTCGATTTATTCACATCTACCTATTTTCTCTTGTCGCTAATTAATGATGATAATTCAAATTACTCATAGAAACAACTACCAAGAAAATATTTAAATAATATTGAAGATCTATAAAAATAAAACGCAAATTCAAAGGTCCTCCCATAGAATTCATTTAAATTTAGTCCTTAAAACTTCAAATTATCAGATCTATGTACGAAAAAAGCCTTCAGAAATAATCTGAACGTTAAAAGGTGCATGTCTTCAAAACGTTTGGGAACCCCCGGCTATAGAAAACACTGTTCATAAATGGTTCATCGAGGAATATCAAATTCTATGGTTCGATCTTTTTCATGTCCGTAAATTCCTAGCAGATGAAATCTTTCTTTCTCATAGTACTGTATTAAAATTATTTAGAGCATTGTACACAATTTTTATGGTGGTGTGGAGGAATTCAGTTATTTGTTAACAATATATTTTACATTATAAACAACTGCGGTTGGAGGTGTTAACAAAAATAACATTTTAGAGTTTAAAACGTGTAATAATTACTTGTGCTTCAACAAGAATTGCTCAAAATAAAATATCGCTATAAAATATTTCAAAATAAACTGCAAAACTCACTGAAACTACGTCGAAACTAGTTCAGAAGAGAAGTTAATTAAAAATTAAAGTTATACCACAAAATGAAAAAATCTCGGATATTGTAAATGGAAAGCATTTAGATGAGTTAAGTGAGAATTTTGTTTTTGTAAAGACTGATCAGTTGCGTTTTAGAATCCACAGAGAATTAATCAATTGAAGGAGCATAGCAATTTATTATGAGATACAACGTCAGCAATATTCAATTATACCCAAAATCAAGGACAATTTGATCCAGAATGAGTATATGTTTGAATAAGTACAGATGAATTATAAACTTCTTCAGCTACTCAAAAAGCTATAATAAATAATAATATAAGAAATATCTATACTTCTATAAATTATGTACGAGTATATGTTATTATGTATACGAGTAAAAAATACCCTATATTATAAGAAAGACATTAATATAGCCAAAGATCATGAAGAAAGAACTTCCTGTATTTTTATATTTATTCACGAAACAAGAAAAAGTGACTTGGCATCAATTTTAAATGAACCTATTTTAGTGTGGATTTCACCTGTATCCTGAGAATTGAATTAAGAAACTCAGAGCATGAAATGAGTTCATGCTTGTGCCTGCCAGTTTCCTCAACCATGAAAAGCAGTTCAAGAGATGAAAAAGTAAATAAGTACGATTTGTATTTATTTACAGCTGTCAGTTTCAACAGTAAATTCTCCAATACCTACTCAATTTAAATTAATAAAATGATATGTAGTAGATAATATAAAACCTATACCTAATTATTCCAAATTTCAAAGATAATTTTACCTTGTTTATTACTTATTTGAAACATCACCATCATAACAATTCAAATTATTGATGAGTTGATTGATAAAAAAGCTCTGTGGGTATAAAATAAGAATATATAAATGAATGAAGAGATGCGGAGTATTTGTACCTTTATATCTCTTCATTTACAGATTTTTTTAAGTAAAGAAATTCATGAGTTATTGGCCAAATTCAAGAAAAACACCTACTTCTTCATGAAGAAATATCTTAATTTTGCATATTAATATACAAAAACAAATCAATGAATACGTACTCAATTTTCATCAAAATTAATCATTTTTCGTAAGTAACTGACCAAGAAAATATAATGCAGGAACATAATTGCAGATAATGTAACTTGCTTACTCACCTTCAGACGTGGTTCTTATTTTCCAGATCACTTATCACAAACCTCATTTTCCACATTCAACCCCATCATATGTCAACAAATACTAAAGAATTTTTTGTGTCAACCGATCATTTTAGGGCAACCAATAATACGTCAAATAATCAAGTTAAATTATTTTCTACATTTTACCCTTAATTGAAATGTTCGAAGCACAGATGCAAATTTAAATAATAGTCACCGAAAATGAAATCGAAGTTGGCGGCGAATCACAGAGCAGCTACAATCTGCTGGACCGTCGCGTTTGTAGTACTTACTTGAACGTCAAAAGTCAAACTCTTGGATACAGGAGTTTGGCGCTTAGTACTCGGCGTGCTGCAACTGAGGATCTAGCATTTTATCTAATAAACGTTGCAATTTGAAGACTGAAATTGATTAGGTTTATCTGGCAAAAAATATTGTTTTGATTATATATTTTTGAAGATTCATAGAAAATATTTATGAAGAGCTACTTGTCTCAAGGAGAGAAGCTCATGTTTAACTTTTGGTTGCGACTAATAGCTTCTTTGACACATATGATACAAATCATAGGTATATTATTTTCAACTCGGGAATGGATAGCCGTCTGAAATTATTCTTTTGTGCAAATACGAGCGATTTTCGTGGCAACATATTTGAACTGTCTTGTTTCATTTACCTACGAATTGATCATCAGCATTTCAAATGAATAAAAAAAAAAGATATGATCGATTTTTTTCTTTTTTCTTGATTTTCTTATTCTAAATTTTATTTTCTTTGATGGACCTATTCTTACCTATTTCTATACATTTTTGTTCCATTTTCTTACATTCCAATGAAGCACTTTCCAATTTTTGCACATTCTTTCGTAATACCTTATTGTTTATTTCAAAATTTTATATGAACTGTCACTGAAAATAACACTAGGACCTGAGTCATTTTTTAACATTCATATTAAGTGAATACTGGTTCATTCGTAATGAGATTAAGACTCATACAATTTGATAGGAAATTATACATACAAATGCAAAACTTGAAATTATCGAAGCAAAGCACTGTTCAAATGATGAAAAATTGACAACACAAATAATTTTCTCATAATTTTAATCCAACTACATGACGACGTTTCGAAGTACTACTTCTTTATCAAACGCTGGATTAATACTGTATTCCTGTATTAATACTGAGTATGAATCCAGCATTTGATAAAGAAGTAGTACTTCGAAACGTCGTCATGCGTAGTTGCATTAAAATTATGAGAAAATTCTAAATATTGTTTCATTATGGATATTAATTTTCTCCAAGTATCCGCCTCATTAATCATCAATTTTTTTTACGTCAATCATGAACTTTCAAAGTAAAACCGTTACGCTAACATACACAAGTAGAAAAATTATAGCTGAATATATATTTTTCTACTAATATTATCATGTGAAATTAAGCTGATATAATTTGTGGTTTCTCCTACTCAACTTACTTTTTTACGGGTTGGAACATCTGCAGACTTACCTATTTCATTTAACCATGAGTAAATTCAACTCTAATCTCTTTTTATGGTAAATGTGACAAAAAAATTTATCTTACATTCTGTTTCAATTTCTTGTTTCTCTATTAATTTTTTTGTTAGCTACTGCAGATATTTGTGCATATAACATTTTGTTAGAAATATTACACTGAACATACAACGCATGCCATCTTTTAGCAGATTGTTGAACTAATGCTTCATAAGGAGGCAGCACTTCGGAGTTATACATAACATTATTGAAGTCATAACATCATGAACTGATAATTCGCCAATATAATGGATAATTTCTAAGAATACTTAATTATGAAGATATATGTAGACAAGTAATATTTCGTTTTATTACCTCAAAAGTATATACCTATCACATAAAGGTTAATTAAAATTTGGGTCATTACTTATCTGTCATTTGAAATAGGAAATATCATTACTTTGCCTTAAACAAACTAATTTTGAACGCCTGAAATGCATAGAAAGCTTACCAAAAAGATCCCTTGCAGTCAGAGACGTAAAACTCTAAGCAAGTATTTTCTTGTCAATATCAGATTTTTTGATAACTTTATAAATTATTCATTTGTCACTGAAAGAATGATTAAAATATAGGTTTATTACAAACTTACTTATTTTCTGCTCTTAAATTTTGCGTATTAGTTCTAATAATAGATCACCCACCGTATTTCTGCATTTCCTAATATACTTTGAACACGATACTGACCATATTCCTGACAAAAATATATAAACGAGTCAATATAAAGAATCAAAAATGGAAATGCTAAGGCGTGTTGGAATATTAACTTAATTTAATCACCTAACTGCTGCCATTTCTTTCAAATGGTATCCTTATATTCAGAAAATGAGCTCTATAAAATGCCTACTAAACTCAACCAAAAAGTCACGAGGCTACTTTAGTTGAAAAAATTATTTCTAGAATTTTTTCAGCAATGCTTCATGTAATGCAATAGTACAATATTGTCCAGTTTTTCTAACATTAAGAAAAACTAAATATCAACACTATAAAAACACTCAGCTTGGTTCCACAAAAATTTATTTGAATTATTGCTTATTAGCAATAAATAAACTTTTCAACGATTAAGAGACGAAAGAAAAGATTGCAGATAAAAACTTCAATAACAGCACAGCTTTCTGTGACAGAAATATAGCATCCGTGCCTAAAGCTTTCACAGCGGTAGCGGACCATTCAGAAAAAATATTTATGAAATTGAATACGACTTCGCTACTCGAATGGAATGTGGTAAAAAAAATCACTACCCAAAAGATAAGGGAAAATACGTTAGGTAACTTTCAAAACAGGTGCACTGAATCCATGTTCATAAATCACCATCCGGGCTACCTTACCTTAAGAGTGATATTATTTGCAGATGATAGCAGCATTTATCTAAGGGATCTGACTTATTATTATTAATAATATTTGAATTATTAAATAGACAATTCGAAATGACCTATTGAAAAACATGACCTAGGTTTATGTGTTTCGTTGTTCATAGTACCACGACCCCCTTTACTATATATTTTTATATAACTTTTATTATTATAATGATTGTTCTCCATGAGGAGAGCGATTACTTGAATTTGCAATTTTTAGGGCTTTCGTTTAAGCTTTTTTGTCTCCCAAAAACGCTTCCTTCTCTCGGACTGCTCTTTCTTCCGTTCATTCTGTAGACACGTGCATAGAACCTTGCTGGTCCTTTTCTGATTTCTTCCGTTATTGTATCTGTCTTTTGAGAAAGTTCATTATGAGATCTTTTCATCCAACTGACGTTTCTATTGATTGTCCCGTGAATCTCTCCAAGAATTTTCCATTTTGTTTCTCTAGTTCTCTGATTCTTGAATAACCACCAATAACCATTGTTTCAGCTGCTTAAATTGCTTCTGGAAGAATCGTGTTATAAATCCTCAATTTGGCGCCCCTCGAAATGCACTTCTTATCATAGTACACTCATGTTGACCCTTTGGAGCTCGACAAGTCTATGTTAATTAGCGATTTGGCTTAAACCTGAGGACTGTATAACTTCCCGAGGTATTTAAAATAACCGACTTGCAGAATTTCACCATATTTTGTGATTCGAGAATATTTATCTTTTTGTTTTCTTTTCCATGTATAAGAAATTGGTAACCCGGTTTTCTGCGCAATTTCATGTAGTTTTTCTATGGCGGAAATGGCTTCAGTTCTGTTGTCTGTGATGATAGCAATATCGTCTGCAAAGGCGAGACATTTGACATATATTCTATTTTCTTTTTTGATAACCACTTGTATGCCATTTACGTGAAGTTCCACTAATGATCTTTTCTAAAACAATATTAAAAAGGATTGGCGAAAGTCCGTCCCCCTGCCGCACACCGGTTTTGATTTCAAAGGGATCTGATACTGCGCGCATAAATTTCACTTTGGAAGTTGTACCTGTAATTGTCAGTTCTATAATTTTTGGAGTCTTCCGATCGAATTCTTTCACGATTTCAAAAAGTTTCGCGGTTTACCGAATCATATGCTTTCTTGAAGCCAATGAATGTAATAACTGTATTTCTACATTTCATCATCTGTAATATCATGTTTAAAGTCCAGATCTGTTCAGCACATGATCGGCCTTTTCTGAATCCAGCCTGATATTCCCCAATTAGTCGATGCTCTTAGTGTTCTACTCTGTTTAGGAGTGCTTTAGAAAGTATTTTGCAACCAACCGGGAGTAAGGAAATTCCTCTGTAATTATTGATATCCAGGTTATTTGATTATGGGAATTGATATTTAGGTAACTAAGTATATATATTTTTCAATAATTGTATTTTATATTACAAAAAATTAGCTTTCATTAAGTAAAATGAATCATGTTGTTTTACAACAATAAACTTATTTACTTACTCACATAATCTTTGATGTTACCAAATTTTCAGTGTATATTTTATAATTATTTATATCTCATTTGAAGTGTTATACTATGAGTGTAGAATTGAAGTGCAATAAATATTATATTATATACTTATATAGGATTACTAGTGTTTACTATGAGTATAGAATTGAAGTGCAATAAATATTATATTATATACTTATATAGGATTACCAGTGTTTACCTTTCAACTTATCACTTCTTCCAGAGTTCTAAATAATTCCAGGTCTAGGTACTTTTCCGAAGAATGGAACGTTCAGATCTCCATGGATTTAGCTGAGATTGTAAGGGAAAAACGATGCGTTGAATACAAAGACGTAAGCAACGTGAAGAGGGTAAAACACCCTCTGTCCATGAAACTGTTAGCCTATATATCTTGGAAGTGAAGGAACGACGAGTCGGACTAGTATTTGAGAGTGCAACAAACAAAAATGCTTCTAAGAGTCCTCTTATAATATGATTGCAAATGTAGCCATATCACATAATAATAATTAATAAAGCTTCTTTATTTCAAATAAGATAATAACAAAACAATCTATGAAATCCAAAAGTGAAATTTGTGTCAAAATATATGTACCTAGATACAATAATTACTATCAATACAACAAACGATGGGTATGTCTTGATACATGTACACAATACTCCAAAAACTCATCTAACCAGCAGAACCAACAGGTTCTACAGTAACGAGCAGCTTTAAATACAGTCGACTTGTACCAGCTTATGTTTCTGACCTGATATTTGGAGGCAAGCCATTGTGGTATCTTATGCAGGTGTATTCAGGACCATTCTCTGTATGTGCAAGATGATGGTTTGGATACTTTAAAAAAGTTGTTCTTGTGATATGCCCACTATCCGCTTTCTGTTCAAACAGTTGCAGATTTTTAAACATAAAAAAGCAGATTTTCAGGGATGTGTATCGATGTTGCTGTGAAGTAAACAATGTTCTCAAACTTGCCTCTGCAGGAAGCATCAAATTTCATTCCTAAAATGCTACGCAGCTTCAACACCGACCAATTGAGATATGTCTTCATTGCCTTCAAAGAGAAGCAAACAGAGCGTAGATTATTATAGAGCTGCGCTATGTGTACATCGGATTTCATAAACTCATCAATCATGTATCATTTATTAATGGTTTTTTCATAAAGATTTAAAGTTTATTGGAAGAGGTCATGTCCCCTTTCCAGTCGGTTTCAACCTGCCTAGATAAAATCAAAATTTTCATTGAAATCACATAAAAAAATACCATCAAATATATAATGTTTATTTACATCATAAAAATTCAAAAATTAATTTACACAATGCAGGCTAAAATTAATATACTTACAGGATTGCTGGCTAAAATTAAAATTATTACAAGGGAATAAATTTAAATTATCAATTAAATAAAATATTTTCTTATAATACATTTTAACTACACAGGGCTAGAATTTATAAATAAATAACATTTATACACATCTTGAATCAACTATGTATATATTACTTCCAACAATATCCATTATTATCTATAATAGAATTCAATTTTGGGGAACTTGTAGAACATCAGCTAATTTTCTAAACAATACTGATATATAAGAAACACATCGAAATGAACAGAAGGACCACTTTATTTCTCTAAAACTATATCAACACCCAATAAGATTCTAAAAAAATATTACATAATTATCACAAAGAGAACTAAAATTTTTTAGCCAAATTAAAAAGTAAAAAGAAAGTTCTCCGATTTGAAAAAATTGATATTTTAACGTTTTAAGTATATAAAAAAGTTGAGTTAAAATAAGGTGGCCCCCTACGCTGTATATAATGGAGAAATTTGACGAAGTAGTAACAATTAAAATTGAAATTAAATGAAATTATCAATATTTCATTCGTAACTCAATATGTAAAATTATTCGAATTATCTTATTTCAATCTAAAAATAAAGCGACGAAAAAGGTACTTTTTCTTAATCAGAGTAAAGGGCTCTACAAAATGCAAAATTTCAAAACATCGATAAAAATAATTTCCAAGACTGCTTTAATAATACTTAGCCTAGAAGAATTTTCAGAACGTGAGGAAACAGTTTTTGGAAGGGAATATATTCTATTATATTCTACTCTAAATATAGATTCCTAAGAGAAAAAATATTTCCTTTATTATTATATATTTCTGAATATGATTCTCAAACATGCACTTTTTACGCATTTAGATACTTTGATGAACGAAAAACAATCTCCAATAAAAATTCAACATTTAATTTCCAAAATTTCAGCATGTTCTTTTATATTTTAAAGTATGATGATATGAGAAAACTAAACCCCAGATGTTGCCAATACTCCACATTACCCTTTTCTGGAAAATATTGATGCATACCTCTAAGTATCGAAAATTGAAATCTTGGCACCATCTGGAATCAACTTTCCCAAAAGTTATACGCTGAGGCACATTAAATTTATAAAGATTACAGATTTAAGGCTATTTATTATATCATTGAAACCCCGCATTCAACCTGTGCAAAAAAATTAATTTGTGTGTCAAATTATTGTCACTTAGATGTACATAATTGAAATAAATCTCACGCGCCATTATTGCAAAAGCCAAACAACCTTGTCATTGACAAATTGACTAAACATGACTAGATTTGACGTTTAATTAATATTTCAAAAACATTTTATAACCATATGAATTAATAATCTATAAGTGCAAAACATTCAGCTATAAAAATGAAGATATTGAAGCAATTCTTTAAAAAATTTAAAAAACTGAAACACAACATGTAATGAGTGTTTTTGTAATTGCAACTTTGTCAAAACTTGAAAATTTTACTTCTTCTTTTTAGTTTCATAAAGCGTGACAACGTTGCAATATATTAGTAAATAAGAATGTTCAATTGATATACTTTTCCAACTCCTGTAATTACTGAAAATCTTGAAAAAAATTAGGTTCAATTGATATACTTTTCCAACTCCTCTAATTATTAAAAATCTAAAAAAAATTAGATAATGTGTATTATTGTTTTTCAATACGAGCGAAAAATTTCCAACATAGATTCCTTTGACAAAAGTGCAAATGTTTTTTCCTGAAAAGTCATTTCCAAAAACGAGTAAAAGTTTAGCAGTTTACCCCAAAAATATGGAATAAAAAAGTTATTTTTTACCTTATCAAAGTATCATTCCGCTTTTATGTTCTAAGTCTTTTCTTATACTGAAAAATTAAAAGAATAATAAAAAAATCATACAAACTTTTCATAGACTTTTCATATAACGTGTTTTTCTTTGTGGTATTTTTTTGATTTCGAATTTCATTACGAAAATCTAAGTAATATAAATGAATAAAAATAATATAATAAATATACTGTAACAAGTGATTTGACACTAACAAATTTTGTCCATTCTATCAAACAAAGAAAAAAAGGCTTGGATTCATGAAAGGTTGCACTTCGGCAACATCTGAAAAACACAGGACTATTGATGTAGTGTGAAAAACCGTTTAAGTTTTAGGAAAATTATCATCCTTTCTTTTTCTCAAATCTGATAAATGAAGGAAAAGGTTATTTATTTAGCCCACTTTATTTGTATTGGGCTTGTTTTTGGAAATAATTTGTATGAAACTAATTAAATGTTTGCAAATAAACGCGCTGTTTTTATACACTTTGGTTCGGAATTATTGTTTCTCTATTTGTATGCTGCTAACTAAATAAAGAATGATCAATATCCATTTTTGAGTGTGACCCATTTAATATCTGAATTCAAGAAAAAATACTCAACTCTTGGCAATTTAAATAGCCAATATTTCACAGAATTTTATCTGAAATGAACTGTAAATAATAGAACGCATCTGGCTACACTCTTATGAAAATTCAATGGAATGCAATACAGTATCCTAGTTTTCTTAAAATCTCCCAGATTCTTAATTGTGAAGACTTCAAATCCCGATGCCAAAATTAAACAAAAAAACTTTTTTGTCTAGTTAAACTGCGGTCAGATTAAAAAAATTTTTTCACGATTTTGGCCAAGTTAACGTCTACTTAAAGCTCCTTCGTACTATAAAGGTTAGCTTTAGCACCTGATAATATCTCAAAAGAGAAGAAACCAGTTGACCGCAGCAAACCAAAAGAATTTTAAACTTGTTCAAGAAAATATAATTAATTATTAAAAACTGTAATTATTTTATTCTATACCAATTTAGACTAATTCTAGACCAATTTGGTTATTATTAGAACCAAAAATAAACAATATATTGCACAACAAATGAAGAAACAATAAATTCCAAACAAATCATATTTTATAACAAAGTCATGATATTCAACTAATCCTTGTTATAAAGAACCAAATGGGCAACAGAGAAGCATGTGTAAATGATAAATAGGTACAATAACTGAACTGATTTTTATGAAAAAATATCACTCATAAAAAATTACTTGGAATCTGTTAGTGTTCAAGATTACTCATTATAAAAATTGAAAATGAATAAATATGAACGATATACCTATAAATTCATTCCATGTTAAATATTAAGAAAAAAAATTATGGGCAGTTACAACAACCAGTCAATTCAGAAAAAGATTATTTGAATCATTTCAAATTTGGTTCTGCATATATATTTTTCGTTGTGTATTTTTCATTACTGTGCATTTAATTCGTTTTACTGATGGCTTTAATAGTTTTCGTTTTCGTATGAGTGCATAAAAAATTACAAAAATAATTATATCCACACCAGCCGTGTAGCATCGTGAGAAAAATAAAATCTAAAAACAATCTCTTCCTATTAAACAATACTTCTGGAAGTAGATCAGAGCGGCGTGAAACGAAATCAAATTTAAAATATCAGCAAAGTGATCAAGCATTCAAAATTATTCTTTCATACGTAATGCCACAAGGTACATGTCAAGAACAAAGTTGTTTAGTAGTAAAAGTTAAGATACATATTGATACAATACGTTTACATACGTTTTCTAGATTACATGGTGCAATTTAAGATGAATATTATAGAATCGAACCAACATTAACAGACAGAAGATGAAAATAGTAGTAACATCAACAAGGAAGGCCGTGAACCTAGGTTGCCGTCCTCGATATTATATATTAAATCGCGTCTCCGATCCATCGGCGAGCATTAGAGTCACCGTGCGATTGTTGATCCATATCAATCTAGCTAGCCTCATCGGATTCAATCTGGCAACGTCGGCGATCGGCGCAGTGCTGTAGGACTTCACACACCTGGTCTGCGATTGGCCCAAACCGAACATACCTAGGACAATCACTTCGGTGGATTTTCATAGAACAATGTATAACGGAGTATAATAATAATATGATATACGGGGGTAGGCTGTTTAATAAGTTTCACGAACTTGTCTACAAGTAGGTATGTTGAATAAATATTGCACGTCAAAATCGCCAAGAGCTAAGATGTTGAATCTGAAGCCCTCATAGCTCAAAATTGGACGAATGACATAATGATTTTATAATACTATTTAAACTTATTATATAAACATTTTATTTTTTGCGTTGAGCTAACTTTGCAGTAAGTTACGTTACCCCAAAACTTAAAATATAATAGAACCGAATGGGTTTTAGTCATTTAATTGTTCATTACCATATAATCTAATCAAATATAAATATAAAGGTGATTCATTTAGAGGTACTTTTTGTGGTGGAGATTTAATTGCAGATTGCGCATGCCTCATGTCGACTGAAGTGACATTCTTGTTCAGTAGTGTTTGACAATTCATATTGGAAAAATTAGCCCGGCACAGCGTCTACAAATTGTTCAACTGTTTTACGAAAATGGGCGTTCTACGAGGAATGTGTTACCGGAGATTAGAGCAACTTACGGTCCTCATAATCGGCCTACCGAACGCACAATTCGCTCTAACATCAGTAAGTATGAGACCCAATTTTCATTACTGGATAATACTCGACCAAATAGACCTCATCCATCACGTAGTGAAGGAAATATAGAGGAGGTAGCGGAGAGTGTACACGAAGACCGTGAATTGTCAATTCGTCGCCGTTCTCAACAACTTGTCCTGTCATATTCAACAACTTGGCGTATTTTACGTAAGGATCTTTATTTAAAAATTCACAAAATTCAATTAGTGCAAGAACTGAAGCCGACTGACCTTCCGAATCGTTTGCGGATTGCGAATCGTCTGGGCTCTTGACAGGCTTGCAGAAGATCCACTGTTTTCGACAAAAATATTGTTCACCGATGAGGCCCATTTTTTGCCAAATTGCCCGTATTTGGGGTGATGAACAACCCGATGATGTTCAAGAGCTGCCATTAAACCCAGAAAAACAACTGTTTGGTGTGGTTTATGTGGTGGGTGGAATAATCGGTCCATATTTCTTCCAAACAGAGGCCGGCCGGAACATTACTGTGAATGGTGACTGTTATCGCGCAATGATAACAAACTATTTGATACCAGAAATTGAAGCCCCTGGTCTCGACGAAATTTGTTTCCAACAAGATGGCGCCACTTGCCATACAGCCCGTGAAACCATGGCTTTACTGCGAGAGCGATTCGGCGAACAGCTCATTTCACGCTTTGGACCAGTGAATTGGCCGGCTAGATCAAGTGACATCACATTTGACTTTTTCCTTTGGAGCTATGTAAAGTCCAAAGTCTACATGGATAAGCCGGCTACAATTGAGGTATTGGAGGCCAATATTACTCGAGTCATTGACCAAATACCACTCGAAATGCTCATACGCGTCATTGAAAATTGGATGGAATTACAGAATGGACGTTGTTAACAGTAGTCGCGGACAACATTTGAAAGAAATTATCTTTAAAAATAATTGTAAAGAATAGTTTTTTTGTTTGATAATAAAGATTATAAAATAAAATTGTTTTTATTCATTTTATTTATTTTAAAAAAATACCTCCAAATGAATCACCCTTTATAAACTTCTCAATGAAGCTGTAAACTTTAATTCAGTGAATATTTGAGCAAAACTCCAATCTGAATTATTAACATAACGGGTCGAGATGTACACGGTGAGACGTTTTGAAGTCAATTTCAAACAAACCCATTGAACAGAGCTTTCATGCCTACCTTTTGGTTGTTAACTCTGTAAATAATTTTCACGTTTTTCTCGAGGTCACTTTTGTATTTTTTTTTCCTTAAGCTGTACTATAAACGGTTCTCGAGATATGGCCGAGAGAGCTATTCTTATTGGGACACCCAGTACAGATAACCGAGACAATTATTTCTGAGTTCTTGTTGAAAATTGCATTGCAGTTTACATATTGTAATAAGATTAATACTACAGATTTTGAATATCTGTAGTTCTGAGTAACTATTACTTCTTTTTATGTGATGTTATTTTAAGTTTTTGTTCCAAATTCGGTACTTTCTGTAGGTTACCAGTAGAATTCATAAAACAAAATATTGAAACTATTTAATTTTTAAATTACGCATTATTCTGTGGTCGTCGAAAAAATAGCCTACATTACAGGTATGGAAAAATTTTCACTCTCAATTTCACACTCTAAGAAAATTTTACACTTAACATTCTCCCACCAGTGTAAAATCCCAATTCTTGACACGTGATCACAAAGGTCTAACTCTTCAGTAAGAATTCAACTCTAGTTAGAATTGACAGTCTCATTGGAAATAATAATCAGTTAATTATTCTGTGTTCATTTTAGATATATGTTAGTCTATTTTAGATTTATTTTATTTTATTTGTTCGGTAACCTGGCGGTCGATTTTTATTTTCTAATGAAATTTCATACATTTCTTCATCGCATTCATTTTTTTCGTACGCCTTTTTCATTTTAATATGAATGCCGCACAAAACAGTCGGAAATCTACAGATAAACTTCAACAAAAAAGTTTCCTGTAAACTTCTACAGGAAACTTCTACAACGACTCCGAGTTGGAGGACCAATAAATAGACATCGACCAATTTGTTAAAGCAAACGAATTTTCTATGCAATTATTGAAACTTTTAACTTACCAGATATTACGAATTTCACGCTTATAATACTCGAAAAAAACTGTTAATTTTCAAATGCTTGTTCTCGCGAAAACACATGCAATAGCAAAAGTGCGAATGAGAATTGCAGTGTTCAAAAAATTTACATCGATTAATTTGTAGTTTATTAGAATTCTTTTATATGTAGCATAATGGATTACATCAAAATTGTTACTGATGTGAGTGAATTAAACATGCATAAATATAAATATATATTTATATAAATATATATATTTATATATATATATATATATATATATATATATATATATATATATATATAATAACAAATATATTTTGACTGGTTTGATAATATAATAATAGAAAATATATATTTGGGATAGCAGTCTTCAGGTTGAAATAAGTGTACTCTTTTCTTTGTATCTCAAGCTTTCGAGAATTATATTTATCTCTTCATCAGGAGCAACTAGAATATAAAGTGAGAAAATGTCAAATATACATAGATATGTGGTAACTTACGAATTGAGGTTGTATCAAAAAGATGCTGAAATTTACTGAAAATTCATATAAAAGATACTCAAAATGAAAACAAACGCATAACATGTAGGGATGGAGTATCAAAAATGATCTAGACAAGGTTATAGTTGAATCCGAAAACAAAGAATGACACTTATAGGTTAACGTTCCATCATAGAAAAATCGCGAATTACGCGATGTCTCCACCATTCACAGAACTACCAACCCACACACACATCCACAAACACAACAAATCAAACCGAGTGACATGTTTAACTACTGACACTGACAGTATTCAGACTGGGACAACTGTTATGTCTTTTGGCATCGTAGTCAATTAAGTAGGAAAATATCGAACTCAGACCGTCAATGTCTCTACGAGAGTTCATGCTGTTCTTATTCTGGTATATCCGCACCATCTCCAGAAACAGTCTTCTCTTGGTATTATTCTCTTTATCCAATATTTTCACTGAATTGTAATCAGGGTGATGTCCGTTGTCCAGACAATGCTTAGTCAGAGCACGATTTTGCTTGCTTGTCCTAATATTACTCCTATGTAAATAAAAGCCTTGAACAGTTTCCTTTCCAAGTCCCATTCTGCAAAAAGTTTGTGGACGATATAATAACGTCAGTACCCAGAAACTGCATCAATGAAGCACTGCAAATATTGAATGCTGTTGATTCATCTGGTATGATCAAGTTTACAATGGAAGAGGAAACCGACTGTTCTGTCCCATTCATGGACATGAAAGTCATAAGAGAGGGCCAGACTGTATTCACTGATATTTATAGAAAACCCATGGCCTCTTCCAGATATATTCATTACTTGTCATACCACCCATTCAGGGTAAAAATCAACTTAATTTTAAATTTAAAAACAAGAATAAATAAACTTTCGGATATCAGATTCAGAGATGACAATATGAGGACATTATATAACATCTTGAAGGGAAACGGATACCCTGACCCTTTGCTAAAAAAGCTCCTCTTCAACACACCGGATCGTGATGTAGACACTAACCATGTAAGGGATGACGGACTTTCCACAGATCGATTTAGTTACGTTACATTACCCTATATCAATAATTTAACATCCAGAATAACCTCAGTATTACCAATGGATCGCATTAGAATTGCTACAAGGAACGTAAAAAAGGTCGGAAAACTTTTTCAAGATTGAAGGACAACACACCTATCCTCAATCAAAGTCAAGTAGTTTATGAGATTCCCTGCTGTGATTGTGAGCTTGTGTATGTGGGCCAAACAACAACAACCCTATCACAGAGGATCACTTTACATAGGAGTAATATTAGGACAAGCAAGCAAAATTGTGCTCTGACTAAGCATTGTCTGGACAACGGACATCACCCTGATTACAATTCAGTGAAAATATTGGATAAAGAGAATAATACCAAGAGAAGACTGTTTCTGGAGATGGTGCGGATATACCAGAATAAGAACAGCATGAACTCTCGTAGAGACATTGACGGTCTGAGTTCGATATTTTCCTACTTAATTGACTACGATGCCAAAAGACATAACAGTTGTCCCAGTCTGAATACTGTCAGTGTCAGTAGTTAAACATGTCACTCGGTTTGATTTGTTGTGTTTGTGGATGTGTGTGTGGGTTGGTAGTTCTGTGAATGATGGAGACATCGCGTAATTCGCGATTTTTCTATGATGGAACGTTAACCTATAAGTGTCATTCTTTGTTTTCGGATTCAACTATAACCTTGTCTAGATCATTTTTGATACTCCATCCCTACATGTTATGCGTTTGTTTTCATTTTGAGTATCTTTTATATGAATTTTCAGTAAATTTCAGCATCTTTTTGATACAACCTCAATTCGTAAGTTACCACATATCTATGTATATTTGACATTTTCTCACTTTCAATATTCTAGTTGCTCCTGATGAAGAGATAAATATAATTCTCGAAAGCTTGAGATACAAAGAAATACACTTATTTCAACCTGAAGACTGCTATCCCAAATATATATTTTCTATTATATATATATATATATATATATATATATATATATATATATATATATATATATATATATATATATATATATATATATATATATATATATATATATATATATATATATATATATATATATATATACTCTTTTCCTATGAGATAGAATATTATTCTTCACCATCTCATAGTTTTTAATTTACAATACATTCATATACTATATTCAACCCCAAGAGGCCACCTCTTACAAGAAACATGTGCAAACAAGTAATCCGAGATCACGAGAATATTATTGAAAATATAGTTACTGCTTTCCTATATGAAAATGATACTTGTATTTAGTTTTCACTCATTCGTGTAAAGAGATATAAAATCTCTTATCCTATTTAATATCACAAATGACGCATGAACGCATATTTCGAGTCTGGAAAAAGCACGTGAACACTGTGTGGATTTCTTTATTTCAGTAGCCTCTTGAAAATTAATAGAGTTTCGAAAATGTATTTCCATCATCCACTTGATTCTTTTTCTTTACAAATGGATATTTAATTTCGAAAATTCAGCAGAAACAAATAACTCATTTTGGATTAACATTAGATGCGATTATCTCATGGAACATTTGAAAAATATTCCAATTTTCTACATCTTGCTTGTGCGAATAAGGATTTTCAGTACGAATCAACATAAAAACGAAAAAAAATCGACACAGTTGAGTGTAGAGGACGTTATGGGAAAAGAATCATCACTTTTTTCATCCAATATAAATGAAATTTTCAAAAAACATTCAGCTCAAAATTTGCATTAAAAGTATAATTATCGTTAACTTATAATTAATAACTTAATATACGTAGAGTTGTTTTTATAATACATATTAATGTATTTTACATTCGAAATCATAACCAAAAATTATCTTACACAATGTATTATTTTATTGACTTATGTGTTTCTTCTAAAAACAAGGCTTCTTATCCGTTTGATTTTTCCAATACATACCGTTTTATGTTTATAAAATTTAAATTATTATGTTTCTACTATCAAAATGTGGTAATACTTATAGAGATATCTACCTTCTAAAACATTATATATAACCACATTTTCAAAATAATGGTTTGTTACTCTTCAGCTATAAAATTATAAATTGAAATTAACGCCGAAAGTGATGAAAGTGAAAACATTTTAATAACAACCATAAACAGGAAATAATTACATCAATAAATCTATACAAAACGTATTGCAATCATATAATGCACATTGACATTATTAACTAGAGCAAATAATAGTTTTTGATTTGTGAATTAAGCTATTGTCAGCCGACTTAGAATATTCAAAGGTTTGCGTCAGATACTCATGTTACCTTTTTTGCGATTATTTTAGTTGAATTAAAATTCACATGCGATATGGCCGCCACCAAACCTGAATAAAAATTTTCCGAATGACATAACGATCCGAAGAACACAGAAATACCACAGCTAATTGATGTCCAATTGAAGCGTGCACAATTCTATGACACCAATTCACTACAACTCGTCAGTTTTGTTACACTAAAATCTAAATAATGTAATCGCAGTAACACGAGTTCCAAATGCACAAACCTAGTAAATCAGCGAAACAACAATTATCTATACTTTATTTCTCGGATATGTCAACCAAATTTAAATTTGAATTCTTTTTCGAATAAAAATTTTCCTAATTTAGCTCCATAAAAGTTAATATAAAATGAATGACTGTATTTATAAAGTTCAATTAATAATTTATAGCATGTCTCATTTGGAATATTCTGAACCATTACAAAAGTGAAATATCTGAATAACTATTGGACTATATTCGAAACTGAAAATATTCGATTTGATTATAAATAAAAAAACTTTTTGATGGCATGAGGAATATTAAACTCATATAATATACGTAAATAACGTACATAGGCATGTTGAATTTCTAGAAAACAGTATCGTACTCTAATTATATAAAAACTTTGACCTGTTTAGGTTATGTTAAAGTTTTCCAAACGAATCGATTGAACAACAAAATATTTTATGCGAATATGTACTAACACAAATACCAAGTAACAATTTTCAAATTAATGACAAATTTTTAGTGTATAAAATTCATTTTCAAATTAAATCACCAGATTTTCATCTGAAACTTACATTCCAGAATGAAGGTTATGTTAATTGAACATATCCAATGCTACAAACTACGTTCGAAATGAGAAAATGTATGACACCATTAACGTTGTCCATAACCTTAAGATCCACACCAAAAAAGCGTTAATCACAAATGATACGATCGATTCGCTGCTCATACAGGGTGTAAGGAAATTAAATCGTTCGAATTTTCCGGGATAAAACCCATTTCACTGCCGGGATGATGATGGAACTGTGCGAAGTATGACAGAAAACAAATGATTAACCGAAATAGTACGGCTATGAATACGTAGGTTTAGAAACAACACAAAAAAAATTAACGACTATATTATGTCAAGCGTTAGATAAACGATATATTGCCAACGAAACATACAAGAAAACATGAACACACTGTTCTCAAAAGCAAATAACAGACCAAAAACGAAGATCAAAATAACGCCAAATGACAAAAATCTAATAACTCTGATTGGATTGATTACATCAACAGAAGTAACTGTAATTATCAAATCGAAAAATTTTGTAGGTATTTCATGAAAAAGTCCTCAGAAGCACCCAGGATTCTTAAAAGCATCGTTTAATTATGGCCCATTATTATTTTCTGTCTATACAAACATGCGGCAAAACTTCACGGATTTATTCGTTGGCCTATGTATTTTATTCGGCTTATAATTTTTGAGACAAAGATATTTCTCAAAAATCATCAATGAGTTCAAATAGTTCCCAAAAATATATGCTTACAATAAAAGCATGCCCATTAAAATTTATTGAATGTTGCATTTACAGTGAAGCAAAAGAAGAGAAGGTTGTTTTGCAACAATATTCTTCATAAACCTATCAAAAGATCCAATCGATTAGTCACTATGCTTTTTATTCTAAGTTTTTATAACTTGAATATTTTGGTTGCAGAAACAACTAAATGTTGAAGAATATTCACCGCGATTATTTCAAGAGAATACATAGACGTAATAAAGGAAGTTTCTTCTATTGATGGTATCACGTATATTAACTTTCCTGTTCTGTCCACAATAAATTAAGGGTTAGCTGTGTAACATCAAACCTCTTACACCCTGTATTGATATGATGATGCAATAGCATAGGCAAAAAGCGATTTAAATGTTATAATATGCTACCTACGTATATTGCAGCTTTTTTCATTGATATGATTTTCACTTTCATCAAGATTCTCGTCAGGTTCGACTCTTGTACAACCACAGAAACTCAAAGAAAACCCTACTTTGGGGCAGGTGCAAGAACCACAGTGTATATGGATCTTTCTACATCTTAAAATTACTGGAAGAGGCAAATGTCATCGCAAAAGAAAAAAAAATTGAACTAAATAAAGTGGGCCAAAAAACAAAAAGTTTTATTTTCACTTGAATACATCGTTTTTCACTGTCACAGTATAAAAAGCAACAGATAACCAACATATAGGATTCTTTGATTGCATTGAATGATGTATTAAATGAGTTGAATCATGGGTCATCATTTTCTGTCATACTAATGCATCATTACCAATGAGTGCAAGAATTGAACGATAAATGAAGCAAAAATAAAATATTCCAAATTTTGACCCACACATTTAACCTATGCATCACTTACCAGTGCTCGTTTGCCAGAAGCACAATTTATTTTCTCCGCAAGAATAGCTAACGAGAAATTTCCCGTCTGGGCTAAATGCAGCTGCTGTGACTGGAGTGGAGTGAGCGTTGATCGATGTTGTCTTCGTATGCCTCAGTTCGTAAAGTGTTAAAGTTCCATTGTTCGAACCCACTGAAAAAGTTTTAAGTTTTAAATTTAGTAAAATTTCATCCGAGAATACCAAGTCCACAATTATTTTCAGTAAACGAATCAACAAATTATTAAATAATATTTATTTCTATATATACAGATAAAATAGTCTCACTAAATATATTAAAAACTCTACATATGTTTTGGGTGGTTAACCCATTATCAAGAATATACAATGTTACTGTTAGTCATCAACTCAGTCATTGTATACTCTTGATAATGGGTTAACCACCCGAAACATATGTAGAGTTTTTAATATATTTAGTGAAACTTTAAGCCAAGTTTGTTAATTTTTATTTTATTATTTTCAACATAATGTTTCACCAAGAGATATGCGAAACCTCCGTGTCATTTATATGTTTATACAGAGTAATTATCAATAAAGAGGTTTTCATTAGAAATTACATTAATTGTTGCACTAGCAATAGCAAAGATTACCTACTTCATAATTGATCTGTATCAATATATTAAAAATCTATATTCAGTAGAGACCAGAATTTATAATTTCACTTTATTATTAGAAGTGAAGGTTCAATTATTTAATCATTTAAAATGAAAAATGCACAAACATAAATACTGAAGAATGCTTATTTTCATATTCTTAACAACACATACAAAAAAGTTGATAGTTTATTTTCGACATTCACACAATGAACTTCAGTGAACAAACTACTAACATTTTGCAATGATAATTATTAGCTGTAGATTTTCTGCCTCTCAAGCTGTTTGTTTGAATTATCTTTAGAGTATAGTATTATATACAAAGCAATAGTTAACGGTATACAGCATTTCTTCTTATGTTTGTTTTATCCATTCATGTGAGAGTGAAAGTACGATAGACATAATAGTTTTCCTCATTATTAATCATATATGCTACATACAGTCAACAGCACTTTCTTGAATAAAAATAAAAATAAAAAACTTTGGATGGGCCAATTTCTTTTTAATTTCTTTTTAATAAATTGAACTTGTCCAAAAACTATCAACTCGATTAATATTATCAAATTTGAAAAAATGGAATTTATATGATTCAAACATAATCTCTTGTTGTTAATATGTGAAATACTTTAT
Organism: Henosepilachna vigintioctopunctata; assembly: GCA_030704895.1. Classification (NCBI taxonomy): domain Eukaryota; kingdom Metazoa; phylum Arthropoda; class Insecta; order Coleoptera; family Coccinellidae; genus Henosepilachna; species Henosepilachna vigintioctopunctata. The sequence continues at coordinate 1,842,112 of JARQZJ010000132.1, read as the reverse complement.
GAATCATAAAACACACTGTATTTTTAATTTCGGCCATTTAATGACAATATAAAATAATTACATAAAATAATGAACACTCCAAACTGAAAAAATGATTACATTTTTTTCTATGGCAATCATGTTACCCAGAACAAGAATTACTATCGCTCGCATAAAATGAAGAATGTTAAACTTCCTTGATATGTTATTATGTCCAAATACAAATTCAGCTCTCGTGTTCTAACTCATTTAAATTAACAACTTTTTAAATTATCATGTACGTTTTTCTGAATAAGTTAATCTTCAAATATACTCAAAGAAATAAATCGAAGGTAATTTACAGAAAGTGTTCAACTGCTTGGGAAAAAAAGTTATTATTTCGGTAACAAACATACCAGCTATCCTTCGTGTAGTTAGACAATGAGAAACCTGTGTAAATCGACAAATTGCCGGGAACACATCTTGCAAACTTTTATTTTTAAGTTGACTTTGGTCTAAACAGTGCAATATGATGTCCATCAACTGAAATGTAAAGAATACATAGTGAAATATTATAAATCTTGTAGTATTATAAAAATTAAACAATGGAATGAAACGATCAATTTTTTTAATTCATAAAATCATTGATACTATGATCTTTAATTAAAGTTACTGGAGCATTTTAGAAGAGGATATATATTTTAACTCTCTATTTAAATGTCTATTTCAGACATAAATTGAATATAAAAAGCAGCAGGTCTTAAGAAACCAGTGAATAATGCAAGATTATTACAAATGAAAAAAATTTTATCAACATAAATCCAACAAATTGTGTCACCATACTTATAACATACCTCAACGAGCAGATCACTCATTTCATTCTGCATTTTCTCTATTAACAATTCCACACCTCTCAGTATTTCTGGTTTTGCTCTGTGTAATACATTATTATTCATATTGATATTCAATGTTTGAGCATTCTGTTGCATTGCATTGTATCGTGCAACCTCTTTTGCCATAGTTGTAATAAAAGCAGCGGGCCTATAGAATGGAACATTTTAATAAATTATACCAAATACAGATTTTAAATTACTTATTTACCTAGCTGTTGCAATAAGAGTTAACGCATGTCTTGCAGTTCTACAAGAATCTGCCTGTGGAGTTAAAGGTAAACCGTAAGTCATACTTGGTACTAATCGGTCAGCTTCAGAACACAACTCCAGAAGTCCTAAAAATAATCAAATTCAATGTTCGACAATCTTCAAAGCAGCTTCAAATGAAGAATAAAAGGATCATGGCAGTAATTATGCTTGTCTCAATTATATTTTACATTAGAAAAAATATTACAATTACAGCAAATAAACTAATTTCAGCAACATATGAAACTACTGCTCAAATAAGTCCACAGTAATTTAGCTTAATATAAATGAGAGGTAATAATAAAACTTGTCTAAAAATCACTGACTGAACAATTCTTTATTCGACTAGTTTCGCCTTTTCAGCATAGCATTATCATTCTTGATAATGCTGTAAAAGGCGAAACTAGTCGAATAAAGAATTGTTCAGTCAGTGATTTTTAGACAAGTTTTTATTATTACCTCCATTTAAATATGAACTATGACAGAGTAGATTCATCGTCCATTGAATTTATTAGCTTAATATATAAAACAATTTCATTATTTGGAAACATGGATGTATGTAGTACTTATGAAATTAAAAGTTATGTTGAATTATTTGATGAAAACGTCATAATACTTATAACATTTCATAACGCATTCCATCTTAATATTATTTTCATAAAAATAAAGTATAATTTATTTTTCAATCAATGAAGAAATCAATGTATGTCGCCGATTGAAAAAATTTATGGTTTACCTAATAGCACTTTACTAATATCCAAAAATGGAGCCCATACTGTAAAGCCTCTTCCAATCAAATCAATGGCAGCCCTTCTCAAAGAAACATAAGCCGGAAGTTTCGGAGAAGGAGGTGCCAACAACAGATGTGACAACGCCATCGCCGTTAACCTTGCTAGATTATTATTGCCATGCCCTGAAAAAAAACTTGCAGTCTAATGAATATAGTAGTTTTTTGTACCTTCGGACACAAAATCCCAAATCCAAGAATTAATACAGTACACTCTGCCCAAAAATAAAGCCACCAGTTCACCACACAAATAAAATTTAAAAAATTGTTCAAATTTCACCTTCAGGTTTCTTAAAACTCCACCTAATGGACCATCTGCTACCTAGTTGGAAAATTTTACAATGAGATTTGATTAAAAGCTTAAATGGTTAAAAAAAACACGTCAACACTCGGATATTAGTAATCAACTTCAAAAGTATATGTGAAATAAGAGCACCGAAGATTTGAGAAAGTTTAAAATTATTTTTGAACATTTAAGGAGTTCAGTAGACTATACAAGTTTAATGAACACATAGAAGCAATTATATTACTGTTATCTTCAGAATACATCAAATCATCGGAGCTTCAGAAAGTAGGCCAAAATAAAATTGAAGCATACTAACCAAATCCTTCTGCACCGCTACTCTTCCTACGGTCCTCACTATTTCTCTTCTTCAAATTATCAGTACCCGTTATATCTTGACCAAATTCTGCACCAATTACTCCCAACAAAATTATTGCCGTTGAATATTTGCGCTTTAATTCTGTAATACTTGATGGTCGTCTCACTGTTTCTTCCTCCTCGTCGTCTTCTTCTTCATCCTAAAGAAAAGCAAACTTGAATTTCAATCAGATGATATTTTGAGAAATTGAGGTTACAATATATTGAGTTTTACAAATGTGCCACTGACAACACCTAGCTGGACTTACTGCTTCTGTTGGTATTGAATTAGTTGAATTGACATTGTTGTGGTTTATTGGTGATGTTAATTGTTGAGTTATTGTGTCCGATGGTGTGCTGAATATTGGTAAATACGGCGACCAAACCTCAATCAGGGCTTTTCTACCCTTAGGGCCCATTCTGTGAATGAATAAAAATAAAAATTTGCTTTCAGAAAAAATAATATCAATTACCTTGACAGCTCTGCCAATAGAAGAGTTTGGGCAGCTTCTCTCACTTCAACACAGTGGTGCTGCCACCTTTTCGCCATCATCTCTACCTGTGGCCTTTTGAAATGCTTCGCACCAGCTTCCACAACTTTGTCAGGCAATAGCACACAATGCAAAGTAGACAGTAAAGACCAACCTTGTTTAATATGAGCTTGTTGTTGTGTATACAATTCTTCGTGCTCTTCATCCACCTTACTCCAATTTACCCTTGCAGATTGTCTAAAAATCAACAACATTGACTTTATCTTCTTATACCTTTTTCTTACTTATCCCTCATATCTTTTTTATACATAAAATATATCTCAATTTGAACATTTATCAACTCACAATGGCAATATATTTTACCTACCTGTGCAATTTTCTATTCCGCTCTTGTTCAGGAACAAATGTTGCATTACTCATGGACATAAGAGTATGACTAAGTGCAATTATGGCTAACAAGTGATTACTTGTAAGTGTTGTACTCAATTCCCAATGTGTTCTCGCTGTAAATATCCTAGTTAATTGTTCCTGATTCACTAAATCTTTTGGTAAACTGTTAGATGATAATATCTCAGTTGGCAAAGCTAATGGTTCATTTTCCATTGGAATAATATTATGCCAAGTGGGGAGAAATAGTGACATATGATTGGCCTTTGATAATACGCCATAAGAAATTGGAATCTAGAAAATAATTTCAAACATTATTAATGAATGATTTTTCAACAAACTGAAAGACCATTCAGGTAAACTTTTACGAAAGATGATTTCGATCATCGAAAGTTAGAGTGAGTTTTTTTATATTGCTTGTGTCTCGTTACGAATATTCATAATGGGGTGACAATTATGACTATTTCATGAGGTAAAAGCATTAAAAAATATACACTTTATATTACTTTTATATACTTTGTAATATAAGCATTAAAATGCATTCAAATATAAGTTTGAAAACAAATCAAATATAAGTTTGAAAACAAATAACAGAGTCTTTAACATCTGATATATTTTAAATCCTAATTATGCTATTGAAATTATTAATACCAGTGTTTAATTTTTATCTCATTTGATTTTTAGAAACTTTGAAAACATCATTCAATCTGTAATGAATTCTTTAGATAATATTAATACGAAAATATAGTGATGGACAATCCAATTGTTTAATGAATGTAAAAACAGAAAATAAAACCATCAATCAATTGGGCCGATACTTGATGAAAATCTAAATACATAATTTATATAAATAAAACTGAGTAGTTTTCTGATTTTCACTATAATTAATTCAAAAACATGACAATATCGTTTCGCCAACACAGTGGCTTCGTCAGATGTTGATGATAAACAGTTTATAGTGCACTGTATTATATGTTATTGAATGAATTCGTATTAATTATAGTGAAAATCAAAAAACTACTTAGTTTTATTTATATAAATTAAGAATATAAAACCTCAATCTTATGTGATGATCTCCTAATTGAATAGCATAATAGGCATTTCATATAAAATCTAAAACTTATCAGATGAAAGTTAAAATTCAAAAAATATCGTTTTATTTTCCATCTCATTGTTAATATAACATCTATCAATATGTACGAGTATATGCATTTCCACAGTTGATATACACTTACCAAAGGTCTAAGTAATCCTAGTTTAACGTAACAAACTCTGTCTAGGTCATTATCGAGACCCCAAGAATGTAACAAGGACAATAGTAATTGGGCAATTTCCATGCCGTGACTAGTTTCAAGAGGAAGAGTTAAAGTCTTATTAGTAGATTGGGAATTATTATCACCACTTTCTGTAAATACAATACATCAAATTGAAGGTTTAGTTACAAATGTGCACATAACTGTAAAAATTTTTTGAACCAAATGTTTTAAATTTGTTGCCGTACCAAATAATCGATTATGAAATACGCATATAAATTAGAAAAAAGATTCATAGTTAACATCAAAAATTTCAGTTTACATATACGAATAATTGACACAACAATAATTTCAACATAATGAAGAAATTCTGTAGTTAAATCAAGAGAATTCAGAGATAAAAATAATCCAAGTTTTAAAAATATATTTTTTTTAAATGATGCCCACTTATACAGACAAATGGATTAATATGAGGATTAAAATTTTCAGGTCAATATATCTGATAATAATAATTCATACCGATGAAGAGTTATAATGAAATGAAGAAATAAAACACTCTTAATCATTACATATTTTAGTATAACGATAGATTGAAAGGAGAAATGATGAGTTGTTAGTTATAATTTCAAGCACTCAAGACCAACATTAATCAAACCTTTTCCTTAAAAGAATTTTGTTGTTATAAAAATACTAAAACATCAAATTTTTCAATCAACTATTGTCATAACTAACTCTTTTCCATTAAACATGAAATAACTTTTTTGGATTTATGAAAGAAAAATATTGTTAAGTTAGTTGTTTCAAATGATACAATTCAATGATGATTTGTTAGTTTAACTGAATTACAAAATTGTTGACTGAAAAAAACTACTCAATGAAAAATGACATAAATTATGGTATATCTTATATAAATTCAACTTAATTAAATCAATCAATTCAAATAAATCGAAAACTTCATTGTCAAATATATAACATAGTTATTTCAAAGACAAATTCTAATAATAAAAGAACAAAAAAGTAAAGCACATTTTTGAAGGCTTTTTTGATCAGATAACATATTTCTCCTTTTAATAATATATTCTGTTTTCATAAAATAACAAGATATGTACCTAAAACCTGCGGTTTGAATTAAATATTATACAAAATTTCACCTTTATTGCTATCAATTCCATGTTTTAAGACACTTTCAGCTTTGGCTTGGATCTTTGTTTGCACTTGTTCAGCTCCTTCTTTCATTTTTGCTAGAATACCTATTTGAAAAATTCTTTTAGGGAGTTGAAATTAAGAATGAAGTTGTAATAATATAAACAATCTCTCTTTCAAAACTAAACCTTCACCATTATCGCAGCAACTAGTTAAAATAGTAAACCTTTTCCCAAAGTACTACATTCCTGCATAAACCATTTTCAATATGTCAATTTGATACAGTGTATAATGCAAATAATGTTCACTTTCTTTCTCATTCTTAAGGTTTATTGCCAAACCAAATACTTAAACAAAATCACATGCTAGATAATAACATCATGAAGACACTTACTCATGAAATGAATTCTTGGTTGAGTTGAACTCTAATAGATTTAGATAAAAACAAAAACCATTGCCCAAAATATAAACAATTAATAGACAAATAAAACAATGAACATTGTACAAATTTACACCTCTGAACATGCAGTTTTTTGATACATTTACTAATACAAATCATACAATTTTTATAGCAGTATACTAGATGAAAATATTAGATTTAGTAAGTATAAACGAACGTTTTTCTTCATCATAATTTATCATTTGGTTAATGCAGCAATGTTATATTTTTATTTTGATTAATCTGTATTTCTACTAATACACGAAAGCATGGAATAAGTACATTTTGAAGAAGAGATTGTTGAATATATTCAGAATTGTTTGAATATCGTCCCAAGATATAGCTCTACAAGCTACACTACAAGAATTAAAACAAAAAAACTAAAGTGCTGATCTGTGCAAAACATAATAAGACAAACTAAATACATTGTTCAAAAGTGCAGGTCAATAATTTTATACACAGACTTTTACCATGTTTATCTTTCTCCTTAATTATTCTTTCCATGTTTTCTGCTTTGTCTTTTACTTTGCCGAAGAAGTCTTGATGGAAAATAACAAATTAGTACCAGCATTTCTTATTAGTTGTTTTTTCTATTTAAATTTGATAAATCCAATAACAAGAAACATTTTACAATACCTGCAATTTTTTTATGTGCGTCTGGACTTGCGCTTTGTGTTAGGGCCAAAACTTTCATATATTCAGTCTGTGAAGTAAGACCCGCAGCTTCTAGACTTCCTGGAGACATCATCGCATATTCTTCACTCAACAATTCAATGATAAGCGATTCGATATCGAAAAATAATATGTGACTCTCCGGATCTGAAAAATGTTTGATAATGAGTATGTATAAACATATTTATATGGGCAAAAGATCCAAATTCCAAAGAATTCAAACAGAGAAACTCTCTTTGGATATCTTGACAATCATTGTAATAAAAAACTCAGTGCTATTTTGTCAATGTTTGTAAAACATTGACAAATAGTAATGTCAGAAAAAACAATATAGTATAATTAAAAGCATTTAGATGAATTTCACAGAAATTGTACAATTCACTAAACAAATATTTTGCTTTATATCAAGTCCTGGTTGTATCAACTCACGCAAAACATAAAGAATTAATGAATTAAAAAATTTCAAATTGAAGAATAAATAAAATAGTTACCTTTGGGATTTGTTCTTAAACCTTGAACTGACAAAGGAGATGTATGATTTCTTTGCATATGAGGATCATCATTATTAATGTGGGAACCTAATTGTTGTAGTTGATGTAGACCCCTCTGAGTTGCATGTCTTATTGCTGATAAATTTCGATGTCTCAAACCCCTAAAATACAACATAAATAAAGAGGCGCCACAAAAAACTTTGAATGAACTTCTATATCGCAAAAACTAGGACAAAATTCTTTTGCAGTTAATTTTGGTACCTGAAAAAATGAACAGCTGGATTTGCGAGGCCAACTTCAGAAGACATATTATTCACTTCGTTCTCCTCGCAAGCATATAACACTTCTTCAGCAGCAATTCCTACGAAAAGATTGAAAAACTTTTAAACGTGAAGTTATTCCTCTCAGAAATTAGTACAGATCTTCAAGGAGTAATTGAAGGAGCTATATTTGTATAACATATAACAGACTATATTTGTGTAACGTAATTGCGAAATCGTGTATGTCCAAAGTATAAAAACACTCTACCTTGAAGAACTCTATCTAAATGCCCAGTCTCCATCTGCCACACATATACGGTTCCATCCGAACATCCTATTATGATGAAATCATCTAGTGGCCGCCATTTAATGGTGGTCACGGGAAATAAGTGCCTAGATGCCAAACAAACGCACTTTCTTTCTGTTAAACTCAACAGTGTTACTGAATGATCTGACGCTACGGAGCATATACATTTTTGTATACGATTCTGTAAAAAATACAAAAATATAAAAAAACGACGGGTTGCACTCCGGGAGTGCCGGCAGAAGTGCAAACTTGAATATTAATGTTGTGCATTTTTGATATTTTGGAAAGGTTAGAGAATAATTTTGTACGAATTGCTTTCATTATCAGTATAAAAGTATTATTATTTATGTGGTGGAATGCAATATTCATTTATTGCACTATCGTACAAAACATGACAATTTATATTACATTAAAAACTTTAACACTTCAGAACTATTACAATTATTTTACATTAAAAAGTTTATCTCTTAGGAAAATCAACTTCCATCCATAATTTCAACGACTTTTTCATCATCATCTTTACCAGAACTATCATCGCTAATCTCTAAAACTGATACGATAGGTTTATGATAGCTGAAGTAAGAAACGAACAGTTTTGATTCGAACCTATTTAAGTGTCTAATAAAGACCGCATCAATAGTAGTTCTGTATTTCGTTGTGCTAAGATTGCGATCATTTGACATAGTTAAACCAAATTCATTATTTAAAAATTTTATTAATAGTTGATTTTTATCGTCTGCAAAGTTTATGTTGAAATCTCCACTCAAAATCATTGGCAATTCATCAAAGCTTTTTCCAATTTTTTTTTGAAGCAATGCAGATGCGTCATGAGAATAAATGAATACATTTTCGTACAAGAAGTCTCGTACAGCACGCAATGACTTATCTGGAGAAATGTAAACGGCAACCATAATAACAAACTGATTATCACCAGAGTGGCAACGACTTAAACAAATATCACCGATATCAGAAACAGTAGCATTAAACATGCTGTTGTATTTCACATGCACATCCATATAATCTGTACCATAATGAACTGTGTTCATATTTTGATAAATAGCTACTCCTCCCGCTGAACGATTATTTCTTCTGAAACTCGCAACAAAGTTGAAATTCGGAATGTCAATTATTTCATCGTTACCCATATGAGTTTCTGATAAAATTAACACATTCATCTTTTTAACAAGAGCGTCAATTGCTAGATCATTTACATGCGCACGTGAACTTTGACAATTGAATGAAAAATACACAGGAACATTCGCGCAAGCGCCTTGCGCCGCCAGCCCTCTCCATCCGTCTTACGAATTCTCGATCAGGTCACGTGTCCTGACGCGGGTTTAGAAATTTTTACCCATTCAAAAAAATACACAGCGCCGCTAAAGAAGTTTTCACTTCAAAAATTTATCAATAATAATCATCAATTATTTTCAAGTTTCTGACCTAGGTGAGTTCTATTCAAATACATATCTAATGTTATAAGAATGGTGAGTTCTATTCCAAACATATAATCTAATGTTTGGAATAGAAAGATATCACTCTTTTTAGGCAGATAAGAAATTCTAAGCAATTATAAAAAATAATTAGTTACCAGTTCACTATTGAGATTCATAAAAGATAAAGAAATCTTCCACCTTAAAGTATTTACAAGACACGATAAATGCATTCATTAATAGGATCGATATACTTCTTGAATATTCTAGATTAGTTTTCTTAAAAATTATGATTAGCATGTTCTACATGAAATGCCAACCAGATGGCTATAGCTAGAAGGCTACCTCAACTATTGGGATATATAATTAGAAAAAAAAAGATTTAACTAATTAATTTCAAAAAAGATTTAACAAAGAGCTCAATCTAATCTAAAAAAAATAGTAACTTATAACTACATTATAGCATTCAATAAAATATTACAAATAACTCAATCTAAATCAATTCATTTTAATCAATTTTCGTTGTTCACATAACTCCTGATAATAAATTCTATGGAGTCAAAGTGAATGTCACAATTATTGGCAACTCTATTGAATGTAGACTCCATAAACCAAATGGGGGATTGCATTGGGAGTTGGTCCTCGGAGTCTCTAGGTGGAATAATTCTCTATTACGAGAATTTTGCCTAGGAACACGAAATTTCAAAGCGGACAAGAGAGTAGGACAATCAATACTATTGTGCAGTAATTTGTACAAAAATTTGAGTGATAAAGTTTCGCTCCTGCTCTGCAATGAGATAAAACTGAATCGACTCAATAATTCGTTATGATTGATTCATCTCTGTGGATAAACTTTATCCTCCCTCCAAACTAAGAATTTCAAGAACCTTCTCTGAATAGCCTCAAGATGGCGTTGATGGCAAGTGTAAATGGGATGCCAGATCGTGGTGCCATACTCCAACTTGCTACGGATTAGAGTATTGAATAGTCCTATGAATGTTGAAGAATTATTAAAATATTTGCCATTACGTATAACGAATCCACATATTTTCGCAGCAGATAAAATAAGTTGGGTGATGTGTGGGACAAAGGAAAGCTTCTGGTCGAAGACTACACCAAGATCTCTCTCCTTATCTGAACGAGAGAGAACCTGACCACCGACGCTATAATCACAATCAATTCGATCTCTTTACCTTGTGAAAGAAACAACATTACACTTTCACACATTCAAACTCAAATAATTGTCCTCACACCAAATGATATATTGAAGTGATGATGAAGATAAGTGCAAAAATTTTATGACAATTTTTGGGAAGTTTTCTGAAAAACTTCACTGATATCTGTAACTTAAATTGATAGGTGAAACTGAAACTGTCCCTTTTAGAAAAAGTAAGTAAGTTTCCCCCTTCTGAAGAAAAGAAAGAAATCTCCCTTCTGAAAAAGGGAGACTTCCTCCCCTAATCACAAAAACCAAATTCAAACTATTAACTATGAATATTAATGAATTTATGCAGAGAAACAATATTCTACCCTAAAATTTTTTGTTCTTTGAGGACATTTCAATTTGTAGAAACTGTGTTCTATAGCTTTTATATATTTGTTAAAAACTAACCCTTTGTTTTCCAACAATTGCATTTTTCTAAGCATCACTTAAATTTCTTTTCCTATGCCACTTCAAATTGAAAACACATTATCTATAAATTTTAGAAATTACATCTAGGTTTTTTTTTATTGATTACTTACACTGCAATTATTGGGAGGCACTAGAAGTTGTGTAATTTCTCCGGCATGTACACAGAACCTATGAAGAAGTGTACCGGTGTATAAATCCCACAAACAAACAGCAAAATCCACACCGCCAGAAACAAGGAGGTTTTTATCGTATCTGGAATGCTGACTATACGGATATAGAAGACAGTTGACTCTTCCTCCATGACCAGACAAAATTTGATGATGGCTGCAATCTATTAAAGAAAAAATTAAGTGAGGCTCAAATAAACAGACAAATTGTTTTTGATATAAACAAGTAAATTTGTATTGTGTTTTTCTGTTACTGTAAGTTTGTGTGCTGGATATAAAATTTGGGATGTTCTTGTAGTGTGGTGTCGCTTTCTGTTTTCTGTATAGTATTGTTTGTTTTTAAAAAATGGAAGATTTTCTTGTATATGGATTGCAGTTAGTGTTAATAGACCATTTTGTTTGAATTTGCCTCTGCAGGAATCCTTTTACTTCTGGCTAAGAATGACATGCAGTGCTCTTTTTTCGTATTTTGAAAATGTTATTTATATTTGAGCCTTTTATATATATATATATATATATATATATATATATATATATATATATATATATATATATATATATATATATATATATATATATATATATATATATATATAGCCTGTTGCTAAAAATCTTATACTTCAAACAAAACTCTCAGGGAACTGTCTACACAAATGTTGTCAACGAGAACGTGGGCTTCACTTTCAAAAGAGTGAATATCAAGTTGAAAAAAATCATCGAACTTGTTGAATGAAAATACCATCCAATTGTTTCATCATTATTAGGAATCGACAAGGAAGAAATCTAGAATGCTCGAGATAGTTTATTCGTCATTTCTTCGATAGGTGGAGTTAACGTGATTAATTAAGGAGCTAATGTTCTCCTAATTCTTAAGATATTATTTGAATAAATATCACTGAGGATTTCTAATAAGGATGAAACAATTGTATCAAGCAGCTCCCTGGGAGTTTTATTTGAAATATTACATTTCGATTAAGAGTCTCAGTATTGACTAATTATGGATGATTCGTAAATCTGGAAATTATTTAGAAATACATATATTCGTTAGAATGAACTAAGTTCATGAAGTATTTTCTTGGAAAGAATTGCCGTTTAGAGCAACTTTCTATCTAAGCATAAAATACTACTATGTTGCAGAGTATTAGCAACTAGCTTATCAGATTTTACTACAATCAATAATTACATATCTATTCTAAATATTAAATATTTACTTCTATATATTATCTTTTTCGGCTCCTTTCAACTAGTGAAAATATTTGAAGTATAGATTAAGAATTTCAATAGATTTTATTTCTTGTTATGCTTATATTGAATCTTCCTTTGGATGAGATTCCATAACAATGTTTGAATATGATAGAAAAGTTAATAATCCAAATAAAAGTTTTGAATAAATCACATCATAATAGCAAAGTGTATATCATTCAAACACTATCAATTGAAAGATATTTGCAGAAAAACAAATGGCCAACTGAATATAAAATACATAAATATTATAGTTCCTTTATTGGGTTGCAATAAAAGGCCTACATTACTCAAATAATTACTCATTAATTATTTGATTAATTACTCAAATTGTGAGGTATTTGATTTTGATATGAAAGAGATGTTTAAACTTTTGTTTAACTTCGTGTAACACTCTAACCCTTATTTTAAGTTCAATAGAGTATGACCTTTCAACGACTATTAAGCATGTACCTTCATTCTATAAAAATGACTCTTCAAAACAAGTGGCTCAATTCAATCTAACATTTTTTGCAACAGCTGCATTAGAAGTAGGTCGATTATTGAAGTAATTTATTTACCAATTGTCAATAATAGAAAAACTGTAACTTTCCACATATGAAAATCTAACAATGCGAACAAAATCATGTAGTAATCAGTGAGTAATTCAAATCAACTGATAGCATAAACAAAGTGAGAAAATGAGATTTGCAATACATAACTGTTTTATTATAATCAAGTTCCAGGATGCAATAAATTTTCAAATCACTAAGTTACCCAATTCAATAACTCATAATTTCAAATGAAATTATGAATAACACAAAGAATAAAGAAGATACAATACTTAAATATCACCGCTCTCAAGAAGGGCGCTGGAACATTTTCAATCTCTGTTTAAATAATACATTACTTACCACGAGAGTCCTGATGATTTCCATGAAGCAATTGTAACATAATACTTTGGACCGCTGGCGCTATTATTATAGTACCATCTTCCCTGCCAACAACAAGTCTACACTGGTTCTCGAGATATATACTTGCAGTGAGCTTAACACCTACAACCACAAACAGAAAATCAAGTATAAAATCGACTATTTCAATTTTAGCGTACTGTGACCTCCACGATTTTCTAAATGATCCAAAATTCCAACTGGTCTCGGTCGTACATTTTCCCACGCTTCGGATAAACTGGTTACAAGAGTAGCGTTCATTTTAACGGGCTGGGGAGGCTTATGATTTCTGATTTCGTTTAATTGAGCGGTAGATATATCCGGAATGTTCCAAGCTAAAATATAACCTTCAGAATCACCTCTTAGCAAATATCGACAAGACTTATTCTGTCTTTGAGTTGTTACGAATCTCATAGCTGGCGGACATGACAATGGCTGAAAACAAATTAATTCTTCAGTGAAGGTGATGTTGATGAATGATTATATTTGTAATAATCCAAATTATTCTCAAAACATGAGTTGTCTTCAAGCACTTTCAATCTAAGTACTTCTAAAAAAAAATTATCTCAATTGGATAAACAGTTGCCACTAAAACCCTAACGATCACATAAAAACAGATGATATAATATAATACACTAAAGACCTTGATTATGAACAGAAGATAATAACAATACCCTTATTCAGGTAGTAAATTAAAATTATTACACATTGAAGAACTTGTGTAATCTTATAAAAATAAAAAAAAAGTAAAATATTGTGAATTGTGCAAGGCAGATAAAAAAGAAAAAAGTTAACCTTTATAATAATATTCCAAATAACCATATTCAAAACAGCTGAAGTTGAGTAAAATTATTAGTTGAGTAAGGTTATTGATATAAAAACAACTTGGAATTTTCACCCAATCCAAGTAGAAATTTCAAATTTATAACTCTAGAAAATTGACTCATATAAAATATGTTTATCAAAGACATATGCTCTTATGAAATTAATTTCTAACAAGGAGTAAAAACCAAAACAGTAAAAAAAATGTTACCTTATTATCGGGTTGACTGAGGAGACAATAAAGGAATGGACTGTCATTTTCAGTACTTGGCTTGTGGAAGTCTTTACTGTCAGGTATACTGCTGCAATGAAAAACATTAACTTAGAGAAACAAAGTATATAATCGGTTTCAGATGTATATATATTTTAAACATGTAATAAATAACCAATAATGCTTTAATCACACATTGCCCGGGTTCTCTAATTTTAATTAGAAATAAAATTTGAAAAAATGATACCAATAATATGTAGCATGAATAAAAGAAAATCATGCCGGTTAATGTAAAGACAACATAAAAGGTAATAAATAATATGGTATATATCTACCTACTAGAAATAGGTAGAAATAACTCTACAACTGAATATATTGAAACTTCTATCAATGTCAAATATAAGTTTAATTGATTATCACTCAAAAATTTTCATTTTATTATTTATACTTTCATTAATATGTAAAGAAATATAAGAAATAAAATTGCACCTCAAATGATATGTACAGAAAAAATTAATAGTAACATAATAGTTTCTTACTTTGATGGCAACATGTACAAATAACCTTTACCAGCATCTGATAGCATAATAATTCTGTCTATGGCAATGAAATCTCCAGACATCCATCGTTCTCCACGAGGCGCCAAGTAAGAGCATAAAACACTAAAATCACCTAAAAGAGGAAATACAGCACATGCTGAAATAACTTTTGAATATTCAAGCAAAACCAAATAAATTAAATATAAACAAATATAGGTTTACTAAAAAGTAGCAATTAATTTGAGGAATTAATATGATTTAATTTCAAAAACAAAACCAAATATCATAAATTGCAGTTCTGAAATTAAACCAAAATCCTACTCCATTGCATTATTGTTATACATAAATAGAGAAAGTTTCTTGAATCATTCCATAATAAAAATATTTTTCACACTATACAGCAAGTAACAGATGATTATTTTATATTTACCTGCATCATAAATTTGCCAATATTTAGTACACACAACTAGGACAGTTCTTTGATTGTAAGCACAAGAAACTATGCACACAGCATTCAAAGGTTTAATTTGTTTACTTTCATTTTCATAAATAGGATCTGAATACTTATTTTCACCACCTAGCAAAGTCCACACTTTAACCATGCCAGTCGTTGTAATAGCAAGCACAACATCATCTTTTCTTCTGACAGGACGTAAAACCTGAGTGATCACCAAAAATTAATATCCTCTCAAATATCTAATTAATTTACTCACATGTAATGCACTAATCCAATCTGGATTCTGTTTTGATGACAACATAAATAATACCTCTAAATTATAAGGGTCCATAACCATTATTTCTGGATAATATCCATTACAAAATAATCTGACATCAGCAGAATTGTTCAAATGGTAGGCCTTTAAAAAAAAATTCAAAATAGAGCCAAATAAACAAATCTGAGTACAACCTGAATATTAGTATGAACTTGTATCAATTTTTTAGCCTCTCTGCATTTGCCATCAACTAAATCCCATGAACACATTTCTCCAGCTTCAGAACTTGAAACAATATAATTGTTGTCCTGAATAATGGATGCCTTTGATATACATAATACTGGAGCTGTATGGCCAACTAAAAGGCATCTTGGTGTCATTTGGAGTGTATCAGGGTCAACTTGCCTAAAATAAGGAAAAATATATTCTGAAATTTGGAAATTGGGTCAATCATCTCACCATAAACAAATCTGCCCATCATAGCATCCTGTAGCCAATGTTTTCTGATCATTTGAGAGGAATATACTAGATATACAGTGTGTTGGGGGATGTTTACCCCATAAAACCACTGGTACCACAAGGCTGGTACCTGGCATTGTAGTTAAGAAAATCTATCCTTAAAAACTCACTCTAAGCTTTGAGATTTACAGATTTCATTTTCGAGCATATCGACCTAACGGTGACAAATCATAAGGAATACTAAGTCACATGCTTCAAATATTCATTAAATTAATAAGTCATTGAATATTTGTATTGTGGACTGTGAAACACCAATATTAAGAGATATTCTAAGGTTGAATCGAATATGCTTATGCAAATGTTTCAGGATTGATTCAAATAGTTTTTATAGCTTTCAAATCTACCTAGTGTGAACTGGACGGATTCTATTCAATTCACGTAGATAACGAAATTAAATTGCTCATTACAGAACATTTTAGACACGCCATACTGTATCAGCTGTTAAACTTCAATTCTGACATGAATGATTTGACATTTCTCTCGGATTTGTGAAGTGTTTATGACATTTGCGTGTCTCGTGACAAACGAAATGAAAATACACTTTAGGTGTAATATCTCTATCTACAACTATGAACAAATTGTACATTCAATCTTGAAAAATTTTTTAAAATTCAAATAGTAAAGTGAATATTATGTTAAATTAGGTAGTAGTTTCTTTCGATTTCTATAAGTAAATGACTTCATAATGATTCCGAAAATATCCAATGAAATCTATTTTTCATTATATTACACTCGTTCAGCAAGTGCAAAATCCATTCCATTGAAAGATATTGCAAAATAGAAACACGTATTTGTAATGAGATTGTAATGATAATTGTGACTATTTTTTTTTCTAGTAAATATAAGACTACAAAATAACCATTTAGTACAAATTTTCAAAAAAATTTTATATGGGTTCGTTTTTTTGCTTTATTAACAAATGATTAGAATATGTCCAAAATTTCAGAAGATTTCAAATCTAATTTTCAACATTTAGAGTTCAATAGTTATATACGGAATAAGCCTTTTTTCATTAATCACTTCAGACTTATAAAACTCTTTCCTATAGTCGATTGATTCGATATAAATAAAACTCTTCAATTTTCATTGATTCATATAACTACAATTTAATTTCAATAAGTTGTACAATGAAACTACATTCGTCTTTCTCATTTCTTATGAAAAAGACGAAAACATTTCTCTATCAAGAAAACTATGAATGAAAGTGAATAGCCAATAATAAGCAGGGCAAAAGCCCCTTGGACGTGAAACAAATTCAATTTAACGACAGCTCGAGCCACTATTTTTTTGCTATCCTTCAAGAAAGTTATTCTTTGTACGTTGAAATCCATAAAATGATATACAGCCTAAAAATATAACTATCAATATATTCATGAATTTTAAAAGTTTGTGTCTGTGTTAGAATACATGTATAAAAAGATAACAATCTAAGATCCTGCTTTCCCACTACAACTCTAAATTTTTCTAGGCATTTCTGATTAGAAAAAGAAGATAATTTTAGTCTAATTGCTTCTGCTGAAATTTTCATGTTAGCTGATAGTGAAATATTATAAATTTAATGAGATACAGTAGTTTTTTCAGCAATAAAATATACTAAAGAAATGAATATATTACAAGGTTGGTATCAACGATGAAATTTCTGTTTTATATTTCGATCTACATAATTAACAATTTGAAGAAAAATGTAGAGGAAATTATGATACATTGTGTTGTTCAAACAAGGAATCATTTTTCAGAAAAGCTCTACAAGTGAAAGAGATCACTCGAAGAACTAAAAATAGATTTCTCCAGACACGATAAATTCTATGTAAAATGAACTTTATATTTAAGGTATTAACCTCTTGTTGCCAACGACTGGCTATTCCATTTTCCATCAAATGAAGTAGAAATACATCAAAGATCTGCGTGAACACTGAACTTTTCCTTAAAAAAAATCGGGTGTATTCCCAATAAACATCTTCTTCCATCAAGTGGTAATTTTCTATGACGTCCTCTTTAATGTAGTCATTTATAGCATAGTTGTCTGAAAAAATTGTTGAAGATTAACTGATCTAAAGTGTTATATGACGAAAACATACTGAAAGGAAGCCTTTCTATGAAAAATGCATTATTTTCCTGCTTGGATAGCTCCCTTTGTTCATCGCTAGCAATATGGAAATTCGAAAGAATTTTCACATATTCTTCCTGAAATAGAAATTGAATAAATTATATTACATTATGTGTTTATATATCAAGCAATTTAAGTTTTAATTCAAAGCACTCTGAAATCACTCATGATTTAATGTAGATCAAAATTTTGACGTCCTAAAAAACGTCAACCTCGTTAGGTTGTTAGAACCTAAAACAAATTCCAAACGTATTCTGCACAATAATACTGTTTTCTTCTCTCTCTCTCTCTCTCTCTATCTCTCTTATGTAGAATCATCAGTTTTCATCGAACATATATTTTAACGACGATGAAGTTGAAAATTTATTGCTGTTGAAAAGTACCTAGGAGCAAAATATTTTGTGTGTCGTTACTGCTTTTTGAGTTTCTTGCAAGGAAATTCATTTGAGGCTAATTTCAGTATATGGTGAAAATGTATATAATAAAACAATCGTTAAACTAATTTACACATATATTAAAAAGAATACTGCATGACGTACGTTTCGATGAGATTCACCTTTTTCAAATGCTACGTGCAGACTAATACCATTAGTAGCATTTGAAAAGGTGAATCTCATCGAAACGTAAGTAATGCAGTATTCTTTTTAATATACGTGTAAATCAGTTTAACAATTGTTTTATTATGTTTATCAATTTACATCAAGTATCGGCCTCATCAATTATTAATTCGAAAATGTATATAGTGATTTTGAGAGACTTTGAATAGTTCGTGTTTATAAATATAGTTAATTAGTTACATCTTCTGCTTTTTCAATAGAAAATATCCAGGCATCAGATATAGCAAAAATATTCACGTTTTCTTGTGCTAAATCAGAAACTGTATTGATTGGTTGTTCGAATCTGTAAAAATTTCCTTCTAATTAAAAAATTCAGATCAATTCTAATGGTCGATAACTTCTCCTCATTTAATCTCAACACTCTTAGTTTATTAAAATAAATTAAACTCTTGGCTTAATGTTTCACGATTTATTTAACAATATGTATAGTCAACATGTTTCGAGCGTTAGCTCATTTTCAAGACTAAACTACTATAAGAGATGTACAACAAATTTATATCTACAAAATGGATTTGAGTAGGGAGGATAGTTGAAAATCTAATTGTTCATTTACAATTTCTTCTTTTCTCTTCCAAGAACTGCTAATTTCAATTGCTTCCAGAAGGTCTAAACGTTTACCTTTATTACCTGAGTGTAGGCATTTAGTTTTATCATAATCTATGAAGTGATTAGAGCTAATACAATGTTCTGAGAATCCAGTTTTATTAACATTGTACAAAATCGACCTTTTATGTTCATCAACCCGAGTTTTTATTCTTCTACCTGTTTGGCCGATATAAAATGCTGGACATTCATTACAAAAAATCTTATAAATACCGCTTTTGTCTTCAACATTTGTCTTTTCTTTAGTGCGGTGACTAGTCACATCCTGCCACTGGATGCACCAACCGATAGACTAAGACACAGCAAGGAAGAAGAAGAAAAGACGACTGCGCATGCTCGGGACGCAACCTCAGGAGAAGTCAACAAGATCTCGTCCACTTCGGCGCTAGTCGCCAAGCAGTCAACATGACTGTAATCAACAAACGTTATTAGTGCACTTCAATGTATTTAGTTGTATTTAGTTATGATAAATAAAGTTGTTCATACTGAACAGAGTTTGGGTACATATCTCCCTAAAAACCCCAACATTGGTGACCCCTGACGTGATCGACGCTACGACCTACTATAGTACAGAGGTAAGGACAATTACTCAAATCTTCTTATATTGGTCATTTGTATACTGAAATATTCACAAAAAAAAAAATTTTTTTTTTAGAAATTGCATTTTCCATCGACATGAATAAGGTATTGAAGTTATCGTATCTTATTTTGTCTTTGCTTTATTATTCTGATTCTTTATTCGTTGTAGTTCATTTCACATGGTTCAGAATATTTCTTATTTCGCACATAAATAAGTAATATTTATTTATAGAACATATTTCAAGAAGAAACATAAAAAAAAACTCTTTCATTAATTCTAGTTATTCTACATAAACTTTTATTAAAAATATGAATAACGAAAACGATGCCTGTCAATTGCACGTGTTTCATTAAAATTTCAACCAATCTGGTCAATTAATACAAAACTTTGGTTTACTCAAGCGGTAAGTAAAGCCATATATACCAATGGGGTATCGGCGCCAGGTTTTCGAAACATCGCACGTTTCTAATATAGAAATTAGAACTACGAACAAATTTATCAAATTGTTTTTCACTTGACTTTATATCAATAAAGACTGCAATGAATGGTCGAGTCAATGTTAAGTTGTAGAAAAGCAGAATTCACGCTACACAGTAAATTCACTCACTGCCAATTGAAAAGATTTGACCATGTCCACCTCGATATAGTAGTTCCTCTACCTTCTTCAGAAGATACAAGTTATTATTTGACAATGACAGATGAATTCATAAAATGGCCAGAAGCTATTCTAATTACAGATATCACAGCAGATACAATTGCGACAAAATTGTACGAGAATTGGATATTACTTATTGCAGAACCTTCGCGATTAACAACGGATCAAGGACGGCAGTTCAAAAGCAATCTCTTACAGCAATTAGCTCATGCACAAGGGATTCAAAAATAGGGACCACTCCTTACTATCCGCAATCGAAAGGCCTCAACGAAGAATTCCACCGTCCACTGAAATCAGCCATAATTGCATCGAACATTGGACTACATTGTCAACTACATTACTACATTAACAGGGAGGTTAGTACGTTCCCCACATGTTATGCTAACTATGTGTGACACTGCGGGGGGAGTATGCGGTGACTAGTCACATCCTGCCACTGGATGCACCAACCGATAGACTAAGACACAGCAAGGAAGAAGAAGAAAAGACGACTGCGCATGCTCGGGACGCAACCTCAGGAGAAGTCAACAAGATCTCGTCCACTTCGGCGCTAGTCGCCAAGCAGTCAACATGACTGTAATCAACAAACGTTATTAGTGCACTTCAATGTATTTAGTTGTATTTAGTTATGATAAATAAAGTTGTTCATACTGAACAGAGTTTGGGTACATATCTCCCTAAAAACCCCAACAAAACGTTTAGACCTTCTGGAAGCAATTGAAATTAGCAGTTCTTGGAAGAGAAAAGAAGAAATTGTAAATGAACAATTAGATTTTCAACTATCCTCCCTACTCAAATCCATTTTGTAGATATAAATTTGTTGTACATCTCTTATAGTAGTTTAGTCTTGAAAATGAGCTAACGCTCGAAACATGTTGACTATACATATTGTTAAATAAATCGTGAAACATTAAGCCAAGAGTTTAATTTATTTTAATATTCAATTATGTTTCACCAAGAGTTAAGCGAGAATTCAATCTCATTACTCTTAGTTTAATAATTTAATGAAGTCAATCCAAATTTTGACATTTATATATTGAGATTTGGCGGATTTAAGAACTACTGTTGAAAGTAAACTTCAACCAGCTGAATGTTAGCTTAAAATTGCTCATTATATTGAATACACAGGAGAAGGTACCTTGTCTTTCTTGAATTAATTACTTTTATATGGACACAGATCATTGCTACGAATGAGGCAGTTTTTTTTATTTGTAGGTATAATTCACCGCATTGAAGAAGATGAAATTGAGGTTTGTTCATGAGAATCAAAAATTGAAACGAATTTCATTAAATAAACTATGACTTCCGAATTTTATTAATTTGTAACAAATTAAAGATATTCAAAGTAGCGCTAATAATTTGTCAACAAATAATAATCATCTCATGTTGCTTGACAAATACTCATATTTACGAATTCTTTCAAAATATCGATCGAGCTTTGAACTATTTAAAAATATTTTATGTATAATAATGAAAGTAATCTTAGAAAAGTTAATGAATTAAATCGAAACTGTCAAACTAGGTATATAGTTTACAAACTTCAATTTTATCATAATTTTTAGTTGGGTCACCGATAAAGATCACTACACTCTTTTTGAGTAGAATTGCTTTGGGTTAAGATTTTGAAGTATAGATGGCGCTGCGAAATATGCAATAGAAGCTTGAACCAAAATATGAGTCATCAAAGCAAGAATTCGAACGATCTGAAATTTTTATGTTTTAAGTGTTACCCTTAAAAAAGGGGTATATGTAACTTCAAACGATATTTAGATGATAATTTGGCGGTTTTAGTTTGATACTGTTCCCGGTATTCATTCTCAGAATCAAGTAGAAAAAAGTTCCGAAGTATTCGAAAAACATTTAAAAAATATACGCAAATTGTCTTCATTTTCGAATCCCATTGATTAATGAGGAGAAATTAGGATTAAATGTTCATAACCTTACCTTGGTATAGTCATTATGCTTGCAAGTCCACTAAAGTAGGTGCTATCCAATATAGAATACATTAAGAGAAATATAACAAGAATAATACGCACTGGTAGGTGGCCATTATTTACAGTTTTTGTCAGACCTTGACTTAAGGAAATTTTCAATAGAGCCCAAAAGGAGTTTCTGATAGTATTATAAGCTATATCGGTTCGCGATCTACGACTGAAAGATAAATATGAATATATTAATATATTTTATTTTTATTGCACATTAAACAACATTTCAAGAGTGAATGCTCCAATTGTTTTTAATACCCTTGGTATAGTTTACCCTTAATAGTTTGTTTTCCTATTCATAGACCAAGCTGTAATGAATGTGATATGTCGTTCTATGAAAATGTTGTCCTTTACTTTTTAAGAAGACAGATATAGATACCTATAATCTTATTACTTTGATTAAACAGAATACTTTGATTGCTATATTCTGGGAAACAAATAAAAATAAATTACCTACTGGATTTTTTCATATTGATCTATTCGTTTTGATTTTAGTTTCAGATTTTACATTTCCTTAGCTTTATAAGCATTGTGGTTGACACTACTACCGCTAACTAATTTGTAGTTTTTTCTCACTTTTTTAACAGTTCGATTCAGATTTCTCATAGAACTTTGAGAAATGAAAGCCCAACAGTGGCCAATGAAATTTAAAGAAATGTGTTCCTCGACCAAGGACATCTTCATTAAGTCTGGGATATAAGGTTTTTTGTGAAAAGTTTTTGTAACTTCAAAAGTAAATTGTTGCGTAAAGATTTATATTTCACATAGTAGATGATTATGATTAATTAATTAATGAATAAATGTACTTACGAATGTGTTGATTTTTCGTAATAAAAAGCTATAAGGGAAAATATGACAGCATTGTATAAAAAATTACTCAACACAGCAGCCCAGAGAGGATTTGAGTAAGATAATAAAGGTGTCAGCCACGCACTAGTCATCCTAAAACGTCACTTAAGAAAATTGTGCCTCAAACAAAGTATAATATTAACCTTGGTTTGGGCACTAAACAGGTTATTCCAGTTCTAATGAATGGCTCAGATATATCCAAGTATGTGTTGACAAATCCCCATGTATAGAAAGCAGCTGAAAAGGCTCTGACATGAACTAAATAGGTATATACTCCATGATTACAGTTATTGAAAACCGTTAATATAAAAATGTAATAATTTTACTATAATTTGGAATTGGCATCTACTTGATGGAAATGCATGTCACAGTTGAAATCGTTCAAACATTGTTACATTGCAAGACATAGATTCGTTTAATTTCTACATACATTTGCATTATAAAGTTCTAACATCTCCAACTAAGTTTATCAACATTGATAGCGAGACGCTTTAGGAGTTTACAGTGTAAAAATAAGTGGAAATTAGATGAAGAAGTAACTAGATTATTCGAAGTTGATGTTTCTATACCATAACTATATGTTAAAATGTCATATGTTATGAAAAAATCGAGTATATTTCTTGTCTTTTTCATTTCCTAACACTGCTGCACGGCCGACTTTAAACAGGCCATAAAATGAGTAAAGCAACTGTGGCGATGGTGGTCTATTGGAATTTTACAACCCGCCATTAATTTAGTTTGTATACTAATGCAAATAGGACACTTCTCCAAACTTTAGCAGTTTTAAGTTGAATAATTAGAGCTTTTAATGTAAATTCTATATTTTCAATTGTGTAATACATGTGTTGTTGATAATTTTTTGATATCGCAACATCAAACTATGAAAACAAAGTGTTTTGTGTGCTTACCGATTTCAGTGAAACGAAATCAATTTTGTGTTGTTTAAGACTTTCGTAGCTTGAAGTTGAATATTCTACGGTTTCAGTATTAACGCTCTATTCATCAATTTTGTATAGTGTAATATAAATGTTAGTGATGATAGTTTGTGCATACTATAACATCAAATTATAAAAACGAAGCGTTTTGTGTGTACCGATATCATCGAATCGAAATCAAATTTGTGTTGTGTTTTGAGTAAGGATTACTTACAAATAATTTTTTTGTGAAATATAGTGTAGAGGGTAGGAGTTTCGTAAGCGATTTAATAAGTTTCAAGCTTGGAATAAGTAAGTCTCTAATAAGTACATTTTCTTAAAATGACGAAAACTGGTTTCATCTGGTTGTACCTAAATCAAATTCTAACATCACCCTGAAGGCGGGTGGGCAACTAGCATCTACCTTTAGTTTCCCTAAAAACGAATTTTCAGAAAGTAGATTGATGAAATCTATACCACGAGATAATTAAGCTTCAACAAAATATTCAGTTGTTTGTGCCTTGCGTTTTCCTGAAACTGATACCATCACGAAAGAGAAACTTGTTTCACCTGGTGGGATTGTAAGCTTACTCAAAAGAACAATATCCGTCTCTCACGCGGTTCCTTCTATTTTTCCAAATTTACCGCATTATTTGTGATAAAAGAGAAATTATTTGGCTCATAATGATTATATGAAAAAACATTTTTAACAGTCAGATATAATTGTCGATTTTCAAGATTTAATTCTTCATTATTAAAGTAAAATAAGTATTCCTGGTTGTTGAAATGTTTAAATGGGTTCAGTTAACAACAAAATTCATTTTATTGTCATTGGATGAGTGGTTGAAAGATTTTTATTGTTGCTGAATATTTGGTAAAATCAATAAAAATATTCTGAACATGATGTATTCCATTTTTTCGAATATCTGATTGAATAACTACACAAAGAAAATAATGAAGCCAAACACGAGAAAACTGAATCACAAAATAAACGAAAAATG
The DNA here is from genome assembly GCA_030704895.1 of Henosepilachna vigintioctopunctata. Lineage (NCBI taxonomy): Eukaryota > Metazoa > Arthropoda > Insecta > Coleoptera > Coccinellidae > Henosepilachna > Henosepilachna vigintioctopunctata. The sequence continues at coordinate 1,816,629 of JARQZJ010000132.1, read as the reverse complement.
CTTAATATGTACTTCCATAAAGAACGTCGTTGGTTGCGCTAATCAAAAATATATTATTTATTTATACTCAGAATTTCCACTGACTAATAGACGTATTTTCTACTCAGTGGGGCTTTCTTCCACAACATCGTTGTTTTCTTGCTTATTTCTCTGTTACAGTGATATGTGACAAGGAATAACATTAGGTATGTGATAAATACCATAAAATAATTTTTAAAATAAACGGTAAAATATTTTTTATCCGTTCGGAATATGTAAAAAGAGTTGAAAAAATGCTTGAAACTTTGGGATCAACCGACTAGGAGAGTAGACCACCGGCTCGATTTTGGCAACACCGCCGAACTACGCTCATCATGGCCTATTTTAAAGTCGGCCGTGGTACTTTTTATTTAATCAATATAATATTGAAATGTTTCTGAGTATGAAAAACTCCAGTATATTGTTTGCCTTTTCAGTTGGTAACATTGTAGCTTCATCTAGATTTTCACCAAAATGCGCTAGTAATCTACAACATAAATATTAGGAAAAGGAAATTACACGATTGAAAAAATAAATAATTGAAAATTGAACAGTAGATTTTCCCATCTCTTTAATAATGAAATGCAGTATACTAAATTATATTACTATTAAATGTTGTCCATTCATATCAAAATTCAATACATAACCTAAACCCTTCCCTAGTTACTAGTGGAATAAATCGTAAACCAAAAATGTGCTATTAAAACATAGCACATAACAGAAGTTCTGTTTAGCCAAAAATACAAATTGCTTTATTTATCCATTTGGCACCTAATTAAAATGATGGTTGTACAAAACAAAGGAAAAGAAGCAAATGATAGAATAATGAGAAACAGAACCAAATAGTTCAAATACAGTTAATTTCAAATTTGTTCTTCACTTTAAAATACAAGATTCGTTTCGATAATTTTTTGGTATTAATTTCTTCAGCTAGATCACGTTCAGTGGCAAAATATATTTAGCTGATGCTCGGTAGTTATAGAGCTTCAAAAAAATTGAGGAATCATTTTTATTGAATGCAATTCGTTAATTCAGTAATCTTTAATTTTAATCGTTGGAGGATTGAGTTTTTGACTGAATTCATGTTCTTTATTTTATATATGAAGATATTCCTATATTTTATATATATTTTTATATAAGTATGTATTTCATATAATTCACATGTTTAAAAGTTTTTTGAATGAGTTCCTATACTTACGGTAAGGTATTTATGGTACGGTCATGAAACATATTGAAAACAAATTTTATTAAAAATCACATATTAATGATTCAGTATAAGTATACAAATCTTGTTCTAATAATCATGTTTACATAAACTAGATATAAACAGTGCCTTCGCCACCTAATGAAATTTCTGCCTCCTGTTCCGGTCCTGATCGACCAGCGGTCGGGGAACTTTTTTAATCATTACCCCAAAATATTTCTGCGTTAGTCGATATTACCCCATGGCGAAAAGCAGAAAAAAACGAAATCGCCTCTTTTTAGCATCTTTTATTTTTTTTTATCAAGAAAACAATAACTAAAAATTTCAATTAAATGTCATTTATTCAATTTATCAATGTAATACCTAGTAGTAATACTTAACGGTAATAATAGTAATATATGTAATATACAGTTGAGGAAAAAAGAATTCGCCCATTTTTTGCCCCAAAAGACGAAAAAATTTTGTGAAAATTTTAATATCCGGAAGCATTTCGATCTACTAGTGAAGACATTGAAAGATCTGTTGTTTGATATGGAATGATCTAATTCTTCTTTTATTGCTTTTTGTCTATTACTACCATCTAGTAATATACTTGGGAATTTCAGCAATGATGTAAATTTTTATCAATCCATCCATCTCGAATAATTTTTCATGGTTTCCTTATTATGGGAGTATTTTTTTCATTATATTACTATAATATTATAGGAAAAGATCAATAAGGCTGTATGATCAACACTTTAAATTTGTTTAATTTTTGGCCTAAAAACTTAAAGAAGTAATATTGTTGGAAAGTATCGATGAGGCAATAATCAGCGAAAAAAAATAAATATTTGACGAAACTTACAAAAACCTATATCAGCTTTATCAGTCAAAATGTTTCCCATCAAGCCTGTTCCAGACCAGTTTGAAAATAACTCTCCCCAATATTCTTCTTCTATTTCGTTATAAACAAGTTTCATAGTCATATTATACTGGTCGATGAACTCAAGAGCTGCCCTCAATTCGGAACCATACAATTTATCTTGTGGTAAGTTTGGATCTGAAAATTGTACAGCTTATTGGAACAAATAACAAACTGAGATTTTCAATCGGAATATTTCAAATAGTAAAATGTAAACGTAAATGTTGCCAACAAAGACATAACTTCAGGATTTTTACTTCTGGAGAAAATAATATGTTGGCATTTGTTCAAGTTTAGCTGCAACTTATTGCTGGTTGCAACAGCCAGAGAATGCATTAAGATCGGACAATTAAAAGAGAATAATCGTTGAAGGATTTTATCTGCTTCGATATTTTGATATCATCCGCATAAGATCTATATCGGTATATCTAAAGCATTCGCCAATATCATTCAAAAACATAAGAAAGCAGTGAACCAAGATGTGAACCCTGAGGTACACTTGATGTCAATGGTAAGGAATTTGATCTGGAACCATTCAGAATCAAATACTGACTTCGGTCGTTCAAAGATGAAGCGAGAAGACCCAGGAGATTTCCATGCACCCCAAAATTTTCCAGTTTTGTCATGAGTGTTGGGTGGTGGACCCTATCAAAAGTCTTGGAGAAGTCAGTGTATACTACACATACAGATGTTACTTCCTCGAAATTTCTCAATATCCCCGAAAGGCAGCAAGTTATATGCGAAATGCAGCAAGTTTGATACAACAGACCAACCAGAAAAAAATCCATGTTGACATGGAGTTAGATAGCTTTTAATTTGAAAAAACAGATTTTTGGTGATTATGGAGTTAAACATCTTACACATATGGCATAACAGTGAAATAGGTCTATAATCTTTTACATCACTTTTATCGCCTGACTTGTGCACCGGAGCAACTTGTGCAACCCTCCATCTTGAGGGGAACTTCCCCTCAATTAAGCATTTATTGAAGATCATATGGAGAGGTTGGAGAATGGATGAAATACAGTTTTTCAAAAATATTGGTGGTATATCATCCGGGCCAAGGCCCTTGTTGATATCAAAATTTTCAATGGCCTCTAAACATTCCGCTTTGCTAATATGTGTTATGTTGAAATTATATGGGCTATCAGTCAAACTTACCGAGGTAGGGGTGGTTCAAAGACGTTATTGAAATGATCAGAAAAGAAATTGGAAATCGATTGATTGTTAGTAGCCACTTTATCTTCTAGATGCATAAGTTTATATATAATATATATTACCTTTTAGTACTATATAGTAATTTTTGGGCAGAAGTTTATATATCATATATAGTACCTACTCAAGATTTCAATTGCACTTACCGCATGAAGCATATGGGGCGTAATTAAAACAGGTTATTTTGAGTACTCTTCCTTCAAAATTCTTGAGTTTGTCGGGATATAAATTCGTTTCGAACAAAAACGATTTGTTTTCTGCAAAAAATATATCCAATAATTTCAACTCATTCATATTCTCGGAGGCAACAAAATTATGCGTCCATAATTCGAACGTATCCGAATTTCTTGGATTTATTATAAGTACATCCGCAACATGGGTAAGTGCATCCGTCTTGAATGCAATTTTGATATCTTTCTCATCATTCCTTATAATAAATAAATATCTTCTGAAGTTAAATCTCACAATGCTAAGCCGTATTTGCTTCTCGATTTGTTCGAAAACTTCAACTGGATGGAGCGAATCAATCAAAAATCCTTGACAGCCGTGATATTCGGATGTTATGTAATCGTTGATAATTGTTTTGTTTTCTGAGTAGTTAATAGAGAAATTAATCACTTGTTTATTTCCTTTGTATGCAAAATGATCTGGATGATCAGTTAAAATAATGAAACATCGGAATTCATCGAAATATTTTTGGAGAATAATATTCACCAAAATTGAGATTTTCATTGCAAAGGCAAGTATGCAATGAGTTATTTCATTCGAGAATCCTTGGACACGTGTATTTGCCGAGCAATTTTCTCCAAAAAAGTTGAATATTATTTGGATGTGCTTCTATTATAGGGATAATCACAAAATTATCTCTGATCATAAAGAATAATTCGAATCAGTTGAGGAATGTGTGTGTAACGTAATGAGTTTTTTTGATGGTAAAATATCATTTCTATTCCTTTGTGAATTTCCACATATATTTTTTTGGAATAATCATAAATTTCAATACATAAGGCTCGGAAAAATTATCAATTTTATAAACCCTATTTGAACAGATATATTTATTTTGATTATATGTCATTGTCGATCAAATACATTTCGAAATTCTCATTTATTATTGAAAATGGTAGACTTTGTGGTTTTCCCAACTACTCAGTTTAACACTTTGGCCAGTACATTAATGCTCGCCATAAAGTATAGAGTTTGTCCTCCCAATGAACATGCTATTAGCTTCATCGTATCAATTTTCAGAAGTGAAGCCATTACATCCAATAGTTTTTAATCATATGGAGGTCTTTTGTGTTGTCAATGGTTTTTCTTCATGCTAAATTTCATCTTAATTCTAAATCCTATATATCATCTTCTTTGTTGTGATATGAATAACATTCTGCCTCCCTTATTCTTTTATCCCTCATCATATTCATTATTTTATGAATGTGATAAGGGATAGTCCAGCCTTCCAGACACCCCAAAGAAAGACTAAGGATCCAATAGATTATAATGCGAAATGAAGCAACCCTTACATGAATCCATCTCCTTGGTCTTTTACACGAAACATTGATATATCGTTAATCATCAGATGTTGATGATTGGCATTTTATCATCATTATCTGATGAAACCACTGTGTTGGCGAACCATATTGTCATGTTTTTGAATTAATTATAGTGAAAATGAAAAAACGACTTAGTTTTATTAAAATTTTCATTCTTATGCCTCATCAATCTTTTTCATTCTTACCTGGCTGACCGACGTCGGTTCGTTCTGCTGGAGGGTATACGATTGTCTTAGTTGCTACCTACCTCTGGAAAACCTCAGGGGTCTTATCTTGGGCCACTGTTATTTAGTCTGTTCATGAATGATTTGATGGATAATATTGACTACCCACATTTGATGTTCGCGGACGAGTTGAAACTATATCATAAGATTAAATCACAGGACAACTGTGTTCAATTTCAGCTCCCATTCTGCCAGTTGGTGTAAGAATAATTATTTGAGTTTGAAAGTATCAAAGTGTAATGTTGTCTCTTTCACAAGGAAAAAAGATAGAATTGAGGGTGATTATAACGTCGGTGGTCAGGTTCTTTCTCGTTCTTAGGGTAAGAGATCTTGGTATAGTTTTCGATCAAAAACTTTCCTTCATTCCACACCTCACCCAACTTATTTCATCTGCTTCGAAAATATATGTATTCCTTATATGCAATGACAAATATTTCAATAATTTCTCAATATTTTTACGACTATTTAGTGCCCTAATCCGTAGCAAGTTGGAGTACGGCAGCTCGTATCCTATTTACACTTGTCATCAACGCCATCTTCAGGCCATGTAGAGAAGGTTTTTGAAATTCTTAGTTTGAAGGAAGGATGAAGTTTATTTACAGAGAGGAGTCAATCATGATTAATTATTGAGTCGATTTAGTTTAATCTCTAATTGATTGTCCTCCTCTCTTGTCTGCTTTGAAATTTCGTGTTCCTAGGCAAAATTATCGTACTATAGAATTATTCCACCTAGAGACTCCAGGGAGCAACTAGCTAATACAATGCCCCATTTGGTTTATGTAATCTGCATTCAATACAGTTGCTAATGAATAAGACATCCACTTTGACTCCAAAGGAGTTATTATTAGAAGTTATGTGAATAAGGAAATTGACTGAAATGAATTGAATGTAGATTGAGTTCTTTGTGATATTTTAGTTCTAATATTTAGTTATTAGTTATTTTTTAGTTTTTTAGATTAGATTGAGCTCTTTGTTATTTTTCTTTTCATTTAATTCATTTAGTTATTAAGTCATTATTCAACATTATATTATTATTTTCCGTAATTGGGTATTATACCTGTTGGGTAAAAAAACTTATAATTATTCTATAAATACTTTCAAGTTCAATTTCAGACGGCCTATTAACTTCACTTCTATGTGAATGATTCAGTTTGAAGGATGTTTGTGTCTACCGTACATCTAGTACTAGACTTCTACAAATAGTCGAGGTAGTTAAGTATTTCCCCATATAGGGGGAAGTTGTAAATGGGCTAATTTCTGTGCTTTCTTGATCAGTACTTTTAAAGTAATCAAGTTGAATCTCAGTGTTTTGAACATTTCTATGCCCACTATGTAGTCACCATCAACTCACAGACCGAAATGGCAGTTCGACTTTGGAGAACCTTAATTATCCTTTCACTTTCATTCCTTGACTTTTGACTGATAACAACTGATTGATAGTTTTACTATCAGATTTTTATATGTTCATGACCACTTCGATCAGTGTCAAAGATAAATCTTCCGTTCAAAAAAGGCCTCCAATTTTATTCTGATATTAAAAAACATTCTAATAAATTTTAATACCACTGCATTTATAGATTACTTACAAATATGTGAAAAAGAGTTGTTTTGCACCCTATATTTGAGGGTATAGTATTGGGCAGGATAGTGAGTAGGGCAGTATGCTACCTTTCTTGAATTGTACTTTGAATTGTTGTAATTGTTGTAACTTTCTTGTAATTGGTGTTTGAAGAGCTTTTTCAAACAAAGTAGAATACCAGGTAGGATATACGGCATTGGGCATGAAAGTGACCTGGGAGGTGTGCCCTTTTTCATGAAGTGTGTACTTAAGAGCATTTTTCATATGAAGTTGACGAACTGATTGAATGATTATTTTCAGACTTAACAAGCACAAAGATTTAACAGTGAACACATGGCGAATAGCAGCTTCCAAAATATTTCAGATTTTATAAACTGTTCCTATCTGGAATGGAAAGGATAATGCAAAAATAAAAGGACCCATCGTGTTTTCATACAGATACATATATTTGTGGCAGTATTCTACGGAAAATTTTCGGTACTACGTTCATCTTCAACTTAAATATTGTAATCTTATTAATTATTGCGTTGGTATTTATGAGAATGAATTGAAAACGAATAAATTTATTCTCCATTTGCCTTTTTGTTGAAATAAATAATTACATTTGTATGCATTCATTATGAAAATAAGGACAATGATTTTTTTGAGAAATATTAATTACATTATGGTTTATATAACTTCATTGTTAAGTACAATAGATGAAATTAAAATATTCCAATCATGTAAGTATGTCACTAATTCATTTTTACAGAGAAATGTCTGGTTATGTTCGCTTTTGTGATTTGTTGTCCATTATAATAGTAATACCATATTTCTACAAGTAATGTTACTCCAGCAATTGTATAACCAATAAACAATAAAGCAAATGCACCTTTGACGTGAAATATTTTCAATTTCAGAACATCACGATGCGGTTTTTTTTGCTTCTCCAAAGTTAACAGCATTCTCTGAAGAGTTGAATCCATAAATTTGAAAATCGCCTGGAATCCAGATCGAGAAAAATTGTTTTTTCAATATGTTAAGAGAGAAAATATATAGGTATAACCTTACCTCTGCTTGCCAACGGGCAGGTATACCAACCTCTGTTAATCTGGTGATGAAACGATCAAAACTAGGTGTTAAAATCGAACTTTTTCTGAAGTAAAACCTGGTGTAGTCCCAAAAGATGTCTTCTTCCATCAGATGATAGTTTTCTATCACATCTCTGTATATAATCATTAACAGCATAAGCATCTATAACACGCATTCACGTCAGTTATTATAATAACTTCATTTAGCAATGAGCAATAAAAATAATAGTAATAGAAGAACCAATAATCATATACCCATAATACATAACATTTTAAGAAAAATTTTCTGAAATATAATATGTCAGAGATCTTCCAGAAACTCATTAACATGGATATTGACATACTGACATACTTCATGGATATTGACAAATTATTTAATAAAATCAAACCTCTATTTAAAGTAATTTATACATAACATGTGTATTATACCTATTCACTCGAAAATCGTTACGATCTATAGTTTGTAATCATGAGTTTTGTTTACAGAATATATATTTTCTCTTAATAATTAGGTAACAAATTCTGTGTTATTCTTCATTGTTTTTTATTCTTCATACATTATTATTCTGTACATCTCATAGAAATTTTTTATACATTTTATAGAAATAAAATTATCGATGCATTGACTTAGATCGTTCGATATTCAACACAAAGTACTTAATTCTACTGAAAAAGATTGAAGAAATACATCCTGAAAGGATAATTCTATAAAAACTGATAATTATCCTATTATCGCCCTTTAAATGAACTCTTTTTTAAAACGTCTCTGTACTGATTAAGTTTAGCCTATGTTGAATGTTTCGTTTCACATTAAATTATAGTAAACTCTTGGCAAAATGTTTCACGATTATATTTAACAATATGAATTCATATTGTTGAATAGTTTTTTTTTTTTAATTTTTATTTTTTTTTCGTGAAACATTAACATGTTGACAAATTCAATTGTTATTTAATTTAATTTAATATTTAATTATGTTTCATCAAGAGTTAAGCGAGAATTCAATCCCAGTTTCGTCTTATGTTGAATGTAAAGCTGAATGTCCTGAACATAATTATTAATTATATTTTGATAAGTGTTCATTTATAACATTTCAGAATCACCCTCATACCTAGATTCCGAATTATTGAAACCTATCAATACAATTTTTTGCAGATTGAACAAGAGAGAGGAACAAGATTTAACGTGAGGAAGAGATAGTGATGATGATGAATTATTATGTTAGATTATTATAAAATGTACGAAAATTTACAAACTCACTGAATGGTAGTCGTTCAACCATAAATGCATTGTTTCCCTGTTTCGAAAGTTCCCTTTGTTCAACGGTAGCAGTTTTGAAATTTCTTAAAATTGCTAAATAGACTTCCTGAAAAAAGTGTTTTCAAACATTTAGTGTGAGAGGATATTCGAAATCTTACATCATCCGCTTTTTGTATATTGAATTTCCAAGCATCAGATAAAGCATAAATGTTGATATTATGCTGACCTAACTCTGCAACTGTATTTATCGGAGGATGAGTTCTAAAAATAATTTTCATAAGTTTGAGTACAACGGAAGTTAGAAGAACAATATTTTAGCAACTTAAGTTATACTTTGAATAGAATATAAAGTAAAATTATACCAATACAGCTCATTTAAATACTATTGGCATTCACTTGGTGCTAAATCATTATAATTCACCATTTCCTAGAAAAAATACAAAATGCAGAGAGAAATACTAAAAGTCTTGATGTACAAGGTGCACCAGAAACTTACTTATTTGAAAAAATTCCGGCGTGGTGAGTTGGGCAGGTAGAAGGTCGAGAGGGGGCGCATCTGAAGGGGGAAATTCCCAAGTTTGTTTCTCCCTCTAGTCAGTTGCCATCATGCTCTGGTCTAGGTAGCAGCGGGCCTTTGCAGTCGAGAGCTTCTTTTCTAACGGTCGCTCACTTGTTGCTCGCAACGTGCCTTCCGCACTCGATTTGAAATTCCTCCTCACAGACCCATTCCTTGTCGTAATTCGATTCTGTCGTGGGTTAACTCATTTCGGGAGTTTGGAAGTGCGCTAAACCCAGAAATGGGCTTCAACGGACCATCAGAACTCCCGAAAATATCGAAAGAGTGAGGCAGTCAGTTGTGCGTTCTCCCCGGCGCTCGGCTCGCAAACACGCAGCTGCTATGGGAATTTCTGACACCACTGTTCGACGAATTCTCCATGAAGACCTTCAATTTCATCGCTATAAATTGGCTGTTGTGCAAGAATTAATTGAACGCGATTTTGTTACCCGTCAAAATGCATGTGAAATGCTGGTTGAAAACCTGCCTGAAGACGCGGTCGTTTTTTCCAGTGACGAGGCTCACTTCCACATTTCCGGCTGCGTCAGCAAGCAAAACATGCGTTATTGGTGTGGTGTAAATCCACGTGAGCTTCACCAGAACCCACTTAATGTGAGCGAGTTACTGTCTGGTGTGCGATGTCGGTAATGGAAATAATTGATCCTTATTTTTTTGAAGAAAACGAACGCGCAGTTACCGTGAATGGAGATCGTTGCAGGAATATGATCGAGGAATATTTTCCAATACTCGAAGAAATGAACGTTAGGAACGTGTGGTTTCAGCAAGATGGAGCCACAGCACACACAGCACGAGACTCAATGAATTTGTTGCGACAACAATTCCCCGACCGCCTCATCTCTCTCAGAGGCGATCTCCAATGGCCGGCACGCTCTCCAGATTTGACTCCATGCGATTTCTTTTTATGGGGTTATTTGAAATCTCTGGTTTATGTCGATCGACCACGGACCGTAGCACACCTCAAGAACAACATTCGCGACGCCATTGCCAACATACCGATTGATATGCTCAAAGAGTGGATACGAATTTCAAAAATCGACTTCATCAGTGTATGCGCAATGGGGGTCGCCATTTATCCGATGTCATTTTCAAGACTGCATGAAAAAAATTGGGATATTGTATGCTCAAATATAAAAAATTTGAAACAATAATTGAAGTACTTTTGTATTTATTGATCTTCCAAATAAGTAAGTTTCTCTGGCACACCCTGTAGTAGTGAATTATAATGGTTGACCAATCATGAAAAAACATTTTCTTTATTCCAAAGTATATGCCAATATTGCCAATGCAGCCTGCAATGAAATACGTACTATATTTTACTAAGAATTTGAACAAAGCACAGTTCATGAACATGAAAGGGTGCACAATAGGGATATTATTATCTATTAGAAAGATGAAATTGTATAGCGTGGTAAAATCCAACCCCTGAATTCTATCTCGACTATAAAGACTACTTTCACCAGTTGGTACTTAACCAGTTGGACTTAGGTGATGGTGTGAAAATTGTACATTGAAGCAGCAATTTATGAGGACATTGCAGATGCACGAAATCCTATGAATGAGTATGCTCGATTCCATTTATCAATGGTAGGCCACAAGACAAGAAACTGGATTAAGTGAATAGAATAGAAAGTTCCTTATCATTTCATCTCTTGATTCAAGCCGCTTGAAAGTAACCTTTTCAGCAGAAAGGAATTTTAGTCATTGTATAGCTTTCACTTATATGAAAATTTCATATTGAAAATAAAAAAATTTTTGTTTTTCCTTGAGATTCAGATCCCTTTGCAAATTATAAAGCCTGTAGTGGTTGTCCACATGGCAGCGATTTCACAATAGTGGACTTAGTAGTGTTGATTTCTTTTATGTACAAAACTTCAATATGGTTTCCTTACACGGTCCTTATTATTTTTATTCTATATTGAACGTTTGCATGTGTAGAAACAATCTTTTATTTTTGCTGTTAAGTATTCAAATGTATAAAGTGTACTAAAAAATTTTTGTGTTGGGATATACCTATCTTTGACAGTTACTGTCTTACCTGGGTGTTGTCATAGTGCTCGCTAAACCGCTGAAGAATGTACTATCCAATATCGAATACATTAAGAATAAAACAAGAATAACGATTCTTACTGGTGAGTATTTGTGTTTTGAAAATTTTTTCATTATAACCTGACTTAGAGATATTCTCAAAAGTACCCAGAAGCTTTTCATTAAAATTCTGCTGAATATCTTCAAATTGAAACCATTTCTGAAATATGAAAACATTATTATATATATATATATATATATATATATATATATATATATATATATATATATATATATATATATATATATATATATATATATATATATATATATATATATATATATATATATATATATATATATATATATATATATATATATATATATATATATATATATATATATATATATTCAGTGTTTAATTGGGATTGCAGTCCAGAAAAATATATCCACTAAAACTGATCATTAAATTTTTGGGACTTTGCAGCAATAAAATATGGAAATAAACTAGAAAATTATCAGCAACAATAACCAAGATCATCTACTATTCGGTGTTTTACCGCATATACACAATCTAACACCCAAATTGATCACATTTTTCCATAATAAAATAAAAATAGCTCAAAAAATACTATAAAATCATCATTTAATCGCACAAAAATCCGCTAGAATTGAATTTCAAATCAAATGTCGTCTACAAATTTCCTTGTCAAAATTGCGATTCCGTATATATAGGTTAAATTTCAATTTTTTTTATATTGATAGAACTTACTTTTTCTCATAATAATAATTAATTAAAGCTAAAGTAACGACGTTGTATACGAAATTCAATAGAATTGCGATCCACAGCCAGTTTGTATAAGAGAGAAGAGGTATTAACCATCCACTGAAATTCCTAGAAAAGTTTAGATTGAATAAAATTATATTCATCAATAAAAAGTCCTTACTCAGGTCTTGGCACCAAACAACAAATACTTGATCTCAGATATGGTGCAGACATATCCAGGTACGGGTTCACAAAGTCCCAAGTCTCGAAAGAAGCTGAAATTATTTCAACCGATCTATATATATATATATATATATATATATATATATATATATATATATATATATATATATATATATATATATATATATATATATCAATCGAAATATCGAAAAATTTCGCATAAAAGTCTCAGGGAGATGTCTACACAAATGTTGTCAAAGGGAACGAACCTATCACTTTATAGAGTGAATATTAAGTGCGCTTCGAAAAATCATCGAACTTGTTGTTATGAATCATCAGTCCTTATTCAAACAACCAATCAAGAATCGATGACTTTCAAAACGCCTACAGGTCCCATATCCGAATGAGGAGAACATTACTTCGTGAACATTCACGTGAGCTCCCTCTATCGAAGAAAAGACGTATAAACTCTCCCCAGCATTCTAGATTCCTACTCATGACAACATTAGTAACAGTACGTAGAGGCTTTGTAGACATTTCATTCGAACAAAACAGAATTTTTTCTCGCAATCTGTAAGAATATTTCCATGCCTAATCGCCTAATCATACTAGTGAATACTGTGACTCTGTGACCTACTGATTAAACCTACCTAAAGCAATGTCTGCTTTATCCAATATAATATTACCCATAACCCCAGTACCTGTCCAATTTGAATACAATTCACCCCATAATTCCTCTTTGTGTTCGTTGTATGTGAAATCGATGGTCATATTATGAGCTACTGCGTATTCCACAGCTGCTCGCAATTCCGTACCATAATACCGATCATGGGTCTTATCCTCATCTGAAACGAATTTTATTTTGAATAAAAAGATCAAATAAGTAATAGTAAAAATAATAATAAGAGCAGAGATGATATTGTATTCCTTCAAGGTGAAATTTCACATATCCCAGATGTCAAATATCAAAATATTTGGGCTCTTTAGGAACCTTGTCATGTGATTCGTATTTCGTATTTAAAATTTCTCCTTCTGTATTGTGAATTGGGACAATGAGGTTTCATACTCTCTCAGAGAAAAATTCCACATACTACAGATATCAAATATAGAAAAAATTTTACTTTTTCGGAAGTTTCTCAAATTTTCTGATCCGTGGAGGCGATCTCCATGGCGGCCAATTGTATCATGTGCGACAAATTTTCTTATGGTCTGAGATGTAGAAAGCTGCGTTGTTTTTTGTGATTAAATCTGTACGGATTTTCATACATTTCCAGTTTTGAGATATACTTCTATAGGTTCTTTCAAATAGTTTTCAATTGGATTTTTTTTGACTTGGTGTGAGGTCTGAATGCAATGGAGTAAGAATTTGTACTCAAAAACTACAAAACAATGTGACCCTTCAGTTTATTATTTGTAGAAGCTGATGCCACGAAGATACTTTTCGACATAACGGTATAGACGAACTAAATAGCACAAAAGGTGTCACCTTCAATTCTTTCAATTGTAAAGGCTAGTGTCACGAAGATACTTATCGACATGTTGATTTATCCCAATGTGGGGCCAACGCTCCATAGAGGGCAATTTGGTCTTTAAGGGGAGCAATCATATATGGATTCGACACGACTAAATTTAAACTTCAAGGCTAAAGTGGCGCACAGCACAATAAAGGTTGGGAAACACTAGTTTAGATCAACTAAATATCCAGGAAAGGTGTCGCCGTCAATTCATCGAACTGTAAAGGCTAAGGTCACGAAGATACTCATTGACATGGGGGTCCATATGAACTAAATAGTCACAAAAAGTGTCACCGTCAATTATCTCAATTTTAAAGACTTATGTCACGAAGATACCTATTGACATGAGGTTCTAGATCAACTAAATAGCCACAAAAGTTATCAACTTCAATGATTTCAATTGTAAAAACTAATGTAGAAGATACTTATTGACAAGGAGGTCTAAATTAACTGAATAGCCACAAAAGGTGTTACCATAAATTCTTTCAATTTTAAAGGCTAATGTCACGTAAAGGCATTAGCCTTCAGTCTAGATCAACTAAATAGACACATATCAATTTTTTCAATTGATAGGGATAATGTCACGAAGACACTTATTGATATGAGGGTCTACATCAACTGAATAGCCACAAAAGTTATGACAATGATTTCAATTGCAAATGCTGATGTCACGAAAATACTTTTTGACATGAAGGTCTTGATATTCTAGAGGTTCTTTCAATTGTAAAGACTAGTGTCACGAAAATACTTTTGACTTTTTTTTTACACTGTATACAACCATACCCAATTGAAAGTATAATTCCAACTATAGTATAATTCCAACACTTGAATTATATGCACTTACACTTTTATTGTCATAATGTCTGATAATCCACTGATAATCAAAATATCAGAAAAGAAATTCAACATTCCTTGCGCATACGAATGAAAATACTTAGGAATTATACTGGATTCGCACCTTAAACGGGATTCCCACGTCAGAAGCTTAATTGGTAAGCTTAGAGGACTAATATCCGAATTTAAAGAACTGTCAATTATTCTAGACATAGAACATCTAACAATAATTTACAAAGCACTGGCGGAGTCTCTGATACGATATGGTATTGCTGAGTGGGATGGCGCCTATGATACAGTAATAAAAAAGTTCGAAATTCAACAAAAATGTCTGTTGAAAATCCTTCATAAAAGAGATATCAGATATTCTACAGACTTTCTGTATAATGATGCTGACATGCTGGATATACGAAAATTGTTTGTTCAATCGCTGCTAATCTTCACGAAAAAGAAAAAAGACAGTTGTTACTCTTTTAGAACATAGCGTGAATACCAGATATAGCAGGAACTCTTTATCAATTCCGCAATACAGTAAATCTATATGTCTTCCTAGCTACTCCTATTTAGCACCAAGAATCTATAATGAATTGCCATTTGAATTAAAAAGATATGATTAACATTTAAAATTCAAGTCTGCCATGAAGAACTGGATGAAAACAAAGGACATATGTATGATTCATCGACTGTTGAACATTTAAAAGCTAAAATGGTTGAAAAACAATATATTATACTATTGCACTTTTTTATAATATTGATAGTCGCTTCTCCTTAATATTGTTATAAAATTTTCAGATAAATAAGTGTCTTCTCAAATAATTAATATAGATACCTTGATAAGTATGTAGGTATTAAATATTGCAGAATATAAATAGACATTATTCGTACTCACCACAGGCTACGGTCTTTATGAGAAAATGTATTATCTTTGTTTAAGCAACATAATTGACAAGATATATCTTGAAATTAGAATAGTTACTATTGTTTCACCTATATAATTGTATCACGAGAACCTTAAATAAAGAATATTATTATTATTATTTTTATTATTATTATTATTATTATTATTATTATTATTATTATTATTATTATTATCATTATCATTATTATTATTATTATTATTATTATTATTATTATTATTATTATTATTATTATTATTATTATTATTATTATTATTATTAATATCATAGTTAATAATGTATCGCGCTTCGTCGGTGTAACGACTTCTTCAGACGCGGATATAAATCAAATTCGAGTGTTTGAGTTATCCTATAGGCAACTCATCTGATATGAATACGTTAGCAAAAATGGTATCGTAGAATAAATTTTTTGAAGATACTCACCGCACAAGACGTAGGGTAGATACCTTATACACGTAAGTGTTAATTTTCTTCCACTTTGAGACGTCAACTTATCAGGGTAAAGATCCTTGCTTAAGAGAAAAGATTCATTTTTTGTGTACCAGGTATCCAGAAATTTCAGGGAGTTCATATCCTTTAGACCAATGTAATTATGAGTCCACATCTCGAATTCATCTTCATTCTTACAAAACATGATCAGAACGTCTGCTACATAAGTCAAAGCATCAGTCTTGAATTCCAGCGCTGAGGTTTTTCAGTTTGTTTCTTATTATAAAAAAGTATCTTCGTGACTTGAATCTTTCCAAGCTGTGTCTGATTTTATCTTCAAGAAATTCAAAAACTTCAATTGGTTTGGATGCATCAACCACAAATCCTTGACATCCATGATAACTTGTGGTAAAATCTTGAATGAATACGGAATTGTTAGTTGAAGTTTGTATAGATAGATTTATTATTTGTTGTTTTCCAGCATATTCGAAATATGCAGGTTGCTCTGTTAAAATAATCAGACAACGAAAATGAAGGAAATATTGGTTGAGTATCAAATTTGCAAGTACCGACTGTTTCATTTCAATTCGTAACACGAAAGCAGGGGTGTTTGGCGTACACAAAACGAAGGGTAAACTATAACAATGTTTGAAGAGTTATATTTATAGAAGAATTATATCAGGGAGCATATGATGGAGGTATTTTGGTATTTCAGTTTACTATTTTGCCTTCAAACATATTTGTGAACTAGAATATATGTAGTGTTTCATTCATAAAATATTTATGTATGAATTCAATTCCTTGTTCGGTAAATTGTATCGAAATTTATTTGTTAGAGTTGTCTTCATGGCATTTTGTCCTTTGGCATTATTACAGAAGATAATCAAGAAGCATGGAGAATCTGAGTCCCAAAAAAAATTTTTTTACATACTTCATAATCTATTTTGAATATTGGGCTTTATTTAGTACATTATCCATTGAAATTAGAAATTCGACCAAAGATCTCCTATTTGGCATTTCTTGACTATCGACTCTATTTCATATATTTTAAATTTCAGCAATAATCAGTACCATTGATACCTAAATGATTACTGTTTTTTTGTCACTGACATTTCTGAAGTTTCCTTTTTCAAACAACATTGTTATTTTCATCGGGATATAAACACGAGCGAGCCTCAAGGATCCATCTTAATGTTCACGCTTTTCGTTGATTCCCTAGTTCCGCATAAATTCTTAGACTAAATAATTATAAGACTATTTTCCTACAGGTAAAAACACACAAATACAGGAAATATTCAAAATATATATATATATATATATATATATATATATATATATATATATATATATATATATATATATACACTATTAACACCTAATAATATAATGCGAACGTTTAAAAAATGATTATCACTAAGAGAAGTAATTATAATGAATACTAGACAATGAGATTATAGCTATACTTCAAAATTCACTATACATGAAAAGAGTCTAAGTAAACCCAACTTATGAAAGCAAATGAGTCACTGTTGATATTGCATTTGTCAGACACATCCTCGAATTGCCAACACATAATTATATGGATGATTGTACGAGGGAATTAGTTTTCGAAGCACCCAATGAAAAAAATTTACTTGAACGTCAAAATTGTCTAGAAACATGAAAATCCATAGAACCAATAATGGTATGACAGTCTATATAACCATGTAAGATGTTATACTGAAACATCAGAGACAAGTCCCTGCCAACTTCGACTTCTTTAGCTCCAAACCTGTTTAACAGATCAGTTTGGCTGAATCCTCTGGCCCGATAAACGTGATCTTCCCTCCAAATTGGATATTTGACAAATTTTCATTGTATCGACTCTAAATGATTTTAATGGAAATAGTAAATGGGACGCCAAATCATACATCCGAAATCTAATTTGCTCTTTACAAACGTTTTAAATAATTGTATTAGATTGTTAATTGTTTTTGTATTCGAAAAGTGCCCAGCATTACGCAAAATAAATCCATAAGATTTCAATGCTGTTGATATTGTTTTATTTATGAGGTACAAAAGTGAATTTCTGATCAAATATTATACCGAGGTCTCGAATTTCGGAGACCCTGGCCAGAATGGTTTCGTTAATTGTGTAGTCAAATTGTATAGGCCATTTCTCTTTAGTGAATGTGACAACGTTGCATTTATTTACATTAATATTGAGTTTATTGCGGTAACACTTATCAGAAACAGCGGTGATGCCATCTTGTAATGCAGTCCTCATTCGTTTCAATTTTGCGATATATTTTCCAAATCATCAGCATACATGGAACTATAAGCTTCTAGACAGTATATTAGATCGCTTACAAAAAGAAGAAATAACAGTGTGCCCAAATGAGAGCCTTGTGGTTCACCCGAAATGGATGTATATACATATGACTTATCACATAATAAATGAAATATTATCCCAAGTTGATATCGAAGAGACGATTCCATATTAAATAGATATTGATTATGGACTGAATCCATCATTTAGAAGAGAAAATTAGAAAAAAGCGTGAGTAACGCCTTTCATCTTAACATAGTCAAATTCATTTTTCAATATAAAAACTATTGTTTTTGACGAGAAAATGGATGTTTTGACTAACTCTAAAGAACTGTCATCGTGAGTTCTTGACGTCCCAAAAGATTTTCATCATTCATTCATTTGGAATGATTTCATCCATTTTTCGTATCCAGCTATTGTCATTACCTACTTCTGTCTTTATATAAGAATTATATCTGATTTTTTTATTAGTTCAAACTATACAGCGTAGTGAAAATCTTTTTGTCATTTGATGAAGTTCGTAGTGACTGATATTTTTTGCTTGGGCATGAATTTTTTTAAGGAATGATGTTTTACACTTATATTGATGTTTTTCTGTGTTCTAATGATTGTTCATTGTTGAATAATCAATTATCAAACTAGTAATAATAGATATTGTACCATGTATCTTTTCATGATAGTTTCTCAAAAATTAATATATGAGATCCGAATGATTCTTTTTTTCTTTGACTATAAATCTCCAGTTCAACAAATTTTCAATGAAGATGCGTTGAAATACTGATGAACGAATTGCAATTTTGATCTCATGCAATGAACTGAACTATATATATTATAGTATCGGTAATTGAACAGATTTTTTTATGAAAAAAATGGACATGGTGATGTATTTTATTTTATATTTCAGAAGAATTTGGCGGTACTATCAAAGATAATAATTTCATTCACAAAAATAGACACAAGAAGGTGCAGAGAACAAAAATTTTCGGAAACTTTTCAATCCAATTTGGCCAATCTTTTTCTGAATCACTCTACAAAATGATCATTTTCATTCTATTGTCGCATGGTCAGTACTTAATAAATAAGCCACTTACACAACAATCAAATTGATGGTTCTTCAACATCAATATTCATCAATCTTAATTTTCATCTTCAGATATTCATAAAACCTGTGCTTTATAAGGTTTGGAATTTCATAAATTTGAATTGCATTCAGCAATGAAATACTCACCTATGTCTTTCAATTTACGATTTAATTTCGATTTAATTCCAATTATTGGAAAATTTTGGCTATTATTGGATTCTTATTGGGTCAGCAATGAAACATAGTTTTTACTAGTGTTATTTTTATTAAACCTCAAAACTTTCAAGCCGATAATAGAGTTAATTGAAACACTTTTCAAATTGCTAAATTTCTCCAAAATCATTCAATTCGTTCAAACAACTCAATCAATGAAATTTTTTTTGTGGATTTTAGCTAGGTGTTTTGCGTATAGTCTGCTGAAAAATAAATTGAAAGGTGTATTATATATAAAGTTGAAACTTAATTTCAATGTATAATTCGAACAAAGGATGATAATTTGTGTAATATCTATTTGTAACAAAATTACTACGATTTTTAAAACTAGTCACAACTTCAAAGATGACTCATTAATAAGCATGCTTTTCTGATCCCAAATTGCAATATTGTATTATAAACAATAGCTAACAGATTACGTGCTACTAAGTTATTGTGAAATTGAAATATTTTCATTTCAGTAACTATAACATAAGGAATTCATCTATGATTTTTTAATTGCTGTATCAATCAATCAGAAAGTATCAGAGAACTCATTAATAGATATTATAATGAAAAATCTCTACTGATTATTATATACTATACTATATTTCTTAATGAAAATTATACTGGGACATTCATTCGAAAATAAAATTATCGATAGATTTATATTTTACTTGGCTATTTAAGCCTAAGGATATACAAAGTGATGTCCCCATCAACCTTCAAAAAACGAATGGAATGGTTGCTTCCCCAAGTGTAGCTTTCCTACGCTTGAGGGAAGCACAAGACTAACTGTTTCGATCTACGAGGAACTCATCAGTTGTGCCACGTTCATTGTCAAGCGAAGCGAAGACTTCAATCTTCAAATTACTTTGCAATTACTCCCAGGGGAAAATTCTATGCAATGCCATCTGTATCAGGCAATAGAAAATATTTTTCTATTGACTTGAATAACTGAACGATAACTAATCGAATCGAACGAAAACTAATGAATAACTAATGAATTACTGAATTTTATCAATGACTATGGATACAAACGTCAACTGTTATTGTTTTAATCAACTTGGCTGATTTGCCTTTTCAGAGGAATATTTATAGTTCAGGATTCACTTCAGAAGTGTATTAGTTTTTTTCACCACGAGGAAACCTGAAAAAGTCATGGTAAGGTTATTAAAATAAGCGATATATTATTTTTGAACTGATATGTACATAATCTGATGAAGCCACTGTGTTGGCGAAACGATATTGTCATGTTTTGATTTAATTATAGTGAAAATCGAAAAACTACTTAGTTTTATTTAAATCATGTATTTATATTTTTACATAGTTTATTTTCAATATACTAATACCAAAAATGGAAATTTGAATATTTCTTTTTGGTATATAAATATATTTAGTGTTTGAAATTGATGTAGATAAGGAAAGAATGAGTTTTGAGATATATTGTCTAACAATTCTGTAAAGAAGACTAAACCACTTCTCAAGCGAATGATGATTCACAAACATTCCTCATATTAAAAGGCAAGTCAGCCAAATTGATTAACAAAATAACAATTGATCTTGAAATCCATAGTAATTCACAATATTCAATTGTTCATCAGTTTTGACTAAGTTGTAATCAACAACGAAACGTCAATGAAAATTAAAATTTTTCATATAAAGAAGCCTGTTGTTAAAAAATTGAAAAAAACATATATACCTATATATAAATAGAACTATTAACACACTGACTGTTATAATATCACGAATATCAAAACACTTCACATATACTAAAACTTATTTCAAATGATTATTGTATTTCATTGGTTTCATTCCGTTGAAATCAGTTTTGTATTGCGATTATAGTACCACTTCTCCATGATGAAAGTTATAGTGGAAATGAAATAGCCGATGATAAGCAAACCAAATGCCCCCTCTACATGAAAGAATTCCAATTTCACGATATTTTGTGGTACATTTTTTTCCTTATCCATGATATATATAATTCTTTGTATACTGTAATCCATGAATTTATAGATTGCCTGAAAAATATATCTACAGATAATTTCATGTTAACAAAAAACATTTTCAATTAGAATTTGTTTTTTCTACCCCCATGTTCTATTTCAATAATTAGACATGTAGAACATGTACTTTGATGATACTCATAACGATACACATCTTTCATTACGATATATGTTTACAACCAAGAGAAATGCAACATCACCATAATGTGAGATGAAATTAAAACCTCGTCATGAGTATTTTCGATAGATTTGAAATGAATCAATTCTTATGTTTCTGATTTCTTTGTTTTGAATTGAGGAAATAAATTGTCTTCATGTCATCAGAAAGAGAGCTTTGAGTTCTTTATTCTCAACAGGTATAACACTCAAATACAGAAAATAATAACAATGTTGAACACATAACTGAATAATTTAAAAAAGATTCAACAAAGAGCTCAATCTAATCTGAAAAAAGAGTAACTTATAACTACATTATTGCATTCAAAAAATATTACAAATACCTCAATCTGAATCAATTCATTTTAATCAATTTTCGTTGTTCACATAACTCCTAATAATAACTTCTATGGAGTCAGAGTGAATGTCACAGTTATTGGCAACTCTATTGAATGTAGACTCCATAAACCAAATGGGGGATTGTATTAGGGAGTTGGTCCTCGGAGTCTCTAGGTGGAATAATTCTATATAACGATAATTTGCCTAGGAACACGAAATTTCAAAACGGGTAAGAGAGGAGAACAATCAATACTATTGTGCAGTAATTTGTACAAAAATTTGAGTGATAAAGTCTCTCTCCTGCTCTGCAATGAGATTAAATTAAATCGAATCAATAATTCGTTATGATTGACTCCTCTCTGTGGATTAACTTTATCCTCCCTCCAAACTAACAATTTCAAGAACCTTCTCTGAATAGCCTCAAGATGGCGTTGATGGCAAGTGTAAATGGGATGCCAGATCATGCTGCCATACTCTAACTTGCTACGGATTAGGGTATTAAATAGTCCTATGAATGTTGAGGAATTATTAAAATATTTGCCATTAATCCATATATCCAGTAATATAGCCAGTAATCCATATATTTTCGCAGCAGATGAAATAAGTTGGGTGATGTGTGGGACAAAGGAAGACTACACCAAGATTTGTCGCCTTAGCAGAACGAAAGAGAACCTGACCACCGACGCTTTAATCACAGTCAATTCAGTCTATTTTCCTTGTGAAAGAAACAACATTACCTTTGACACATTCAAACTCAAATAATTGTCCTCACACCAACACCAGCACGAGCTGAAGTTGAACACAGTTGTCCTGTGATCTAACTTCATGATATAGTTACACTTATAAACTAATAAACTTTACAAAAGAGAAATTATGTATACAAACAGCAAACAACCTATTTCAGCCTTAAATATTACTTTTTTACGAAAAAATACAATAATATTTTCAAAACATCATGATTCTCATGAAGTTTCAGTTGCGGATCTAGGCTATTAAATGAAGTCATTCTTTTCGCACGTAAGTTTTTCAGGCATTTAGATGTACTGCACTTATCAATGTAGAAATCATATTGTTCCATAGGCCTAGTTTGGTAACCATGTACATTTTCAACGTATTTTACACGGTTAGAGATATAGTTAGGGTCGTTGTCATATTTTATTTTGTAAATTAATTTTAAGGTTTTATATACTATGTGCTGTCTTATGTTCAAACAACTAAGTGTTTCTAACATAAATGATACAAGTGTGTACCTATTGCACTTCAATATAATCCTTAATGCTCTATTTAGAAGCTTTTTTACCTATTTTAATACAGTTGAACAAAAGTTTGTAAATGATAATATTATCGACTTTACAATAATTTATAAAGACACTAACATAATTACTTATTCAAGCTGAAAAATTTACTTTTCTTGATATTTTACTCATAACATACCTCAAATCATTTTTAAAATTTTAATTCTCAATGGTAATAACATCTGAATACTTAATCACACCGACTTGTTTGTATATCACACTTTCATCAAGATAATTCTGCTTTGTTGCTACAATAATACATTTAGATTTATCAACCTTTAGTGCAACACTTTTATCATACAACCATGTATGCAAACTATTAAGGTCACTATTAATTTTATCATCTTATTCTTGTTAATTGTTGTCCGTAGTATACAACATCATGTCGTGAGCTAATATGGAAATTTTACAATTCTCTTCATATTTAATTACATCGTGTATATATAAATCAACATAAACGTTTTGAAAATCGTTCTTGTGGAACCTCATATTCACAAATTAATGATTTAAATAAAACAAAGTGATTTTGTGATTTTCACTATAATTAATCTCAAACATGACAATATTGTTTCGCAAACACAGTGCTTTCATCAGATGTTGATGATAAACTGAGCTCATATATGTATATGATGATAAACTTACTAAACTAAGGACGAGGTGCAAATTAAACGACCTCATTTGGCGAAGAAAAAAATTCTGTTTCATCACGATAACGCACCAGCACATTTGTCGATTGTTGCCATGTCCAAAATCCACGAAATGAAGTTTAAATTGATGCCGCATCTTTCCTACTCTCCGACTTTTAACGACTATTACCTATTTCCTAACCTCAAAAAATGGCTGGCGGTAAAAGATTCGAGAGCAACGAAGGAGTTATCGAATACTTAAATCAGTATTTTGAAGAGCTTGACGAATCTAGGTTTAAAACTGATAAAAGTATAAGTAACTTAGAGCACCGTTATGAGAAATTTATCAGTGTTGTTGGAGATTATGTTGAAAAATAAAGAAAAAAAATTGAAAACATCGTTTTTCTTGGTCAGGCCGAAAACTTTTCACCCCACCCTCGCATAAACAATGTTAGAGTTATTCTGAAAAAGAATATCTTGAAATTTCAATTTCAATCCATCAATTTATTATGCCATGAAATTCTCCTGTAAAGCAGCTAGGAGATTTCCAGAATTAAATTTTTTGGATTTAAATTTCAAAGATTTTTAGTATCAATTCCACTGTCTTAATTCATATAATGATTGGAAATACTTTTTTTTTCTGTGAAATGTACTATAAGAAAGTCGCTACAGTTGTCACGCTATAACCAGTATAACTAAGTTGAAGCAAATATAATGTCATGCACATCATAAAGGAGGATACTCAGATAGAATTATTGAAGTTGAAATAATGGTTGTGGTTTGTTTTCTATGTGAATTGAGTAAACCGTACAATCAACATGAAATTGGAAACTTCTTTCTTTGAAACATCGAATTAAGATATATATTATTCATTCTTTATGCAAACATTTGTATCAGTGAATTACAGACATTCTGCTGAAAACCCCAGCATAAAAATTGAAGATTGTTTGAAAACATACGTTTTGATCAATTATTCCACGATATTTTCTTAAATTAAAATGGTGGAGAAAGCAGCGTTTCCTTGCCTTCAATTGTCCCGAATCCAAGTTTTGAAATTATAACAAAATTGTCCTGATTTAGAAGTCAGATATTTATATTTTCACGAAATTTCAGTAGCGAAAATGTCTTCAAAAAATGAAAAATAAGACTTCTATAATCCTCAACATAATATTGTAATAAGAGAGATAATTCAATAAATGCATATTCATTTTTTTGATTTTTATATTTCAATCATCGGAAATTTCGATGATAACAATATTGCTAAAACACTTAATAAAAAGATGTTAAGAGGTGTAATATAATTCAAAACAATGGAATAAATTCGTCAAAATATATTTCATACAGATGAAATAAGTTTAGGACTTTCTACTCAACATCGAGAGTCGATGATACTGATGATAAATTACTAACCCGAAACTTATGTCGAGCGAATTGCACATTTTATCGTAAAATTAAACCGAGTGTTTTCCAATATTCTCTTCATCGTACATTTTCATTGGTAAAAATTTTTATCCTATTTAAACGAATAGTTGATAAAAATTTTATTAGCTCACTTATAGTGCCAATTCACGAAATTATAAGTGACAAATTTGAAACATATGAAATATCTACGAATGAGTAACATTCAAATATTTGATAGTGTTGGCGTTTACTTGATGTAAATCCATTACAATTGAATATAAACTCAAATTCAAACACTTTAATTTATGATTTACACTTCATTGACTACATAGCATGGCGCGTTTCGTCGTTACAAACGACTTCTTCAGATGCTTACAGAATAATCTATTATTATATATTCTTATATATTATTCTTTAAGCATCTGAAGAAGTCGTTTGTAACGAACAAACGCGTCATGCTATGTAGTCAATAAAGTGTAAATCATAAATTCAAGTGTTTGAATTTAAGTTTATATTCGAGTAACATTCAATCAATTCCTTTTGACATTAAACTAGAAAGCGTGCGATTTGGTAATAAAGTAGCATTTGGTGAAAAAAAAAGTTTTTTGGGAATTGAGCTTGTTGGTGTTGTTGATATTGTAAAACTTTCAAGGTTTACAATATCAACAAAAATCAACGAGTAGTCTACAAGGAAAAAACTACCTAATGCAACCCCCATTTGGTTTATGGAGTCTACATGCAATAGAGTTAATAATTGTGACATTCTTTTTGACTTCATAGAAGTTATTATTAGGAGTTGTGAGAAAAAAGGAAATTGACTAAAATGCATTGATTTAGATTGAGTTCTTTGTAATATTTTATTGAATGCTATCATTTAGTTATTAGTTGGTATTTCAGTTTTTTCGATTGAGCTCTTTGTTATATATCTTTCATTTTAATTGTTTAGTTATTATTCAACATCATATTATTGTTTTATATAATTGGGTGTTTTACCTGTTGAGATTAAAGAACTTATCATTATTATTTCAACCTCACACTTTTTTGTGAATCTCATCAGCATAATGAACGAATTAAATTTTTTAGGCAATTATTTCAATGGAATAGAAGCCTACCTCTCCTTGCCATTGGGATGCTATACCAAATTCTACTACTCTTGTAATGTAAGTATCGAAACTTGGTATTAAAATAGAACTTTTCCTCAAGAAAAATCTTGTGTAATCCCAAAAGATATCTTCGTCCATTAAATGATAATTCTCTATGACATCTCTTTGTATATAATCATTAACAGCATAGGCCTCTAAAAGAAATATGACAGTTAATTGCAGAAATGTAATTCTCTTGACATAAAGGCTTGCTTACGAAATGGTAATCGTTCTATCATGAAAGCATTGTTTTTCTGTTTCGAAAGTTCCCTTTGTTCAACAGTAGCACTGCGAAAATTTGCCAATATTTTTAAATATACTTCCTGAAATGGGGTATTTTAATATTGTTTCAATTATACTAATATAATAATTTTTACATCGTCCGCATCAGCGAATGAAAAAGCCCAAGCATCTGATAGGGCGTAGATCTTCACATTCTGATGCGCCAATTCTGCAACTGTGTCGATTGGGGGTTGATATCTAAAATATTAAGGATGTATCCAAATGAAATGTTAGGCTGAATGTACTTTATATCAATATATTAATGTATAAACAAGGTGTGCCATTTTCGAAAAATTGAAAGGAGGATTCAAAAGATGCGATTACGAATTTTATGTCCCAAAAATATTCGAATCTTAATGCGATAGATATAAATATATATTAATTATTGATGAGGCCGATACTTGATGTAAATCGATAAACATAATAAAACAATTGTTAAACAAAGATTTACTACACATATATTAAAAAGTCTGCACGTAGCATTTGAAAAAGGTGAATCTCATCGAAACGTACGTCATGCAGTATTCTTTTTAATATATGTCTAAATCTTTGTTTAACAATTGTTTTATTATATATATATATATATATATATATATATATATATATATATATATTATTATTATTATGATTATATATGATTATATTGCTTCATTACTTTTTTTTTTTTGCCTCCCAAAACGCTATATATTAGATATATATATATATATATATATATATATATATATATATATATATATATATATATATATATATATATATATATATATATATATATATATATATATATATATATATATATATATATATATTTTCAGTTTATTGGGATTGCAGACTAGGACAGGAAAATCAGTTACCTCTTTAGTATTTTCCAAGCTTTCGAAAATGTTTATTTTCTTCTTCAGGGCTAAAATAGTACAAAAATTAACAGTTTATATAGCAAGGCACTATAAAAAGTTTATTCTTACAATTACTGTGAAGTTAGTCCGAAAGTACATTAGTTTTTTGAATGTTGAAAATAAGTACAAGTGTTCCCAAATGCATTGGGTTGGAATATTACTGCATTCTACGTGTTGGGTAGTCGAAGGAAGCGACGACAATGACTGTATTTCTCAATTTCGCTTTTCAAATGGAGTGTTACCAGATGTTTTTAAGGGCGTTTCTTCTAAAATGCATAACGTTGGCCGAAGTTTTATGACTAACGAAAAGAGAATGAATTAGTTTTGTGTATTTAGAATGGAGTTTTTGGTGAATAAGATATATCAGAATATGAGCTATTAATCAGAAGAACCTATGAGATTTATATATATATTGCTTAAATTATCTGAATCAGATTTTTTGTTAATACAATTTCCTGTCTTTTTGATATGAACCATTTCTAGGAAAAGGCGTTTGTTGTAAGGAGAACTGATTTTCCTGTCCTAGACTGCAATCCCAATTAAACACTGAAAATACATATCTACAGTCGTTAAACATTCAACTATATATATATATATATATATATATATATATATATATATATATAAATATATATATATATATATATATTTATATATATATATATATATATATATATATATATATATATATATAATGAAATGAAATTTTTTGTGATTATGGCACAGAATGAAATATTTAAGAAAATGAACAGTATGAATAATTCAAATTAACCAAGATAATGTTATAGTACTCATTAAAAATTACTATAACATTCTCTTGGTTAATTTGAATTTTTCAGATGAATGTTCTAGTGTTCATTTTCTCATAGTGTTTCAGTCCTCAGGTTTAAACCGAATCGCTAATGAACAGAGAATTACCAAGCTCCAAAGGCCCTATAATCTAACATGGGGTACTATAACAAAAATTGCATTTCGAAATACGCCAAATTGAGACATTATTACACAACGATTCTTCCAGAAGCAATTTACGCATCTGAAACAATGGTTATTGACGGTCATTCAAGAATTGGAGAAATAGAAAAACAAGAAGGAAAAATTTCAGAAAGATTTACGAACCAATCAATAGAAACGGTATTTGAATGAAAAGGCCTCAGAATGAACTTTATCAAAAGAAAAATACGATAACGGAAGAAATCAGAAAACGATGAGCAAAGTTCTATGCACATGTACACATAATGAAACAGTCCAGAATACCGAAGAAACTGCTCGATATAATAATAAATAGTGAATGAGGAACAAAAAGGCTGATTCTAGGTTGAAAAAAATCTTCAACAGATCAATATAGAAAATCTCGAGGTCGCACTGAATGTCACTAGAAAATCGAGATTTGATCAACTCCATCGCCTTTTAGGGCGACTATTTATCCTTTGTGAAACCTACTGCGACATTCGCCTGTTTTATGTCTTCTGTATTTTCTTGTGACATATATATCAATAAAGTTTCATCGATAATTTTCAAAGAATCTGATAAAACCCTTAGAACACTCGGCAAACAAAACATAGATGTATCCAGGTCTACTAGTGAATTCCATAATAATAATTTTGGATATTTGGGTCATACATAGTATATTCCTTCCTCAAAAATAAGATCAATTAATTTCAGATCAGATCCAAGAAGTAGAGTTTCGAATTCTAATCTGAAAATAGAGACATATATTCGGTATTGTCTAATTTTTTGAATAAAGTCATATATTTAGTTTTATTGAATTTTTGTCCTTTTCTCCCTGTTGTTGATCTGAGATTGCTGATGTTGGTTGTTTGTGATTGATATTGATTGTTGTTGATCTGAGATTGCTCATATTGCTTGTGGTTTCTTTTCAACAAATACGGGTAAAATCTTTGCGCAACAAATGATACTGTAACGAATATAAATGTAAAAATCAACATATGTAAACATGTTATTTTTACTTTAATGATATAACTGAATTCCTACTTACCTTGGTATTGTCATGATACT
Source organism: Henosepilachna vigintioctopunctata (assembly GCA_030704895.1). Taxonomy (NCBI): domain Eukaryota; kingdom Metazoa; phylum Arthropoda; class Insecta; order Coleoptera; family Coccinellidae; genus Henosepilachna; species Henosepilachna vigintioctopunctata. The sequence goes on along the minus strand of JARQZJ010000132.1, from coordinate 1,786,625 downwards.
TGCCAAACCACTAAAATATGAACTATCCAATATTGAATACATCGAAAGAAGAACCAGAAATAAGATCCTTAATGATGAATGATTGCGTTTTGTAGATTTTGTGAGACCTTGACTCAAAGAAATTTTAAGTACCACCCAGAAGCTATTTATGAAGGTATTGTAGAATATTTTCTTCTTGGTACCATCACTGAAATTTCAACAGGAAAAAAGCAATGCCTAATTGTTCGTATTACTAATTGAATTTACCGAATTGTATGATTGTGATAATTAATTAAAATCAAGTGATGTCAATCGTATTGGCCAATTCAATCCAGATTTGCACGAAATGAAAGTGGATAACAAATAGATTTTTCTGTGTGGAAAGCACATGAAATAATTATTTTTCTTTTCGAGAATTATCTTTATGAGAAGTGAAGATGAATTATCACAGAGTTGGTTCATCGTCCATTAAATTTATGACTGAGATTGAATTCTCGCTTAACTCTTGGTGAAACATAATTGAATATTAAATTGAACTCTTGGCTTAATGTTTCACAATTTATTCAACAATACCTATAAAATAGTCAACATGTTTCGAGCGTTAGCTCATTTTCGAGACTCTTGAGTTCAAGAGTCTCGAATTTGAGTCTTGAAAATAAGCTAACGCTCGAAACATGTTGACTATTTCATATTGTTAAATAAATCGTGAAACATTAAGCTAAGAGTTTAATTTAATTTAATATTTAACATTAAATGTATTATCTTCATATTGAAATTCACGTGAAACATGTCTGATAAAATAAAGAAACTGAACTTACATTTTCTCATAATACAAATTGATCAGTGTAACAGCAACAATGTTGATGAAGAAGTTTATTAAAGCTGCAACCCAAAGGGTTGGTGCGTAGGAAAGAAGAGGAATTATCCATCCAGTGACAGCCCTGAAAATGTGAAACACAATGAAATACACTGCCTCGATAAAACTTTCAATATATACTCTGGTTGTGGTACTAAACAAGGAATCCCTGTTCTTATATAATGCACAGAGGTATCCAGAAAAGGGTCCACAAAGGCCCAAGTGTTCAACGCAGCTAGAATAATTAATTTTCAATATCAAACTTTTTCGGTGGTAAATTCTACTCACAAAAACCTATATCAGCATAATCTAACAAAATGTTGCCCATAATACCAGTTCCAGTCCAATTTGAGTATAAATCGCCCCATAAATCTTCCTCGTTATCGTTGTATTTGAAAACGATAGTCATATTATGAGCTTTAGCGTATTCTGCTGCTGCTTTCAATTCAGTGCCATAATATTGGTCATCGTTTAATTCAGGATCTAAAATTAATAATAATAATCATAATAATATTTATTTAGCTGAAGCTTTACAAAAATTTACATATTTTGAACTGTCAATTTTGAATTACATACCTATCTCATTATTTAAAACATACCTTCTTAGATCACGCTTAAATATCTTAATACTAGTACTAGTTTTCATTCGGTTAGTTATTGAAAGCCTTAACTCAGTCATAGTAGATGCGATTTTTAGATTCAGCAAGCTTAATTACTTTGGATATGAAAATTATCAGTATTTCTAGTATTCTACCCATGCACATCACTGACACATCTTACATTTTTTATTGCATTAACCGGAAGTAACTGATTTTTTATTTCAAATACGAATATATATGAAGCAATGAGTACTCTTTATTTAACAGACATTAGTTCCAAAGAGTTCAGCATAATTTTAACGAAGGTATACATATTGCATTTTAATTGTTGGCATGGCTCTCTTCTGTAACTTTTGAAGTTGTTGAATTTTTTCTTCAGTCAAACCACATAACAATGTGGTGCAATATTCAAAATGTTCATTATTAAAGATATGGACTACAATAATTTCTCTTATGTCGACAGGTTTTTTCTATTGCTGTCAAAAATTGTTTTTTTGAGAGATTTTAGATATGAAATCAACATGATCATTGAAACTCAATTTTTCGTCAAACATAATGCCTAAATCTTTTACTGTTCCTACTCTTCTAATTTTTGTCTATTAATCTTTATAGTTATATCCTCATTATAGTTGGTTTTAATGGTTTTACTTGTACCCAAAACTATGAAGAAAGATTTTTGCACAATTAGAGATAACCTATTGTCACATAATCATTCATTAATTGCAGAAAGGTCTCTATTCTATAGCCCCTCTGTCATATTCCTAAGACCTTTGCCACATATATAATGCATAGTTTCATCAGCGAATAAACGTATAGAACATTTGTTCACGTGAAAGACAATATCGTTCATATATAAGGAGAACAACAGCGGACCTAAGGCAGTTTCTTGAGGTACTCCTACATCCACTTTAGTGCTATCCGAAATCATACCATTAAACTCAATATTTGTGTTCGCAAACTCAAGTAAGATCCGAACCAGTCATTTACTACTACGATACTATTGTATCGGAATAATAATATTAATTATTTGGAGTACACTCTCCACAAAGTAAAGATAGAAAGTCCGAGCAATATCTTTATCCTCTCGTACCATTTCGTTATTAACCACGACATATGGTGTATTGTTAGTTTTATTTGGTAATAACTGTTTTAGGTTTTTCCATGATTGTTGCGAATTTTTTTTTTGTGTAACTTTCGTTCAATATTTTGAGTTTTACTAAAATTTATAATATTTCAAACATTCTGCATAAGTCTTGTCATTTATTACGAGCTTTCGAATATTTTCTCTAAAAGATTTATTAAAAGGTTATTATAATTCAAACAGAGACAATATTTGTATTAATACACTCTGTATATCGATATGATTTATCGATATGCAATTATTCTGCATAATTTATCAAAATGAATGAAATAATTTACAGAACGTACAGAAATTTGAATGAACGTAATATGTTCACCCTCTCATTCAGCAATTTTTATTGTAATATATAATTCAATATTTTATATATAATTTCTATTACAATATATAATTTAATGATAATTATAAAAAATTCCACAGTATTAATCACATACCAAATCTCACGGATAAAATCGAAAATTGATTGAGAAAGCATAATATTAAAACTATTAGCACGAACAGAACAAATTTGAGTTAATTTTTAGTTGATAATAAAGAGGAACAGGCCACAAAAGATAGGAGTGGAGTATACCAGATTAATTGTGCTGATTGTAACGCATACTACACAGGTCAAACGGAACGAAGCATCGAAACAAGAATGAAGCACATAAATTCTCCATATTAAATAACAAAACTACTATGGGACTTTCAACTCATTGCATTCACAATAACCATTTTATAGATTTAAACTCAGTGAAATTGCTGCACCTACAGATGAAGAGTAAAACTCTGGATCTTCTTGAACAAGTGGAAATTTCTGATTCCCATCGAAAGAAAAAACCAATATCAAATGATCAACTTACCTTCAGTTCATCACCATTGCTACTTTCCTCAATTTCTTAATTTAAGACCTTCTTTGTTATTCGATAATTTTTAGATTTAATTTAATAACGGAAGTTTTTTTTAGAGGTATGGAACTTTAAGTTGGCATTACTGTTGAAGATGGCGACTGATTCAACAGCTGAGAAGTAATTTATTCTCAGTTTGGTTTGGCAATTCATCGCGAATAGACTCACGATCATCCAGCAAGGCGTAGATTTGTCGAATGGGCCCAAAACGAAATTGCCGTTGTTCCCGATTTTCATAAGCGAATTTTGTTCAGCGATGAAGCGCACTTCTGGTTGAATGCCTACGTCAACAAACAAAACTGCCTGTAATCCTGGTATGTCAAAACACCGTTACATCCATGTTTGGTGCTGGTGGAATCATTGGTCCATACTTCTTCAAAAACGATGATGGCCAGAATGTTACAGTCAATGGTGATCGGTATAGAGCCATAATTACTAACTTTTTCATTCCTGAATTGAAGAACCATGATATCCAAGAGCTGTGGTTTCAACAAGACGGCGCAACATGTCACACAGCTCGTGGCACAATCGATTCATTAAAAGACACGTTTGGTGACCGCCTAATTTCACGTTTTGGACCTGCGATTTGGCCTCCAAGATCTTGTGATTTAACAACGCTAGACTACTTTCTGTAGGGCTATGTAAAGTCATTGGTCTATGCGGATAAGCCACAAACGCTTGACCATTTGAAAGACAATACTCACCGTGTTACTGCCGATGACGGCTACAAATGTTGGACAAAGTCATCGAAAATTGGACGTCCAGATTGGACCACATCCGAGCCAGCTGTGGCGATCATATGCCAGAAATCATATTTAAAATGTAATGACACAAGATTATCTTTCGAGTAAAACAAATTCTTGTCAATCGAATGATCCATCGTTGTTTTATTGCAATTTAAAGTTCTATACCTCTAAAAAACACCCATTACTTTCACCTGTATGTTGATCTGTCCCTCTACTTCCAAGACATCGATGTCAGCTTTAAGTCTATTGCAGGTAACGATGTATGGGTATATAAGAATGTTGATCGAAAAATGTTGTTGAGTTTAACTTTTGAAAATGGGTTAATACCCAAAAAAAATTGTCAAGTATTCAATACAAATTTTGTGGAACCAAGCCAAGTGTTTTTATTCAATACAGCAATTTTTGTAGGTAAATATTCAATGTACATACCACATAAAGCATATGGAGTATATCTTATACATGAGACCACAAAGTTCCTTCCGTTCTGCGATGTAAGCTTATCAGGATATAAATCATTGCCGAAAAGAAAAGATTCATTTTTTGTGAACCACTTATCCAGCATTTTCAGGGAGTTCATATCCTTTACGCCAACATAATTATGGGTCCACATCTCAAATTCATTCTTATTTTTAGCGAACACAATCAGTACATCTGCTATATATGTCAAAGCATCGGTTTCGAACTCTATCTTTGAATACTGTTTTTTATTTCTCATGATTATCAAGTATCTTCTGAAGTGAAACCTCACCAAGCTGTGTCTGATTTTATCCTCAAGATATTCGAAAACTTGGGTCGGTTTGGAGGTGTCAACAACAATTCCTTGACATCCATGATAATTTGTGGTTATAAATTCGTCAATAAAAACAGTATTGTTACTTGAAAAATTGATGAAAAGATTTATTATTTGTTGCTTTCCGCTGTATTCGAAAAAGTTAGGGTTGTCTGTTAAAATAATCAGACACCGAAAATTGACAAAATATTGGTTCAGTATGAAATTGGCTAAGATAGACATTTTCATTTTGATTTCAGCAATGTGAATTGATCTTTGATAAACTTTAAACTTCAAGGAAACCAAATGGATGCGCTATTTAAGTGATTGTGAATAGACATCTTCAAAGAAAATAATGGAACATTTAATAAATGGAAAATTTAATCACAAGCATATTGTGATTAGTGCCACAAATAGACATTAATAATGAGCATTGTAAACATGGTTGAGAATGTAATACGAAAGATAATTTTGTAGTAATGGTTTACATTCACGTAAACAATTAAATTTTTAAGTCTTTATTTCAACAAAGGGAGATAATACTTGAAGACTACAGGCAAAGAACATTCTAAGTCACTTTTTTTTACTATTGATTAAATTGAAAATGAGTCTTTTGAAACGTCATATGAAAATTGAGAATTATTATTTATTGAACAATATATTTTTTTGTACTGATGAAATAGATTTAAATTCGAAATGAAAGTGTTCAATCTCCACTTTTGGTTATATCTATTGAAAAAAATAAGTCAAACATAATGTCATAAAAACAGTGAAAAAACAGTCTAAGTCAGTGGAAGTAAACATGGAAATACGTTCTCTGTTCATACATAGGTTATTGGGAATTTATAAACTTTACATAAGAACACATTAAAAAAGTCTTTATTATTATAAAAAAATAAGTAAATATTTAAGATTATTCAATACAAATTTTCATTACTGTGTGCAACTAATTATCATTTTAATCAATTGAAAAAAATCAAATGTATGGAGAGAGTTTGAAAGATACTGAAATACAGAAAAGTTTTAAAGATACTGAAATACATATTATGAATGATTCATTCAAATGTTATATTCTACATCAGAAAACAATAAAAATCGTTTTCTAACATCCAAAATTACTGTTACAAGCTAATGTTTCAAATTCGTTTTGTGTTTCATCTCGACAGAATCCCTTTAAAACCTGAAGATCATTGTATTTTTCATTTGGTATATTCAAATTTTCAGAGTAGACATTTTCTGGAAATGAAGTGGATATTCTTGATCTACTCCTATTGTCTTTGATGATAAAAGCTCCAAATACCATTGTAGGTGGTTCGCAGATGAATTGTTTTGGGATGGCGAGATTCAAACTTGCTCTCTGCTATTGGATGAGTTGGAAATCCTGATTTATTTCTATATCCAAATTCAGAACGAAACAATCCCCACTGCTTAAACAAGGATTGTTCACACAAAAATACTATGAATGGTGACGGTTTAGATCTAGATGATGCGATATGTGTGACCCAGTCTTTTGGCAGAAAATTTTTCATGTTGATTATTCCCATGTCCTGATACGGTTCCATGTAGGAATAATGAACACGAGTTGGAGATGTTAACTCTACACTTTCAAGTCATAGATATAGACACAGGTGACATAGAATATTCTTCCACTGTAAATCAATCAGCTGGTTGAACATAGAATGATATTTCCTGTATATGATTTTTTCCAGCTTTAATAACAGTGACACACAATGTTCTTTTCCTTGATGAGTAGACTAGGTTGTAGTACTCGGCCTTAGCTCTTAGATAGCGCGAAAACCTCTTTTTGAAAAAAATTGACTTAGAATGTTCTTTGCCTGTGGTCTTCAATTATTGATATGATATACTTTGATGAATTTTGATATTTAATCCAAAGATAAAAAGGATGTTTCATTTTAATGAAAAATAGGGTGTATATTCACTCTTTTTTAGAATGAGTATCTGAAAAATATCATTGTTTTTTCTATTTTTTTATTATTTATTATTTTACACATGTCACTTATCGTTGTATGGAAGCACTGGTTCTTATTTTCTGAGATCAGAGAACAGAGATATAATCCAGTTTAGTTTAACGCCTACTTCGAACGGCCTAAGAACACGGTGGGATTCCAACCCATCATATTAGCACAAGTAAACCGAAGAAGATTAACGACACTAAACCAATCGGCTACTTAGTTTCTCAAAATATTACACCGCAGTCGGTAGGATTCGAACCTACGCTCCCAGAGGGAATCTGATTTCTAGTCAGACGCCTTAACCGCTCGGCCACGACTGCTTATAATTATCTTGATATTTTGGATGATAATGTGAAAATTGTGGTTATATTTTTAGATTCAGAAGATTTTCATTGATTTGAAAAGATTAAATAACTCAATATTTGAACTGAGAAATTCATAGCTGTGAAGCATTGCGTGTTAAAAAATGTTCTTTCATATTTGATAATGATTATTGTTAGATACTATAAAATTAAAAATTAACACACTTGACTCAAGTCAAGTATGATTACTGTGTTTCAGTGAAACTTAATTAAGTTTCACTGAATAGGTATATTAAAAACTCTACATATGTTTCGGGTGGTTAACCCATTATTAAGAGTATACAATATTACTGATAATGGGTTAACCACCGGAAACATATGTAGAGTTTTTAATACATCAGTGAAACTTCAGTCAAGTGTATTGATTATTTAAATTTCATAGTTTTTAACATAATGTTTTACCAAGAGATAAGCGAATCCTCCGTGTCATTTATTATTATTAGATATTAATACATTTCAATGAAAGCTGCAAAAATAACTTATTATAGGTTATATCCATATTACAAAATTTTTATTGTATTATAACGTTAAAAAAGAACTTAGACTATTTGAAAAAATAGTTCGAAAGTTCGTAGTTTAAAATTAGGTTGAATAAAGTATCGTAGTTCGAAATGCACCGATGTAAGTACGCAGTATATGCCGGTTATAAATTCCGATATCGGATTCTGAGCGAATATTGCTACTGATCAGTTTTTGTTTGTTAAATATATCTTTTATCTCTTTGAATTGTGAGCGCGCTTGTAGCGCGTATTTCCTGGAGTTAAAACATATCATCTGGAATTGAAACATATCCCCTAGTGTATCAAATTAAGGCTTCAATATAAACCCTGGAGTTATAAGTAAGGTTCCACCAAATCTCGAGTCAATCATTTACGTGGAAAGCGGAAATAGCTGTTCTGATCAAGCAGGATGAAATCTGGATCTTGAAGCTGATAGAGATCTTCAATCTCAATTTCTTTTGTATTCTTGAATGAAAAGGATTCACAATACAAATTTTAAACAAAATTATATAGTTTCACTGTCTATATTGTACATAAATCAGGTGAAGTTTAGAGCTAGTCGGTGTTATCACAAACATTATACAGGGAGTACGTGAGGGGAGTGTATACAGAAACAGTTGAGTGAAAAATAATGTGTTAAACTTAACCTAAATTGAACACTAAGAGAAAGAATCACATTCCATTCTGTTTCTGAACATAAGGACCGAAAATGCAAGAACCATTCCTTTGTCCAAAGTATTCCAGACACTGCACACCCTATGAGAACGTACTTTGTGTTTGCATATACTTGGAATTTTTGTTTTCAACTTTAGATCATAACCATGCAGACGAAAATCGCGATTGTGAGAAACATATCTTCGAGGTTATCATAATTAAATTTCAACAACCGGAAATTTCGAAGCTAGTCTCTGCGCAGCAGACGTTACCAAAACTGCATAAATCGGACAGTTTCACTTTTTCTGAATCACTGGGACATGTGAAACCGAAAGACACTCTGGTAGTCCGACGCTCTTCACTCTCTAAACGGTTTGGTCTTGTGTATGTAAGTAATGTACACCACCACATTACACTACACTCCATGCTGGGTCTAACGTTGCATAGAGTTTAGTCGAATATAGAGAAGATCGTTTAAAAAATGATCTTTTAAGTAGGTACAACACAGAGTTGCGCGCTTGTATAGTTTCAATATATGTTCTAAACAAGTCGAATAAATGAAATATCTGCTAAGTCCATATGAGATGAAAACGCTGTAAGAACCCAGTCGTGGGAGGAATACTGCAAATGCGTATGTATGTGCCGATGTGTGAGAGACGCATTAGCATATATTTAAAGAAAGTAGTCGCTGTATCTGCATTCCCTGTTCAAGATTCCTAGACCTTTGTATCCACAGCATTAGACTCTCTTCTGCTTGTGGTATGAGGAACCAGATCAAGTGTAGCCCATGAGAATGGAAGTGGGCCCAGAATTGAAGCCTGTGGAAGTCCACTCAGAATATTTCTTTGAAATGATAGTGTCTTTCCTGTTTTTACACAAAATTTTCTGAGAGATGAGTAATTTTTGATCCATAACAGCAAGTTTCATAATATTTCAGCTTGAGTCTGCCAGTTGGAATTGTGTCAAAAGACTTCGCGAAAACAAGGTATGTCTGTTGGAGTTTTTTATCGGAGTCCAGAATCCTGTAGTTCATACTGTTGAGAAGATTAGTACTACTAGTTCTTCCTTTGACAAACTCATGCTGTTCTTGAAGTTTGACATGGTGGTTCAGGAGAAAGGCTGATATTACATCAACTGAAGTACTGTTCATGATCTTGGACGGAAAAGAGAGCAAGCCCATCGAGACGATAGTGGAATGATTGCATCATTTTTGTAAATTGCCATTACATTGATATTTAATAGTGTTGGCGTTTACTTGATGTAAATCCATTATAATTGAATATAAGCTAAAATTCAAACACTCGAACTTATGATTTACACTTTATTGACTACATAGCATGACGTCAAGCTATGTAGTCAATAAAGTGTAAATCATAAGTTCCAGTGTTTGAATTTAAGTTTATATTCCATTACATTGATACTTGATGTTATGTCCCATAAAATGCTCAAGTATGGATTGCATATAAAAACCAAAACACATTAGTAGTTTTGAAAGAGGAGAACACTCGTCTCATTACCACCATACCATTCGTCCTTTTTTAACATAGATCTGATGATGAATTTGGAGTATGTGCATTCGAAACTAATTCAACTCTGATTGTTAATTTTTCACATCTGTGATGAGTAGAGAGCAGACCAATATGTTGTTGATTGTTCATTAATTTACTTCAACACTTCCACTGAAAACCATTAGTTTTTGTCTATTGCAAAAACACTGATCATTTTCTTCTGTCTTCTTTCGATTTTATTCTATCCTTTTCCTTTTCTTTTTCCTTTTTTTTTCTGGTGTATATACATAAACCTCTAATATCAAAGTTATCATTGCAAGACTAAATCCGATGAAAAGTACAGCGAGAGAACCTTTTATATGAAAAAATTTCAATTTCTTTATACCATGGGGTGCTTTTTTAGTATCTAGGCCTGCAGCTAGTTTTTGAATATTGAGATCCATGAATTCGTAGACCGCCTAAAAGAAATGGATAACAAGAGATAGACAAACAATATATATTTTAAAATATATATAGATATAACAATATAATTGAAATATTTTGGGCTAACCGACCCACCTGTTTTTGCCAAGCATATGGCAAGCCCGATTCAATTACTCTGAGCAGAAATCCATCGAAACTTGGTGTTAAAATTGAACTTTTCCTCAGATAAAAGAGCGTATATTCCCAATATACGTCTTCTTCCATCAAGTGATAGTTTTCAATTACATCTGCTTTCATGAAATCATTTATGCCATAATTATCTGAAACAATGCAGAAGACAATGCAGTTTGACTTTTTAATATTGGGTATAATCACAAAACAATTTTCAAGCCATCGATATAATCCTGTGAAACTAATCAGGTGATTTTTTACGATTTTTTTTTCTGCAGATAATAATGAGCATATGTATAATAAGCATATATTTCCAATAGGTAACTACCCAATTACAGGAAAGTACATTACTGTACGAAGTACAGTATTGAGGACTTCGAAAACAATCTAGCATTGCGGACGATGAACCCATAAACTTTGCTACATGATGAAATTAAATGGTTGATATAAGGTATGAACGAGAATTTTGGATCATATCTAGGCAGAGATCCTCAACCTCCAGAAGTCGAGTCAGATTGACACCTTCAAGCTGTAATAAAAAGTTATCACATTTCTCTTTCTAGTAAAACTCACCACATTACATTTCATGACATTCAAGTGTAAACCATTATTATTATACCACAGGCTGATATAATTCTAGTCACTTTGTAGTAGCGATGCTCGATATACATCGATGCATCGAAAACATCGATATTTACCATTTGATACATCGGATCCGTTCGATACATCGATAATATTCGATGCTTTACGATGCATCGATGTATTTAATTCAATACATCGAAGTCATTGACAATTGAATTTTTATTATTTAGAATAATATAATAATATCACATCATGTAATAATAAAATAATTTGCACTGACAAGGATGTATATGACTTTATTCCTTTGCTTGCCAGACAATGTAAAATGTGAAACAAAATATAAGTATAGATTGACCAAGATATTTAGCCGTGTGGTGGAAAATGGAACTAACGCCTTTTCTATAAAGACGTCCTGTCACTCCAAACAAAAACGTCAAATATACTAGCGCCATCACTCGCACGTCAAAATATCTTGGTGTAACTTTAGTTAAATAATCTGTACAGCCGACTGCGTATGTGTTTGTTTTTGTTTCGAAATTTAACTTTCGTTGGAATACTTGGATTGCACTATTACAGGATATTATTTTGATTGTACTAGTAACTAGCTACTCAAATGACGATATAAAATACGTACAGTAAATAGAAAGAAACAATTATAAAGTTAATGTGTATAATTTCAACAATTATTTAAAATTGCTTATAAATATTTAACTATAGTGGCCAGCTCCGTACCATCCGAAAGGCTATTTTCTAAAGCTTCACAAGTTTTAAATCAACAACGCACCAGAATACAAGGAGAGCGAGTAAATAAAATTTTATTTCTCCAAAGTTTGGAAAGAAAGTACTGGGATATTTAAGTTAATTATAAATTCTAATTACCTACATGACTAAACTTGATTAAAATTGTAATATTTTCATGTTCTTCCTAAAAAAAAGATTATTAAAATATCAATTTGTATTTCATTGTCTGTCCTATATCTTGATCTCAAACGCGATTTTTGAAATGTGTACTTAGAGCTGTCAAAATTACTATGAATGTTGACAGATTCGCATATAAATTTTGATAAATCGAGGGACACTGTTACATCTGAATCCGTACTCAATATTATTGTTCCTTTATATTTTAAGCGATGCATCGAAAACATCGATGTTTCAATCCGATATATCGAATAACATCGATGCATCCTTTCCGATTGACGCATCGCAAAAAAAAATCGATGTATTTTTTAAATGAACACCCCTACTTTGTAGCGCTAACAATAATGCATAGATGACACGTTCTTGTAAATTTCAATATCGTCTGCATAAGCCACCCTCATGCAGTCCACCATCTCTAAGAGATGGTTAACAAACAGGACAAATAGTAGGGGTCTAAGATTGGATCCCTACGGCACATCCGAAGTTACTAGAAATTCTCTCGATTTGCAACTTTCAATTTGTACGAATTGACTGCGATTATTCAAGTAGGAATCCATGAGAAATGAAAAATTATTCGCAAATCCTAAAAGCGGGTTAATATAAGATATACAGTTTTACTATAAGTAGTCCATGATTTATCTTATCAAAAACCTTCTGGGATAATATTATAAAGTTGAAAACTACAGGTAAATAGATTTTCATGTGAAGATGAATGAAAGCTGAAACTGAAAAAACAGATACTTTCATTTTATCCTTGATCACAAAAAAGTGAGCAATAAACTGATGACACACAGAATAAGTAAAAACTCACTGAATGGTAAACGTTCCATAAAAAAGGCATTATAATCCTGCTTTGTGAGTTCTCTTAGTTTGGCTTCATTAACAGCACGATATTTTTTTGTTATTTTGTTATAAATTACCTGAAAATGAGAAGAGTAATATAGATAACAAACTAGTTCATGGAAATCTTACGTCATCAGTGTTTTTTATGGACAAAACCCAATCTTCAAAAATACCCCAGATTGTCACATCTCCATTGGCTAAATCAAGGGCAGTATTAATAGGCGTTTCGTATCTGAAAAACAACCAACTTTTATATCTTCTTATGTTGTGGTACAGATTTTTTTTCCATAAATCCACTATTACAAATTCAACACAGAAAACTGAAGTGAGATGTGAAAAATTCGTTAATGAAATTCGTTCAATGAAATAATTCGTTTTTGCCTTTGACACAAAATTAACTTTGTTTCCCACTATCGTTTTAAGTTTTACTATATATTAATTTTTTTATCTTGTACTTTTATTTTGGTAATATTTATAAATTACATCCACAAAAATGTTTCTACTCTGTATTTTATCCGCCAAATATTCTCTGAAGTTATTGCATCAAGTTTCTCATTGAAACTTAGAAATCGTTAAGAAATATTGGATTAAACATCATGCTTCTTACCTTGGCACCGTCATGGTAACTGCCAAACCACTATAATATCCGGAATCAAGAATCAAATACTCCAAAACTAGAACGATTAGAACGAGGTGACCTATAATGAATTTTTCTTTCTTCTGGAGACTCTGGCCGAAAGATATCTTGATGATTATCCAAACAGTGTTGAATAACAAAAAAAGGGCTGATCTATCAGAAATATTTCTGAAATTCAGAGAATGGTGGAAAAAACGTGTTCAAACTTCTCTTCAACTGACATTTACTTACCTGGGACTGAATAATTTCTGTCGGAACGTTGCCAGTACAAATGCAATCAGTATATTGTAAGTAATATTGATGAATACAGCGATCCACATAGAAGTTTTGTATGGTGAAATCGGAATAAACCAACCACTCTGTATCCTGAAAATTCATCGTCTAAGTGACCAAAAGGCTAATAAAGGAATGAACTGGATATTTTGAAGGGAAACAAATTGAATGAATGAAAAAATCTGCATTAGAAAATCGTGAAATAGTTGAATATCCCAAGGCAAAGCCCAGAATATTAATACAGCGAGAACTTAACAGATAACGAAGTGATCCTAACACAATATTAGAAAGTAAAAATGAACAATAATGAAAGATTAGGTATTATGTAAATTTTTTATTACATTGCATGGAAGCAACTTTTTTTTTATTTTAAATATGAATATAATGAAGCAAAGAGTATTCTCTGTTCAACAGACATTAGTTCCAAAGAGTTCAGCATAATTTTATCAGGGGTATAACTATTTCACTTTAAAAACAACAGTAATTCCACATATGTCGACAGTTTTTTTCCTATTCTTTTCGAAAAATTCATTTTTTTTGAGATTGTAGATGATATGAAATCAAAATGATCATTGAAACTCAATTTTTGGTCTAACATAATGCCTAAATATTACACTGTCTCTACTCTTCTAATTCTTCGTTCATTAATCTCTATAGTTATATCAAAAGTTACTCATTTGTAATCAAAACTATGAAGTTAGTTTTTGCACATTCAGAGGTAAACTATTGTCACATAACCATTCATTAATTGCAGAAAAGTCTCTATTGATCCCCTCTGTCAGATTCTTAATATCCTTGCCACATATATAAACCATTGTATCATCAGCGAATAAACGTATAGAACATTTTTTCACGCGAGAGACAATATCGTTTACATATAAGGAGAACCACAACGAACCTAAGACAGTTTCTTGAGGTACTCCTACATCCACTTTCGTGCTATCCGATAGCATGCTATTTAACTTAACTTTTTGTCCGCGAATCCAAGTAAGATCCGAACCAATCAATTACTACTCCATCAAAGCCAAGTTTATTCAGTTTTTCCAATAATAATGATCTACATAACATTACGAAAGCTCTTTTAAAATTCAGTAATACTACTATAACCGTTTCTCCTTTATCTATGGCACTATTCTCTCACTCTATTCCTCACATAAGCTCAGTATTGCTGTCTCACAACAACAATTTCTTTTGATTCCTGATTGAAACTCAGAAATTACAGAAAATTTTTCACATAATTCTAAAACCTGGTTTTTTACTACTAATGAATTAAATTTAGATGAAACATAAATATCGGATAGAGACTTGGGAGCAATCTTTTACAATTAGGTTAATGTTGCGATAAAAAAAAACAAATAAAAAAAAAGTAATTTGTAATTTTGTCTGTGCTATGACTTGAGCTATGACTGAAATATATCATTCCTTACCTTGGTTTAGGAACCAAGCAGGATATTCCTGCTCTGATATAAGATTTTGACAGATCCAAGTAATGGTATACAAATTCCCAAGTGTAAAATGCAGCTGCAAAATTTACAATTTCATTGTGTGCATTTTGAAAGGGATAAATTACACCTACTGAATATTATATCTGCTTCATCGTTCAAAAGTTTACCCATGAGACCTGATCCGGTCCAGTTAGGATACAATGCACCCCAATATTGTTCTTCGACGTCATTAAAAATGAATTGTGGAGTCGAATTGTGGTGTTTAAGATATTCTGTCACCAGTTGCAATTCCATTCCGTAAAAATGACGAGGAATTATTTTAGGATCTGAAACGGTGAAACAGAGTGAGAAATAATTGATTTCATAAAATTTACGATATCTGCAGAATAATTTCTTTAAAACTAATTTCAAATTCGTCAAAAGGAAGAAGTTAAATTTGTTTTAACAATGAACAAAGAAAACAATATTTTGATAATATTCACACTTGTAGCAGAGATACCAGGTAGCAGCTATAGTTAATGTATTCAAGTAAGAAATAGTCCATGCTCTTTATTTTCAATGAAAAAGCGTCTATATCTTTATATTTTCAGGAGTTCCTCAACAGTCTGATTCCAACTAACGATATCACGTAGGTACAGTACCAGGCGAAATTTTCAATTATTCAACCATTTTCTTAGTCTCATCTATACCATTGAATACCTGATGTCATTGAATTTGGCACATCTGAATAAATTTTGAAAATGTTCTCGATCTTGTTGTTAGTAATAACAAACTCCCCTATAGAATTCAATCCGAACTTTGGTCAAAGTTTTAGTTGAAATATTTCGTATTTCTGTAATTATATTCTCTTTGAGGTCTGCAATGTTAGTTCTCTGTGAAAACCCGTTTTTCTGCGAAATTTGATGTAATTTTTCTACAGCGAGAATGGCTTCAGTTCTGTTGTCTGTGATGATAGCAATATCGCCTGCAAAGGCATAGACATTTGACATTTATTCTATTTTATTTCTTGATACCAACTTGAATGCCTTTTACGTGTTCCCATTCCCTAAAAATCTTCCATAAAACGTTATTGAAAAAGATTGGAGAAAGTCAGTCCCCCTGCCGCACACCGGTTTTGATTTCAAAGGGATCTGATACTTCGCCCTTAAATTTCACCTTAGAAGTTGCCTGTAAGTGTCTGTTCTATAATTTTGCGGGTCTTTCGATCTATTCCAAATCCTTTCATGATTTCCAAAATTGTTTCGCGGTCTACCGAATCATACGCTTTTTTGAAGTCAATGAATGTGATCATTGTATTTCTGTATTTCCTCATCTGTAATATCATCTTCAAAGTCCAGATCTGTTCAGCACATGATCGGCCTTTTCTGAATCCAGCTTGGCATTTCCCAATTAGTGGATCCGCTTGGTGTTCTACTCTGTTTAGGAGTGGTTTAGAAAGTATTTTGTACGCAACTGGGAGTAAGGAAATTCCCCTGTAATTATTGTTATCCATTTTGTCACTCCATTTTGTTATTTTTGTGCAAGGGTTGCATCAGCGCGCATTTCCAATCCTCTGGTATCTGTTCCGTTCTCAAGATTTCTGATATTGAATGTTGAAGTTTTTGTGTCAAAGTAATATCGTTCAGTTTCCAGAGTTCCGCAATAATCCCATCTTCTCCTGCTGCTTTGTTATTTTCGAGTTGCTTGATAATTGCCTTAATCTCTTCCATATCAGGGGCTTGCGAGTCTGGATGCGTAAACCCCGAAAAGTCGAAATTAAGTTTTTCTTGAGGTGGATGGCAGTTGAGAAGGCTGCTGAAATATTCGGCTAACATTTTGCAGTTATTTTTTGTGTAAGTTCCCAACGTGCCATCGAATTTTTTGAAGCAAAGAGTAGGCGCTTGGTATCCTCGCAAGTTTTCGCTGAAAGTTTTGTAAGAATCTCTAGTATTATTATTGGTGAAATCCTTCTGTATTCTGTGACACCTATTATTATCATATCTCCGTTTTTCTCTTCTAATTACTTTGGAGGCCTGTTTTTGAGTTATAAGGAAGTTCTCCCAGTTGTTGCTCATTTTTATGGCTGTTTAATTTTTTCCATGCAGTTATTCTCTTGTCGACTGCTTGGTAGCAAATTACGTTCCACCAGCGGTGTTTCCTGGTGCGAGGAAGTTGCCCTAGTGTAATGACTTTCTGAATATTCTTTGTAAGGATTTCCCAATTCGTCGATTCTTCCTGATTGATTTGTGCAATATATATATATATATATATATATATATATATATATATATATATATATATATATATATATATATATATATATATATATATATATATATGTATGTATGTATGTATGAATGAGAAATATATAACAAATTATGACGTGAATTGAGGGTTCTCAATTTCAGGATACTAATTTGGATAACTAACATGCTTGTTTTGCTTCAAAATGGTGGTCAATTATCAGAAGAAATTAATAATTTTATCAATTTTTTATAATTAATGGTTTTTGATATATAATTCGTTTGAATGTTATCTACGCTACTTTTCAACTTTAACAGATTTTAACTTTTTTGGAAATTTCAAACTATACAAACAAATAGAAATAGAGGAAAACCGTCGCAATAAGAAATCCGGCCAAATTCGGGAGAAATTATGAAAATTAAGGAACTATAGTCTTACAGAAATTGAGGCATTGTCTCCAAACTCTTTTGCTGCTTACAAAAAAACCTCGTCAACTATAATCTGTTCACATAAACTTACCACACAAACTGTAAGGAACATACTTAAAACATCCAAGTTTTATCTTCTTCCATTTTGATTGCCAAGCTTGTCTGGGTAAAGATTATTTCCAACCCGAAATGAAGAGTTCACAGCGAACCAAGTATCCAATATTTTTAAAAAATTGTTAGTTTTTCGACCAACGTAATCATGAGTCCACAGTTCAAATATTTCATCATTTTTCGGACTAATGATCAGCAAGTCGGCGACATACCTCAAAGCCTTCGAATTGAACAGAACGTTTATATTCATTTCGTACTGTTCTAAGATAAAGAGATATCTTCTTTGATTAAAACGTGCTAAACTGTGAAGTATTCCATCTTCCAATTGTTCAAACACATCCAAGGGCTTAAAAGAATGGATGATTATATTTTGGCAACCATGATATCCATCTGTAATGAACTGATCAAATTTTAATGTGTCGTTACAAGTATTCACCGAAAAATTGATTGATTGTTCAGTCGTTGTATACGTGTAAGATATGTGCTTGTCTGTTAAAATTATTAAACATCTGGAATTCAGGAAATATTGCCGAATAATTATATTTAGGAGAACTGAGATGTGACTTTTATATGTGAAAAACCTTGATGAACGATTGTACATCTTGGTGTGGTTGCTTGGAAATTGGAGAGCTCGACAGGTTTTCAATGAATATTAATGATATTTGTACTAAAAACTGTTTTTTCTGTTTAAAATAACATCAACAGTTGTTTCAACAGTCGATAAAATATTGAATTATTTACTGATGGAAAGTTGGATTAGTATTTAACATTAATGATTTCGATTGACATTTGTGATAATAAAATGTTTCTGGCTTCCTAATTAAACCTTATTGAATGAAATATCTTTTGTGTTTCAAGCACAATTTACAGTTGAGTGTATATTTTATCGTCACGCAATCGATTTTTAGATGTTAAACTCGTTGAATGGAAGTGATATATATATATATATATATATATATATATATATATATATATATATATATATATATATATATATATATGGGTGATTTTGTAAGCGCAGTTCTCTTTAAAATCGAATAAAATACTCAATTTGCATCACATATTCGAAATTATTATTGAAATTGATAACTTGGCCTTTGCCATTTACATTTTGAAGATAACTTAATGTTAATGTTGTCCGCGGTTCCGTATCAAATGGTCCATACAGAAGGTCCAATTTTGCCTCACTTTTTCGAGTATTTCGGCCTGTATCCCACGAATTATGCGTGTTATGTTACCCTGTACGGCTTTAATCGTGTTCAGCTTGTCCACATACACTATGGACTCTACATAACCCCACAAGAAATAATCCAGGGAAGTTAAATCGCATGATCTTGGCGGCCAATTTACAGGGCCATTTCGAGAGATAAGCTGCTCACCAAATTCATCCTTCAACATGTCCATTGTTTCATGAGCTGTGTGGCATGTGGCACCGTCTTGATGAAGCCACATGTCAACCAAGTTCAACTCGGCCAACTGGGGCAAAAAAAAGTTGCGTATCATGGCTCGATATCGTTCGCCGTTGACGGTAACGTTTCTTCCACCGTCGTCTTTGAAGAAAAATGGATCGATGATGTCACCAGCTCATAAACCATAAACAGAAACCACACCAAACTGTCGTTTCTCAGAGATGCATCGGTAATTCTTGTATGGCATGTGGCTGGTTTAATGTCCAACAAAGTAGGTACACTTGGTGCAAAATTTGGTGATAAGAGCACGAATTGTTGATTCCCCAGGACGATTGTGATGACCATAAGATGGTCGTAACAAACGATATACATTTTTCACAGAGTACGAATTTTGATAAAAAATTTCAACAATTTGCAATCGTTGCTCGTTTCTTAGTCTTTTCATGATGAAATGGCAGAGTATACTGAAACCTTTTCACTTTGACACATGACGTTTGGATACCATAACCAACCAGTTCCGCCAACCTGAAAAACTTAGCTCTTAAGAAATCCCGTTATATTTTATATATAATTTATATATTATATATATTATATATATATTCTTATCATACAACTTATACCAAACGTCCACCCCCATTAATTAATATTAATACATATCTCACAATTAACTTTCGCGTTTAATAATAATTGATCAGCGGAAAATACTTCACATCAACAAAAAAATCAATAATTTTATATTCATTCAGAAAAATGAAATCAAAACAATGATTTAGCATTTATTATTTTGTACAAAGTAGAGATAGTTATAATAATTCCTTCATTCTCAGCATACCCAATCACAGAAAACAATAACATAATTTTGAAAAATAACTAAATGAATAAATTGGAAGAAATATAACAAAGAGCTCAAAAAATTTTGGAAAAACTTTAAAGGTACCTAAATATTAACTAAATAATAGAATTAAATGAAATATTACAAAGAACTCTCTAAATCAATTCATTTTAGTCATCTTCTTTTAGTCCCTCGAAACCGAAAGACATTTGAAAATATCATATGATGTTATTTGTCAAATAGAAATTGTCATTTTTTGGATAACTAGGGGTGCAGATGTGTGAACGTTCCATGCTTGATGCATCTATGATCTGCGAAATGTTTTCTCTTGACACCTATAGATGGAATTTTAGAGTATTCATTACTTGATGGGTCTCAACTTGTAGTCACAAAAAGGTGCTTGGAGATTTAAATCATTGCCTCAGTCTGATGGACGTGGTACAACTGAAGAGTTCGTTGTAAAACAAAACAGCTATCTTAGTCTTCTATCAGGTTTGGTATCTTTTTCCATATTTCTCTGACATTGATCCCTCAACGAACACTGGGGGCTCCACATTGTCCATGTTTCACATAGCTAGCTTTGCTATGACATTCTTTCGATAAATTCGAAATAATTTTTCGAATAAATGACCTGGTATTTTCTTTAAAATTTGTAAACTGAGCACGGCAACTGAATGTATTTTTTTAATTTCATAATTATATATGAAGAATAAAATTAATTTAGAAAAAATGAGTTTCAAGAAGCATTCCAAAGATTTCCACCATGCTCTCACCTTTCAATAGATCTGAAACTAGTACTTATTTTCACATGTATGACAAGAGAAATAAACAAGATCTACGTACAGGTTGCTGTAGACAACTCGTATTTTTTGAGATTTCATAACAAGTTTCCTTTTTATGTGAGGAACACGGATCAAAAGCTTCTATTTATATGAAGAAATCTAAACAGATTCTGCACGTGATATTTACCTATCGTATAGATATCTATTTTATTTCGACTTTTATTTTTGTTTGTTTCTTCTAACGCTTACAATTGTTGTATATATGCTAAAAATGTAACAATTTGAATTGCATTAATAAATATCTATCTTTTTTAGTGTAAGTAATAGTCCTAGAGAAAACAATCAAAATATGGACATTTTCAAACAAAATATGAACGGGTTTTGGTTGAAGAAACTACTTGTAGCTTCACTCGAAGTTTCTCTAATAATATTGGAAAAACAACAATATATACTCTAAAAGAAAATTCAAAGCTGAGTTGAAAAAAATAATTATAAATTAATTACGTTCTTGAAATTGAAGCATGACATTATTCGAATTGATTATTCAATCATCATATGGAGTGAAGTTCACCAGCGTAATGAGTATATTAAAATTCTACACTGCACCAAATGACTAAACTATGACCTCTTATTAATTCCCTGTAATGAAGTCATACTTCCTTCTTCAACTTTGATTTGATTTGTAATGTCGAATACACTATTGAACATTGAAATTAGTGTAAAATATATTATTCCATTATAGTATTATGTAATACTCCATTATAATATATTTTAAACAGTTTTCCTGATTCTACTGAACACTTATTTCTCAATTCGACATATGTTTTCTGCCATTAATGAAAAATTATTAATCCAATGTCAAAAATTATATCATTCGCGTCGAAAGAAAATTTATAATAAACCTATCCGAGTCATGATAGCCAGAAGCAGTTTTTCACCAATAGATGATTTGGCTCTTGTTGAAAAATTTTGTTTATTCTTTCTGCCTAATTTCGTTGCAGATATATATTCTTCAGTTCTCATTTTTTAAAGCATAAATATCAGTCACGAATATGTTTTTTTTTTGTGTTCGTCCTATTGCCCCATTTTCGAGCTCTCTTATTTTTACTAATACTTCACTTGTATCTTTATTCAGTTCGACTCCTTCAGTTGATTTCAATTCTATTTTTTCCCTTCTATTCGTTGGTGACATGTCATGGTTAACACTTCTGGGAAGCTGTTGATTGTTTGCTGTAGTTCTAGTTTCTCTTCGCTAAAATTTTTTACTGTTGTATCATGTTTTCTAGCGTAAATTATTGCTAAATTCATAAATATTTTCGGGATTGAGAAAAACATTTTGCTTTTTTGGTCTGGTAGTGTTTGGCTTCATTGCATGTGGTTGTTTGGCTTTATTTTTGTTGCTGTCAATTAAAACAATTTTATAATATATTTATTCATATTCTCTCTTCATATTAGAAATTGTTTTGTAACAGACAACAGGATCGATACACCTTTATTAAGTCCGTGCTTTTCCTTTGGTGAAGAAATTCAGATCTGTTAAATTGTGATTATTGACACAGTGATCCGTCATCCTACTGATATCAATATAATCTGAGATCTACCCCTATATAAATTGCATCACACTTAAATTATTATTATTAAGTCCTATATTATGAATTGATAAAAATAATAATAGTATCAATTGATGATACTATAGAACTTTCAAATAGTTGATTGAGAAAGGATATATGCGTTGACATTCCATGTGAACCTATTGATATATGAAACATATTTCATTTATTTCATGAATATATAGAAAATATTTCATATATTGTTCACTACAATATTGTTTCGATTTCAATACCTTCATGAAGAGTTTTCATTCACTTGTTGAAGGTAATTTATACCGAAACAATATTGTAGTGGACAATAGATAAAATATTTTTGAAACGGATTTAATTATTAATACGGCTACAAAACATTCCTCTGGGATAAGAAAAATATAGAATATGTTTGGGTTTGAAAAATTTATTATATAACAACACTGCATATAGATATGATGTCATATAGATATGACATTGATTGTTTAAAAGTTATAGTGAGCTAGTTAATTCATTTGATTCACTATCGACACAAAAAAACTATATAAAAAACGATTTCATAATGAATAAATATACTACTTTATGTATAGAATCATGATGATAAGAAACTTGTTCTGTATAATAATGTGTTTGAAAACTCTATTTGAGAGTAATTATAGATTTATTATTAATTTTGTTGTCAATAGTTTCATGCTTGATGAAAGTATAAATAGACTTCGAGAAGCTCGAGTTTTTTGTCTTTTTTGTTAGGAAATTTTTGTTTATTCGATATTTCATCTTGAAGTTATTCTTAATGAATTCAATATTAGACTGTGATAATGGAACAATTCTCTTCTTTTTTTCGTTTAGCTACAACTTGTATCTCTGAATTGAATTATTTTCATCGAGTTCATGAACATTTCTTGAAATTTTCTCTCAATAGTGAAAATCATTTATTCTTGAGTTTTGAGGAACGTAAAGAAGAAATTAATTTTGAGAAGAATGGATTGAAGAATCTGTATTAAATTTCACATCAAAAATTAAATAAAGTGCTCCGACGCACATAAAATGTTGAATGTGGAGAGATTTGCATATGTTAACATTCGAAGAGTCTACTTAGCCTCTAAAGTCGTACAATCGTTTTACAGAAGGCCGAGAAGATGTTGATAACGATGAGCGTCCTTGAGTTGCAACCACGTCAACCAACATCGAAACAGTGACGAAAATGATTTTGGAAAATCTTCGAATCACTATTAGGGAAGTTGCACAGGATGTTGGCATATCAATAGGCTCATGGAACGTTTGAAAAGTTTGTCCAAAATTGCTAAACTTAGAGCAGAAGCAAAGTCGCATTTCTATCGCTCAGGAGTTGTTGAATGACGCCAACGATTATCCAAATTTGCTCAAAATGGTTATTCCTGGTGACGAAACGTCGGTATATGGTTATGACGTCAAAATAAAAGCCCAATCATCCCAATGGAAGTAGCCAGAAGAGCGAAAACCAAAAAAGGCACGCCAAGTTCGATCAAATGTTAAGGTTTTGCTCACTGTTTTCTTCTACAACGGCGTGATGCACCATGAGTTCTTGCTTGCCGCACGTTTAATAAGGAACACTACAACGGAGTTATGCAACGTTTTCATGAAGCTATGCAGTTCAAACGAGAATTGTTCAAAAACAAGTCATGGATTCTGCATCACGATAATGCACCAGCTCACACATCCATGCTTGTTCCTGATATTTTGGCCAAAACAACACCATAATCATTCCTCAACCACCGTATTCACCAGATTTGGCTCCCTGCGACTTTCTCCTATTCCCAAAACAACAACCCGAGAAGGGCATTTCAGGAGTGCCTCGAGAATTGGAAGAAGCATTTATATGAATTTAGTGATGAAAAAATAAATACTTTTCGAAAACATTCAAAATTCACCTTTTTTTCAACAAACCCCGTATATATATATATATATATATATATATATATATATATATATATATATATATATATATATATATCAACTGAGGAGTGTTGCCGTGGTAACGAATATAAGTGTAAAAATTGTTGGGTTAATGTTCTATGTCATAAGAAACGTCACTTTATTATATTTTTCATGGTTACATTATTATCTACATACTTATTCTGAAAATAACTTTCCTGCATTTGTAATCGATTATTGAATGACTTCTGTATTGTTTTTTGTCAGTTTAACCACTTATGTCAGAGTAGGTATTTTTCACTATCATTTATAATTACTTAACATCTTGTTATACGATTCCAGCATTCCTGAAGAAGAACTGAACCTTAGTTCGAAATATAGAATTACTGACGATTAGTCTTGGATTAATTTAATAGCCCAAATTGCCGATAACCCAACAATTTTTACACTTATATATATATATATATATATATATATATATATATATATATATATATATATATATATATATATATATATATATGAAAGTCATTTCAGGTTTCCATCCAATGATGTTTCGAATGATAATGTAAATTTTCACGACGTTTCACTGAAATCTCATTCGGCATTTTCAAGTGATGCGAGTTATAGGTACTTCTAGATCTAAACGCAGAACCCAACTTAATTTAGTGAACATAATGTTAGTTCTGTTCTGTCTTAGGATCAAAGAGTATATGATAGAATCTCATATAAAGTATTAGAAATAACAAAAAATCAATGGAAATTAATTTGTTTCGATCGAATATTTTTGACCGAACTTTCAGATTGTAGTGATATTTTTATAACTGAAAATTTGAACTGGTAATGATAAATATTGATAGATTGTTTTTTCGTAAAATGGCACGTAGGTTTCGCTTATCTCTTGGTGAAACATTATGTTAAAAACAATAAAATAAAAATGAACACACTTGGCTCATGTTTCACTAAATATGTTGAAAACTTTACATATGTTTCGGGTGGTTAACCCATTATCGAGAGTAATATTACTGAAAGTTTCAGTAAAATCACTGGAGTTTCAGTGAAATTGTATACTTTCGATAACAAATGTAGAGTTTTTAGTATATTCATTAACCCTAAGCTAAGTTATTTATAAACTTAAGCTAAATGTGTTAACTTTAATTTATTAGTTTTTTTGTGGTGAATTATAAATATGGTTTTTTATGATCTGAACAAAACGTTTATGAAACATTGTTGATAGTCTTTATTGAAAAAACTGAAAATTTTCCAATTTGCATCCAAAAACTTTCGAATTCCTCAATATTCTTCGCAAAATTTAAGGAATTCCATATTTATTTATATGAAATAGTTTAGGAAATTTATATGGAATAAAATGATTCAATATAATTAATTCAGGAGGCAGTTTCATAGACCATCTAATGTTAGCTACCTGTTGGATATATGTCGTTACGCATGTATGATGATTTTTTAGAAGGTCGGAAGCAATGCATAAATTCATTACATTCCAGCATACAGTTCGATACTTCATATACATCGGTAAAATTACAAGCATCGTACCGAAATGAAGTGGGTGATTCTTGAAAAGTGTTTTTCGTTAGCTTTCATTGTTTTAGTGTTTGTTGTCGACCAATGTCTTGGTAAGTCACTTGACCCTAATTTTATTACAACATTTATTCTCAATCGAATAATTCATTCAATTCAGTCTTTTCTGCAAATAAGAATGGTAATGAGACAATAGCATATTCCTAAATGTGCAAAAACAGAGTTGGGTACAAGTAAGATCAATAAAAACGACGATATAACTATAAAGAAAAAAACGATAAAACAAGAAAATCGATTTTTTTAGAAAACTAACAAAAAGTCTGTACATATGTCAATTTTTGTTGTTCAAATCAATAATAACGTCAAATTTTGAATATTGCCCCACTTTTTCACTCGGTTTGACTTGCTATGCGAACAGTGAAATATATTTACAGTGAAATAGATATACGCTAGTCAAGAATAGAGTGAAGTCTCTAGAATTTTTATTGTTAAACATAGAATAATCTTTGTTACTCATAATATATACTCGTCATATTTAAAATTGAAAATCAGTTGCTTCCATTTAATGTAATAAAACATGTAACTATGTCAGTGATATGAATGGGTTTAATACTAGAAATTCTAATAATTTTTACATCTTAAGTTGTAGACTTCCTGAATCTGAAGATCGCATAAACTATGCCGAAAATATCTCAGTTTTTTCCAGAAAATAACAGATTTTTTCTCGATATTTTACTTGACAATAATTTGACTGAAAACCGTTTTCTTATAATATTAATTATTTATAAATATATATGTAGTTTTCATAAATATCAATAAGAGATTAAAAGTTAAAAAATTTCACGAAGGTTTCGCTTATCTCTCGGTGAAACATCATGTTAAAAACAATTAATTGAATTTTATTCAATTCATTGTCAATATCAATATCAAGAGTACACAATATTACAGTAATATTGTAAACTCTTGATAATGGGTTAACCACCCGAATGATATGTACAGTTTTTAATATATTCAGTGAAACTTAAGTCAATTTTTAATTTATTGTGAGAAAATTAATTTCTCTTCAACGTTCCGCTATGAATTGTAATTTCTCAAAACTTTTGTATGAATAATTTTAATATTAATTACAAGAAAAATTCCAGATGAAAGTTCGGAAATTTTTTAATTTATGAAAAATCGTTTTACCCCATTTTCAAATTAGTTTTTAACGACCATGAAACAAATTGATTATTGTCTATAATTGATTGCATATTGTTTTATATTTTCCGGAATGTATAAAGCAAATATTCATTCCATTGAATTGAAATTATAATTAATTGTTATTATGGGTGTGAAACATTCCGACTAAATTATTCTCTTTGAAAAATTCTTTTAGAAATTGCATTATACATTAATTTATTACAAATAAAAGATGTTGAAGAATAAACGCAAAGACGACCATGTTAATATCACATCTAAAACATTGATCAGACTGATTGATCAGAATTGATTAAAAAATACTTGACTAAATTTACAAAATTTATACAATATTGACCCTGATACTATTCAAAATGAAATAAAAAATTGCTTGAGAATTTCTTCAAGAAAATTCAATAATAAGAACACATCGTATATTCCAAGCCTTCCACGGCTTTCACACTTCATAAGAGAGCAACTTTAACCTATTCCAGATATTATTTATCAGAAGGATTGAGCTCTGTGAAGATTCTTATCAATTATCCCCTTATACTCTTATAAATTATCAGGACCGTGTCGTTGGTCCTCTTGGAAATCTTCACGGTTAAATTCCGTTATTTCCAAACAGTTCTTGCTATGTCAGTAGCATCGATTTCGATAAGTATAAATGAAACAAAAGAAAAACTTGAATATTTAAACAATTAAACTGATAAAACACAACATATACATACATCAGAAGACATAAAAAGCAAGAATACAAATGAAGACCAACACAACTTCATTATAAATACTAAAATACATATGTACATCTACAGAAAGAAGAAGCAAACAAGAAGAAATTGTTAGAAACGACACAACCTCCTGAACACAGGTCCCAAAGCAGCAATATGTGTCGGACACCAGAAATCGAAGTGTCATACAGATCGATATTCATTTCCTTTACACATATTACACAGGTTATGTATTTGAAAGAATTGCAAAACATTTGTGCTTAGTTGTGTAGAATCTGGAGATAAAAGAGAGTACTCTTTTGACTGTATATAAGAGGTACATGAAAGTTTAGTCTGCTTAGCAAGTTCAGAAAATCAATGAGAAATTCACAAGTTTGAAAATTAGTACAAAGGAACATTACATAAGACGCTGCACTCAATGTTGCAATCAATGAAAGTGACTTCTCAAGTAACATATCTTGCGGAAAAATGAGTAATGTGAATAAAAACTAGTATAAACAGATACTAGGGATTTCTCAAGTAAATGCTACGTTTTGTGTGAATTTTGTATGTAATTTTGTGTGAAAGTGCTACCCCTAGCACGTGCTAGGGGTAGTGAGTTCTAGAGTTTTCCCGAGCAAGTAAAAAATGCTTAAAAATGGTGTGAATAAAACTTTTGAAGTTTTGTAGCATATGCTTCGATATTTTCAAGCCTGGTCTGGGGCATGCTAGACTTTTTCCTAGCATTTATTACCCGTTGGCTCAGTCCACAGTTTGTTGTTGATCATGGCTGAGTTTATGCCTATTCGTCAACGTAAAATTTATTCTGTTCGCTCTGGAATAAACGAACGTAATTGTAAAGAACTGTTAAGATTGAACAAGCCAGTGTTGATTTCTTTGCGGCACAGTTTCTTGAAAAAATGATACTCGTGGTGGTGGTATTTTCGAAAAACAGCAAATGGAAATATTTCTGAGGTTTGTGGGTGATGCTGGCTTTCAGTCTGGTAAAGCTCAAGATGTGGGTGTACATCGTACTACTGCTAACAAGACTATAAGGTACGTGATGAGTAGAGTAGTTGAACAATCACATAATTGGATACGGTTTCCAACTACAGCTGAAGATATGACCGAGGCTACAGTTTTGTGGCAGAGACATTTTCATTTGCCGTCTGTAATTTGTACCCTTGATTGTACGCAAATTGAGATACAAAATCCTGGGCTGCACGGTGATTTTGAGTTGATTTTTCAAGGGTTTGCTTCTTCATGGTTTCTAACAATATAGTTTCCTTCTCCAGTTTGATATTATTCAGTTTGTATTGTTGCAATAAAACAATCCTTTGCAACTGCGGTGTGGACAGGTCTTTAATTTCATCTGCTCATGATTCGACACAATTTTTCCACTTTTTCTCATCTTATTTTCGTGGTGGTCGGCATAAGATTTAGTGTTCATCGGCTTCTTTGTTTCTTGGCTCTTCGGTTTTTCATTTTTATTCGGTTTCCCTTCAGTTTCTGTATTCGGCAAACTTTCTTGGATGTCATCACTGGTCGGTTGCTGAACTGGGGCCCGGCACTTGTGCCAACTGAAATATTACCCAGGATTTTATGGAATACTGGGTTATCATCTTCTATCAACTCCAAGAATGTTTTTTTCCCACGTTTGTAGTTTTATTTTTCTGTTTCCCGTCACGTTTACGTCAGTCTTCTTCTCAATTGTAGACTTCACATTGTTCAATGCTTTTATTAGTTGGCCTACAGTAACTTGTTTCCCCAATGCACCAAAGTAGTCAGAACGTAAGGTTTTCCAAGCTTCTTTCTTAGCATTCCTCACAGCAGGAATGTTAAAACCTAGCCTTTACTTGGTCTAGCATATACAACCCCGCGAGTAAGTGCTTGGGGTTTTCCGAATTCTACTAGACTTGCCCTAGTATTTTCTACAAATCTTTATTCACACTGATTCGACCAAATACTTACTAGACCTAGCATATGCTAGTAAAAAAGTGCTAGTTTTTATTTACATGACTCAATATATTTCAAGAACTTCCGATGGAACTTTCTGCATGTTATTAATGTGTAGACTGTGACAAGAAGCCCATATTAGTTATTACTCAAATTATTTCATTAAATGTCAAACAACATACCAACAAGATCACATTTTAAGCCGACAAATGTCAACATATGTCCAAACTTCATATTTTTCTGGTAAATAATATTTTAATTTCTTTCTATCTTTACTACCTCTAGCTAAAGACACAAAACACACAAATTTCATTAGACAATCGATATTTAATTCTAATTGAGTATGATTATCTCGTTGTTCATTCCCAGTGAACAATTTGTCCATACAATTTCATTCTTGAAGTCATGAACATCGTAAGAAAACCTCTAAACTAATATTATTTGTCTTGTGCATAGTAATAATAATAATCCTTGAACTAGAAATTTAAACGCAGAATAAACAGTTTATATTCTTGTCTGTTAGATTCAAGCACATACTAATCGCATTTTTTGGTATTCCCATCAAGGATGAAATCGGTGAAGCGAACCTTAAATAATATTCATTACCGGTTGCGTCCATAATCAAATAATTTTATCTACATAAGGGTTAATGAGATATAGTATAATATTAGATTATTCTAATGGGAAATTCTGATTCGCAACTCATGATTTCAAGTTGTTTTCTTTTCGTTGTTTTCACCTTCGTACCCTATAAATAAACGTGATTAGCAAAAACAGTATTTAACGCTGAATCATCTAATTAATATTGAGGATGGAGTGAGAAAAATTTACATGCCCAGTTTTTATATTTTCATTGAAAAAGGTTGGAGATATGATGGATGTATGAGGTTATAGAGATATAACTATACTGAAATATTAACTATATTTGCTTATGCGATTCAAGAATTGGCAAATGCTTCAGTAATATTGGCTCCTACGTACTGTGTACACATTATCTTAAAAATTCTAGAAACTAGTTGACTAACTTGAGTGACTTCTTGTCCATTCTTTACTACAGCGCCGTATGTAGGGGAAAGTGGGGTAATTGGGAACGGCGCGGGTAAATAGGATCAGTTGAATATCAAATACTTTTCCCAGCACTACACCGGCCGCGTTCGTTAAGTAGACGCGCTCAGGGTCCCTAAGTTCTCTCGCAGAAATGTAAAGAAAAATTCGCGCGCATCCTGTCACGGATAGTCAAACAACATTATTTCGTATTTTCATTACAATTTTTGTCGTATGTAGAAATCGATGAAATGAGCATATTTTTGAGCCTAAAGACGACACATATTGTCAATATCTTTCATGTAATATATGTTTTTACATTTTATAGTAGCTTTGAAGTTATTGCAGATAATATTGCAAGTAACGTCCATTTAGATTTGAGTTGCCTACTTCGGGTAATTAGGAACGGTGTCAGGAGGGTAAATGTGAACGTTCCCAATTACCCCTATGAACTGATTTATCTTGTATAAATATTCTAACACTACAAATTGTTTTAGATGCCTCGTCATTACAAAAGAAAAACCAATTACAGAATTATTTTGTGAGCATCTGAAGAAGTCGTTTGTAACGACGAAACGCGTCATGCTATGTAGTCAATAAAGTGTAAATCATAAGTTCAAGTGTTTGAATTTAAGTTTATATTCAATTATAATGGATTTACATCAAGTAAACGCCAACACTATTAAAAATGTGTTCATTTTTCTTTCTTTTTTCTCTTTGTTTATTTTCTCCTTATATTTATGTTTATATTGGTTTTTACCACATGAATTCTTTGAATCTTCGAATATTTCTAGATTAAATTTTGTTGTTCGTTTTAATTTTTTTTTCATTTTATTTTCTGTTTCATTTATATTTTTCGTTTATGATTTTTTTGGAGGCAGTATGACGTCAGACTTAGGCAGTCCATTGGGTGGAGTTGAAAGTGATCACTTCATTCATTGACTGTTAGGTGTTACGAAGTCTGCTGGGTCAGCTAATTTTGAATGTAAATGAATGGGAATAAATTAAACAGAAAACTGCAGGAAATTAAAATTTGTGATTATGTATCAATTTTTAGGGGCGCAATACAATACGTTCACATCGAAGCGGGCCACCTTCTGCCCACCTAACACAGCCTGTCAACCTTTGTCTACGTGTCCAATACTTAGCAACATTTTAAGCAACGAATGCGTCTTGAGAAATCAGTAAGTTTAATTTTTTTTCAGTAATTGTTTTCTCGTCCTCACGCTTAATAATTTTCCATCCATTCTTCTTCATTTTGTACTTAAAATGATTCTCAGATTTTTCATATGTTCTTTTTTTCGAAATGAATCTCTCGGTGTATTGATTTTCATCTCATTTGACAATGAATTAATTTTCAGAATAGACAATTTGAGTTGTGGGTACCAAGGGTCGGGGCTAATATGTTGCCCAAGCATATCAGGTACTGATAAGAGCTTCACCGATAGAAGTTTCAACGATAGGAGCTTTAACGATCGAAGTTACACTCCAGGAAAATCAGTTGATGGACTTAGTTGTGGAGTTTCACAAATTTTAGGGATAATTACAACGGAGTAGGCGCCTATCCATGGGCAGCAAGAGTAGCATTTAAAAGTGAGTGGAAAAATGCATTGGTTCCAATATTTTTAAATTTTCCCAAAACAAAATAATTGACGTTTATATTATATCATATTCGACATACATGGTTTGATATATACCATATAATAACACAAGTGATACAACAAATATACAGAAACTGTATGTTTAAGTACCATTTTTCTCAATTCGCTAATAAAGGATAAGAATTGTAATGATCCGAATATATACACCTGAGGGACCCCTTGTTCATTTCCTCAACCAAGAGTTTTCCGACAACTTAGGCATATATTAGATAATATCATGCAGATGATATGAACTCATTTTATACTTAAATTCGAAGTACCAATGTCGAATTAGTTTATATGGTTATGAAATTATTTGGACAAAACAAACGCTTTTCAAAGGAATACATCTCCATACTATAAAGTTGCTTGTAATGTTGAAATTTGTTTTAATATTTACTTTGAAACTGCTGATGGGATAATTTCAACCTGTAGAAGAATATGATAGGATCTTTATGTCAAATTGGTTGAGGCATTCGCGGCCAGTTGTTGAACTAGTGTTGTCCTGGTTCGGGTCTAATGGCCGTCGTCGGGTCTAACATTTCGCTAGCATGAGTGGCGAGCTTCTTCAGAGGTCGTTCCATTTCTGATTCTGGGAGTTATCTGGCGAAACCTGAGTATCAGAATTGACTCGCTGCGTATGAGAAATGACCTATGAAGAAGCTCACCACTTCTTCTAACGAAACGTAAGGAAGACATTCCAACCGACGACGGCCCTTAGATCCGAACCAGGACAACAGCAGATCTTAATGCCGTTTACTCCTTTTCCTCCAGATGTTCTAACTGGTGAAACCAAGTTCCCTTGTGGTGGTTCGATAATCAACAACAGAGTTATACTGACTGCAGCCCATTGTGCCTTAGCAAAAGCCGATAATTTCAAACTGTGAGATAATTCATCAAGTCGTTTTTAAGGAATACAATCTACCAAAAGAATGATTTCAGGTATATGGTCAGAGTAGGTGAATATTCGATGAGTTCACAAATAGATTGTGGTTCGGAGTTCTGTGGTCTGCCGGTACAGGATATACCAATCAGCCATGTTGTAGTACATCCAGGATACGACAAGCAGACATTTAAAGACAACATTGCACTTATAGTTTTGAGGAACAAAATCAATTATACAGGTAATATTAGTTTCAAAATAAATTCATAATTTTAATTGAAACATTTCAAATATTATTTGTGTGGATAAATTCATATAACTTCTAACTTCAACTTCTCTCACTCAGTTTTATTTCGACAACTCTTTTCATTAGTTAATTGAATATAATGAGATAATAACTCAAATTAACTAAGAATCATAAATAACATCAAATTACAATTTCCTGTATTCTTGCGAAAAAGAATAATCATCTTGGTTTTTAACAACTTGATTAAATGTTTCCGGGTATGAAATCTATTATTTCATTTTAGTTTTATCATTCGAAATTCACAAAGAAGTAGTTTTTCGTGATTATTTATGTATTTTTTGACGTATCAATTAAATCATGTGAGAATTCTCTCAATGAGGAGTGAAGATTTTTTAATTTTGGTTCCGTTTTTTCGGTTTTTTTATTCATTTTATTCAATTCATTCGATTGGAACTTTCTGCAATTACGAAATTAGCTTATCAATATTATCCTGAAATATACAAATCAAATTCGTCGATGGAACTATCAGACTAAAGAAAAACTACAAAACTATTTTCAAGGATGAATATAAAAGGGATAAATATCAAAATTTCTTTGATGATTTGATTGGAGTTTTTTGAAGAATGTATAACCTCATTAACACATACTTTTTTGGAATCAAAATTGTCTTTTTTCAGATGTTAAAAAGTGTTTCCAAATATAATGGAAACGAAAATGACAGTTATACCCAAACCAAAAAGAAAACGAAATATTTGAAAACCATTTTTAAAAAGAAATACAAGTCATGTAAGAGAGAAAGTATATTATGCTAACTGGTGGCTAACTACTTTCAATTGAAACGTTTATTCTTTCACATGATCAGGTTTTTTATATTCATAGATTGTACTTATACATTTCTCGACATTTAATTGATACCTTTCTGTTATGATCTGGAAAGTTTGGGTTATAATGTAGCAAACTGTTTTTAGTTTGCTTATTACCAATCTAGAATTGATTTCGATGCATTCTAACATTGTCTTCGTTGAATAATGTAGAAATCACATCATATATACTTGAATACATACTGTAAAGTCTTCTCAAATTCGATAATAGTCAACTGAAACAAGTTTTTGAATGCATCTCCTTGTATTCTAATTCGTACAGTCGTTTAACTGTTCTGAATTTCAACCTGAAGCTAGGTGGAAACTATTCCTTCCAAATTTTGCATAGCTCAAAATATACAGAAAGTTTCTGATGACAAGGTTATAAAAGCGGCCGATTGAGTGCAGCATAGTAAGTCATTTGTTTTACTATGCTGCATTGTAAATTTATGTAACAGAAAAAGCAGGGACACAGAAAGACAGAATCTAAAGAAAAAGTTCCAATGATTGAATGATACTGTTTAGTATAATTGAGAAATTTCGGTGAAAATAAGGTAGAAATGAGTATTATAATGTACTGTTAACGTTTTGTTTCGAAAATTTTGATTCTGAAGGTAAACTTATTTAATGACTGACGCTTAACTCTCGATGAAACATAATTAAATATTAAATTAAATTAAACTCTTGGTTTAATGTTCCAGGATTATATTTAACAATATGAATTTATCAACATGTTTCGACGGTGAGCTCATTTTCAAGACTAAAATACAGTAAGGAACGAACAACAAATTTATTTCTATACAATGGATGTAAGGAAGGGCGGATAATTGAAAATCTACTTGTTCATTTACGATGTCTTCTTTTTTCTTCCAAGAACTGCATACTACAATTGCCTCTAAAAGGTCTAAACGTTTCCTTTTATTACCTGCGTGTAAGCACTTGGTTTTCTCAAAAAATATAAAGTGGTTAGAGTTAATACAATGTTCTGAGAATCCAGTTTTATTAACATTGTAAAAAATCGGCATTATTATTTTATTAACATTGTACGAAATTTTTTATATCGGCCAAACAGGTAGAAAAATAAAAACTCGGGTTGAAGAACATAAAGGGTCGATTTTGTAAAATGTTAATAAAACTGGATTCTCAGAACATTGTACTAACTCTAACCACTTTATAGACTTTGAGAAAACCAAGTGCTTACACGCAGGTAATTAAGGGAAACGTTTAGACCTTTTAGAGGCAATTGAAATATGCAGTTCGCGGAAGAAAAAGGAAGACATCGTAAATGGACACTTATTTAATATTTTCAATTAGGTGAAATGTAGCATTAGTAAAAGGCACTGCAATGCATATGCTGATCATTTTTCTTTAGAAAATAAAGTATTAAACTCCGTACTCAGACAGAAAAGTTACTGAAAATTCCAGGCGGTACTCTTGATGATTTTTCAATTATTTTTCAGATTTTTCAAATTTGTTTGATGATATGAATGATCAGTAACTACTATTACAATAAGTCAGAAAATTTTGCAAAATATATTTCCACCAAACCCTGCGTTAAAAAGTTCTGATGGCACTCTTGATTGTTTTTAAACATTTCAACAGATATTGATTAATTTACAGAATGATGAATACACTCATGTGAAATACTAAACGTCCTCTCTATAGGAAACACACATTAGTTCCGTTTCGTAATCGTCGCCAATCATCTATTACGTTTACATTATTTTCTATATTATTGTAACATGATTTATCGACTCTATTACAGTAACAGCTCAGCCGATTTGCTTACCGGAATCGTGGTCCGTCACGAGTAACAATGGCGTTCTGGTCGGATGGGGGAAAACTGCGGGACAAACAGGTAATTTTGAAAGCGATACCAAACGTTAATTGCATCTGTTTAACTTAATGTATTTCTTGATGAAAAAATTCGACAGTTTTAATTCAGAGAATAAATTCACTTATTTAAAATTCTATGATTCTAGTAATGAAGTCTTTGATTCATTTTTGCAGGGATATTGATATTTGTGGTATATCCACAGAAAAAATCATAGAATTTTGACAGGTAACTTGTCAGTCGAAGGGTGACAAGTCAGTCACCGGTCGTCGAAGGGTGAAGGTTTTTTGTCGAAAAAAACTCATAATAGGGGTGGCCAAATCAGAGTTTTACATTTTTCAACGATATAAGAGTTGAATCAATACCATCGATTCGATTTTATGAAAGAAATCACTTGGCAATACAAAATGATATCATTAAATATTATTATTACTGTAATCAAGAAAATATGACGTTAAATGAAAAATTCGAACAAACATGGATTATTGCAGAGCAAATCATACCTAACGTAATGTCAGAATTCAATGTCAATTGCTTGAAGTTTCATAGTAACAAAACAAAAAAATATCTAGATTCCCAAGTTTTTATAGAATTCTTCTATTACGGAAAGTGCAATTAGAAGAATTTTGATAAATGACACGGAGGTTTCACTTATCTCTTGGTGAAACTTACTCAATATTACTGCAATATTATTGCAGTAATTAATAATTACTCCTAATAATGGGTTAACCACCCGAAACATATGTAGACTTTTTGATATATTCAATGAAACTTGAGTCCAGTGTATTAGTTTTGATGTATTGTTTTTAGAAGAAGTTCGAACGA
Organism: Henosepilachna vigintioctopunctata; assembly: GCA_030704895.1. Classification (NCBI taxonomy): domain Eukaryota; kingdom Metazoa; phylum Arthropoda; class Insecta; order Coleoptera; family Coccinellidae; genus Henosepilachna; species Henosepilachna vigintioctopunctata. The sequence continues at coordinate 1,749,369 of JARQZJ010000132.1, read as the reverse complement.
ACTGCTATTAGAGCATCAAAATATCTAATGATACACAGGGTGTCCTCTTCAAAAAATGAAGTTTTCATCATTTTCTACCTAGCGAAAACAACGAATTTCGAATGACCCTGTACGATATGGAACTAATTTTGGTATGCAGAAGTAATAAACAGCACTCACGAAGCTTATCCAGAATTTCAACGAATTTGAACACACAATAGCAAACATTGTGTTTGTAATCATGTGTTGACTGAAAAATAAGGAAACTAATATATTACTAGCTACCGTCTAGAGATAGGCAAGTAGATGAGGTTTGCAAAAATAATCTAAAAGTATTAGTGAACGCAAAAATGAAATAATATACAGGGAGTCTCATTTGAAATGCCAAATTAGTAGCTACTTTTTCATTGTTACGTTCCCTCTTCCAGAGATCATATTACTCTGAAGAGTTAATGGAAGTTTACTTATATATCGGCTAGCTCTTAAAATGGTTCTTAGAAATGTTTTAGAATTGAAGTTTGTTTGATAAAGTAAAATATGAGTTGTTTGTTGGTCGCCATGGGACTAAACAGGAATACTCTGCAGATAATCTCAAAGAAACAAAATCAATATGGAAAATTATTTTGCCACTATAAACTTATATCTTAGCTAATGTCTCTGATATTAGTAGACGTGAGGTGGATTCCACTGAAACCATTTAGTTTCAGGGCTTCCTAAACATAATGGATATTATCATTGTTTCGTCGATAATATTTTAAGAAAAAGATTATATAAATATTCCATTTCTCAAGTATATCCTAAAGTACCAGATAGTCATAAAAATTTCAGAACATTTACGTATTTAGGTAACCCTGTATCAAAACTTTTTATCTGATAGAAATTTAACGATATCTTTCAAAACCCCGAATACCGTGGGTAGGCACATCAGAAATGCGAAAGATAAAATTTCGCCTGATGATAAATTGTGTTTCTATGAGTGGAGTTGCGGTACTTATCTCAAAGTATATGTTGGTCAAACTGGCAGGAATTTCAGACTAAGAATATCTGAACACCAAAGATGCTTTGCAAAAAGTAAAACCGATTCTATGTATGCAACATATCTTTTAGAAAAGAACCATGCCTTCGATAACAACTTTGAAATATTGCATACGGAACGTAAAGGTTATAAACTAACCCTGTTAGAAGCCATGGAAATTAATAACAGAAATCCAAAGTTTACTAAATGATCAAGTTTTAATCCTTTTAATCTCCTTTACAAACTGGAATAAATTTATTATTCGAGTAAAAAGCAATCGAAGAAATTCTACGGGCATACCCCACAATTCAGGAGAAATATGTTCTATAGTCATTCCCCTACAAAAAAAAAACAGTGTTCTATGGTCATTTCCACACACTTCAGGATAAATACAAGTAGTCCACAATGTAATAGCTCAGTTTATCATCAACATCTGATGAAGCCATTGTGTTGGCGAAAGGATATTGACAGGTTTTTGAATTAATTGTAGTGAAAATCAGAAAACTATTGAGTTTTATTTAAATTATGATTTCTTATTTATAAATTATCTGCTTTCTCTGACAGAAGCATCACCCCAGCAACAAGTCCTACGACTACCTATTGTCAGTACGAGCAAATGTTACAGTGTTTACGGAAAAACATTACCTGTAACAGATGATCATCTTTGTGCTGGAGGAGACTTCGGAAATGACGCTTGCAGTGGATTTGGAGGGTCTCCATTATTGGTACAGCAAGGAAACACATTCTATCAGGTAACACACTAAATTTCATGGGGGTATATCTTGGTGAAAGATATGTTGCAGATTACTTCATAAATATTTCAATACTTTAAAATTAGTAATACGACTATTATCTAGAAAAAACTTATTGAAGCAGAGAAAAAACTAGAAACTCTTGGAGATATCTAGATTTAATAGAGAGTGTAGATTTGCTGAAAATATTATAGTTGCGTTATTATAACTTGTCCGATAAATTTCACTATAATCAATTTGCATTTCAACAACTAACCAGTATTTATAACTGACTGAATCAACTGCACACAAAATAATTTGATATAATGATGATAAATCGATGCCCTATGTATATATCATCTGAGAAAAAGTATTGTGAGTAGTTTGATTACAACACTCGAACCCAGAAAAAAATAGAAATTTTTTTTTATTACGGCATTATCGAGAATGTAAAAATGTAAAGGGCGAAACTAGTCGAATTGTTCAATAAATTGTTGAATAAAGAATTGTTCAGTCAGTGATTTTTAGACAAGTATCTATTATTTCCTCCCATTCAAATATGAAGCTATCACAGAGTTGATTCATCGTCCATTGAATTTATTTTGAATTCAATTTCAAATGATATATTGCTAGAAATCTAACTTGAGATATAGGTTTCACTACTGCATAAAAGATATTTTATAATATTTGGGTTAATTGGGTATTGAGTAAGGGGTTAATTTGTAACACCAGTTCTTAGTAAAAACTTCAGTTTAAGGATGACTTTAAAATTGAACAAAATTTCCAAAATTTCGGGCTGAATTTCTACAGCATTGCGAAGCTCCCATAGAAAATTTCATATAAAGAAAATTTAAAAATTCAACGAAGAAGTCAGAATTCTGAGAAAATAAGAAGAGAAAAGCCGAAAATTTTCAACGACCAATTCATTTTTCGTTTTTTATCTATCATTCCATGAGGTGTAAATATTGCTGCTTTAAAAAAATGCATATATACTGTACAGTATTTCCTTCAAAATTAATACGATTATAGGAGAAAGAGATTCCTTTCTAAACTCTCGGTGAACCATCATTGAGTAAAATGATCTAATTTTTCTCTGGGTAGTTTGCAAAACTTACATTGAGAGAAGTCCACAAAATGGTGAATTGAAGTGAAAAATTTCCACATTTACTGTCATTTTCGTAATACACTGTTAATGGCGGATGCGCGCTCTGTAAAAATTTGAAAATGTATCGTTCTCAAATTTCAGGTTGGGATATTATCCTTCGGTTCAGACCAGTGTGGAGCAGGTGGAGTTCCTAGTGTTTACACAAATGTCAAGAAATACGTAGATTGGATCAAAGAAAACACGCCATTGATCTATAATAATTAATTGGAAATCGTGAATTAACACTAAAACGTAGAACACCAAATCCGAAGCCGTATTAGCATTGGAGAAGACAGTTTATGTTTCAGAATTGAATTATATCGTATAAATTACATATAAATAGTTTTTGTGTAATATATCTGTTTCTCTGTGATTTTGTAAAAATGATTAATATGTACAAGTTAAACGCGCAACTTACATTACTAGATCGCGTTTTAATGACTGCCTACACTTACAATGTAATATACTCTTCATTTTTCATTCTTTCAGTAAAGTTCTAGGCATTTGACATGTCTTCTTTTGTTATCTACACTGTAATACTATAAATAAATAGAATATTAGTTTCCGAATTTCATTTATTGGATTAAAAGTGGCATTTCTTGATATGAAGATTCCATCTAGCCAGTGGCGTAGATTGGGCTTCAGAAGATAGTAGGGAATAAGGAAAAAAACCTGAGAATACTTATAAAATCATCAATTCCGAAAATAATTGGTATTCTACGTTCAGTGAAATAATATCATTATATAGAATAATATTGATATTCGCCTTGAGCATAATTCAATGTTTAAGTGATGGTGATCTGAATTTGAAAATAACTTCATCTTCTGAAACTTTTTTATCTAACGGAAATGAAAAAGGTTTTTTTTCGAATTCAATAACATACAACATATAATGTATTGGTTATGCTAATAATGAGAAAATCAATAGAGTTTCCAAAATTAAGTATCTAATTCTTCAAATTTAGCTTACAGTGAAAGTTTGAAATATATTCCCTGTATGAGTCTACAAAATAACAAAAATATTGGATGTTTGCAGTTACAAGGGTGGGGTGAGAAGTTCCGGCCTGACCAAGAAAAACGATGTTATAATTTTTTTTTGCTATATTTTCAACATTATCTCCATTAACACTGATACATTTCCCATACCGGTGTTTTAATTTAGTAATACCAGTTTTAAACAACGTCAAGTTCAGTGGCGTAAATAATGCAATGCAACCAATGCGGTGCATTGGGGCGCAGACCTGGGGGGGCGTGAAAAACTGATATTCTGGAAAATGAGTCTACGAATAGGGGCGCACAGGAATACTAGCATTGGGGCGCAGTCAGACTAGTTACGCCACTGGTCAAGTTCCTCGAAATACTGATTTATAATTTCGATAACTTCTTCGTTGCTCTCAAATCTTTTACCACCAATCCCTTTTTGACGTTAGAAAACAGGTAATAGTTGATATCAGTAGATCAATAGAGAATGCGGCATCGATTCAAATTTAAATTCGTGGATTTCAAACATGGCACCATCGACAAAATTGTGAACCTCGTGGTTCAAACGTTGCAATAAGTATCGACCAGTGATTAAAAGTGAATAAAAGTATTACCCTTTTTACGATAATCAATGTATATAATTCCTCTCGCATCCCAAAACCAGTAGCCATAATCTTGTTTGTCGATAAAATTGTTTTCGCCTTCTTTGGAGTTGAAACCTTTCCAACCATTTGTTTTGACTGTTCTTTATTTCTAGGAGTTAGTGATAAACCCAAGACTTATCAACAGTTATGAATCGACGCAAAAATTCTTTTTGATTACGCCTATACATCGCCAAATTTTCGGCAGAAATGTTGAAAAATTTGTCGAAAAAAAATTTTGGTCGAGCGTTAGCAAACGCGGCACCTATCTTGTACACAGCTTCTCCATGCTCAGAAGTTGTGCAAAATATTTCGCACTCGTTCAGCTAATATCCTACAGGTCTCCGATATCTCTTGCACTTTCAATCTGCGGTCTTCCAATACTAGTTAGTATTACTAGATACTAAATTTTCTCAATCATTTCTGAAGTTGTGACAACGGGCGGTGCTGAGTGAGGCTCGTCAAAAACCCATTCTGAATTCAGAAACCCACTGCTTAATAGTTAAATATGATGGGAAGGAGTCTCCTAAAGTTGAATCCATCTCTTCTTCTATTTGTTCTGGTGTAAAACCTTTCAAATAGAAGTATTCGAAAGTAATGTTTCCATTTCACGAAAACAGCGAAAGTGTCCGGCGCAACGTGCTCTCAAACGCAAACTAACGTAGCGATTGGACTATGAAGTTTAATAGTACTGCAGGATGCCGCTTGAAAGGTAGACCTAGTGGCGCCATCTCTTCAGGCCGAAAACTTTTCATCTTACCCTCGTACATCAAGTTATAACATTAATTTTGAACAAGGGTGTACGACTTGTTTCATTCTATTAAAGAATGATCTAGAATAAATTACCAAAGCATCGAAAATTGTACTATTGATTTCATTAATAGTTTTTATGAATTTGAATCTAATGAATCGTATTTCCGGTGTTGGTAAATATTGGCAAGATAATATTTCATTATATACAAATTGCCACTTCGTTCTAATCCATATTCACAGACTTCTTTATATAGGAATGATTTGTCGGTTGAATAATTATTTTAATTATTTGTATCTATCTTTTCCGGTAAGCCGTTCAAAATAATTATATTTAATCAATGTCTTCAATAAATTTCACTTTTTCTTTGGGTTCATGGTCCTGTTTTTATGGAAATCAGATGTTGTCTGACCAATAATATTTCAATATGGAATTGAATTAGTAAATAATTGTTATCAAGTGATTCTAAAGCTCGTAATCATTTTCATTTATGAATTGAATAATAAGAAATAGTTAACAAAGGAGATTTAAAATCGAATTGGCATTGATAGCTCCATTTTTTTATATTCAATAGTGTTTGCGTTGACTTGATATAAATCCATTATAATTGAATATAAACTAAAATTCAAACACTTGAGCTTTTGATTTACACATTATTAACAACATAGCATGACGCGTTTCGTCGTTACAAACGACTTCTTCAGATGCTAACAGATTACTGGAATTAGTATTCTGTTAGTTCTATTAGCAGTATTGATGCTAGCAGAATATTGATTCCAGTATTCTGTTACATCAGAAGAAGTCGTTTGTAACGATGAAACGCGTCATGTTATGTAGTCAATAAATTGTAAACCCAAAGTTCAAGTGTTTGAACTTCAGTTTATATTCAACTATCACATTTATTCAATGAATACAGTAATTACAACCAAGAGAATGCTCACAAATAGACTGAATTCAGTTTTGATGAAATCAAAATTCAAAATTGGTTTTTTGTCTCTTTAGTATTAAGAGGAATATTTCTGACTTAGCATTCGTTTCGGTAGTTTTAGTCTTCTTCGCCATATATTTCAATAGTAAGTACAAATATTCAGAAAATATTGAATCCTTATAATTAAGTAATAGCTCATACTGCACAAAATCAAGTTAAAAAATATATATCGAGTTGAAGAGTGAAACAAAAACTCAGAGACATACCGTTTATAATATAGGTATAGGTATAGGCATATACTACCTTGCAATAATAGCAGTAAATTCTTTATAGTTCAAAAATCGCAAAATTTTAAAGGACGAAATAAAACACATAAATATGCAAAAACCCAAATCACAGTCTTAAACATAAAATAACTGAAAAACACGATTTTGATTACAATCACACAACTATTTACAATGATTTGATAAACCTTAGAAACAACACTCATAGAATGAATACACAACAATCAACAAACATCACATCTCAAAACTTATTCTTTCATGATCTACCATCAATTTTACACACATAAACCCATAAAAATATTTCCATATACATATTCTGGATGAGTATATAAATCTCAACTATATGAATAATATGTATATACATATAAATCACACTCATTTGAATCACCTTGCTTACCATGAGTTCTTCAAAGGTTTCCTCATGGCGAAGAAGATTGAAACTTCCGAAACGAATGGAAGCCAGAAATATTCCTCAAAATACTAAAGAGACAAAAGAGCCAATTTGATTTTTTTCAGAAAAATAAGTTTGACATTTAATATCTATTTTTATCCATTGAATTCAATTATTCATTTTTGACAAAGTTATATAACGAAACCTCAACAAAAATAAAGCTTTTAACATTGAAATTGCCTGTTATTGCTAAAAATATTAATGAACATATATATATATATATATATATATATATATATATATATATATATATATATTTTTTGAAATTGATTTATTGCCTGTTTAAAATCTTTTATTTCGAAAGTTTTTAGCAATAACAGGCTCTTTTTGATATGAAAAAGTTTATTTTTGTTGACGTTTCGTTGTTAAACCATTGAACAATGGTTATTTCGTTGAAATAACCATTGTTTCAGCTGAGATTTATTTTTTGGTTTTCTTTCCATGTATTTGATTTTATTATAAGAAATTTGTAACCCGGTTTTTGCGCAATTTCATGTAGTTTATATTTATTATTATATATATATATATATATATATATATATATATATATATATATATATATATATATATTATTAAAATAATTATATCATTGTTTGAAATTTGATGAAAAATTTCTACATTTCCTGTTCCATTTCTTGAGAATGCCCAAATTCCCCGAATCATGACAGAACAGTTATGTGAATTTTCTATCATCAGCTTCATTGAAAACTTATTCTGCATTTTTTTGTATAACTGACTAATATCGTAAGAATCTGATCTAAAAGTTCGAAGAAACGTTGAAATTAGTGGAATGAACGGAAATGAGCGTCTATGATATCGTGCAATAAATGAGCAAGCATAAAAATTTCCAAGCTTTCAACCGCATTTCAAGAAACAAAAGACATGAACTTGCAATATTAAATCAGTATTAATTTACTATGGTCGACAGTAAAATAGAAAAAAAATAGAGTAGACCGTATTACGACCGTCGAAGCATTGTTACAATATTATTTTCAAGGAAAGAAATGAAACAATATTGTCTTTTTACAATAGTTTTGAAATAATAATTGGCGTGAGGTATTATTTCCTAAAACATTATTTCGTTCAAGATCAGTATTGCAAAATCAGGATATTTTGCGAGAAGTATGACAAGGTAAGGTCAGATGACTGAAATATATGCGGCAATATTCTAATTGGCAAAACAAAAATAAAACATGTTTGTTTTTATTGCATCGAGTGATACACAATTCGAAATTTGTTGACCTATAGAACCATATATCAGTTTTTTTGCGTAAAAGCTATATTCTAATTAATTGCAAAGGACAAGTATTTTGTAACCTGTTCACAGTACAAATAACCTGTTGGAAATCCATCAAAACTCGAGAAAAAGACGAACAACCTAGATATGAACTAGTGTATATATATATATATATATATATATATATATATATATATATATATATATATATATATACATATATATATATATATATATATATATATATATATATATATATATATATATATATATATATATATATATATATATATATATATATATATATATATATATATATATATATATTATTATATATATTCATTATTATTATTACGATTGTTTCCCATGACTAGAGCGACTGAACTTGAATTCGCAATCATTAGGAATTTTGCTTCATCTTTCTTGCCTACCAAAAACGCTTCATCATCTCTGAATGCTCTTTCTTCCGCTCATCTGTCCACTTTACTCCAGGTTGACGATTTGATTTCTGCTCAATTTTCACATATCCGATTTTATAGCGACATTCAGTGCGATCTTCGAGATTTTTTATATTGATCTGTTGTATATCCTTTTGGACCTCTTTTAGCCACTCTGTTCCGCATTTACTATTCAGAATAATATCGAGTAGTTTCTTCGGTATTCTGGACTGTTTCATTCTGTAAACATTTGCATAGAATTTTGCTCGTCGTTTTCTGATTTCTTCCGTTATCGTATTTGTCTTTTGATACAGTTCATTTTGAGGTCTTTTCATCCAAATGCCGTTGCTATTGATTGGTCCGTAAATCTTTCTGAGAATTTTTCGTTTTTGTTTTTCTATTTCTGTAATTTTTGAATGGCCGCCAATAACCATTGTTCCAGCTGCGTAGATTGCTTCTGGAAGAATCGTTGTGTTATAATGCCTCAATTTGGCGCCTCTCGAAATGCACTTTTTGTTATAGTGAGCCCATGTTAGTTTGTAGGCCCTTTGGAGCTTGGTAATTCTCTGTTCATTAGCGATTCGGTTTGAACCTGAGGACTGTATAACTTCCCCGAGGTATTTAAAATGGTCTACTTGCAGAATTTCACCCTGTTTTGTCATAAAAGAAGATCTATTTTTTGGTTTTCTTTCCATGTATTTAGTTTAATCATAAGAAATTTGTAAACCGGTTTTCTGCGCAATTTCATGTAGTTTTTCTACGACGCGAATGGCTTCATTTCTGTTGTCTGTGATGATAGCAATATCGTCTGCAGAGGCGAGACATTTGACATTTATTCCATTTTCTTTTTTAATACCCACTTGTATGCCCTTTACGTCGTGAAGTTCCCATTCCCTAATGATCTTTTCTAAAACAATATTGAAAAGAATTGGCGAAAGTCCGTCTCCCTGCCGCACACCGGTTTTGATTTCAAAGGGATCTGATATTTCGCCCATAAATTTTACCTTGGAAGTTTTACCTGTGAGTGTCTGTAATATATATATATATATATATATATATATATATATATATATATATATATATATATATATATATATATATTTCCTTTGGAGTGTATGTTCCAGAAGCTGGACTGGAGCGAAAAGGATTCAATATAATATAAATGGCCGCTAGCTTAGCCACTTTAGGCTCCCTGACGATATAGTCCTCTTCTCCCACAATATTACCGATCTTCAAGAGCACATCAATGAACTGAACATCGCGAGCAAGGAAATAGGTCTGGAAGTAAAGACCGCAAAAACAAAGATGATGCTAAGCCCTTTCTGCATCAGAGCGCAAATGGAGGTGTATGGATCCCCATTAGAACCAGAACAGCTTGAGATACGGTTGGCCGATTGAAACACATCTTCAAATCAGATGTATCACTATCCTTAAATAGCATAGTGTTTGCCAATGCGTATTACCAGCGATGACCTACGCCAGCGAAACTTGAACTCTGCTCTCATCCAGAAGCTTCGAACAACCCAGCAGAGTATAGAAAGATACATGATGGGCCTAACCATACGAGATACAATGCGCTGCAGCTGGATAAGAATTCAAACAAAGGTGAGGGATGTCGTGGAATGTGTAAAGAAGCAAAGTGGAAATGGGCAGGCCATCTAGCCCGAACAAGAGATGAGCGTTGGTCAGCTGTGGTTGGTGATTGGGAGTCCAGATACAGGGTAAGACCAAGAAAGCGCCCTAATGATCGATGGAATATGGAGCTCGTGGATTGGATGGGCGTTGCCTGGAAGAGAGAGACTGCCTAAAAGTTAGTTAGTGCCTTTCAAAAGTTAGACTCTAAGTGAGTCTAACTTCAAAATGGGGTAACACCCCGAAACAATTATCGGGGATTTATTTATTATAAATTTCGTGAAACCGAGCAAAGTGTTTTTTATTTGATATATAAAATAAATACTTGACAATTGTTAACATGGGTTACCCCATTTTCAAAAGTTTCACTTCAAGTGAGTCTAACTTTTGAAAATGGGGTAACACCCCGAAACAATTGTCGGGGATTTATTTATTATAAATTTTGTGAAACCTAGCCAAGTGTTTTTTATTCAATATATAAAATAAATACTTTACAATTGTTTCGGGGAAAACTTTTCGAACTTGTCTAACTTTCGGAAATTCCATTTTCGAAAGTTAGACTATGAGTGAGTCTCACTTTTGAAAATGGGGTCACACCAAAAAACAATTGTCAAGTATTTGAAATTTGAAATTTTTTGATTTTTCATTCAAATTGATTTTAAATTTTGTGAAACCTAGTCAATTGTTTTTTATTTAATATATAAAATAAATACTTGACAATTGTTTCGTGGTGTTACCCAATTTTCAAAAGTTAGACTCTAAGTGAGTCTAACTTTTGAAAATGGGGTAACACCCCGAAACAATTGTCGGGGATATATTTATCATAAATTTTTTGACACCTAGCCTATTGTTTTTTATTTAATATATTAAACAATGTTTCACTAAGAGATCAGCGAACACTCAGTCAACTTTATTAAAAATGAAAAGGCTTTGAAAAGAATAGAATTATCGATTGAGTTACATAAAAACCGAAATACGCATAATCAATGCCGTTGTGGTTCAATTAATTCACGAACTACTTCTTTATGCTCGAATCAACAAGATTAATTCTGGTTCGATTATCAGCCTAATTTTCAATCTATCTCGATGTAGAAACAATGACATCGGTCATGTAATATAAATTTTCCCAAATGGGTTATCTAAACGAAAATTCATTTAAATTCACCACTAATTTAAGTAGTATTTTCTTGAAAATTAGAGTTATCTAACTGTTGGGATGGTATCGAAATAACGAAAGATTACGTATTCGCTCAGAGAATGTAAAGTATGGCACAGTATTGCAGAAAAACCGCGAAATAATAATGGAACTTCGAATTACAATCGTTGAAAAAGTAAGACAATATTTTCAAATTGAATTGATCAATTGATCTGAATATTTCCTATGTGAAAGAATGTAAATTTGCTTGAGGAATATCTGAACTCTTATAATTTCAGATTGAGAGCATACGTATTGAAACAATATAGAAGCATGGTTCAAGAGAAATATCTTACATAATATTCAACAAGTTTTAAAAATGGAAGGAAAACACAAGAAACAGTAGCAATTGTGAACTTGTGAAAATAAACCTGTTAATTTGATCTTGCACTGAGAAGCATAAAATTGAAAACTGCCCAAGAAAAAAGAAGTTGAACGTTATTCATTTCATGAGTCAATTGTTGGGTTAAGAAAACGCATATGACAAAGAAAAAATGTATTATCTCTACAGTTTTCAAGAAATTAAGATGAGACTGGAGAAAAAGGATTTTAAGGGAAATATTGCAGACGAGTTGGTGGTATTTTTGTTAAAGTTCGGTAGCCAATTGAGGGTAGTTATTATCTCTTTTGTTTCCTAAAAATTTATGTATGACTCTCTTGGCAGCTTACTAAGCTTCCTTTTCTTTCCCTTTCAAAACTGAATCGAATTCAATGCCCTTTACAAAATGGTGTATTTGTGGCCCAACACAAATGCCTTCCTTGACCTTTGCATCACTGGATTAAGGAAATTTGTCTCCTTGAAAAGTGTTTACTAAAAAAGAAGTATTTTCTTGAAAGTATTATTGAAAATTATTTAAAGGACTGCCTTCTCGGATCATGGTTTTCACGAACATTTTCGTCAAGCCTAGCTTGATATGTGGGTAAATTTTTTGGATCAACGAGTGGTTAGGCAATTATGTTTTTCTCACTAGAGTTAATATTTCTTGCATGACAATCTATCGTCTATGTGATTAGTGGGTTCCCACCAAATTATTGGCATAGAAAAAGTCATGGATTTTTGGTTTCCTACCTTCTTACCAAAATAATGTTGATATGCAGTCTTCTGAAGAATTGTAAAATTGCTTTTTTGTAAGGCAAACGTTATTTCGCCATAAAAGTAATGAACATAATTTAGCATTCTGTGCTTAATCATTCTTTCGAATAATTCGTCAAAGAATTATCGAAAATTTACTTTATAATAAAGTTTTAATATTGATCATATGATATATTGAATGTTATTGGCGTTTACTTGATGTAAATCCATTATAATTAAATATAAGATAAAATTCAAACACTTGAACTATATGAACGTGTACGATGTGATCCTTCCATTGCCTTTTGAGGGATAAATGTTAGAGAAATATTGAAATCGATGCCACACCTGATGCAAGTGTCAGATAGCTGTTTGGTTCTGCAAGGAACTCGTCAGTCGCACTATTAATTAGTTATACTAATAAGTTTTAATTCATTCATTACACCATCTTTCAGTACCATCAGCATGATAACTTCATTTCCTTGAAAATATCGCTGAGTAGGTCCCTGAAATACGAGAAGAATCTGCGGCGACTAGTCACATCCTGATAAGGCCACCTCAAGATAAGGCAACAAGATCTCTTCCCTTTCTGTCAAACAACTGTCAAACGACAGTCAAACGATAAACATCGTTCTATTGCATTCAACATTTCTCATACAGAAATAAGGGCTACAAAAATTCATTAAATAGCTATTCACTTGACTTTAGATCATACTGCAACGAGTAGTCGAGTCAATGTGAAAGTTGTAGAAATGCAGAATACACGGGCCACAGTAAATTCACTCACAAACCAATTGAAAAGATTTGGCCATGTCCACCTCGATATAATAGTACCTCTACCTCCTTCAGAAGATACAAGTTATTAATTGACAATGACAGATGAATTAATACAATGGCCAGGAGCTGTCTAATTACAGATATCACAGCAGATACAATTGCGACAAAATTCTACAAGAATTGGATATCACGTATTAGAAAACCTTCGCGATTCACAACGGATCAAGGACGGCAGTAAAAGAGTAATCTCTCACAGCAATCAGCTCATCCACAAGAGATTCGAAAATATGGACCACTTATTACTGTCCACAATCGAACAGCCTCATCGAAGAATTCCACCGTCCACTGAAATCAGCCTTAATTGCATCGAATATTGGACTACATTGCCAACAATATTAGATTTCCATGAAGAATACAGGGAGGTTAGTACCTTCCCCAAATGTTATGCTAACTATGTGTGACACTGCGGAGGAAGTATGCGGCGACTAGTCACATCCTGCCACCTCAAGAGAAGGCAACAAGATCTCTTCCCTTTCTGTCAAACAACTGTCAAACGCCAGTCAACCGATACATTAAATAAAGTTGTTCATGCTGAACAGAGTTTGGGTATACATCTTAATAAACCCCAATAAATTCGTGAACCTACTACTAACGCAACCTGTTGATCTTTGGAAACATCATATGATTTGACGTCTATTTGACATTTGTCAAATAAACGTTGAAATTTAGTAGAGACCTATAGAAGAGATGTGAACATTCGATGCTTGTTGTGTCTATGATCTGAGAGATGTTTTCTATTGATTGCTATATATGGAATTATGAAATATTAATCACTTGACGATTTTCCTCACTTGGAGTCATAACAAGGTGTTTGGAGATTGTAATCGTTGCCTCACTTCCATGGACGTGGCACGAGACTGACGATTTTCTCGCTGAACGAAACAGCTATCTCGCACTTCCATCAAGTGTGGCATCATATATATATATATATATATATATATATATATATATATATATATATATATATATATATATTATATGTAATGTAATATCTAAAATGTTACATATGTCAGTGATGTGCATGGGTATAATACTAGAAATACTGATAGTTTTTATATCCATAGTTGTAAGCTCTGCAAATCCAAAAATGGCATATAATATGACGGATTTAGATAATGTCCGTAAAACAAGGCTTTCAATAATTTACCAAATATATTGAAAACTAGTACTAGTATAAAGATATTCAAGCGTGATCTTAGAAAGTATATTTTAACTAATGAGGTAGGTATATAATTAAAATATTGACAGTTCAAAATATGTAAAATATGTAGATTTTTGTATAGCTTCAGCTGATATATATATATATATATATATATATATATATATATATATATATATATATATATATATATATATATATATATATATAATCAATTCCTAAATTTCTACGGAAAACGTTTAGTAATGAAATGAAACAAATCGGAGATGAGCAATCCCCTTTTTATGAAACTGTAACAAATCAAATTTTTATACAATAATTTTCATGAAATGCAAAAAATATCTGATCGTTCCATTCGATTTTTCAACATTCATTAAATTTCATTTGGTTTCACAAATAAACGCATTTGTACATCTAAAAAGACGAAACGAATTAATAATCAAAGCAAATTTTATCTTCTGAACAGATTTCAATTTTTTTCACCACAATTTCATTAACGCTGGGTTAATGAAATATATTAATGTTTAGAAATCGTTTAGTGAAATAATTACATTGATGTTTGAAATATCTACTTGTTATTTCATTAATATTATTATCTGAAAGTTTCGTAAAAAATTTCATATTAAAAAAAACTTGAGTTAAATGAAATTCTTATGACTTTGAAACTTTTGATTATTGTGATATATTATCATACAATTTCCAGAATTGGTTTGTAAAATTAATGAAGTATTTTCATTATGTTTTCGGAAATCGTCTGGATAATGTGCCTTCATTTACGTCTTAATCTTATGATGGTACATCCACGGCCGACTTTAAACAGGTATGAAGAGCGTAGCTGTGTTGCCAAATTAAGTTAGTGGTCTACTCTCCTAGTCGGTTGTTCCCAAACTTTCAAGCATTTCAACTCTTTCTTTATATTGCGAACAAACAAGAAATATTATCAGTATTTATAACATATAGAATATTATATTGGGTATTGTGAGCACATATTTCTGTAACAGAAAAATGTAAAACATTTATTATTGAAAGAAAACAACGATGTTTTCGATAAAGCCCCACTGCGTCCTATTTGCATTAGTATACCAGCTCAACTAATGGCGGGATTATTAGACCACTAGGATACCGTAGCAGATATTCATTTCATGGCCTTTACTAAAGTTGTCCGTAGTACATCATACTGTACATAGTAATTTAGAAATAAACAAGATTTACTTACGTTTACATCAAGATTTGAAAGGTTTCAACTCATTGATCAGTTCCGTCGTTATTATATGATTATTTATCGAGATACATAATCATAAATTTATCGTGATAATGAATCAATCGAACTTTAATACGGTTATTAATCCCTAAACCAGATATACTTTTAAGTGCTTTTGGAATTTGCACTATCATGGGCAATGATGGTCTAAAATGAGTCAATAGCCCTAAATATATCAAACTTGAAACACTTGGCTCAAGTTTCACTGTGTATATTAACAACTCTACATATGTTTTCGGTCCATTATACAGAAATAATAATATTGATGGATATACTCATTGAAACAGGCCAAGTATTTCAATTTATTATTCAACATAATTGTTCACCAAGTGATAAACGAAACCTCCCTGTTATTTACCCATATCAATTTCGAAAATATTGGAAAATTGATGTTACATTCAGCCAAGTATTTCGAATGAGTTATACAGAAAAATATTAGTTTGAATATTGAGAAAAATTATGAGGAATGTCATTAACCTGTAATTAATCCTGATATTCTAAAATTTTTCTAAATTAAAAATTGTGATATTGTGTTTTCTTCGATTTATATGACCTACTGATTCCCTCAAACTCTTAACCGAAATATTCAGAAATAGACCAGAGAAATGCGTTGTAGAATACTGCATTATATTCTATAAAAATCACTCTGGTAGTTATGATTTAAGAGAGTTTCATATTATGATTCTAATGTCTCAATTTGAGTTATGAATGATTTCGTTAAACCCCAGATTAAATTTCACTCAGTTTTGACACACGCAACATTTCTCTGTCAACCTAAAGAGAAACTCTCTAAAAACTGATTCGGAAACCATTAGACTCATCAAACCATAGAACTAATTAGCAGTTTGGGATACCCTAAAGCTTTGCGGGCCTAAACAGCACCATAAGTAGGTATATTGTTCTTGCATTATATAAGCCCAATTAGGATATTTTTCTGTGGCGTAGCGCCGTGACAGACCACAATATTCGGTGCGCGCGACCAACTCGGACTGGAAAGGTTAAGCAACAGTATTTCTATGTTCTTGAGATTGTCTTGTGCAAATTACTCCGTTTATGAATTGACGTTTGAACTTAAAATGGAAAGGCTAGTATTATAATCATATTTCAATTGGATTTCGTCTAACTTCACACGTACCATATGATTTATACCTTAAATGTCAATTTGTGTGTACATAAATTACCGGTATCAGTATCTGTGGATAAGTAATAATAGGTATTATATTACTTTGATGTGTAAAACAAGCACTTTCAATGAGCGGGAACTATTTTGTTATTTTATATTGTAAAGTAATCCTACTTGACTTCAAAATTATATCCTATAAATCTGATAAAAATATTATTTATCTTATTAATAAAATATTATTTAGCTGTCGTAATTCCAAGTATAACGTCAATTGAAAATAAAAATATATAAATGAATCCAGTATTCATTTTTATATTTTTACATTTAATTTCAATTACATTTTTATTTTTTTGTAGGTAATATACTTGTGAATTTCATTTAGTCTAATTCTTTGGAAAGCCTTCGCTCTACTTTGTTTTGAATTTCGATAAATTCGAATATAAATTTTAGTTACAATCAAGAAATTATTATAACAAAACAAATATATCCAAAATGAATAACATCAAAGTACATAATGTTAAATGTTATTCCTTCTAAACTGATAAATACAGAAATGGTTGATTTAGGAATGTGTTGAGTATTGAATATCCGAGACAGGTGTTGAACACTTAGTGTTCATCACTGCTGATGGTATCGTATACCGAAACAGTATTTTAGTAGACAATATATATATATATATATATATATATATATATATATATATATATATATATATATATATATATATATATATATATAACATCTTTGAAATTCTTGAAATACGTTCAATTTATCGAGTACCGAACTGTTGTTTATTCTTCAGTATTCGATATTTTAGCTATTCAGAATGTTTTATATATTTTAAAATATTTGAAGGTGTTTCCTTCTCGTAGTGTGTTAGTATAGGGCAATTAATAATAATAATAATGTATTTATTTAGCAGAATTGCTACATCATATTACAAAATGTAGTAATAACAAGTTAATTAAAAATTAAAAAAATGAAAAGTAAAATACTGTGAATCAAGTAAAGTACCAATATATGTGAATAACATAATATAGTAGAAAAGCAAAAGCGTTATACTTAGCACCTAACTAATATTACACGATAAACATCAATTAGAGTACTAGCAGAAACAAAGCCCAATTGAATTAGAGTGACTTTGAACTGTATTGCATTTGGTTGAGATGAACGTTATCAAAAGTCTTTTAAATAACTTTCACAGTTTTTTATATCTGCAGGAAGTCCATTAAATTCAATTAAACCTTTATACAAAATAGATTTCAGCTTTTGTGTAGTCTTACATTTTCCTAGGATAAAGTCTGTTTTGAATCTCGTATTATAATTATGTACATCTGTAAATAATCGAACTCTATCACTAATGTAGGTTGGTAACATATTTCTTTCAGTTTAAAAATGAACACTTGTACATTAAACACAACTCTTTGGCTAACAGATAACATATTTAACACATTAAGCATGGATTTGACAGGTGTATATCTATTATATCTCATAGCACTATTTTGTATTTTTTCTAATCGACTTATTTGATATTGAGGACAATTAAACAATAAGGTACAACAGAATTGTAAATGAGGAAGTTCAATGGCTTTATAGAGTGACAACTTTGTACTCATAGACAAAGATTTGCCGATTCGTGATAAGAATACTACTTTTTTAGAAAATTCGAATCCAAAATTGTATCCAAGTATTTGATATGTTCATCGTGAGCAATGGCTTCTCCGTGTACAGAAATATATATATATATATATATATATATATATATATATATATATATATATATATATATATATATCAATCTGCACATTTATCATTCGTGATTTCTTGGCGAATATACTAAATTTTGATTTTCCTGCATTCAAACTTAATCTATTATCACACAGCCACGCGAATAACTTGTTCAGTTCAATGTTCATATCCGATACCATTTGATGGAAATCTTCCCCACTATATACATCATCGTATCATCAGCAAACAAAGTTATTTTAGATTTTGCGGCTACCTGTACTATGTCATTAATATGTATTAAAAATGGTAACGGACCCAAAACCGTTATTAACCGTTTCCGGTTATTTTTGGCGAATAGATTTCGAATTTTGGGTGTCATTTTGAGAAAGGAGTCTTATTCTTCAAGGTGTGGGATTTCCCAAATTAATTGCAGTACAAACTAGATTATCTGGCCCTCAGTTATACGGATTCGCGATTATCCGGATTGCCAGCGGCGACGAATTTATTCTAACATGAATCTGTCGGAACTGTCATTACGCCCAAATTATACGTACATCATGTACCATTTCCTGATAAATGTTGATTTTCGTTGGTATGTATTTGTTGTTTCTAATTAATAATTAGTCCGGTTAATCGAGTTTTTACTGTACTTTGTTATTTTTGCAAATGTAATAGAGTTTATTGAATATCCGCTGATCTCTTTTTGAACATTGTTCGATAATGATTGAATGGAAAGGATTCACCTGATCTCAATCCCATTGAGAATGGAATATTTTAAAGAAACGACTGGCAAAAAATGGGTTGCACTACAAAAAAAAACAATTATTACAAGTGCAATTCAGGTGTGGTTGCATGGTGACGAATTGAAGATAATCTGCGCTACGCTAGTGGAATCGATGCCTAGACGAGTTCAAGAATTTATTTCTTCGAAAGGACGACATACTTCATATTAATATGAAGAATTTACGCTATTCTGTATGTATTTACTTCATTAAAAGGTAACATTTTACGAAAACATTGTTTTTTATCCTTTGTTCCAATTAATTCGAACAGCATAGTAGTAGTTTCACTCATTCGCTCACGAACAAAGAATTCCTAAGTTTCAAAGAGCCTACAAACTAACAAGGCGTAACATAAGAGAAGCATTTTGACAGGCTTAAAATTAAGGCATTCTAACATAACGATTTTTCCAGAAACTATCTAAAAAGCAGAAAAATGATGATTTGGGGCCATTCAAAAATAACAGAAAAAAAAGACGAAAAATTTTCAGAAAGATATATGGGGCAATCAACAGAAAAAAACACATTTGAATGAAAAGATCTCAGAACGAACTTTATCAAAAGACCAATGCAATATCTGAAGAAATTAGAAAAATACCAGCGAAAGACATGTTTAAAGATGAAACAATCTAGAATAGCAAAGAATGTACTCGATATGAAAGCAAAGAGTAACTGCGACACAGGAAGGATCAAAAAGGCCCAAAAGATGAAACTACAAATCGATATCAATAATTCCTTAAATCGTACGGAATGTCAATATAAAAAAGTGTGAGCAAAAATCTTTGTACCAATTTGGAATGAAATTGACAGATGAAACAAAGGAAGAGAATTCTGAGATGATTAAACCATTTTTGGAGTCAAAGAAGCTGAAGCGAAGGTCCTAAAAACCATTACTTCAAGTTCACTCTTACTCCTGAAGGGAAATAATCGATTGAATAATTATAATAAATATGTATGTATGAGTGCGATTTCTGATAGTGATAATGATTCACAGTATTCAATGCATGCTGGTCTTCTAAGACTAACCTAAAAGATATTAATTATTAGCTGAAAAATCTTGCAGCAGATGGGGTATTCATAGTATCAATTTATTGTTCATAAACTGAGTCACTCGACTATACGTTCTTGGGATCAACTTAAAGCGGTGGTGTCCTTTCCTTTCACTTCTCACTTTCCCTCTCTGCCGTGGCTGGTGAATTTTGCGCGCGCAACTTCATTCTTGTCAGGTAGTCTATGACCCCGACATGCAGTATTCACATAGAAATTAATAGTAGCTCATTCAAAATTTATATTTCTTAAACAAATTGACAGATTATCAAACAGATTTACTGGTGACTACCTAGAGTGACAACGTCTCTCCACTCTACCAGTGATAACTTAAACTTCAATTGTGTTCAAGAAATAAAATTTTGAATTACGAATTTACCGCGCGTTTTCTGATCAAATTTAAAATTTCCGTTTTTGATGTTTCAGATAAAATGACTTAAATTCTTGGTTTTATCGAACTTTCTCGTAGTGTTTTCCTAGTTTAACAACTGAGTGACTGTGATCTGTGATAATTTAGCTGATATAATTTTCGAACTACTTCTTTGGATTAAACAGAAATTTATTGGTGAGTGTAACATAAAACATTTTCTTATAATTTGCATCACTATCAATTCTTCATTGTTTAACTTGCATCGGATATTCGAAAGTAAAGTCGAAGTGAAAGGGAAATTGGTTTTAAAATAGACCTGGCCAGCTGGAGTTCCGTAATATTATTATTTCTGAAACAGTTATTACTTACCTAAGCTTATCATTATACATCTGAAAAATATAACAAGATAGTAAACAGTGCCTGGAGTTCGTGATATTTAAAAACAAAGTGAAATAATTTGAAAGTACTTTTATTTGATGAATGACTGGAAATTATAAATCTTTTTAGATCTGTAGTATCTTTTGTTCCTAGGCTATATTTCAAATAGTGAAGAAATATAGTTCACGTTAGAAGTTGATGATGTTTTTCTTACATAATTTATTTAATCAATGCAGAGTTTATAATAAACGAAACCTTAACACTTTCTAAAGTAGTCATTCTACATATCGGCTATTATGCTCATTAGGAAGTGTATTGGTTCTGCATAACTACTTTCTGATCAACTGATTACTACGATTTGATCATTTTCATGAAACAGTCTTAACTTTCCAAGTTCATATTGCGGTTATTGGAGTTGTATTCAGTATCTATTGTAATATATTTACATATAATCAGTTCAAATAAATAGAAAGAAATTTCCAACGAGAGCCGATCTTCATTGATTCCAATTGATATTATTTGAAGATTGTTAAACATATTTAGAGAAAATTTGAATGAACAATCCGAGAAGGTATACATATAATATCTATATGTCTATATCTTATAAGATATTTTGGGACTTTCTTGAGATGTTTAATGAAATCAATATTGTGAATAAAAGAATGGAATATGAAGTGTCTTAAAAGTTACTAAAAGTTATTAGAAGGTGTAAATACGAAAATTGTTATTTAAGTAAAAATCTTTTTGAAAAGAACCACCAGAAAGACATAATTTCATGAAAAATTTTCATAGAAGTATAAAATGAGAGCTGATGACTGTTTTTAATGGGTTGAAGATGAATCGATATGTCGATTATCCTTTCATTGTGAGTATGCAGCATCAATCGAGTCTGATGCTTAAATTAATTTAGTGTTTCCAATTTCATTAGTCTCAAAATCCAAGAAAATCAAAGAATTTTTTTCTCCAATGCTCATATGGTCGTTATGAAACTAACCAAATAATCAATAGTGATATTGGATAATGGCATCAAGAATATTGATATTCTTGATGACATTTAGTCATTGCACTGCAAACGTTAATTGAAGTTATTCATTTTGGTGATTATTATAATGAACTATGAACAAAAATTTCGTTATTTTATTATTTCCTTTTAGGTATAGATTTATTTTTAATGAAAGAAGCATCACGATATAACGAAAAATTAATGATGAAGTATGTACTCATCAGTAATTCGTTTCATGATTCATCAAATTTAATGGAAAAACAAAGAATTTTTAATTTTTTTTAATTCAGTGGACAGTTTAACGCCGGTTCCTAACGGCCAGTGGGCTTGTTATCAATGTACATTACCCAGCATATATCATTATTTAAACTAAGTACTTGAATCATACAACTTAGACAAACACTCATGTCTTCAGCGGGGCTCGAACCCAAGTTCTGCCATACCATAATTGGGTGTTCTCCCGACTAAACGGAGACCGGCAAACAAAGAATATCTCAGTTTAATACGGATGTTTCAGGTGCATATTTGCACGGAAGTAAAGAATAGTTAATGAGATATGTCGTAAAATAAGAAAATGTTTTAATATCGGTACTTACTAACATTGATTAATGTTCAAATTACAAATGTTCGAAAATAACACTATTCATTATATTGGTTGCTAACTAGCAAAATACGGGAGATTTATAACGAAGTTCTAGTCATGTTTTGAAGATGTAGATATAATTTTAAAACAAACTTTTCATCTTCTCCGACTTATTTATATCTCAGACACTTTTTGGTCGTAGGCCTCTATAGTGTTTTTCCATTCTGTTCTATCATGTTCCAGTCTTTCGAACACCTTTTTTGTGCTTGTCTTCGTCATCGTGAAGTTTTGTAACAAAGAATAATAGGGCGAGCAGGAGATTAGCAATACTTCGAACAATTAATTATCTATTAATATATTATTCTTCAATTTCAATGTCAACGAAAAAAGAAAATTTAATCTCCAAAGCAAAATAACTGTTATGAAGTTATGTAATGATGTTAGGTATTTTTGATTCAAGTACACCTTCTCCTTAATACTTACGTTATATCTAACGTACCTGTTTGTAATTTTCCTCTTTTTATTCTGATTTCCTGTTTTGAATGTTGCTTTGGTAAAAATACGTGAGAATAATTTTTTCGAGAAGAAAAAAGGTTTATATGAAACTGAATTTATTGAAAATATTGGAATACTTTTATGAAATGAAATATCGAAGTATTTTTATGCATTGAATACATCGAATTCTCGGTCCAGTTTCACAAAACTGTGTTAATTGCTTGGCAAATGTTTCTGAGTGTTACCCCATTTTGATGAATGGTAAACTGAACACCTATTCTTAAGATTAGTGCGCTTATGTTGGTAGGTAACTAGTTATTTTGCAATGTTTGTTTTAGGAATACTTTGCTGCTCAATTTGATTTTTGAATAATATAAAAAGCTTTCTTACCTTCAGACCCAAATTCACATTTTCTGTCCAATTTTGAATTAAAACCAATTTACTGACTAGTGAAGGGTCCTCTTGTTTATCTCTAGTACCACCTCTAAAATCAACTATAAAATTTGTGAAACTAAGCCAAATTTTTCAAATTCACTTTATAATATGATTCGACGATATGAATAATAAATAACATTATTTATTATCACTAAGTAATTAAAAAAAACCCTATTTCAAGGGATCAAAGAATCGTGTTTCAATCGTGAAATATTTTCAGAAGATCAAAAAAAAAAAAACACTATTTCTAGATCAACACACTTCTATTAACAGTAACTTCGTCGTGCAGACCAAAAGTTTGTAAACCCCAGTCAAACGCCAAATAAGTATTCTCTGTAAGTTGATCACACAGAAGTACCAGCTACACATTTAGAGATTGTGACATATGCCTTTTACGCGTTGACAGGTGTAGCTCTTCTTTTACCTCAAATTGGATTAATTGTTTCTCAATCTTGAAGACGCTCACATTTCTTCTATTTTATGCAACGGGTAATACCGCGTATTAGGTATTCCTTTTGCAATTACGAATATTACTTGTATCTAGCTATCGCGTGTGTTTGGTACGAGTGTAAAAAGGTCGAACATTTCGGAATTTAATAACGAAATTCATCGAAATCGTGTAGCAAGAGTCTTGAAGTCTAATAGAATGGAGAACTACGAGCGGTGTCCATTTGAGAACGATAACTATTGTTGTTTCGATGGTAATTGTTGAAATTGTTGAGTAAAATTCCATTTTAGAATTTTATTCGATACTAAATATAAATTAGTGAAATTCTTGGGAATATTATGTACTGATTTTGAGCTTTTCGAGATTCAACATACTTATTCCTCAATATTGACACAAAAAAATGAAGAATATTAAAAAAGAGGGAACTCATTATATTGATTAGCTATAGGTAAAATATTTACATAATAAAATATTCACTTAGTAAACAATAAATACATTTTATCTAATATAATAAAATTGATATATTGATTCATTCGTTGTTTTTCATGCACATCGGCAACTGATAAAACGTTTTTATTTCAATAAACATTAACAGCTGAATGCTGATGCTATACTTTTTATTTTAATGAACTTTAAATAGTGAAAAAATTTTTTTCATTATGATAATAATTTTTTTCATGTATCGGCATTTGAATTTTTGTATGAATTTGAATTAAAATCTTTATGTTTCGAAATGAACAAAAACTCAAAACACACGTGATGAGCAATGAGGAAATTGTTCAAATTTGTGGAAAATCATCAGAAAATTAGAAAATGAAATTAATAATGATATTGTTGAAGAAATCAGAAAATTGACATTGCTTGAACGAAAGACAAACATTGAACTTTACATTACGGTTCAATCATAGAATTTAACAACTCAAGTTCGACCATAGAAATAAAGACGTCAAATTTGAACATAGAATTTGAGTTAATATCATCATGAATCGATTGTTATGTGAAACTCTTGTTGATACCAAAACATGAATCCCATTTTGGCCTGTTTCGTTGAAATGTTGAAATGACACGAAGGTTTCGCTTGTCTCTTGGAGAAACATTATGTTGAAAACAATAAATTAAAATTAACGCACTTGCCTTAATTTTCACTAAATATTTTAAAACTCTACATATCTTTCGGGTGGATAACCAATTGTTAACTGCTATCAGTAACATTGTATACTCTTGATAATGGGTAAATCATGAGTTTTTAATATATTTAATGAAAATTAAGACAAGTGCTATCAAAGTATACTGCAACTTTCTTTCGATAATATTTTGACAAATTATTCAATAAAACATTATAGTAGAGCTGGCTGTGTGAAACATGAACAATACGATGTATCCATTATCCTTTTAGGGACAAATGTTAGAGCATATTGAAATCCATGCCTACATTCGTTGAAAGCGTAAGACAGTCACTGTTTCGTACTACAAGGTACTCATCAGTTACGCTACGTTTAACAAATGCAAGGCAACGATTTCAATTCTCACATACCCTCCTATTGATTGTGAGACAGAAGTATAGAGTAGGTCGTATGCATAGATTAATGTACATCTTAAATCTAAGGAATCAATGGAAAGCACATTAACACATCTAACATTGAAAGTTAAATCCTTTTTCACACGTCCTTATCAATTAAGATACTAACTACATTTTACAACTCTAGTTTTTTGGACAATTTCATCTAATTTGATGAAGTAATGCGCCATCTAGGTTGTGGTTGTAGAAACGCTCGTTGTCATTTCTCCACATATGGAAGAAATTTACTACAACAAAAAGAATTTTGTAGTTCTCGTGCTATATTATCGCGAAAGTTATGAAAAGAACTTTATAGCAGAGCTGGCTATATGAATCGCATTGTTCATGTTTCACATAGCCAGCTTTGTTATAATGTTCTTTTGAATAATTTGTCAAAAAATTAGCGAATCTCTACAAGTGCGATAATAACTATAGCACGAGAACTACAGAATTCTTTTTCTTGTAGTAAATTTCTTTCTTATATTAATTACTATCTGAAGCTTTTTGAGAATGAAATTGTTGGCTTATATTTTGAGAAAGAAGAAATTTTTTGTCAATAATACAATATTTACAGAAGAACTAAAAGAAACAAGATGTGAAATCTCCGCTTGTGAAACTGAATCGCATATTTCAATTGTTATCGACTCTATTTAATCCGAAGTATTTTAATATTATTTCCATCTATATAATTTATTTATCCGAAATATTGAATGAATAGTGAGGGTCTATTCATAAAGATGCAAATGACATTAGAGAAGTGGGCGAAGACAACTACAATCAATTTCCATTTCTCAGCGTTGCTTTCCAGATCACTAAAAATATCGAATTGACGTTTTAATGACAAGAGCGACCTCTTGGTGTGAAATAAATAGATGGCGATAACTATAGCTGTTCCCACATTCCACACAAAAATTTCAATAATGCCGTTCTACCGCTAATAAAGTAGTGTACGTAACATATGATTATGTTACAACTTGCGCCTATTATATTCAGTGTAGTAACAAAAGAACGAACTGGAGATTACGCAATAATAAACACACGATAAACAATAGAACCTGTCGCTATGGGAAGTAATGGTTATTTAGTCTTTCCACCGAACTGTTCGAACGTTTATTTTGTCAATAAAGTGTACTCAACTTATCTGTTAATGAACAATTTGGTTTTATATTACGATGGAGATATAGAACACTGATACTGAAGAATATTGCATCTAATTTGCAATAAAGTACAGTTTACTTTCATATGAAACTTGTAGGTAATTTGTGTGCTAATTTTTCGGTCAATGAATGAATTGTTTCACATGGCATTGTCGATCTTTGTACAATTTCTTCCGATTTAAATAAGCATTGAGATAAACTCTAAATGTGCTTTGTCAGTAACAGTTAACGTTATAACGGGTGTTTTTTTTAGAGGAATAGAACTTTAATTTGACATTATCTACTGTTGAAGATGGCGACCGATTAAACAGCTGAAAAGTGATTTATTCTCAGTTTGGTTTGGCAATTCATCATGAATAGACTCACGCCTGAACAACGCTTGCAAATAATGCAATTTTATTTCGAAAATAATGGTTCTGTGCGGAATACGTATCGCGCACTACGTCGATTTTATCGTCGACAAAATCGTCAATCAGAGCAGTTAATTCGATTAGCCATGGAACGTTTTCGCATCACGTTTACTCTTATTGATAATTCGCAGAGACGCCGTACTGCGCGTACAGAAGAAGCTATTGCTACTGTACAGCGTAGCATTGAGGAAGACCCGAATGAGTCCACCCGTCATCGAGCACAGGAATTGGATCTGTGTCCACTTTATGGAAGATTTTGCGTGAAGATCTTGGTTTGCGTGCTTACAAAATCCAACTCGTGCAAGAATTGAAGCCAAACGATCATCAAGCAAAGCGTGGATTCGTCGAATGGGCCCAAAACGATATTGCCGTTGTTCCCGATTTTCATAAGCCAATTTTGTTTAGCGATGAAGCGCACTTCTGGTTGAATGGCTACGTCAACAAACGAAACTGCCGCATTTGGAGTGAGGATAATCCTCAAGTGTATGTCAAAACACCGTTACATCCAGAAAAACTGACTGCTTGGTGCGCTTTATGGGCTGGTGGAATCACTGGTCCGTAATTATTCAAAAACGATGATGCCGAGAACGTTACAGTCAATGGTGATCGGTATAGAGCCATGATTACTAACTTTTTCATTCCTGAATTGAACAACCATGATGTCCAGAAGCTGTGGCTTCAACAAGACGGTGCAACATGTCACACAGCTCGTGCCACAATCGATTTATTGAAAGACGTTTGGTGACCGCCTAATTTCACGTTTTGGACCTCTGAATTGGCCTCCAAGATCTTCTGATTCAACACCGCTAGACTACTTTCTGTGGGGCTATGTAAAGTCATTGGTCTATGCGTATAAGCCATAAACGCTTGACCATTTGGAAGACACTATTCGCCGTATTATTGCGGATATACGGCCACAAATATTGGAAAAAGTCATCGAAAATTGGACGTCCAACAACTTCGAACAATAATCATATAATTTTTGAGTTCACCATAAGTTCATTTAGTTCTAGTGCATTCTATAAATGATGAATAGATGAATGAATATAAATTGACCACATGAATACAAGTTGATATATTAATAATAATGAAGTTATACGATACAATTAACATTAACAAATACAATCAACAATACGATAACAATTTTTCAATTTCGAATAAATCTGAAAACTTTATAAAATATTTGACAGATTTACGCATTTACGAAAATGTAAAATTGATAGAATGTTTCAGACATCAATCAGTTCGTCAATTTTTCGATGAAACTACGAGAAAAAATTTTTACAACTCAGATCGTTGTTCTTACGAATATGAATAAAGTAGATTCCTCATTAAATTGAATTCGAACTATACTCGAAACACTTCTGTGAATTATATAATTAAATGAAGATATTTTTCACGAAAAATTTATGTTCTATTCAAAAAAAACAGTATTGGTATGCATTTGCACAATTCCCACGTGAAAATCTTAATAATCTATAAACAAGACAATACCATTCTATATCAATAATATATTGAATAATTATTCAGATCAACAAGCCGTCATTCACAAGGTTGTGACTAATGAATATATTCATTCAATAAAAAAAGGAAACGTTCGTTTAAATGAATATTAACCTACCGATAGGTAAAAACGAATTTGTTTCGCAACAGATAAAACGAAGAGCCACTCTTCCCCCAATTAGGCGCATTCTCGACAAGAAATTGTTTCGATTCGAAACCAGTCTATTCAATCGATAGACCGTTACTATTTTTGTGCAGATGGAAAGTCATCCGAAAAAAATAAAGGAAACGTGGAGGTTAGACGTTCTGCCGACCAGGTCTGGTCGGTTTATCTCGAATAGAAAGTGTCAGTTACTATCATTTGATGTGCAATGTCGACTACGTGTTATTATAATTGAATGGGCAATTTTTATTCAGTATGTACTCAATTTCTGCGGAAATACACGTCAATTTATCTTCTTATCCATACCGGTACGGTGAGAAACTTCCTGATGAATCCGTACACGGTTTCTATTTCGTTTTTCATGTGTGAATTATTGTGTGATAGTTGAATTATCCGACAAAAACGGTAGTGTATTGTGTAGCTCGAAAATTGGCTTATTTTAACGAATACTTTCAGAGAATCGTTTATATGAACGAACTAATAATTTGATGTTATTGTCATTATCAAATAATGTTCTTGAAATGGCTCTAATTTTGAGAAAATGATTTATATCCATTTAGGGGTTGTGCTCCCGCTTATTTGCTGTTGAGGTTCGACACTAGGAGCCTCCACACCAGGATAAATTTGGGTGTATTGAAATTTTTATTGCATTTTCCCAATGATAATCTCGACTGTCCCGAGCTTCTGGGTAAACTCAATTTCTTTGTTCGTAAGAGGTGTACCACAAATACTTCACTTAAAAACCCACAGAACCAATCTTCTCTCCCAATCGCAGCTTAGCTTTGCATGTTCTACTGCAAACCAGATATCAAGTTGCTGTGATTTCCAGTGGGACTCACTTGTTTCCATCATTAATGTCTATTTAAATCTTAACCATTGAGGTATCTTGATTTCTTTTAGTTGGAGTTAGAAAATTTAGATACTGATATTATAGAATTAGATTATTACGTTTGATAATGTTTTATATTATTATCATTATTTTTCAATATTTTATATCTTTGTTATTATTGATATTTTTATTCACCAGTTTATATTTCATTATTCATTATTTATTTTCCTGTAATTGGGTAGTTACCTATTGGAAATATATGCTTATTATTATTTTGGTAAAATAGAGATACCTACTATTTGTTTATATATTTGCTCTGTTTATTGATTGAAACTTTTCATGTTTTCTCTGTTCGTATGTGTAGTGATATAGCAAAAATGTTCCTATACGAAACATGAAAAATAATTTACATTGAAGGGAGGGTGGCTTCCTTTTCGGATGAAAAACGACGAATATTCAGATCGATTGTATTTCAAAATCTTTGACTTATGGATGACTTATGAGTTTAACTGAGCAAGAATGCTCATTTCAACATATAGATCGTAGTAGTTTGTTCGATACATGAGAATTTTATTTTAATTTTGGCATATATACCACTTTCGGTTGAATCGGAAGTGAAGGAAAATTTTCTTATCCTAAATTTAAGCATCTGTAAAATTTCAACTGTTTGCAAACCAGACTAGATTTGAGTGTGACTTAATACCACTTAGCCATACACTTCATTGGTAATAGCAGTTTCAACTGCTATCAGGATTCCTTATACTGTTACAATCGACTTCGGAAGCACAGCTTCCTATGATTTAAGTTGTAAATCCTCCTGGAAAAGCGGAAATAGATCAATTGCTGATCCTATATGATTATAACTTTCGTATATTTCTCTTATGACCATAAAGTCTGAGTTCAAAAATTGAAGAATAGAGCTATACGAACAATCTTGAAATGCCATAGATACAGTCCCAATAGAAAACATGTTGAATCACTCAGAACTAATGTCAGTTGAACAGAAAAATATTTTAAAATTCTAATATATTCACTTTATTAATGAAAATTCACGTTTGAAATGAAATTGCTGTTCGTGTAACCAGCTGGCTCAACCAAACTCTTATAATTGATTTTAATTTTTCGAACGAATATCCTAGTATTTTCTTCTATTCGTGTATTTATTTTTGTAGCGATTATTTTCCATTAGGAGAGCGATTGAAGTTAAAATCTTCATGTTTAGCACTTTTGCTTTCGTTTTTTTGTTTCAAAATTCAATTTTATTTCAAGTTAGCGAGATGTTTCATGCTTGAAATTAACATGTGCGATTTCATTGCGACATTTCGACGATCTTATTAGGTTCTCTTAGACCATAGTGTCTGAGCACATAAAAAATGTACGCAAATGAATAGAGATTAGAGAAATATATAAAAACGAACTGTGTTTGCGAGAAAATGGCGATGAACTGTGTGGGAAGGTGTACGAGGGTGGGGTGAACATTTTCCGGCCTGATCAAGAAAAATGATGTTTCAAAATTTTTTTTGCTTCATTTTCAACATAATCTCCATCAGCATTGATACATTTCTCATAATGGTGTTCTAATTTAGTTATACCAGTTTTAAACGTAGATTTGTCAAGCCCCTCAAAATACTGATTTATAGATTCGATAACTTCTTCGTTGCTCTAAAGTGTTTTACCGCCAAGAAATTTTTTTAGGAAACAGATTATAGTCGCTAGGGGCTTGTCTGGAGAGTAGGGAGGATGCAGCGTCAATTCAAACTTCAATTCGTGGATTTTAGACATGGCAACAATCGACGAATGCGCTGGTGCGTTATCGTGATGAAACAAAATTTTTTTCTACACCACATGGGGTCATTTAGTTTGCACCTCGCCCTTGAAACGTTGCAATAAGTCTGCTTAGTATTGACCAGTGATAGTCTTGCCCTTTTCAAGATAATCAATGTATATAATTCCCCTCGCGTCCTAGAAAACAGTTGCCATAACCTTGTTGGCGTATAAAATTGTTTTTGCCTTCTTTGGGATTGGTTCTCCCTTTCCAACCCACTGTTTTGACTCTTCTTGATTTTCAGGAGTATAGTGGTGAACCCAAGTCTTCTCTTCAAGCTTCTTCAAACTTCTTTTATTTGTTTTGGTGAATAAACCTTTCAAATAGAAGTATTTGATGTTAGCACGTTTCTCCAATGTTTTCATTTTCACGAAAACAACGAAAGCGTCTCGTGCAATGTGCTCTCAAACGCAAACTAACGTAGCGATTGGGCTGAAACTTTACGTACAAGTTCAGTAGGAATTGTACTTACTGTAGGATGCCGCTCCAAAAGTACACCTATTAAAACTCTTCAGCCCACCCTCGTATGTACGTTTTAAAGATTCTGTGCCTGTAAATGTTCATCAGCTTAAATGATAACTTCTTATATTGAGTCCCGTCAATTAATATCTTATTGTTTTTGAGTGACTGAAAGTCTAATATTTAGGCAAAATTTCAGGAGACTTGCACTAGAAATCTACCTTCTTTCCCAGACAAGAATTGTTTTTCTCTATTCATTAATTTTTTGATAGCTCATTGCTGAATGCAGTTTTCATCATTATTACTACACTTTTTTCTTATCTTCATATACCGGAATATTACCGAAAAGTTGCGAACTACACCTCTGTTTCATCGCATGTTTTTACCATTATTCGATAAAATCAGCATAATATATTTCGAATGAGACAATATAATTAGAAATTAGAATGATATGCTTATGAAAGTGAATATTCGAATTAATATGTTGAAAGTGAATTGCTGTGGAATTCCAAGTATTGAAAAAAGTAATGCTCTATAAATAAACTAAATTCAGGTATAGCGTATCTCATCAATTTGATGCCAGAGTACATTTTCCGTGAAAAAAATGTAATTTCATTGTCGTTCCTCTCGTTCCTTTCCCTCGGGTTTCATAAATATGTAATGAATTTCGTGTATCTTCGACAGTGTGAACAGTATAATTTACATTTTCCCATGTTCCCAACTCAAGTGACATCGATTTGTCCCAATCCTAAGAATAATAGGAATATTTTACAACAAATATGAAATTTGTTCCGAAGGAATTTGAGTAAGAGGTAACTTATTTTTATGGAAACTACACGAGAATCAAAAATAGTGAGTTGACTATGACGCTTTAAACTTAATTCTAAAAAGCAATAAAATGAAATTACAACTTCTCGAGTTTTAAAAACCATTCGACATATTTTAACAGTTTAACTTAAAAATCTTCATTACGATTCGACTCTAGTCGAAGCTGGCACGAGTGAAAGTCATAAATTGGAAAGTAATTTTACGTACCTATTCCAAGTATTTTACTTTGAGAAGACTTAAAATTTCGTTCCTTCTAAAGTAATTCATGCAACATTTACCAACAGTTAGACTACTGCTCTGTTCTGGTATTTGGCTCAAGTGCTTATAAGTTTGGTGAATTGCAAAAAGCCCATAATAGGGCCATGAGGGTGATATTAAAATGTAGTAGATATACACCAGTGAAAACAATGTCAAGAACTTTGAATATTATGAGTGTAAAACGAAGGGTTATGTTTCGTACTTTAGAGCTTATATATAAGCTCTAAAGCTCGGGAACCATGTGGTTCCCGAGTACCTGACTGACGAAATTAGTAGCGTAGGCGATCATCACTCATATGCGACAAGAAATAAAAAAAATTTTTATATCCAAAAGTGTAATTCAACAAGGACAATAACTGGTATTAATTATTAAACAAGGTTTCAAGAAATACCTATAATGAATTACCGTTGAGTATTAAAGTGTGCTAAAATCGCAGATTATTCAGAAGAAGCTTGGGAGAATATGTTTTGTTAACATATTAAATTAGGATTAAGTATCCTTAATGCATAAATTATAGATTTGTAATAACCATGCTAAATGAAGTATCATTATTATTAACATTTCATTTCAAAAAAATTTATCAGGTACATTTCTCCACTCTATCAATTACCTCTTTGCTAACACTTGTAACGTTGTTGAAAAATATGAAAAAATGTATCTGAAATTCAAAACAGTAGGCAAAAAAATTAGTCAAATATTTTTTCATATTTATTCGTATAACATTTATGAATTATTATTTCGATTACTTTGAAACTGGTAATTGGTGCGCGTCAAAAAGATTTGTTCAATGCACTAGACATGAGTTTCGGACTAGTAACCTATTGTCAAGTGTTCCTAGAACTAAATTGAAAATACTCATCTAAATTTAAAAGTGTTCAATTCATTCAACATATATGTATTCTGGCTACTAATTTTAGGATTACTGTCAGTTATAAGCCTGTCTGTAATAAGTGTCAGCTAATGAAGTGATAACTCCAATCATATATGTAAACTGGATTGAGAATTTTCGTGAAATGAAGACAAATTGTTTATTTGTCACATTCTAAAACGTTTCCTGAAGTGTTGTCCGATGAAACGGTTGATAATATTGATAGTTTTTGATTTTTTGCAGTATCAACTTGAATTCAAAACTCAAACGCAGGATCTATTTGCTATATTACAAGAAACTAAAATCCTTCTCTTTCATATCACCGCATTGGTTCGTATACATAAAAATCACAAAATCACTCAATGCCTTGCAAAATTGAATACTTTTCTTTATTGTTTATAGAATGAGTCAATCAATTTTCGTTTTTGGTTCTATCAGCATTGATATCAATCTCATCGAGCAATCAGATATTCCTTTATGTCATAGTGTTGGCGTTCACTTGATGTAAATCCATTATAATTGAATATAAACTCAAGTTCAAACACTTGAACTTATGATTTACACTTTATTGACTACATAGCATGACACGTTTCGTCGTTACAAACGACTTCTTCAGATGCTAACAGAATAATAGAAACAATATAATGAAATAACGTAACATTATACTGCTAGCATCTGAAGAAGTCGTTAGCAACGACGAAACGCGTCATGCTATGAGTCAATAACGTGTAAATCATGAGTTCAAGTGTTTAAATTTAAGTTTGTATTCAGATATTTCGTTGTGGTTTTTGTTTATATTTTTCGGATTTTTTTGTTTTTCCCTTATTTTGTGGATGTATTCTCCAGTTTAGTCTATACAAAAAATTCGATTTAAAATTCTTTCGTACCGATGATTCTCATATTGTGTTTTTATCTATTGCTAATGAAATTACTCATTCTAGAGAAGAAAATAGTTGATAAGAATTTCTATTCATCTTCATTCCGATATCTATAAATTCATAGCCATTATTGCTAAGGTCCATGATTCGCTTACTGTAATTGAGCGACAGTTTCGAAATACGAATTTTCAAAATATTTCTTCAAAAATTTTGTCTGAGCTACAGTTTATATCAAAACTCCAACAGATGAATGATACTAAGTAAGAAAATAAGCTTTAATCAGTATGTTTCAAATAATCAAAAAACAGATATACACCTAATATTGATATTTATACACCTAATACTAAGATTTAATTGTTGCATGAGTAATTGAACAATTTCCCAAAAAAGAACACTAAGATTCGGTACGCTGTTTATGCTATCTGATAATGCATGAAAATTTTTAAGTCCATCATACAAAAGAGTTTTCTAGAACAGGGTTGATTTTACTATTGCAATATTAAAATTTCTATATATGAAATAAAAGCACTTGGCTTGATAATATACTATCAGTTTATAATAAATACTTGACAATTGTTTCGAGGTGTTACCCCATTTTCAAAAGTTAAACTGATTTTATTATGAATTTTGTGAGACCAAGCCAAGTGTTTTTATTTAATATATTAAACAATGTTTCACCAAGAGATCAGTGAACATTCAATCAACTTTATTAAAATTTCTTCCAGATCTAATATGATATAGATGAAAATCCGAGCATCTTTTCAAATAAGCACTTGAATATTCTGCAAGGAGATTGTGTTCGATCTTATAAATCATAACTATGGACATCTTTGAATCGGACCTCTTTATTTCTGTTGTATCTTCTTCCTGTGTTTATATATACTCGTATTGATTGTATTTTATCAGCTAAATTCTTTCAATGTTTAAGTATTTCTAAACTAAATTTTGTTCTTAGTTTTCGTTGCTTTTATTTTTCATCTTGCTTCTTCTTCCTTTGTGTGTATATATTTTATTTTGAGAGCTGAATTGTATTAATATTCGAGTATTTTTTCGTTCCATTTGTACCATTTATTACTTGTACCATTCACATTTATCACTTATGTTCAATTATACCTGATAATTGAATTTCTTCAACCCGTAGGACATATAAATAATATCGTTGTTATGTTAATATTATGGTTATAAAACAGGGAACTCTCTTTCCCTGAAGAAAGGAATAGGAAATGTTGAAACGTACCTGTGAAATTTCGATGACAAATTTCAATATGAATTCAATTAATTACTCCCTAACATTGTCTTTCGAAAGATGTTAGGTATATATATATATATATATATATATATATATATATATATATATATATATATATATATATAAAAATATATATATATATATATATATATATAGGTGGGTCAAAAAAATCGATCATTTTTGTTTTTACAAATGACACGAAAAATGGGTTGCTAAACACCTTAAAAATTCTAAAATATTCTTACCAAGCATGACCTCTTAATTTTAATAGGAAGATCCTGCGGGTCGTAGTTTTGTATTTTTTTCTCAGTCCAATAGAAAAAAATTCATATCTCATAATTTATCGATTGAACAGAAAAATCTTCCGAGAGAATTGTTCAGGAAATTGAATGCTCTACAAGGAAGGTATCTTATATTTTTTCCGTAAACCTCACCATTTGAAAGATATTAAGGATTTTATTTTGATTATTTTGAGACAAATTTCATTTTTGTTCATGGATCTTATAACTCAACAATAAATGACTTTTACAAAATGCGCAATACAAATTTTTGTTGGAAATTAACTGCTCTATAAAAGTGGTTTCTTATGTCTTGGCGATGAAATTAACCGTTCAAAAGAAAGATATTCATCATCAAAGTTTCATGATTACGGATTTCAAAAGTTTTTGAATAGATATTCGAAAAATTTCAATTTAATTTATAATTTTTGAGAAAATATACACGAATTCTACTTGTTATCAACTGAGAAACTTCAAAATATATTTCAAGTTTTCATTTATTTTTAAGTATATTTGTCTCTATTTAAAAAATAAATCCGTACACAGGAAAGTTTGATGATGAATATCTTTCGAACGGTTAATTTCATCGCCAAAACATAAGAAACCATTTTTATAAAGCAGTTAATTTCCAACAAAAATTTGTATTGCGTATTTTGTAAAAGTCATTTATTGTCGAGTCATAAAATTCATAAACAAAAATTAAATTTGTCTTTAAATAATCAAAATTGAATCCTTAATATCTTTCAAATGCTGAGGTTTACGGAAAAAATATAGTATACCTTTTTTGTAGAGCATTAAATTTCCTAAAATATTCTCTCGAAACATTTTTCTGTTCAATCGATAAATGATGAGGTATAATTTATTTTCTATTGGACTGAGAAAAAAATACAAAACTACGATGCGCAGGATCTTCCTATTAAAATTGAGAGGTCATGCTTGGTGAGAATTTTTTGAGGTGTCTAGCAACCTATTTTTTCGTGTCACATGAAAAAAAAATGATCGTTTTTTTTTGACCCACCCTAATATATACATATATGAATGATAATCATTTATTATTACCATCATCAATATATGAATGTGCAGTTTTGATATTCGTTATATCACAATGATTCTTCAGTCACCCACCTCTCACCTGATAAAGCATAAATAAATCGATTTGATTCTATTCTGTATGATTTGTAAGTTTTCTCCAGTCAAGCTTGACGATTTCTTCATAACCGATGAAAGGAGGAAATGACTTTTAACTTCGTACTTATTCAATACGACACTGAAGGGTGTGTAAACCTACTCAGTCGCATTATTCACAACTGTTTAGATAGATACCTACAAAACATCACGCTCAAGTTCCTACACAATTTCATTGTTCATTGCAAAAACAACCTGCTTCATAAGGCTTTTCGAGCTGCGAGTGAATTACACAGCTGGTATACAGAATTACATAAATCAAACATGTAATAGTGGACATACTTGTCAATTAATAAAACTTTTCATGGCGTCATTGCGAATACCTACATTATTGATCTACAAACAACTGTTATTTACTATTGATTGTTGTTTCTCATTCTGAAATTTTAATTTTCGAAGCAAGTAAGCAGTTACTTAATTATGTAAATACGTCAATCATTACTCGTAAACTTGAATGCAAGCATATTTTAATGCTGTTGCTGTTTAATTCATTATATAAAGAGCAGAAAATGTTAGGTATTTTTGGTTTCTGTTGAATTTCGATATTTTTGTTCGATTTGCAAATTCATTCTGATTGTTTTGAGTTCGGTTTTAGCTCATGATGAAAATGTTTTGTCTACCTTCTATACTGCATGGCTTGACACCCATTATCAGCATGAAGATGAAGATGAACTATGTGAAAAATGAGCAATAAAGAATCAGTTTTTAAGTTACTTACGATCACGTACTGCTAAAAACAAAACCTGTTTTTTGTCTTGAGTATCTATCATTATGCTTTCGTGCTGGATTGACTCTTCTACAGTGGCCGATATTGCGCTGTTCTATGGTGTCATGGTTCTGTTCTGGAACCCCGTTATAGTCTTTTTCAGATGCTAGAAAATCAGGTAATATCTGTTTTTTTTTCGTGTGAGTATATGTGATCGATGAGTCACTCTTCTGATAAGTCTTTTTATAATTTTTCATGTTCAATACTGAAAAATGACACTCGATAGCAATAATTTGAATAATTAGAGAACTGAAGAGAGCACAAATAAATTCATACATGATACTTTTTATTTCCTTGAGTTAATTCACGATTGATCTTTGTAATGGTCTTGGGTTGGAGAGGGCTGAACAATTTGATTTCCTCACGATCGAGTTGAGAACAAAGATGCTTTCCCCAAACCAACACGATCTCTTCGTTATTCTTATGAGTTAGAGTACAGAGTAGTGAGAGCAAGTGAAATGATCTCGAGCTGCTTTTAATCATCCATCCACTACCAGAAACATGGGAAATGAACTATGGCATCTCACGAGGACATTAACATTCTCATTAGAATATTGCATTCGTTGATTTAATTCTAGAATACTCCAAAATGTATAGAAATGGAAATTATGTGGATCAGATATGGACAATAAATCACGAAAAATGTCGCATTTTGGATCAAATTCTAAGAACCTGCGAATAATTAGTCAAATTTTGTCTTTCTACCTCGTGCGAATCTCGTCACCTTTAAACCGGTATCGTTTTCATTTAATATTTTCGGCATTATTGATTCAACGATAGCTGACAAACAGTCTGTCGTTTTACCGCATGCGGCTATATATTTTACCGACTCTATCCAAGGTTATGTCGTCAAAACCTGTAAATTAATTAACCTAAGACGAATTATTGTCCGGGGGCCCTGGAGATACATTAAAAGGAAGATAGAAAAGGTCAAAGATATCGGCAATATTCAGTAGGTACTGGTTATTCAGGTATAATAAGTTCTGCTAATTTTGAATGTGAAAATTAATATTTTGTCATTAGTATATCTGCTAATTTGAATTTAGTCAAGTTATATAATAGTTAATTGAAAACGAATTTTATACTCTTCTCGAGACGAATGTTCATATGATCGAATACTATCAGTTGAGTTTCTAATTGAAAAACATACAAGAAAGTAAAAAAAAAAATTAAAATTAAAAATAGTAAGGAAAAAAAATTGGCAGTTATACGGAATGTTGATGAAAATTAGAACTCTGATCTTTTAATATCAAAGTTTGAAATTTCATAATTCTTGAATTGAAATTATCAACAGCAGTCTGGTTTATATCTATTGACACTCCGAGCAACGATTAGATGCTTCTTTATATAGTTTTTCATTATTAAAATATATAACGAGCTGTACAAGGTCATGACAAAATATGAAGACAATTTAATTGAAGAAACAATCAAATGATTTATGAAAAGTCTTCAATTTCTTTTAGGTAAAGACACCTACTTACAGGAAATATTAAAAAAATATATATAAATTATTAACACCTGATGATGTAATGCAAACGTTTAAAAAATGATTATCAATAAGAGAAGTTATTATGATGAATAATAGACAATGAGAATATAGCTATACTTCAAAATTCACTTAACATGAAAAGATTTCAAGTAAACTCGACTAATGAAAGCAAATGAGTCACTGTTGATATCGCATTTTCATACACATCCTCGAATAGCGAACACATATATCTAATGGGTGATTGTACAAGGGAAATAGTTTTCGGAGTACCTAATGCAAAAAATTAACTTGAACGTAAACATTGTCTAGGAACATGAAAATTAATAGAGCCAATAAGGGTAGGACAGTCTATAACCATGTAAGAGGTTATACAGAAACTCCAAAGTCACAAGTCGCTGCCAACTTCGACTGATTCAGCTCCAAACCTGTTTAACAGAACAGTTTGGTTATATCATCTGTCCGGCTAAACGTGATCTTCCCTTCAAATTAGATATTTGGAAAAATTTTCGTTGTATCGATTCTGAGTGATTTTTATGAGTAATGTAAATAGAACGGCAAATCATACATCTGAAATCTAATTTGCTCTTTACAAGCGCATTTAATAATTGCATAAGTGTTTTTGTATTTCAAAAGTGTCCAACATTACGCACAATAAACGCATGAGATTTGGATGCTGCTAAGATTGTTTCATTTATATGAGGTACAAAAGTGAATTTCTTCAAATAAGATATTAAACCGAGATCTCTTATTTCGGGGACCCTGGCCAAAATGGTTTCGTTAATTGTTTAGTCAAATTGTATGTGACAACAACGCTCAACGAACAACAACATGGAAAGTACATTTAGTTACTTTAATATGGAGTTTCGTGCTGTTACACTAATCATAAACAGCGGTAAGGCCATACTGTAAGCTTATGCAGTTCTCATATGTTCCAATTTTGCGATATATTTTCAAATCATCAGCATATATGCAACTATGAACTGCTAGAAAGTTTGTTAAATCATTTACAAAGGGAAGAAACAACAGTGGGCTCAAATTGGAGCCTTGTGGTACACCCGAAACGGCTGTATATACATATGACTCATCACCCTCAAATTGTTGAAACTGTGTTCGATTATTTAAATAAGGCTCAATAGGGGAAGCTAGATTCTTGGAGAAACCTGATTTGGCTCTCAGTTTGTACAACATAAGTTTATGATTCATTTGATCAAATGTTTTTATTAAATCGGTATATACAATATATACCTTACTCCTCTCATCGGGATTCTTTAACACAAATTGTGAGAATGTAACGTAATGTAAGGTATATCATGCAAGATCATAGGACATGAATGCGTGCTGCTCAATCTTCACTTGACTTTTTACTTTGGGATATTTATGGAAAGTATTTGTTTTACCATCAATTTCATTGTGGGTTCTTGATGGTTAATATTATTTTCCTTGTTATCATCAATTTCAACAAGACTTTGAGTTTTTGTACCTTCAATCATTCAATTGTGTTCTATAGACATAGAATAGGCTTATGAAGACCGAGTAAGAAGTGAAAACGTTTGATTGATATTTGTCTAAGTACAATAAATACTGGCAGTTGTTTAGCTACAGATTTACTGCTATAAACATGTCACTGACGCGAATGTATGAAACTTCATCCATTCAAAAAGCGTCTAACGAGCAGAACACACTGCGTACCATGTCGGTGACGCGAACCCATTAGAATACACTCTTTCAAAAAGTGAACAACGAGGCCAAAGAAGTTTTCTCTAAAATCATTCTCACATATATACAAAAATATCTGAAATAAACTATTGAAAACTGAGATAAGAAATTCCATAATTTTTCGTAAAAATGTTACCTGAAAGAATAAATAAAAATTAAGGTATAATTTTATTGGCCTAATCGACTTGCATCTCTGAAGATTATGGATGAGACATGCTGGTACCTTGCCTGCTTGTCATTGTCGTTTGAATAATTTGGATATCCCAGAAAACCTGTTCCTACAGAAATACCAGCTACATAAAAAAAAATTGAATAAAAACATATCGAACACTACTGTAAAATAAAACGTTGTGCCAAAAGTTAATTTATGTGGCATTGACTTCTTTTTGGAAGTTCAATTCTTCCTGAAAATCTCAAGCATAATGAAGAATATTTGAACCTGAAACTTTGGGTTTCTGTTATCTATCTTGAGCAAACATGTCAAGCTTTTTTAATTTATTTCAATGAATATAATATGTATATGATAAATATCGTATCG
Organism: Henosepilachna vigintioctopunctata; assembly: GCA_030704895.1. Taxonomy (NCBI): domain Eukaryota; kingdom Metazoa; phylum Arthropoda; class Insecta; order Coleoptera; family Coccinellidae; genus Henosepilachna; species Henosepilachna vigintioctopunctata. Next base: position 1,707,287 of record JARQZJ010000132.1, on the reverse strand, counting down.
TAAATATATCATCGCAGAGGGTAAAATATCAGAGCCCAAGAATGAAAACTTCTATGAAAGAAAAGACTTTCATTGTTTCTTATTAAATTTTTATTGTTATTGGTTATCTTCAATGAAATTTTATTATCCTTTCTGTTTTGTGTTCGTTGAAAATTAACATGATTTTGACAAACTGATTCATTAATTAATAATTGATGAGGCCGATACTCGAGTAAAATCAATATCCATAATGAAACAATAATTTGAATTTTTTTTGAGGATTTTATAATAGATACGCATCGCGCTCGTTTTGAATTACATCTTTCCCAGATACTGAATTAATACAGTGTGTTAATATTAACGTTGAGTAATCAACATTTTGTTCTAATTCAGCTGCTTCGACATCTGAAGAGACATATTAATTCTCTGGAAATATTTTGCTCAAGCTCTTTGCCGAATACTTTTCTAGAGGATTTTTCAATATTGAAGAGTTGGAATAGAAAGAGTTCCATAATGACAAAGCCAACCAGAAACTGATACTACTTAAAATTAACTCCATGAATTATATGATGTGAGGCAATTTTGAAAGAAGCTATTGGGGTATTATTGAGTGGGTTCTGGCGTTAAATCTGAACAATTCAGAAGGATCGGTCAAATTTTACCCATATCCTTAAGAACATCTGAGAAAAGTAGATTCGAGATCGAATACAGTTTAATAATAGAACTGAATTTTCCTTCAATTTTCAGAAGCGGAATGTTTTTGCACATTGCATCGACAGTAGTAATTTTTCTTCCTTTTTCGTCATCGTGATAATTAGGATCGAAAAATTTGTTTTTTTATGAAGATTTGATGAGAATACCTGTATGTGTCATACATTCTTCAGTTGAATTGATAGAAATTAATGTATTGGTTTCATTGCTTGTTGATATTTAATTTAAAAATTTATAATGAATTGCCATTTGAAGTAAAAACTACGGTTAACATTAAGAAATTCAAATCTGCCATATACCCGTCATCAACTGGTGAACATTTAGAAGCTAAAATGGTTGTTTGTAAAACAAAATAAGATAGTGTTACACATTTTTATAATATTGCTATTCGCTTCCCCACAATATTGTTATCAACTTTTAATATTGATGAGTTTTTTCTATAATTGTTGAAATAGATTCCTTGATATGTATGTAGGTATGTAAGTATTTAAATATTGCAGAATTTAAATGGGTATTATTCGTACTCACCACAGGCTTCTGTCTTTGTGAGAAAATGTATTATCTTTGTTTAGGAAACAAAATTGATAAGATAGATTTTAAAATTAGAATACTATTGTTCCACACATATAATTGTATCACGAGAACCTTAAATAGAGATTATTTATTATCATCATTGTACATTAACTATTGGAAATCTTAACAATATATTTCATGAGCTCTTTTCAGGAATTGTTAGATTTTCAGTATATTCTTTCTAGTGTCAATGACAGATAATACATACGATTGGTTTTTCATTTCGAAGAATGTAGTAAACAAACAATACATTGCTTCAATACTGTAAATATTTTCAATTAACGTATACATATGAATTATTCAGCAATCACATTCGATTTTCGTCATTTTTCATTGAAAGTATGCAGAAATATTTCTGATTCATCTTTATGTACGATTTTTTGAAATTATTCATCGCAAAAATCTGTTAATTAAATCAGGATTATGTCGATGACCATTTTCGTAACATCTGCTTATTTATGCATACAAATGGCAACAAGATTTACTAAATCTGTGAATTATAATTTCCTGTCGAATTATTTAGAATTAACATTTTGATTTCCAATGGACTAATAGGAGATTAAGTTCCAAAATTAAAAGAGTTAGTTCATTCATTATTCCGATGATGGTGAGGTGTCTTTTAATCAAAAGAGCACTCTGCGTTTTTGAGAAATATTGTTTCGTGAACTCAAGTTGTTTGTGACTTCGAACCTCATGAAAAATAATCGAACTTGACGAAAAAAATGGTTTTATGTTAACTCCTTTGTTAACATAAAAGCACGTAATACGTGTAAAATATTTATTGAAGATTAACTTAAGCGCCATCAATGTCGCTCAAGTCGATTGCATTATATATATATATATAAAGATGTGCTCAGTTTTGGTTGCTCGAAGTATCCGATTCTCGACGAATAGTTTGCTATTTAAATTTATAATATCACAAAATAATATAAACAAATATACTGGTGAATCTTCATGTAAAGAAAAAGATGTCGAATCACCCACTTGTCAATGATTAACTGGCATTTTCATTTGGGTTTTATAATTTTTCGACAACCTTCGTATTTCCGAATGAACTTCAATATTGCAAGTGTACAACATTCTGAGTTGTATGCATCAATTGGTAGAAATGTACGAAAAATATATATTTCAGCAGTTATTGAAATATGCAGAACAAGTGGAATATGAAGTCAAGGGTGTTGTTTGCAGTGTTATAAGGGTTAAGGGCTTTTTTGCTTTTCATCACCGTCCACTGTCCACGAAGATGCGATGTTCCATGGTTTGAGAACCGCTGATTTAGATAATAGTGTTTTCAATTTCCACTATTAATGCGTATGAATTACAACATTTCACATCTTCAATTACATTTTGCAGCCTCAAGCCTGTGTGGCCAGCAGTTCATTAATATCCGACGTTACTATATACAATTTTATAGAATACACTATCAACTTGGGAACTAATGAAGTTCAAATATCGTCAGTAATCGCAATTCCTTCACGCTAGTTCTCCAGCAAAATGAATTATTGTTGCGACTTGCTACCTGTAATATGCTGTAGAGCTCCTATGTCTTTAGATATTTAGGGTATGAGTACTTTGAATTCAATTTATTATCACGTCAGTGCATTATGAATTTGAAGAGAGGAAAACTTTCGCAAACAAAAAACCTGTTTCTTAATATATTATTTGAGTAAAATTCCGCATAAGAATACTCTGTTTATCATATTCCTTCTCGAAAAGTATAAACATGTCGACAGATCGGTTTTTGTTTTATATGCCTTGTACTACGCACTTTTGTTAATGATTTTTTATAAGTTCATTGTCGATTTGAGTTTTGCAAAATTTTCCTCAATCGAAACCATATAGACTGAAAATGGGGTTAATAATTGGTGTAAAAATTGTGGGTACAGTAACTTCTCTTCGATTTTTGTATAATAGTTTTTTTCATCAAGAAGTAGATGTTATTTGTTCGTCAAAATGTATGCTTTTTGTGATTTGTTCCTTATGTGACTCTCGAAGTTCACTTACCACTCCTAGATATTCAAGAGATTCAGGAAGAACTATTTTAGAATTACCTAAATTTTGTTGAAGTTTATTATAATCTCAATTGATTGCAGTAGGTTTTCATTCTGTTTATATATTGTATTTGCAATCAGTGAGTTTGATGCTCGAACTGAGGAATATTCGGTGTAGCTTGCTGAAATTGTGGAATATCGTGAATATACGCATTAAATAGTTTAGGACCCAAAACTGATCCTTGGGAAACTTCGTTTTCGAATTCTCTTACTCTAGACTTACTGACATTGATTTCCATGTCCATGTTGGTAAAGTGGGAATGCATTAGTGTTATTATGTATGATCAAAGGACTATGCCCTCTATCTAGGCTATGGAGATGGCTCCTTTTTGATGACTTCAACGAAAAATTTTGAAGTACAGGCGTTACTATATTCAGCTCAATTCGTTAGTCGATAAAATAGCTTCTAGCTTCTAGTTTCAGAGGTTTTTATAATTTTTACAACTAGTAAACAATATGAATAAATAAGTTTAAAAATTACATATCCACTATAATAATGTAGTAGTAGATGAAGCCATTGCATGCAAGTATTCCGTATACGATTTACTTACCACGAAATATCTCAATGCATTCAATTCATATAAAATGTCTCAAATATTTGTAACTGAAATATATTCATCCGCACATGCCTTTCAAAAATAAGAAATTCGGTTCATTTCTAACAAATAAATTAACTGATGATTTATCGACTGTCTTACAGTGGCAGTTCGATATTTATATACCAAACAATCAATTATATATGTAGCGACATCTGTTTATTGGTCAGTTATAAGTAAACTATCGCATTAAATAACAAAACTCATTGTGTCATGATTACTCGAATGCAATAGTGACCAACTGATATTGACCTGATTGTTAGTAGATCATGTTAACCATACGAAAAAATCAGATCACTCGTAGTTCATTCATTAATTAGTATCGTCTATCACCTTGCCATTACTTTCATTCTCCTTGATGTTATTTCATAAAAATGGGCAATATAGATTAACGAACATATTTTTCAATTAAAATGTCTGTCTGGAAACAAATTAATGGTTTGATCGGTCGTTTTCATTTCGTTGACTTGAATTTGTGAAAAACAATCATCAGGTTAATATATTTCTTGTAGTTCATATAAGCTTTTCGACGAATATGGTTGATTTTCAATTTGTTGAATGAAAAGAAGCGTGATAAAATAACTTCAATAAAACAATATCTAGAATTTTCTCATAATTTAATATAAATCAGTATTAATCGAGCATTTGATAAAGAAGTAGTACTTCGAAACGTCATCATGCGTATTTGTATTAATTTATGAGAAAATTCTGAATATTGTTTTATTATGGATATTAATTTTCTCCAAGTATCGGCCTCATCAATTATCAATATAAAATAACTCTCAGGTAGGTGACTTTGTTGTTAAAATCAATGAAGTTCAAAAGTAATAGGATATGAAAAACTACCAGAAACCAAATTCAGCAGAGTTATGAAAACAATGGTACAAGAAGTATTTATTTATAATAAAACAATAATTAGAATTTTCTCATAGTTTAATATAAAATACGCATGACGACATTTCGGAGTACTACTTCTTTATCAAATGCTGGATTAATACTATGTGTAATTTTACAAAGTCAATACTTATAGCTATTTTCACAGAACACACCCGGGTATGATCTATGACCAACTTGGAATGAGGACCATAGAATACTTTGATATTTAACAGAAGGATGGTATACCTGGAGATGAACATAGAATATTAATTTCTTAATTCAAGTATTCCAACTAAATATACAACTAAGATTTTTAAGAACAAATGAAGGAAAGTTAAAATTTTTGAACATAAAACATAAAATTGAATGTAAATTAGCTAAAACATATTAAGTGGAGGGCTAGTGTTAACCTCTAACTGGCTATTGAGTAGAATCCCGTATTTTTGAATTAATTAATATATAATGATTTTAGAAAATTCAGCTTGGAATCTTTATTCTCTCTTTTTAATATTTCAGACTCTGAACTGAATACATGACTTTCTTCCGATAATTGATTAGGATAATGAGAACCAGAGATTTTTATTAATTTTTGATTTATTATTTTTGATCATTTTACCAATGTTATTAGTGGTCCGAAAATAAATATTAATCTTATAGCTTGCTAAAAGTGATTTTAATTTCATACTAGGTGTCTCCATATATGTTGAAACACTAAATATTGACTCTTCTTCAATAAGAAGATAAACTTCTGAAACCGCTCTTTTGAAAAGTTTTTTGTTCATTAAGTTGTTCATTATTTCGGGTTGGTATTCATTGTTTGAGGCTATTTGCGTAAGTAAGCTTTTTTCTTCGTTGAATCAACGTTCGAAAGCGGCAGGTTAACAAGTCTATGAACCATACTATTAAATGATGACATTTTTTGTTGTATTGGGTGAACCGGACTATTATGAATTAATGTATCCGTGTGTGATGGTTTGTGATAAATAGAGAACGATTGTTTATTATCTAATTTTTCAATTGTTAGGTCTAAGAAATTAATAATGAGTTGTCAAGTTCTTCTTCTAATGTAAATTTTATTTTGGGGTGTATCGAGTTAATGAAATTTTGAAAAGAATGAAGTTGTCTTGTTTAACTCAATAATAATGCCACACTTTGAATATTGTTCCACTCTGTTATTGGGATTGAGTAAACAAAAAACTCAACAGCTACAAAAGTTATAGAATAGAGCTATGCGAACAATTTTGAAATGTAATAGGTATACTCCAATACAAACCATGCTAAATCGTTGACAACTTATGTCAGTTAAACAGATAATAAGTTTTGTACATATATATACAAATATAGTATATTCTATGAAAGATTCACTGCATTTCATAAATTACTTAGCTCCATAAAATCAGTTAGGGAACTTAAGGTATTCAAGTGTAAATTGACTAAGATCGTTCTAAAGATATAATTGTAAATAATATATTTGATCCTAAATGTATATATGTTTTTCAACTAGCTATTGCTAAATAGATATTTTTATTATCATTCGCTGAAGATAAATGATCAATTTTGAAATTACATACCTTCTCATTATTCAAAATATATTCCTTTAGTTTATAAAGATCTCAACTCTAATATTAGTTTTCAAGAGACTAGGTAAACTATTGAAAGCCTTAAATCCGTCATACTATGTGCTATTTTCATATTTAGGAGCATACAACTTTGCATGTAAAAACTATCAGTAATTTTAGTATTATACCCATGCACATCACTGACATAGGTTACATTTTTTATTACATTACATGGAAGCAACCGACTTTTAATTTTAGATATGAATATATATGTAGCAATGAGTATGCTATGTTCAACAGACATTACTTCCAAATAATTCAGCATAATTTTAACTGGGGTATATCCCTTGCACTTTTAAATTGTTCGCATGGCCGTATTTTAAAGGTATAAAAAATTTAATTTTTTTCGTTGGAATCTGATATGCCACCGGTAATTACGGGCGGAACTCTATCTGTTATTTTCTGGGAAACAAGGCGAAGAAGCTGATTGAAATATTTGCCATGAAGGTTGGAGACAAAAAAAAATAATTATACACAAAAAGTGGGGGTCATGTTTGTGAGATTTGATGGAATATACTTTGGTTACCTTGTAAACAACATCATTTTCGATTTTTCAAGTTTTTGCGAAGCAGTGACGCGGAAATTTGATAGTTTGGGATCGAAATCAAGTATCATCAAAAAAATAATTACCTGACAGATTGATTTCGATGTCTACCAATCCAGAAATAATTGAATCAATCGTAATTGGTGTCGAACTTTTTCCAATATTTGCGAGAATTGAATTGAGTTTTTTTATTCGTCAAATCCTAGAAAAATATTGTTGCTTTATACCATGCTTCCAATAGTTCAATTTACATACTAAATTACACTATTACCTCAGATGAAACCAGTTACTGAACAAACCGTTAGTACAACTTGAAATATTACATCTGTATATTTGGATCAAGGACAATAACTGAGTTTTCAAATAATTAATGTTGAATTTGCTTCAGTTAATCAGAAAACGGATTAAATTGGAGTATACATGACTTCGAAACGTATCAATATCTGGATACTACTTCTGACCAACCAGGACAACCGGATAAACGAATAATCTGTGATTTTATAATCTATCTTATATGAATTGTAAAATCCATATCCATATATTATCCATGTTATGAATCTTTTTATATCAAATATTCAGTAATTTCAACTATTTGTAACTGATCTGTTATAATAACCTGTAAATTCACTGATTTTCAAGAAAAGAAACATTAATTCAGAAGATAATTCGAATGATGTGTGTTATACTTTAGGAAGTGTCATAATGTATATGATGAAATGAATGAAGAAGTTATAAAATTTCAATAATTTCAGATGCTTATTGTCAAATTTCTGTAAAAGAACAGCTCATCGTTCAAATCAATTAATGTAATTGCATAGCTAGTCAATATTTGAACCCTACAAAAGTTTATAACCATGTTGAACATCATAATAAACATGAAAATAACAATTGATGGAATTCACTTCGAATTTTGTGATTTTTGTATTTTTGAAGGGATGTAATCAACCCGTCTTCTAGTAAAACTACACTTCTAAAGATTCCTGAGATGCTCAATAATCAGCACTAAGTGTATTGATTTGATCAAAAAAATTCGAAAAATATTGATTAAACATTTGATTGAAGAAAACCAATGTTTAAAAAAATCACTCAACTTTAATGAATATATTCACTTCTTATAATTTAATAACAGCTCTATTTTTCCAAATAATTCTCCAAATAGCATTTCAAATGATAGTTCATAGAATGAAAATATTTGAGAACTTTTGACAAAGGTGAATGATACGGTGAAAAAAAATTTTTTCGGTATAAAGACTACCTACGAATGAGCAGGAATAAGATGCATAAGAGAGTTATCTGCAACTGAATTAACGGAACACCCACGAAGTATATAGAAGTGAAGAAATGTTGTGATCTGCTTTATTCGATTTTAAATATAATAATAATAATAATAATAATGTATTTATTTAGCAAAATTGCTATATCATATTACAAAATATAGTAATAATAAGTTAATTAAAAATTAAAATAAGGAAAAGTAATTCAATGTGAATTAAGTGAAGTACCAATATATGTAAATAACAAAAAATAGTAGAAAAACAAAAACGTTATACTTAGCACCTAACTAATATTACATGATAAACATCAATTAGAGTACTAGCAGAAACAAACCCCGATTGAATTAGAGTGACTTTAAACTGTATTGCATTTGGTTGAGATGAACGTTCTCAAAAGTATTTTGAATAATTTTGAACTTTCACAGTTTTTTATATGTGCAGGAAGTCCATTGAATTCAATTAAACCTTTATAGCTTTCGTGTAGTATTCCATTTTCCAAGAATAAAGTTTTTTGAATCTCGAATTATAATTATGTACATCTTTAAATAATCGAACTCTATCACTAATGTAGGTTGGTAATATATTTCTTTTCAGTTTGAAAATGAACACTTGTACATTAAACACAATTCTTTGACTAACAGATAACATATTTAACACATTAAGCATGGATTTGACAGGTGTATATCTATTACATTTTAATATAGATCTCATAGTCCTATTTTGTATTTTTTCTAATCAACTTTTTGATATTGAGGACAATTAAACAATAAGGAACAACTGAATTGTAAATGAGGAAGTGCAATGGCTTTATAGAGTGACAACTTAGTACTCATAGACAAAGATTTGCCGATTCGTGATAAGAATCCTACTTTTTTCGAAAATTTTCTCGTTATATAATCTGCGTGTGCGTGAAAATTTAATTCGAATTCAAAATTGTACAAAAAAAAACTGGAGTATTCGATATGTTCATCGTGAACAATGGCTTCTCCGAAATTTTCTGAAACATAATTCACCTTAAACTAAATAGGTCGCCTAAATACTGACCTATTCACTTCTTCCAATGTCCCTTATCGTCTTCATCCGTTTTCATCCAGCACCAGGTGTCTATAGCCCGTAGTAATGTAAAATATAGAAATGTTAGTCTAGAGACAGGGCGTTCAGTTCAACTTTTTGTATAGATATGGGGTAACACCCCGTTACAATAGCCAAGAAACGATATAATTCCATGAATCTAAGACAAGTGTTTCTTTTTCATGATATCAAACCATTTTTCACCAAGTGATGAGTAAATATTCAATCAACTTCATCATGGAGAAGTTTTTTGAGCAACTGGTTTGATTTTGCAATTATTATCTTCTTTACGTGAAAAATTGAAAAAATATTAAAATTTCTTTGATATACGTTTTTGAGAACAAGCTATTCTTATATAGTTTCAAACAGCAAATGAATAGAAAATTGAAAAATTGAATTGAAAAATACATGAAATCAATTTGAACAGTAGTATTTCCGTTGGGAGCTTCGTTTTGATAACCTTTCTTCACTTTGTTTGTGAATGCGACACTCCTAAGAAATCTCGATTCGTGATTAAATTATACTCATTACAGTGTATTCACATTTAACGAACAAACGTTCGCAAAAAATTATCAAGGTTTTACTCAGGATATTCTGAGTAGGTATCAGATCGATTCAAATGAGAATTTCCGGAATTTAAATCGTTACAAACACTTCATCTCTTTTCACTATAATATAATATACTAGCGACCCGCCCCGGCTTCGCACGCCGCAAACGCTACGCCCCGCAATTTTTAAATCTGTAATATCTTCGAAAATATTCACTTAAATCATACGGTGTAAAGGGCCATATATATCTATATTAAATGAACAATGTATTCAAGGTATTTAATTGGTTAAGGATTAATGCTGTATGGGTTAAAATCGCTTCGAAAATTAGCCATTATTTGTCGCAAAAAGTAAATGACAAAAAAAAGTTATTGTGGGTTATCCATAAGAGATAGACATATACCATCACGGACTTTTCTGTAGACCTTTTCAATGTGTACAATACTTAGTACATTATTTTGATAAAACTCGTAGGGTTCAGCCTGCGTTTGCAATATAAGCGGAAAAAATGTAATTATTTACGACATCACATTAGAAACCTCAAAAATAACAGTACTTCTCCACTATTTAGTGGATGTTATTATACATATAAACCTTCCTCTTCAATCACTCTATCTATTAAAAAAAACCGCATCAAAATCCGTTGCGTAGTTTCAAAGATTAAAGCACACAAAGGGACAGAAAAAGCGACTTTGCTTTATACTATGTAGTGATATACAACCAAATTATCGGTCATGCCCAAATGTTCAAATCTAACGATTAGAATCCAGCACATTCAGCAATTAAGTTATTCAAACTTCTATATCACAGTTTCGTTTTGAGTCTCACGTTTGAGTCAGTTCTTGCAATTAAAGAGTTGTAAGAAGGGAAACGTTTCATTAATTTTACATAGCTCAAGAAATAATATATACCTTTCTTTGGCTTATTTGCTAGGTTGCAATCTAGTTTTATCGGTATGATTTTTATTGAAGAAATTGATTATATTTCATTTATATTCAATTTTCAATGTTTATTTATCCTGTAACTACAGATATCAAGTAACGATATCACTTTGAATTGAATCATTATTGAGTAATCGAATAACAGAACTTCAACTTTTTGCGTAATATACCTACACTTGTTCATTTAATCCCGTTATTTAACATTTGTAACTAATGAGTCTAACGTTTAACACGTGATTATGCAAATAAATATCGAAGTTATCCTTTTATTCTTTACTTCAGGAGAGTATAACAATTTATAGAATTTCATGTGAAAATTATGGATATAAAGAAAACTGTTGATGAAATTATGCAATCAATAAACACCATGTACATATGAACTTGTTATAGTTTGCTTGTAATAAAAATGAGCTCACTGTAATTGTTCATCGAATAACATCTCTGACATTGTTGTGACATCGGAAAAACTATTAATTGATGAATTTATATTTCTAAGATATCTTTTAATTGTATGTGTATGATAAGCTTCACTTCTGTGCTCAAAACACATGGAATGTAAGAATTATGGAATGAAATTCCAGGTTATTCTGAAAAAGGCAGTCTTTTGATTGTAATAAATGTTATACTTAATATGTTGCTCAATAAATTGGTTTCGTAAAATTGTTCTTCGATGATAGTTCGCAGATAAACAACAATTTCCAAAACATTTTCTAATATTGTTCAATTAGTTATTAGGTCTGTAAGACCTTAGTAATTTCAACTGGCAATGTACTACGTGTAGTTATTGCTAATACGTAACAATTGTTAACTTTAAACCTTCGGACTCCTTCAATTGATGAGAAATGCCACTTAATAGGGTTGAAGACAATAAATGTCATAGTGAGCTGTACGCATTTTTGATTGCCGTTTTTGCTTCAATTAAAAGGGGATGTTTGGTCTTGAAGAATTCAATTCGACTCTCTTCCATAAAAATTTCATCAATTTAAAGTCGTGTTTCTTTCACATTTGGTTTTAGTCAACGTCTGTATTCGTCATTCAGTTTATTAGTTTCACATATTTGATTCTTGGTCGATTTCTTGGAATGCCCGAGGCTACATGTCGAGGGACTTTGAGGTCTTGACTAAATCAAGGAACACTCGAAACCTCGAAAATATTGATAGAAAACGTTTTCTTGAAAATACTTTCTGAAGAATCCTTGAATCCAATCTTCGTTTTTCATTTGAATCTACATTTCCTACATATTCTTCACATACTCGTGTGTTATTGAAAATAAAAATTGTTAGTGTTCCAGATACGTTAATTATTAATTGAAAAAAGTATCAGTTTGATACAGTCTATCAATTCAAACAATGTTGAGATTATGAGGAATGAATTAATTATTAATTGAAAACGAATCAAATAGTTTCAGTTTCGTTATATCCAATCAATCTGAAAATTATTGAGAATGTAAAAAATTAATTGAAATTTCAATTTTAAATATTATATTCTCAGACTCAAAAATCAGTTAACTGCTCATTGGACTACCACTCTTAACGTATCTTCAACAATATTCCGAACATACACAATCTAAGCAACTTAGATATCACAATTAAGATTAAACAAAACACATTCAATGCTTCAATGTTTTATCCCACGTTGGGCGCCAAAAATTATAAGAATTTCACTTGTATTCACTGTAATAGTATATTGTTTGTTTTTGAATACAACCATAGAAAAATGTTTGTACTCGAAACCCATAAACTCTATATAAAGAAGGAATGTATACTTAGCCCAACATTCAAGTTCGTCAAGTTGTGTTTGAGCTATACGTTTTTTGTAATTGGTATGAATTTGCCGTGAGTTCATAACTATTTCACATAACATTCCGACTCTAATGAAACTGATATTCACACCTATCAAAATAATTCTTCATTTTTATTAACAAATCAATCAATATATCGAAACTTATATCACGCACCAACTCCCGAAATGCTTTTGTCTCGATCTCGGCTGGAATTTACATAAACCGTTACCTAAGTAAAGCCGCTACAATAATTTTATAATTTAACTTTTATATTGATCAATTTCCAGTTATCTAGATCAGAGCGTTATGTCATACTCGATATCCGGTTATTTTCTCGTTCATTATGCTCGCTCGACGACGGCAAGGTCTCGTTTAGATTATGATGTAAATGGTATGAAACGGTCGCCTTCCCATGGACGTCGTATCGTGTGCGACAAAAACGCCGCAAAAGTGAGTCCGGTCGGATACTTAGGAGACATGAAAGTGAAAGCAACGCGTAGTATTTATTTCGTGTGCATACTTGAACTTGACATTTTTAATCAACTTATTTGGCAAATGTCAACATTATCTCGCGAGTGTTGTCCAGACCGGCGAGTGCCACGGAATGTGTCTTCCTGAAAAGCTCGAATTTTACCTCAATGTCACCTTAACGGAACGTATTCTGGTGTATTCAGACAATTCTAACCAGAATATTCAAAATTGAATTTAAAAAAACTCAACTTGATTAATATCTGATAGTGTTGTCTTTTACTTGATGTAAATCCATTATAATTGAATATAAACTGAAATTCAAACACTTGAACTTTTGATTAACAACTTATTGACAACGCATGATGCGTTTCGTCGTTACAAACGACTTCTTCAGATGCTAACAAAATACTCTGCTATGAATAATGCTATGTTGACAATAAAGTGTATTATATCAAAAGTTCAATTGTTTGAATTTTAGTTTATATTCAATTGATTAATATCATTGATTATGAAGTATGAGTTTGATACCAGACTGGACTATAAGATTCAATTTAAAATAAACAATATTTAGAATTTTCTCATAATTTGATATAAAATACGTATGACGAAGTTTCGAAGTCTACTTCTTTATGAAATGCTTGATTAATACTATCTGTAATTTTACAAAGTCAATACTTATAGCTATTTTCAAAGAACATACCAGGTAAGTTCTATGACTAACTTGGAATGAGGACCATAGAATACACTGCTATTTAACAAAAGGTATACCTGGAGATGAACACAGAAAATCAATTTCTTAAGTCAGGTATTTCAACTAAGTGTAGGAAAGATACAAATATACAACTAAGATTTCTAAGAACAAATAAAGGAAAGTTAAATTTTTAACCTAAAACATAAAATTGAATGTAAATTAACTAAAGCCTAGGTAATCAATCTGATCTGCTTACTGAAATTCTTATTAAACATATTAAGTAGAGAGATTCAATGTATTTAAATAGTGCTGACGAAATATCTTGATGATTACTACTTGGAGAAAATTATCATAATGAAACAAATTAATACTCTAATATTTATGCTGGATTAATATTCTCCTGTATTAATCCAGCAAATATTTGATAAAGAAGTAGTACTTCGAAACGTCCTCATGCGTATTTGTATTAAATTATGAGAAAATTCTAAATATTGTTTAATTAAAGAAATATCTTGTCGAATTACCAGCTGAACTGGCAAACTACGTAACGCTCAACATTCTACAGTCAATTAATGGAGTAACTTCAGCTAAACTTAATTGATTATTCGAAGGAGAAAAGATTACTGCTGTCACATTGTCACGAGTGCCACTGATGAATCATTCCACTTTCGTCTAAAGTCAAAACGGCGGCTTCTTCAGCAAATACATATTTTTTGTCACATATAGGTATTTATACCAAGGCATTTCATGTCATGGTTTGAAGCCAACCTGATGGTTGAAGGTTGAAATCAATAAATTCGTTTCATCATTATGCAAATCGCATGAACAAATTCATTTGCCGTTTCATTAAATGAAATGTATCATTATATCATTGAAACCGTTAGTATTCCCTGATAAATGTATTGTACTGAATAAGATCTGAGAATTTTTATCTTCGAGGATAGCCAATTAATTTGATAATGCCAATACTCCTGAAATAATTTATTAAAGTTAACAACTATAACACTTTATAACGGTTGTGATATATTATTCTTTCAGTAGAAATATTCAACGGCACTAGTATTTTGAATTATATTTATGATTATTTGCAAAGAGCGAACTATTCAACACGTGGTTGTTGTTATTGATTTCCCAGGGAAGAGAGAGCAACAGATCGCTGAACATAGAAATGAATGTCCAAGAAGAGCTCTCTGGTCGTGGCTACGGCGGTTTTCATTAGTCTCGTCATTTCTCGAAACGTTCATAAACCATAGAGGCGGCTTCAGGATAAATCTGTCACATTATGTAGGGAAGAATGAAAAGCACTGAGTTTTATTTTGATGTTTGGTAACTGCTCCTACTGCTGATTTGGTTGAATATTCGTAAAAACGAACTTTCACCCGAGTTTTTCAACAATGAACTCCAGAAAACTTACCTAATAATTGAGTACTTCAATTTATTACTCTAAATTTTCTGTAGATAAAATAGTTATGAAATAAAAATGTCTCCAAGTATTCTAAAGTGAAGTTGGATAATATCAACAAGTATTTTACGAAAAGTAAATTGAAAATATCAAAACTTAGTGCAAGATTCATGTTTCAACCATTACTTTTGTCGAGGAAATTCATAAAAAAATCCACTTCACTCACAACATTGTTTTCCTAATGAATAATGATACCTCTGTAAAGAATATTTATCGTTTCTTTGTCCCAAAACGTGTTTTCACAAGAAAATAATACTGTAACAAATCAAATTACGAGACTTGAATTTTATGGCTGTGAACCTTACCAGTTTATTTGTATTCCAGGTGCAAGAAAATGAAATTTCACACCATAGTCCTGTTCACCTCGTGGCTGTTAGACATTTGTATAGCGTATGATGTAAGTATGACATTTTATAACCACTCAATTATTCGATCTTCTGTAATATCGTCATTGACAGGATGATAACTAACAATGGGCGCTTTTTCAATGGCTTATGCCGGTATGTTAATTTTTCAGCATGCGGTCCGTGTAAGCAATAAATCAGCGATTCCGATTTTAAATTCGGTATTGCACCTGACGTATTGATTATTTTTAGAATCGCCTGATTAGCTGTGCGAGGTTCTTGACCATTTCAATCATAGAAAAGTGGAAGTGTTATAAGTTATTGAACAATAGGACCTTAACAATGTGATTCAAGATTTTGCTATTTAATTTTTGCAATACGAATTTAATTCGTTTATTTATTGCTCACTAGTTCGTTCAGAGAGGTACACATGAATTATCCAAGTATTCCCAAATATGTATATATATTCCCAAACTTAAATCATTTATTTTAATTTGGAATAGTTTCAGAATTGTTTTTTCAGAAAATCGCATGTATAGTTCCGTTCAAAAAACATTTAATTAGCAAATCTTCAAATTGTGTTTTACTGAATATTCTGATATTTCAAATGATTATACCGAACTTGACAAATTTGTATACGTTTTAGTATTAACTTTGGTTATTTAGAACCCGAAATTTTGTCATTTTTCCATCTTCTTTGAATTGATCTTTAATCAAGCAAGTATATTTTCATTTCAGTGAAATTATTTGTACTTTATGTGCTTACTGACTAAACAGAACACGAAAGTGGAATATTTTTTCAGTCTATGGTTAAATCAGGAACATTTATCATGCCATTAGCTTCAAACTGGGAAGTGTTGAGAATGATACTTAATGTGAATCCATGAGTAATTTTAAACGTGACCTACACATCAAAATTGAGAGATGTAACAATGATAATAAAGCTTGATACATGTTTCGATGAACTTCACTCTCTTCAGATGGGAATATTTCAAATGTATTCAATATAGATATAATACAATAATTTACATAGATTGATAAAAACAGTAAATTAATGCTATACGTAACTAAATTTAGCTGGCAAGAATTCTATATTGAATTGATGGTCATGGATTCCAGCAATTTTGACCTAGCTTTGAGAAACAATTCTTCTTCTTCTCAGTCGTTCACTCTTGACAGAGTGGTCGTGGTCGTGTCTCGGTCTTGTGCCACTGCGTCCCACGCAATACGGCGCCACACTGCTCTGTGCTTAGTGGCTCTAGAGTTTTTATCGATGCTCGAATGCGTCACAGATTTTATCAGATCTGTCCACCTTGTTGGAAAGCGCCCACGCGATCTTTTGCCCTCGACTTTCCCGTGGACCACCAATCATTCGATAGAGTCTCCGTTTCGGGTTATATGTCCAAAGAATTTAAGGATTTGCAACTGCACACTCGACGATAACCTCCCTTTGATGTTGAGCTCCTTCAGAATCGAGACGTTGGTTCGATGTGCAGTCAACGGGATTCTGAGCAAGCATCTCCAGCATGAGAAAGAATTGTCAGGTCTATACTATTCCAACAATTCAAACCGGCAAATATAACACATTTACTTCAGAGTTTACAATATTAAATACGGAAAATGATACAAATTTCTAAAGTCCTAGAGGTTTAAATGTGGATAAAATCTATTTTATCATTCAAAACACATCGCTAAATTGCACGAAAGCTCTAACAAGGCTTAATACCTGCGACATGTACTTCGGGTTGAATACTCATTATCAAGAGTACTGATATTCACGACAGAACAGCAGCTGAGAATTTGGAATTTGAAATAATGAAACATTCAAGCATATTATCAATATTTATTCAACGAGTGTTGAATATGGATTCAATTGACACTAATACATCGATTGGTCGAATGAATATTTGTAAACGTTTCACCATATTTTCAAAACTACCCAATCTAATCAACTATTCAGCTTGAAATTTTTCTCGTATTCATCTGCTTTTCGTCTTTTTCATGTTTACGTGAATATATCCGACATTGGTATCAACTTATCATACGAAGAAGAAGATGTTCATCGAAATATGCACCATTTGTTACTCTCATCAATAAATGTCAACTGCTTCTCAACTTCATACAGATCCAAGAGTAGTTCGTGTAATACATTTTTTTGAAATTCACATTCGCTTCAAAAATACCTAATAATTGAATTTAATAGTTCATGATCGAAGGAGGCTTCGTTTTTTCCTTAACCTACTTGCTCGTTTCCTTGAAGTGCTTAGATCGAAACGGAAGTTCATTGTGAGCGATTTGACCGGATTCGAATTCCAATTGTGTTATATAATATCGATTGAGTAAATATGTTTTTATATCATTTATTGTAAGAACGATTAAGGAAAATGTAAACACACTATGATCGATTCTCAAGCGTGAAATTGTTTTTCAATTCATGTGTTGATTGGTTGAATTCACGCATTAATAATAAATCTACAGTATATTTCTTTTCTACGGATTATTTCTTTTGCAGTTTTGATCATTTTGGATGTGATAAATTTTGCGAGTTGTTTAGTTTTTAGAGTACCGAACAAATTTAAATAATATTTTGTGATAAACTGATGACATTGAGTCAAAGGTCTAAAAGATTATTAGCACTTTTAAGGAAAAACGTTTTTCGATTTTGAGATATTTGAATGAAAGTTGAGTTACAATTGATGCTTGAATATGAAGTGTAACATTATGTTAATGTTTTCTGTAATTGGGTATTATTCCTGTTGAGAATTAAGAACTTATTATTATAACTCAAATGATTATTTACGATAATAAATAATATGTTTGGTTTTCCGCATGATTCGATCGAACATCAACTTTCACAGATGGTCAGTGAGATATTCCATCCAAACAGGGTATTCGTTCCACCAAAAAGTGCGATTTCTTTCATGCAGAACACATCAAACTACCGAGCGTCGCTATCGGCCATTGCATTGCATTAATTTTTCAGCTTCACTGAGCATGTGACTTAATCACTTCCTGAACAAGTTACGAGATTTTAAAACTGCTAATTGCAACTTCCACTCGAAATTACCAAATTTGTATACAAGATATCGATTTTTTCCTTTTTTCTCTAAGCACTATTCCTCTGAGCGTATTGTCTAACAAGGAAATTCAGCGGTGAGAACCATGCGTGGTGAATTTCTTTTTGGAATTAGAAAGTTCGTGATTATTTTGCGTGTAATAATTGACTATTAAGTGAACTACATGTATATAAAGCTTACGTGGATTTGTTGCTATGTTTTTATTTCTTCCTATATAAGCCCAGTCAACTGTGTACTGTCGAAGATGGGTGGAAAGATATATAGCTAGTAATCGGAATTCGACTATATCCAATAATACATACAGATATTTATATATCTACGTTTGTGGCTAGGAAACGTTCCATGCTTTTAGAACAGAGTACTTCGCATTAATTGAGTCACACAAAACATATGGATTACTTGTTTTGGGAATAAATTCAATGAACGATGAATCTACTCTGTGATAGTTCATATTTAAATGAGAGTTAACAATAAAAACTTGCCGAAAAATCACTGAGTCAGTGATTCTCAGACAAGTTTTATTACGAATATTACCTCTCATTTACTTCTTTTGGGCTCCTCGTCTGGTGCAATGAGTATTTTTGAACGTTGAAGAAGATATATTGAATTATTAGGAGATCTAGACAATCAATCTTCCTGCAGAAATGCATTTTCACATCTAGAAATTTGAATACCTTGTATTCATATTTACGAATGCTTAATTTATTGTCATCAATTGAATAATAAGAAGCATTATAATTCCAACAGATAACTACCCAATTACAGGAAAATACATAATCAATAAATATGGTTACTAAAAATATAAATAACAACATAGATATACAATATCATAGAATATTTATAATAATAAAAAATATTTTCAAATATAATAATCTAAATGAGAGTTTAGTCAAGTATATTTTATTACCTCTCATTTAAATATGAACTATAACAGAGTTGGTTCATCCTCCAATTAATTTGTAATAATATAATTCTATAATTTCAATATCTGAATATTCAAACATAATAATAATAGTCAAGAAAGCAAATCAGGACTTAAACCGAAAGAAATCGAGATATTTCACTGTTAAGATTTAAGTACACATTAATGATAGAAACAAGGGAGTCCCAGCGCAAATCACAACAGCGTGGTATCAATATGAAAAATCTCGAAGATCGCACTATAAAATCTCGAAGAGTGTCACTATGAAATCTCACATGTGGAGTTTGAGCAAAAATCAAATCGCCAACCTGGAATAAAAAGGACAGATGAACAGAAGAGCATTCAGAGAGGATGAGCGCCTTTGGGAGGCAAAAAAGATGAAGCGAAAGTCCTAAGAATTGCAAATTCGAGTTCAATCGCTACCCTCATGGGGAACAATCGGTATAATAATAATAATATGATGACTTTGGGTATTATTTCGTTTTCCATTATGTGCAACAATAAGACTTAATGAAATTGAATGGATTTCTCAATTAAAATTTATTGCGGCAATTATTATGAACTAATAACTCAAAGTTCCATTGAAATGTTGTATGACCTGAAAATCAACCAACTTATGCATATCTACGGTCCATAAATATCACAAAGGCGGGTGCATATTGTTATTGCTCTCGTGTAATTCGTTTCAGTGTTGAATTATTACAAGAACTGACAAAATAACTAGAGCGTACCTACATCGGGCAACTTTGTGAAATATGTCGAATTAATGACTTTGACTGCAACTTACTATAATGAATATTCGGAATAGAAATTTGGCTTTATTATTTTAGATCCAATCATTATACGATTAAAATGAATACTCAGTGAGTATGTTAATATGAAAGAACTCAATATGTGAGGAATTCTGTTTAATATATTATTTCATTTGAATAACCATTTGAACAATGTCGATTGATTCATAGCACTTGGTGGAACAATTTCGATTGTATGATAAAATTAAGCTGAAACCTAGTTGGAATGGGTATGAAAATCATCTATCACTGAATGGATAAAACGCAACTAACTGTAAATTATAACAAATCGAAATTTTCTGTATTTGCCTGCTGCTTTCGTGTTTTGCCTCCTTCTGACTCTCAAATGTGGATCAGAATCATTCGGATAAAAACATTCGAACAAATATACGATACAATATCTCGGAATAGTTACTTCCACCTGAAAAATGTTGCAAGTACATAATGTATCGTTTTAAACAGCTGAAGGACGTATTTCATTCCACCTACCTTTCAAGCATATACCATGGGGTAATAAATTCGAGACTCACTTAGGAAATCCTGACTTGGGGATATATACTAGTGGAGATACTGCAAAAATAATTCCTGAAAATTGGTTATGAAAGGTGAAATACCTTCCCTTCACAAAGTTTTTATGCTGAAACTGGAATTTTGAGTCTGAGAAACATTTTGGCCCTCGTTGTATTATCGGTATGAATCCCGCTATTCCTTAAAATCGTTCGACAAAAAAAATCAACGGAAACCTTGGTCTTCGGCTTGATAACATATAACTGGTAAGAATTAGAAATACGGAAAATGTAAAATGTTTGCTAGAAAATTTCAAAAACAAAACTTCCAGAAAATGTTTGGAGAATTCTGAAAGTTAGAGGGTACTCGACGTAGTTCGATGCAGAGTTTCGATTTGATTTTTCTTATGCAACTTGTTCGATTGCTTATTTTGTAACGTTTGTACTTCTACATTTGTTAAGTTTTCTGATAAGTAATCCACAGACAGTCGCGACTTTGTGGTTTAGGTACATTGAAATTCATAGGTACATGAAGGATCATTTTTAAACTTAGAAATGCATATTGTTTTTTAATTTACTAGGTATTATTAAGTACATTTTACAGTTTTGTTATCATATTGGATCATTTGGAAACATTTTGTTAAATGATTTTCAGAATTATAACTGCTATGTATTGAAAATAATCTCATAATTATATATCTACATAAATTTTTGAATGTTCAAGAAGACAATGTTCGAAAATATGAATATACAGTGTCAAAATATTCTATCAGTCCGATGAAGCCATCGTAATAGTGAAACGCCCGTTACAATTACCACAAAAACGTGTGAACCTAGAACACATTGTTTTACCTGAATGAATACTATAAAACTCCCACAAAATATAAAACACCCAACATATATTTCCAGTTACTGACTCATTATCGAGAGTTTTCTTCAAGAAATGCCAAGTAGGTAGTATCAATTAATTGATTAAATATAAACTAAAATTCAAAAACTTGTACTTTTGATTTAAACCTTATTGACATCATAGCATGACGCGTTTCGTCGTTACAAACGACTTCTTCAGATGTTAACAGAATATTCTGTTTTCTACTCTGTTACTAACAGAGTATTCTGTTAACATCTGAAGAAGTCGTTTATAACGACGAAACGCGTCATGCTATGTAGTCGATAAAGTGTAAATCATAAGTTCAAGTGTTTGAATTTTAGTTTATATTCAATTATAATGGATTAAAATCAAGTGAACACCAACACTATCAAATATCAAGTAATTGAACAATCGGCCAATATCCCAAATTATACGCCAAGTGAATCAAAGTTTGGCGACCAATATATAATTGCCACATAAACCACCTGGAGGCACTGCAGAGAAAGTTCTTGAAATTTCTCTCATTTCGCGAGGATGTTGTATATTCACCTAGGGGTTGTAACCACGCTTGTGTGCTATCGAGGTTTGTCACTAGGAGCCTCCACACCAGGAGAAATTTGAATGCATTGAAGTTTTTATTCAATTTGCTCAATGATAATCTCGACTGTCCTGAGCTTCTGGGTAAACTTAATTTCTTCGTTTCTCCGAGGTGTACTAGAATAAGCTAGACATTTTACTCAAAAACCCACAGAATCAATCTTCTCTCGCAATCGCCGCTTAGCTTTGCATGTTCACGCAAACCAGGTATCAAGCTGCTGTGATCTTCACTGGGACTCTATCATTAATGTGTATTCAATTCTCAACCTTTGAGGTAACTTGATTTCTTCCGCTTTCAGTTCTGAATGATTTATTTTCTTGATTAATGTTATGACTGCATATTGAGATATTGACATTATAGATTTAGATTATTATATTTAATAATGTTTTTTATTATTATAATTATTTTTCAATATTGGATATCCATGTTGTTATTGATATCTTTAGTCACTATATTTATTCATCATGTATTTACCTGTAATTGGGTAGTTAATTGTTGAAAATATACGCTTATTAATATTATTATTAAATTTCGTGGACATTAGTGAACTGTTTCCAATCCTTCTGAATACTTCATATAACACAGAAAACGTTACCTAAACAACAAGTTTTGAATATTTCAATAACCAATTTCAATATATTTAGTAGAAAAGTAGGTGAAGACATTTTCATTCCTTCAGTTTCAACTAAAACTTTTTAGTTTCACGTATATAAAGCCTTTTACTACTTTGAATTTTCTCTCCTGTGAAAATTTCTATAGGAACGTATCAAATTTACTGTTTCTTGCCTATTCGCGCATCAGAGTCTCCATTTATTTCTTTGGAACATCGTGTAGGTACCTGACAAACCATTTGCTGTTCAAGTTTTCTCTTAGTATATACAATGTTATGCAATGTTTAGTTCCCAAAGTATCACCACTTGGTCCTACGGTTCCATTTCCTATTTGCTCCAATGTCTTATCAAGTGACACGAAGGTTTCTTTATCACTTGATGAAATATTATATCAAATGATATCATATTGAAATCGAAACACTTGGCGGAAGTTTCACTGAATCTATTAACAACTCTACATTTGTTTCGGGTGGAGAGACCATTATCAAGAGTATTCAACAATATTATTATGTGTGTCTCAAAATCATATTTCGTTGATGAATTATATGAATCAGTTTGAACGAGACAAAATTAAACTTGACGAGATATATACTCGCCTAAAAACTTACTTCTATCAGTGATTCAAAGTCTGAAACCTGGCTTATATACACAGATCCATCTATGCGCATTTTTCTAGCATTGCATTCATTATTTTCGGAAATTCCTCAGTGTTTAGATTTGTACAACACATTTTTGAAATTAATAATTGAATGGAAATATTAAATGTTTCACTTTTCAACAGTTTTTCATCAGTCACAGTCAATAACTTTGTTTTCATTCAAAGCTAATGAGGGTAATTTTCTGCATAATTTTGATTGATATACCTGAAATCATTTGCAGGATTTAATTTAAATATGTAGAAAATACCTCATCCAAGAAGGACACAATTAAATGTTTGCAAAGAAAAATTAAAATATAATAAGACAAGATTCCCTTCGACTAAATATATTATCATGAACATGTCATTTAATTCTTTCCGTTGTCAGTGCTGGAGGTCGACGAATTACACGCACGTTCCATCAAGAAAATAATGTAATAATTTACAACCCGTGTAAGTGAATACTACGACATCGTTTCCTTAGAGCCAAGGTTCGGGAACTTCCTCCGATGACGGTATCGAGATGTCGACCGTGTAGCAGACTTACAACGAACCGTCACCGATGAGGAATGGTATCATCAGCTGCACGTAATGATTTATGTAGGTCAGCAAGTCTACTTCGAAGTTAATAATACGTATACAGCATGGAGCTGTAAAAGGTGTTTGTTTCGTCTGCAACCCACTGAATCCTGTAGGAAATATTTTATAGAGAATAGAATACTCACTGTACCCTCCATATTTATCCCCAAAGCAGCTAAAGAATGAGGAAAAATTTTGACTATTACATTAAACTGAGGGTATGATATAGCACTAGAAATGGAAACAAATTGCTTTTTCCTAAGTACAATAGTGATTTATATGAGAAGAGTCTAACTATGTATCTGTGGCCATTTACAATAAATTACCAGCACATGTTACTAACTTGAGTACATTGAAAAAGTTCACGAATTGAAATTATTTTTATTTGTAGACCACCGGTTACCAACCTGTGGGTCGCGTCCCATTTGTGAGCGGCGGGCAGTCTGGTACTGGACCATGGGTTCTGGTCAAAAAAATAATAGAATATGAAAATCCCGATATTGACTCTCTCGTAGGTGGCAAGCAATGTCAAAAGTCTCATTGAGTTTTTTTCTTTTGGTTTGAACACTTGTATTTAAGGTTTTGTAAAAATAAAATATTGACTGCAATAATCCTATATGTAATTATATCCTGCTACGTAAGAAGTATAACCCTTAAGATGCATCCCCCATGAATGGATTTTCATTCTGAGGAGTCGAATGAAAAATAGGACACATTTTCATTTCAGTTCAAACAAGCTGAAAACAAATGTATTGTGCAAGTATTAACACAAAAACTCAATCTACTGATGAATCAAAAGAATATCACATATTCAAACTTGCTGTTGTAAGTGTGACACAGGTTATGAAGACTGATGAACATAAGAGAAGAAGTTGAACAGCAACCATCGAAAGTTAATCCAATATTGTGATACCTACAGACATCATCTGGAAAAAGAATTAATAATAACTGAAAATGAAGTTAGAATCTCAATAACAAGTAAAAGATGCGTCATGTACAACGTGGCCATTTTTTTGTCTCAAAATGGTATTCGTATTGTCAGGAACGATTTCAATACACTAATGAATGCTTTAAATGTTTTTCATCAAGAAAGGTGATTATTATGAATAAAATACTGCGCAGAATAATTTTTCAACTATTTATTTTGTATTTATGTATTTCAGTCATTTATACATGATTTTTTTGAGGCTACAAAGTGACCTGAATGATATCAGCCTGTGGTGTAATAATGATTTATGACATTCAGATTGTCAAGAAATATAATGTGTTGAGTTTCACTAGAAAGAAAAATGTGATAACTTTTGATTACAACATTGAAGGTGTTAATCTGACTCGACTTCGGGAGGTTGGATATATCGGCCTAGTATTTGATCAAAACTTTTCATTCATACCTCATATCAACCAATTAATTTCATTATGTAGCAATTTTTATGGTGTCATCCGCAATGCTAGATTATTCTCAAATTCCTCACACTGGTCCATTTATTTAATGCCCTAGTGAGAAGCCAACTTGAGTATGTCTGTCTTGTTTGGTGACCAATATATAATTGCCACATAAACCGCCTGGAGGCACTGCAGAGGAAGTTCTTGAAATGACTCTCATTTCGAGAGGATTGTGTATATTTACCTAGGGGTTGTGATCACGCTTTGTTGCTGTCGAGGTTTACTATGAGCTTCCACACCAGGAGAAGTTTGAATGCATTGAATTTTTATTCAATTTACTCACTGACAATCTCGACAGCTTCTGGATAAACTTAATTTCTTTATTCCTCAAAGGTGTACCAGAATAAGCCAGACATTTTACTCAAAAACCAACAACACCAATCTTGTCTCGCAATCACCGCTTAAGTTTGCATGTCTATTGCAAACCAGGTATCAAGCTGCTGTGATTTTCACTAGAACTCACTTGTTTCTATCATTAATGTGTATTTTAATATTAACCATTGAGGTATCTTGATTTTTTCTGTTTGAGTTCTGAGTAATTTGTTTTCTTGTTGTTATTATTCATTGTTTTGAGATACAGTTTAATAATTGAATATTCAGATATTGATAATGTAGATTAGGATTATTATATTTGATAATGTTTTTATTATTATAATTTTTCTCAATATTATATCTATGTTATTATTGATATTTTCAGTCACCATATTTTGTATTTCAATATTCATTATTGTATTTTTCTGTAATTGGGTAGTTACCTGTTGAAAATATATGCTTATTATTATTATTACGTCTGTCCATTTTCGTGGCTTGTTTTATAAAATTCGGTAAGAGCACTGTTCACAAATTCTTCATCAATGCAGTTGATTTCGTCTTCTCATTGACTTTCATTTCGCCAATATACTAACTGTAAAAACCAGCACCTAATTTCTATTGCAGCTTCAATTATCGATAGAGGTTCTTTTTCACTAAGAAACGACAAATTTTGAATACAGCTTGGTGAAAATTTAGCGACGACAAGCTTAAAAGAAGCCACAATTCTGATGTGCGATTATGAGAAGAGTGTTTTGGTAATTCGGCACATTTTTCAATGCTCGGAAAGAATTCCAGTAGACAAAATTTCCACCTGTTTCGGAACCACGAGTTATTATCGAGTCCCGTGGTTATCATGGGTACAATGAGACATATATCTACCCGAAAACCGGAACGGTTCTGTTCAAAAAGGGACATCTGGTCATAACATATGCTTCAGAAGCAAGAGCAAGAATCACGACAGTTGAAAATTTCTCATTGTTGCAACAAATAACCGAAATACGAATCTTAAGATGTGCGATACGCCGTGCCTCAATGGTCACGCCTCCCTTCAGACAAATGGAGAAATTAGGGACGACTCCAGAATTGTCTTTCATTTAACACAAAAGATATACTAGAGCAACACAAAGTGCATTGAGAGTTCCATCTCAAAGAATAACCAGTCACTAACAAAAATATTCGAAAACCATAGACCAGACAGGGATAGATCACCTGGAAGATATAACATGCGGATTGAAGTATATAAAAAAAATAGGAAATTGAAGTGTATTATTCGATACGCGCATAGTTCATTGCAAAAAAAAACAAATAGAAATTGCTTGCTGAGATTCGTTACCACACCTTCCTGTATGGATGTAGTAAGACACGTCAAAATCAAGGGAACACATTCATCTCAATGCAATATTTTGTAATGCTTTACGTTCAAATCGAAGACAATTATGATACTTATGAAATCTTGAATATGTTTGAATGCCTTCCCCTACTTTTTAATAAAGGTTTCAAACGTTCTACTGGGGGTCTTACTTTGAAGTCGGTGTTATTTGTCTTTCGAATTCAGGATGATAGTTCATATCATTCAAATATATTATATATTGATAGGCCTCAAAACACTAAAAAATGCATTTCCTAGAGCGAAGAAAATAAGGTAAACTCTCCAGTAAGGTAAACTCACTTTACATACTGAATTCACATACTGAAGTCAACAATATGAAGAGATAGTATTTTTCAATTTAAACCTATAAGCTCCTGACACCAGTGTTAGAGTTCGAACGATAAAATGGTCAATTTTTATGTTGTTATCTATACACAAAATAATGATGTATATTTTATGATATTTGTATATTATTCATTTGATGATATTGTTATGAAATAATGAAATATATAATACTTTATAAAATTAGTTCTTGTTGCAGAATAATATTTATTATATTATTCAATGTGCAGGAAGCTATTTGAAATTGTGAAATTGTTCGACTTTTAATTCGATATTTTATGCTGTATATTGAAACGTTGTTGAACAGCTATTTGAATTTTTATTTCAATATTTATGAGTGCGAGGTGCGAAATTAGTGGAAAATGATGAAAGACATTCATATTTTCTCATTCACTCAGACGTCAAATATCAATATTTGCTTAAATTTGAATAAAACCTCGCTCACATCAGCTGGAAGTCTAGTGTTAAATTGAATTATTTGGCTTGTGATAAATCGATAGTAAGATTTATGTCTCTATTTTCGTCAGATCTAACGAATACGTTTTTAAATGCTTGCGTCCTATGCAGGCATTAAGTTCAATATTCAATATTTTTCACAATGAGAATCCTTGGAAAATATCCGGACAAATTGAAGGTACGGCAGTGATAAACCAGTCGAAATATTCAAATTCTGAAAATGGCTGAACAAATTCAGTGTCATTTCACAAAATATTATTGTATTGAGAAAGATTTGTGAAATCGCATTTTGCATGAGTGGAAGTCATAGTAAACGATTTTGTTTTCATATTTTGTGTCATCATAAAAATCAGGAAAAACGTTGCAGTTGAACCTGTTGTTAACCCGTTGAAAACCCAAATTGCCAAAACATAGTCTTCTGACTTATTGAAAGAAGAAAATAAACTGAAATGTCCTACTATCCAACTGATTTAGCAAAATATAACGCTACAAACTAGAGATACCAAGACTATTTGAGCGAATCAGTAATATTCTGGAGTATATTTTCAAATATTCTAATCGAAATCAACAAGCCTATTGCAAGAAATCACTGCACGCAGGAAACTGACAATGACGATTCATTTCTGAAGAAATACTAATTCAATGTGAAGCTACAGGGTTTTGAAAACATAAAAATTGGAGAAAGCCAGTAACACTGTGAGGAATATCGAAATATCTGAAACTTCTAATATATCAGATCAATTGAACTTATATCAAGAAATCACTACGGACATCTAAAGGAATTCAATAACTTTTCTCCATAGAATCCACCTTTTCCATGATCAAACCGAATGTAGACAACGCAAAAATTGAAGAAAATCAGTAACCTTCGAAAATATATCGAAATATTCGAAAGTAACTTATTCAGCTTGTTTCAAGAAATCATTGCGGGCATCCGATCTCAATGATTGTCTCCTCACTGAAGTCTCTATCATACGGGCACTCAACTCAATGATTGGCTTCTGTGAATTTGTCTTTCGTCAATGTAATCATACCGAATGAGCACATTACAAAAATCAAAGAAAAATCAGTAACATTCTGAAGTATATCGAAATATTCGAAAGTAATTTATTCAGCTTTTTTCGAGAAATCACTGCGGGGACTCACTTCAATGATTGTCTCTAAAAGATTCCCCTTTCTTCAATGTATTCATACCAAAAAAGATGACAACACAAAATCGAAGGAAAATCAGTAACATTCTGAGGTATATCGAAATATTCGAAAGTAATTTATTCAGCTTTTTTCGAGAAATCACTGCGGGCACTCAACTCAATGATTGTCTCCTATAGATTTGCCTTTCTTCAATGTAATCATACCAAAAGAGGGCAACACAAAGATCAAAGAAAAATCAGTAACATTCGAAAGTATATCGAAATATTCGAAAGTAACTTACTCGGCTTGTTTCAAGAAATCATTGCGGGCGCCCAATCTCAATGATTGTCTGCCCACTGAATTATCCAACACTACAAGCACTTAGTTCAATGATCATACTTCAATATTCAATGTCTTCAATATGGTCATACCAAAAAAGGACAACACAAAAATTGAAGAGAAGCAATACCATTCTTAACTACATCGAAATATTCGGAAGTACCTCATTCAGCTTGTTCCAAGAAATCACTGCAGCGGCGCAAATGATTTCATTATTGATTTCAAAGTTAATGATTTTGTCATATTGAAACTGCTCATCCTCATATAATTCTATCAAATAAAGACAACTAGAAAATTTCGAGATGATCAGTAACATACTGTACTATTGCATCGGTAACAGATGTCTGTAACATAAGTTTTATATATTTAAATATAGGAACTAATTTATTATGCTTGTTGTCACGAAATTACTGTGGGAACTCAAATGAAGCGATTTCCTGATATAGAATGAACTTATTTTCTTTGATTCTATTAATTGAAAATGAAAAAATTCCAAAAAATCGTAAATTCTAAAATACCTAAATGAACATATTTTTAACTAATTTATTCAGATAGTAAAAATCTTCTTTTTCATTCTCTTAATACCCCAACTTAATACAAAAAATATGCGTATTCCTAAATTATTTGGAAATATTGGAAAAAACTTTATAACGATTGTTTCAACAAATCACCACCGACGTGAAGTTGAAAAAACAATTTTCTTTTTTATTCACTAACTTCAGTTCAATACTGCCAGGTGAAAAAACCTTGAAATTTCAAGTATATCAAGAGTATTTTAAGGTATTTGAACTATTGAAACGATTTCATTAGTTTGTTTCAAGAAATCACTTCCAACTCAGTTACACAACTATAAAGTCAAAAACTGTTTCACATAAGCTGTAGAAGTAAGGGAAAACCGTGTATTCTTCAGAATTGAAACTTCTTGTATGAAGTTTTCTAATTCAGATAGCTGATCACAGTAATTGAGTCAGAAATAAATAGTTCAGTTTTCTGTAGAGCTGTCGTATTTGAGTCCAAGCAATTCAGTTTTCTCCAAGAAATCACTGCGAATATTGTAAACCTAACCTATACTGGAGCACCGCAATGACATAAAAAAAATTTCGGCTAGAAGAGCACGAAATTGGCCATTAATCTTCCCACAACTCACCATTGTCTAATATGAATATAATAATGATAGGTTGATTGAATATTTCTCCAATTCTTCAGTCCAGGTGTTCGTCCTACTCGAACGATAAATCAGTCTCGTGCTTCTGGTAAGTTATCTTAATAGCCTTAATAAACTTCTGTTACTGTCATGTGAATTTGACGCAAATCGATTGTTTGTAGTTCATTACGAAAAATTTAAAAGACACCAAGTGGTGCAATATATTGCTGGGTACACCCACACGTCTGAGACCAAATAAATGGGTCAATGTTCCTTATAAATCTTCAACTGAAAATTTATCCGTCTGACTTTTATCCGAAGGACGAAATTCTGTCTGCTCACGATTGAGTATTTAATCACCATAGGAGGGAACATTGTTATTGAGGTTGATAGCTTAATTGTCATTTTAATGGATTACATATATTGTACTTATATGAACGAAAAATATATCGAAACATGAGTTGCAATTACTTCAAATTATCGATCAATGCGCAGTGTTATATAGGATATAATTATGTAAATACTGAAACAACAATTCATCGTGTTATTATATTTTTTCTTCGAGTAATTATATGAATTTATCATTCACTGTTGATGGAGTACTTACGAAAATGTAATGCACTTCCGAATACTCAGAACAAAAACAGTGAAAGAAACAGTAATATCTAGAATTATGGTTCAGTATTAATCCAGCATTTGATAAAGAAGTAGTACTTCGAAACGTCGTCACGCGTATTTGTATTGAATTATGAGAAAATTCTAGATATTGTTTCATTATGGATATTAATTTTCTCCAAGTATCGGCCTCATCAATCATTAAAGAAACAGTACCTTTGTCTTTTGCTGAATGAGCTTCAAAGATTTCGACCCATATGAAAAAATTCCATTGTGATATATTTCGATGTCGATTTTCGTCAATTTTCTGTATGTTTACAGTGACATTATTTGTTTTTTACATGTTATCAGTGAAATTAGATTTTCAAATCATTTATAAGTTGTTTCAACCATAAGTGTTTGTCTGAAGACATCGGTGTTAACATAGTTCTCTGTTTATTCGTTTCAATTCATTTAGTTATCCAGTTATTTTTGCCTGAAATTCATAAGATTTCAAAGTAACTCTTTTTGAACCTACCTGAAGCATCACTCTAGCTGATATTATAAAATAGTTCTCTTGGCTAATTCGAGAGCAGCAACGTTGATGCATACATAGATAAAGCGTTGGTCCTAAGATGGACCCCTGAGGTAGCTCAGAGCTCAGTTCATGAGTCTGACGAAGCCCTGTTATACAATAAAAATATTGTGAAGATATTTCGTGGCATAAGTAATGACACTAGCTAAACGAAATTGATGTCATATCCATTATTTGGTATCCCTTTACCCCTTGTAACTTTTGGACATTACGAAGATAACACCATATACACACTGTTTGGAAATAAAAAGGATTACCAGCTGCAAACTATATCAACTAACTGATTTATTCAGTTATCTCAAACACTAATAACAATCGTAGGATTTCAAGACTCATTAGTTATTCCTTGAGTACCATGATGACAATGAAATGCTCATTACAGCGATATAATCAGAACTTATCGTTATTATGTTCGTGCTTCAAACTAGACAACATAAATTAAATATGCATTATAAATTCGAGACTCATTTCTGCAAATTTAAACTAGGTTTCGTTGACATGATGAATTATGTCCCTGATGATGTCAACAAAAATCGAAAGTTGAATGAGAATTTCCGTGATGGATAGATTTGACTAATTGATAATTCATAAAATAACTTAGAAGCATGTATATTCTATAATCGAGTACAGTTTGGTTCGATTGAAATTCTTGCTGTAGGTTAACGAATCCATTTTCGTGTTTTTCTGTTGGCATTAGAATTTTAAAGTCATCCTTGAAATTCAGATCAGATCGAAACGTCAGATATGTAATACAAACCTGAGATTGACAAAGATTATGACACCAGATTGCGTAAATTGCATAGTACCAATTCTTCTAGTATAATCAACAGAATACTAGAAGTTTAGCAATGTTTCAAAAAAGTATTACGATTCACAGTATGTGGTGTTTCACTACGTTCCTAATTCGATGTCCGATTTTTTCTTAATGAATATTCACGACTATTTACTGTCCTCTGGAAATACAGATTCTTCTTCGAAAATATTACAAAATATTACTTCGAATGAGAGTATTATCCACCAATATGGAGACAAAAAAGCAATTCAACCAGTTGTACTACTGATGGAATTATCAATGAAATGCGCTGAATGTTGTTCAATTGAAGACGTTTGAATATAACATTGTAATGGACGAATATAATTACCAAAACTCTTCAAAGGTAAATATAGAATTATGGCTCACCGTGAATAGAGAAAAAACGAAATTTTACCATTTTCTTGTAGGTAATTCGGTAAATATAACGACATATGATCCGATTGAGTTACATGACGATTTTGTGATTTATTCAGACGTATCCATAAAATATTTGGGAGTTATTTTCGACAAAAATCTTGAGATGGAACCTACAAAATAGATAACTTAGTGAAAAAATTTCATATGTTGTTTCCAAAATTCAATAATAACCTCAAAACCTAGTGTGACGAGCAACGTCTGAGGACGATATATTTAGTACTGGTACAACCTATTTTGATTTATAACTTGTTCGAATGGGGGCGTGTAGTGCATCATTTCTTGAAGAACTTGGAATTATCACAAACATGGATTATGAAGATCACATACAGGAAACATGGAGATATCCGTCTGGCGAACTTTTCAACCAGTCCGGAATATTGAGCCTAGGACAGTTATTCTTCTACTGGCAATCCATAAAAAAAATCTCCATTGTGTGAGATCTAATAACTGTTCTTCTTCTGGCAAACCATCTTCAGTGTGAGATCTAATAACCATACTCATGTAACGAGGTTGAGGGACCAATTGATCCATTATCGAAAGCAGAAGTCGTATCGAAAATCTTTTTGAAGTCGTAGTTATAGGACCTCTTCATACATTTCGTAAAAAACCCATAGAATGTAGAGATTTCTACCCAATACTTAGAGGTTAACATCCTGCAAGTCTTTGTCCTTCGGACATGTTGAATAGGTTTTAAATATGTTAATTGTGTCTTATTATCGTGTAACTGTTTATTGTATATTGTGTATTTTGTGTTTTGTTAATTGTGATAAAATTAGAAGACACTATTATCAATACTCATACAAGGATTAAAATTGGCATCACTACCAATGTGATGTTTATTGTTATCCTTCGAGGTACTTTTCAGTGAGTTATCTATTCAGTTTATCTTCACTAAATCGAAATTGATTGTTTTATTTCGGTTTATTGTATTTTTATGTATTGTACTCCTTTTTTTCAACAAATAATTATAATAATATGGCTGTTTTCAGGACAGTTTCGTGAAATTTCATAGAAATATAGTGTCTTCAGTGGTTTTTTCTTGTTTGATATATTCATTGGATATCTGTCTTTGAGAATGTTATTCTATATTACTGCCATTCAAGTATTTGTCAAAGAAACTGTTCGGTGTTTATGTACTCTAAATGATCGAAAGTTGTCGAAAAATACTCATGAAAATATTTATGTCATGACGTTCACAGATCGTTTACAGAAAATTTCAAACCAATAATCTACTCCAAGCAATCGAATCGAATTCATATTTGCAATGTTGTATTCCTATCACGTTTAATTCACCACTGAATATGAAATGTTTCTACAATGGATGAATGAACTGAACAATAGATTTATTTATTATACAAATTAGCAATCATCCTCACAGAAACATCAAACAGAAAATTCATATATATGTATATGTATATATATATATATATATATATATATATATATATATATATATATATATATATATATATATATATATATATATATATATATATATATATATACGCCTTTTCCTAGAAATGGTTCATATTAAAAAGACAGGAAATTGTATTAACAAAAAATCTGATACAGATAATTTAAGCAATATATATATAAATCTCATAGGTTCTTCTGATTAATGGCTCATATTCGGATATCCTATTCACCGAAAAATCCATTCTGAATATTTAAAAAAACAAATTCATTCTCTTTTCGTTAGTCATAAAACTTCGGCCAACGTTATGCATTTTAAGAAACGCCCTTAAAAACATCTGGGAACACTCTACTTGAAAAGCCAAATTGAGAAATACGGTCATTGTCGTGGCTTCCTTCAACTATCCAGCACGTAGAATGCAGTAACATTTCCAACCCAATGCATTTGGGAACACTTGTAGTTATTTTCAAAATTCAAAAAACTAATGTACTTTCGGACTAACTTCACAGTAATTGTAAGAAAAAACTTTTTATATTGCCTTGCTATATAAACTGTTAATTAAAAATCATTCAGTTCAAACACCATATGTTTCGTTCTGTTGACCCATTATCAAGAGTTAATAGGACTGACCTATATTGATAATGTGTTATGAATATTTCATTCGTTAACCATATTCAACCTTGTCCTTCGCGTTATAGGTCAATAGACACGGATGAAATATTTTTTTCTAGAGAAAAAATTTAGAACTAAATATTATGACCCTTTATTCCTGCTATTTTGTATTCAGATGTGGCTAAAGCAGTTCTGAAGTATTTTCAAGGTGTTACCAATAACTAACTCAGAATGTCTAGTATTTTGCTATTCGCATTAGGCAGTACGTATTTTTAGAAGATGCTCTATGCTCTATGCATGTGTAATTTATTCTTCGTGTGATTTTAACGT
The DNA here is from genome assembly GCA_030704895.1 of Henosepilachna vigintioctopunctata. Lineage (NCBI taxonomy): Eukaryota > Metazoa > Arthropoda > Insecta > Coleoptera > Coccinellidae > Henosepilachna > Henosepilachna vigintioctopunctata. Next base: position 1,671,848 of record JARQZJ010000132.1, on the reverse strand, counting down.
TTTGTTTTTTCAACCGTCTCATCGTCATTGAGTGTAGGCATATAAATCAATAAACCAGTTAGCGTGTGTGTACTGTATATACTGCGAAAAATCTATGGATGTCTTTTTACCTGATAGTTTGCTTCCATCAAGGACGAACATTGTGGTTATGTAAACAATATTCACAAGGTGTGTCTTTAAGTTTCATAGATTTTTTGTTGGAACAGACATGGAAATTATTTGTTTACATAGGCTCGAGTATTTCTATAGTAGAGGAATGAATAAAAATCGATTTTGCTAAAAGCTTGCCATCCCATGTAAACAATTTTTTTCTTCTTTAGTACTTCATTTAATCTTGTTTTCTATTTGGAATATTTGCGGTTGAGTGTTTACCCATCGTCTGAAATTTGCTCACTTAGTAACTCCTTAGCCGGTCATTCTGTCTGATGAGGCAGTTTCATCCGAACCAGGGCTGTCCAAATGAGATACGATCTAAGGTCAATGGAAATGATTTACTAATATCGTTACTGCAGAAAAATTTAAAGAATTTAAAGAAATAAAACCTGACACACTGCAAAGTGATGTTTCTGCCCTATGAACATCTTCATTTCTATTTCATGAATGACATTGCTTTGATAATAGGTATGTACTACCATTATCAAAGACATCTCCATGATAGATGAGACAGTTACGTGAAACCTTCTCGAAAAAGCTAAAATATTACGATCTTGTTAACGTATTCTCTGAAAGGGATAAAAAATTTATTGCATAAGAGAAAATAGTGGAGTGTGTTCGAAATTACATTAATCTTCAACAAATGTTACTCTGAACAAGACACAACCAAAATTCGAGAGAATAAAGTATTTCTGGACCGTAGAGCAGTATATAAGTCGAAAAACATAACAGAGAAGAACATTAAAATGACTTCAGTTTTTATCGTGGCATATCGTGGCATGAATAATTTGAACAGCGAGGATGAAAGAGAAGATAATTTTCTTGATTTGAAAGGTTACTTCATTTGTCTACACAGTGCTTTGTCTTAGCTTTCTAAATGTTCAATTTCAGAGACCATTGACATTTGAGTAGAATTTTCATTTTCCACAAAAAATTATTAATCGATTGGGTCAATACCTGATAAAAATCTGAAAATATTTGACTAAACCTTAGTACCTAGTTTAGTGCTTTTGAATCTGTATTCTGTTCACTGTAATTCAGTCAAACATGACAATATTGTTTCGACAAAATAGTGGCTCATCAGATTCATCAGATGCAGATGATAACTGTTTAACATGTTTATCCATTGATTCAATTTTTTGATTGGCATAAGGTCCCAAATTATTTCTATCGCAAGTAGTATTAGACGAAACTGTCATCAGATAGAAGAAAAACGAATACACTCAACTGTATTCGTTTGTGTCTGGTTTATTGTGTCAATAACACTTACTGAAGATGGATGTGAATCCCAAATGGTTGATGTGATATCTCAATAACAGCTTCATACTTACAAAGTAAAGTTTTTTTCTTAATTTTGAATATTGATGAAATAGATGATATTGATATTATGTTACTGCAAACTACTGTCTAAAAAACATTTCGCTAGCTGCATAAATTCAAACGCCTGATTGTGGTTTGGTCAGCTCTGACTTGAATGTGCATTGAACCATAATAAACTCGATGACTATATGTATTTTTTAATTGAATAATTGCGAAGGCGTTTTTCCCAGCGTGAATTCATCCCATCAAAGCGATATATTCTGATCAAAAAACAAACTTTTTACACAGCAGGTGTATTATAGATTTCGCATCCCACACAAATCTTCCCAGAAATGGAGTTTTGTATTCTCAAGAAGGCACCTAGTTCATTGACATCATTCAACCACTTGTAGAAGGTAGAAGGTATAGAGTTACCTCTCCATATTTGAATATATAATGAAGTGGAATCAAATTGTATATATTTCGAGTATATCTTGAGGATTTTTGGACCTGATTTCATTAGAACGGTTGTTTATACGAAACGATTGGCTTTGGATAGATGAATGAAGTCAAAATTTGCCATTATTCTGAAACTCATATGTTAACGAATTATTGTGACTGAATCACTGGAGTCTCTGTATAAAAAAAATGTTGCCAAATCGGCTTTAATCTTTTTTTCTAAAGTTAAAATTGTAACGGGTGTTTTTTTTAGAGGTATAGAACTTTAAATTGCAATAAAACAACGATGGATCATTCGATTGACAAGAATTTTTTTTATTCGAAAGATAATCTTGTGGCATTACATTTTAACTATGATTTCTCACATATGACCGCCACGGCTGGCTCGGATGTAGTCCAATCTGGACGTCCAATTTTCGATGACTTTTTCCAACATTTGTGGCCGTATATCGGCAATAACACGACGAATATTATCTTCCAAATGGTCAAACGTTTGTGGCTTATCCGCATAGACCAATGACTTTACATAGCCCCAAAGAAAGTAGTCTAGCGGTGTTAAGTTATTGAATTAAAAATTCAAAATCGAAAGAATCAAAGATTTGAATTTTGAATGTTTCATTAATTTTCTCATCTTCATTTCATTTGTACGTTTTGCTTCAATTCATAACATCTCTAATAAAGTTGACTGAGTGTTCGCTGATCTTCTGGTCAAATTTTTCTTGATACAATAAATTCAATGGACGCTGTTCAATATATAAAATAAGAAACACTTGGCAAGGTTTCACAAAATTTATAATAAATAAATACTCGACAATTGTTTCGAAGTGTTATTTTTTTCGCCATACCCACTTTACCCCATTCCAGTAGAACTTAAAAATGGGGTAACACCCCGAAACAATTGTCAAGTATTTATTTTTTATAAATTTTGTGAATCCTAGTCAAGTGTTTTTTATTTTATATATCATAACCTTTCTACAAGAAAAGTTATAATCAAATAGGAAATGAATATATCCTCAAATTTGTCAAAGCTTTTGCCGAGAAAAAATTATTCAAAAGTCATAAAATATACGTATACGAGTGTATAGATTGCGGAATCTATTTGATGATTGAATTGTCCATTTTGTTATGTACACATTTGTGTTTGTTTAGCAATATTGAGTGAGTAGTTATCGGCGATTTCCATTCAGCAACTATAATTAACTGTTTTATTGACTATAAAGCCATAAATCTAATTAAGTTATTGTTTCAAAATTAATTCTACTTAATTGATGCGCATAATAAGTTAACGTTTCCTTGATATTGGTTTCACGTTCTGGAAGAAGAATAGAGATTTATTTTTTTCTTTTGCCATTGTTTTGTCAGATTTGCAATTTTTAAGTAGATTAGTTTGCCTCGCGGATTGTATGTAATCTGGGTTTGACCTCACTGTTGATTTTTTTGACTAATCAAAGTGTTGTATTCAGTTAGTACCAACCGATCAATGATTTGAAATCAGAACACTGACATAATACTTTCTCAGAAATATCTTGCGTAATAAGATTATTGGGGGTCATACCTTTATTTTAGCATGTCACTAGCGAAATTGTGGCCAGACAAAAAAGAAGATAAGCACGATAAAATGACATTGAAACGTATTTTCAGACATTATCTTCGATTCAGGGATTGTTTCTGAAGTATTATCAATGTTATGGGCCATTCGTTGTTTAATTTAGAGAATTTATGAACTAGTGTGATAAGTATAATTTTGAATGCTTCTGGCATTTACTTGATGTAAATCCATTATTATAATAAGTTCTTCATTCTCAACAGGTATAATACCCAATTGCAGATAATTTTCAATACTAACTGAATAGTTAAAATAAAAGAGATATAACCAATAACTCAATCTGAATCAATTAATTTTAGTCAATTCACTTTGTTCACATAACTCCTAATAATAACTTCTATGGAGTAAAAGTGAATGTCACAATTATTGGCAACTCTATTGAATATAGACTCCATAAACCAAATGGGGGATTGCATTAGGGATTTGGTCCTCGGAGTCTCTAGGTGGAATAATTCTGTATTACGAGATTTGCCTATGCACACGAAATTTCATGAAATAATTATAATTAAATATAAGATGAAATTCAAACACTTGAACTTTTGATTTACTTTTTTACATTGTAGTATATAGAATGGCATTCTATTAGCGTCTGAAGAATTCGTTTTAACGACGAAACGAGTCATGCTATGTATTCAATAAAAGTGTAAAACAAAAGTGTTTGAGTTTTGTCTTCATACATTTAACTGTTGATAAGTGTTGTTAGTGAGAGACACAAGATGCTTTGAGAAATATAAATAACTAGTAAATTATGTACATAGTACATACTGGAATGTACATAGTACATAATGAAATATACAAATTTAATTTTCTAGAGCAGATGTTCAAATTAGATCCACTAGCTAAAATACAAGCATCCAGGACTGCATCTAATGATATCAAGGCCCTTTGTTACGAAATTTCAATATTACAGCCATTCTTGATTGTCTTGTAATTTAAAATAAGAATTATGCGAATGAATAATTCTCTCCACGTTCAAGAAATCCTGAGAGAGGGATGAAGCGAATAATTTTTTTGTCCATCTCTTCTTTCTCTATTCTCGAGTCGTTATTGATGATATTCAGGGAGTATAATATGATTTTCAAAGAGCAGCGATCATTTTTGGGATTTTTGTTGCTATACAATTCGACAATTTCATGCCACCATGACATGCTCAATAAGCTGCTTTGGTTTCTTGAAATGTTTAAATCAAAAGGCCACTACGTGTTGGTTCTCGGTAGCGCCACAAAATGGCTGCTACCCGCATAAAACATTCTAATTTTTCATTTGCGAATTGCATATCAATTTTTGAGTTTTATGGAACCGTTTCGATATTTAAAACTCTGTGGTTTCTCAATAAAACTTTCGGGTTTCGTTATAATAGTCTCTTCATAGGAGCCCGTAATTCTTATAGTTTCAGAACGAATGAGGAAGACCGAATAATCTAGAATTATCCAATTTTCATTGAAGTCTATCTTTAATATCGATTTTTTTTCTTTGCAGGTTCATAAACATATGACAATTGATGAATTGAAGAGTGTGTTCCATGTTGATCATCATGATCTAGGTAAGTTTCTATTTTTATAAACAATTGCACTGTAAAGTTATATTCTTTAGCAATATCGCAGAAAATTTCTATATGTATGAAAATGAAAACATCTGGAACCCCAGACAAGTAGACGTTTATAAAATCATAGCTTTAATAATAAACAACATTGATTAAATTCATTTGCTACGATTCTTATTCAACTTCTGGAACAAAAATGATGAATTTTCAAAGGAAAAAATACAATGTAAAGAAAACAATTAACTCATATTTATTCTATAACCGAATATTAATGCATGACCACGTATCGAAATGTTACCTACTTGATATTCGAATACTAAATAAATTTTGTAATATAATATAAGAAAAGAGTATAATATTGTTTCATTGTGAATATTAATGTAAAACAAGTACGATTATAACTATTTCAAAGTTTTATTTATTCAAATGATGGATCAACGACAGAGGTCAAGCATTTAAAAAATTTTTGTTACAGAAAAGTAAGGTATTAAAAAAAACATTTTTGAGCTCAATACATTTGTATCGTCAATCAGAATCAGAAATGAGTTCAGCAAATCTGCAAATAACATATATGAAAATTGAAGGATTAGTTCTTTTTCATTTCATCAAAGGATAGTGAAAGATTGCGGTTGTTTTTAAAAGATAGTGAAAGTATATTTCACCATTATATCAAAAAAATTGGAGAGTTTTTCAAAATTGATTCTGTTCTACACAGTTTATGTATTATCTATCAGCTCTTGATAATATGAATGTACTGTGAAATAGCATCTACTTTGTTAGTCAATTTGAGGAACTGTCTTACAGAAAGTGTTATTTTATTGATGAAACAGTCTAAAGTTATGGGAAACAAACTGATTCGATAAATGTTTAGTTTGAATATAGATCACAAAGTGAAGAAAATTTCGAAGCCTCATTGAATTCAACAATTTTTTACAGTGCCTGAATACGAATTAGTGAGGATAGATCACCCAAACAAAATAAGTTCGCTGAAATCGAAAAATATCACGCAAAACTTGATAGATGTCGATGAAAAAATTAAATCGAACGATACTAACGATATTATGAAGCAGTTACACTTGAAGGCGTTCGGTAGACCGATCAGTTTGAGCCTTTTACCTACTAGTGGCTTATATAAGAAGGGAAAACTGAAAATTTGGACGGTGGAACCCAACGCCACAGCGCAGCACGGAGTCGAGTATGTGGAACTGCCAGAGGTAAGTCTATATATTACATATTCAATATTGATGATGATAGTAATAACGTTTCAGTTGAATAGGCAATTTTCAATGAATTATCGCTGTGATTATATGCGCTTAAAAAATAATTTTTACCATTCAAACTTGGTATATCAAAAGATGAAAACAAGGTTGAATTACGAATGAAGAATATAAAATGAAAATCAGAATATAAATTAACTTGAATTCATATTCATTACAGCGGATTTGGCAACGAAAAAAAGTTACGGCATTCTCTAAATTAACGCAAGATAATGCAAAATCTGAAAATGTATACAGTGTACTGAAGTACTAAAGTAGATAACGGTTTGATATACTCATTTCGAAATGAATCTGAAAAAAAAGTGGAAACGAAGAAGTGGTTTCATCAGATGTTGATGATAAACTGTGGCTGATGATTTCGCCAACACAGTCGTTGGCGAAACGATATTGTCATGTTTTTGAATTAGTTATAGTGAAAATCAGAAAACTACTCAGTTTTATTTAAATTATATATTAAGATTTTCATCAAGTATCGGCCCAATCGATTAATGACATCAAAAGGAGGTTTAAGTGATTATGATCAATGAGTTTAATCTGCTAAGAATTATTTTTTAAGGCATCTCAGATAAAAGAACACAACAGACGAAAAAATTCATATGTGTATATACCTAAGTAAAAATCAATATTCTATGTAACAATAGGCTGTAAAAATGTGAAAATATATTTCTTGGTACGTTTTTCCAGAAATGGTATCTTTATCGAAACTCTGAGGGTAATAATAACGATAATTTATTGATCCAGAGTTTAGGCAAAGCTACAACTTGTAAATAGAAAAATTTAATTGCAAAAATTCATTTTGTGTCGTAGTTGTTGCATTACAACTCTTTCATATTTACGTACTATAAATGAAAATTCGGTTTCTCAATTTCATCCCAATTCCACTGAAATACGTTAGAATAATGAAAATCAATTGACCTATGCATTGGATTGTAGGTGATTTTTATTCTCTTCTTTCTACCAGTTGTTGTTCTCATGTACTTCATCCTCATGTCCTCTTGTTTCTGTCCCAGTTTTTCCTGTAATAATATCAATGAAACGAAAACAAATTCTTCCCAATTTCCTAAGAGTAAATTGTTTCATTAGCTTAAAACATTGGTCTCAATAGCTTGTGGAAATAGATTATTTATTTTAAAATAACTGTTTGCAATTATGGAAAATGAATTATTACTCGATGTCAACTTGTTTGTGAGTTGAAAGTAGCAAAACCCTGCAAGTATTTCGGTTTCATTTTACTACGTGATATGGTACATCTTGAATGTTCCACCAAAATACATATAATTATACTGTATATGTATCAAGTATATTTTCAATAAATGACTAACATAATGTTAAAAACAATTAATTAAAATTAACACACTTGGCTTAAGTTTCACTAAATATATTAAAAACACTAAATATGTTTCGGGTGGTCAACCCATTATCAAGAGTATACAATGTTACTTCATTGTGTATGAGTATCATTGTATATTCTTGATAATGGGTTAACCACCCGAAACATATGTAGAGTTCTTCAAATATTAAGTGAAACTTAAGCTAATTGTGTTAATCTTAATTTATTGTTTTCAAAGATATTTAACTTTCATAAATTTTGATCACCGAATTTTGTTTTCGAAATGATAAGAAAATATATCAATAAAGTTGTTATTGAACTTCTTCCTGGTTCCTGTACAGATGATGATATTAAAACTTGTCATTATTCATCGAATTCTTCTGAATTAACTGAAATTGTTTGAGTCTATCAAACTATGGTTGATTGTTCGAATAATTCACTTTGTCCACTTTTGTGATGTGAAGAAAGAACTTCGAATAGCTCATACAAAAAGATTCATTGAGTTTGAGTGTGTTTCCAGCAGGCCATTATCGGAATTCACTGCTTTATTACTGTCTCTGCACCACTGTGATTGAAAAACGTACTGGTAAACTGACTTTTTATAATAGTGTTGGTTTTTGCACTAGTTATGTTCGAAAGTGACGAAAATTTTTATGCAGCTTCAAAACAAAGCATATTTGAAAGATTATTGGAGAACACGATAGAAGGAGTTTTTTCCGGGTCTACATAAACATCCTGGATTCAGCATCGATTTTTCAAAACGACAATGCGCAGACATAAATACATATCATAAAATATTTTTCAGATGCGGATATCATTAATAACGTCTGCACACGGAAAAGTATCTCACTCCTTACTGCATGTTGCATCATAATTATTGGAAACGCCTTTTAGTTCGAATTCCTGTATAAAAAACGAGTTTTAGTTCCGGACACACCGAGTTCTTCTACATTATTCAAATCGACCAATTTCAAGATTCTTGTATTAGGTACTCGAGGAATAGCAGTTGAAAATAAAAGTCGAAATTTTTTGCAGAGCTGAATGCAGCGTCTTTCATAAATAGTTAGTTCAAAATATAATCTCATCATAATCTCTTATTGCAATTAATACTCTACATTATTTCATCAATTATTCAGCTACAGCTTAAGAAAGTAAATGTCGATATTGTATGAATAGACGAAAGATCTTTCGTCAACATAAATCAATGGAAATATGAAAAAAATCTCGATCCCCACATACTGTACACATTGAGTATATACTGGTACTCAATCGGTTGAGATCTAGTACTATACGTCCTTACCCCGCATTTGGCTTCATGCAATGTTAGTCAATTTTCTACACACTAATTGTGTACTTTATCGAAACCTGGCTGAAGCTTCACCAAGACCTTTTTCACGCTCTTTTACGTCATCAGCATGCATCAATTATATAGCTGTACTATTGTGTCGAATATCGTTGATAAAAATATTGATTAACGGGAGTCCCAACACAGACTCTTGTAGAACCCTCGAGGTAGCTGGAAATGGAAAGAATTTAGATCCGTATATTTCGCGATATTGAATGCGGTTCATAAATAGGATGTGTAAAGAAGTGTCAGTGGATCTGAAAACCCAAACATCGATAATTTAATTAATGAAAACTTATGGTCAAATCTGTGTTGTATTGTTTATAGATATATTATATAGACAAGAGCAAATTACCATCTTGTTGGGTTTCAATTAGATTCCTCCAACCATTGTAAAGCCAATTTTATCACATGAATATCTGAACGTTCTCTTAAAACTCTAATTATTACAAGAATCAGTACATTGAATCAAATGGGAAGCTGACAAAAAAAAAATATTTGAAAAGTAGAAGGTTACATGAATTTTAATGATGACAAAATTGTTCTTTTATGTCAAATCTGCGTGTTCAATCTTTACACACATATTTTATTGTTCATTTCATTAGGGCACTTCGAAATGCTAATTACTGATTTATTCAATTCATATTTTATATCTTTCATGTTGAGCAACGATATAAGTTGTTTCGAAATTTGAAAGGTATATTACAATAGAGGTAAGAAACGACTTCAGCAATTTTCAATAATTTAGCGGAAAATGATAATGAGACGTATTTTTTAAAATTTTTTGTTCGTACTGTGAATGAAAGCTTGATTTTAATTTCCATAAACTATTCTTTAATTGCTACTTCATAAAATTTCGTGATATAATATTCCAACGTATAATTCGCTATGCGAAATTACCTTATGAAAGACGGTAATACGGTAATAATCGTGTTAGGAATAAATAAATTCAATAGATATTCAGTTTTTTCACATAATATTATGTAACCTGTCAATGTTGAAATGGTGCACTCATCTTTGCAATTTTTCATTCTGAAAAGATACCTAAATATTCAGCTAAAAATTTGTCCTTCCATTGTACTCTTCTTACTTTCATTGAATGCTATAATGTAGTTATAAGTTACTATTTTTTTCAGATTGGATTGATCTCATTGTTAAATCTTTTTTGTTTGTTTGTTCTCATTTCTTTGAAAACTCCAAACTTAGAAAAAGTTGCTCTAGTGGCTCAAAATTCCATTTTCATCAACTGGAAACGATAAAATGAGAAATTTTTATTGATGTTTTCAGTACTTCATCTTCTTGTAGTATCTGTAACTGAATGGGAGTGATGACTCATCATGGACAGTCGTGACAAGGCGAGAGCGATAATCTCTTCTTCTTTGGATTATATCTCAATATTGAAAACAATCACGTAATTTTTATAGCAATATTATGATTATAAGGTTGTTATTATTTCATCGTGATAATTGAAATAATCAATTAAGTTGAGCTAAAAGTAATCACTCCTTTCAATGACTGTGAATTATTAGGCGTTACGAAGTGCGCCTAATAAGTAAATAACTGGGGTCGTTTCATATATTTATAATTACTAGAGGAAGTATTTGAGAAATGAGTTTTTTTGCACTCACATTATTTGTATTTATTTATTCCTTCTATCAATTATAATTTAATCAGTTTAAAATCAATTCCGAATTTTCGTATGACATTATATTAAGCGGAATATCGATTAGGTTGTTATAAAACATGTATCATAAATTATATAACGATTATTATTAATAACGATATTCAAATATGTACCTTTTTGTGCTTCATTAGAATTCACGGTGATGAAGAAACCAATTGAATTATACCTTATCAATTCACAATTAATTTGAATAATATAACAATATGTTCTCGAAAAAAGTCGTAAAATATTTTAGCTCGTATGCTTATTGAGTGAGAAATCTGAAATTGGTTATGAGATTTGAAAAAAATCCATATATACTCTGCCTAAATATTTCTACGAACAAAGTTTTTTTTTCCCTGAATAGTGAAGTTGAAAATTCAATACCAAGAAGAAGAATACTTATCGTATACTTATAGAATATGAATACTTATAGTATATAATATAATATATAAAATAATTATAGTAAAGGGTGTTTTTTTTAGAAGTATAGAACTTTAAATTGCAATAAAACAACGATGGATCATTCGATTGACAAGAATTTTTTTTATTGGAAAGATAATTTTGTGGCATTACATTTTAAATATGATTTCTGGCATATGACCGCCACGGCTGGCTCGGATGTAGTCCAACCTGGACGTCCAATTTTCGATGACTTTTTTCAACATTTGTGGCCGCATATCGGCAATAACACGGCGAATATTCTCTTCCAAATGGTCAAGCGTTTGTGGCTTATCCGCATAGACCAATGACTTTACATAGCCCCACAGAAAGTAGTCTAACGGTGTTAAATCACAAGATCTTCGATGCCAATTCACAGGCCCAAAACGTGAAATTAGGCGGTCACCAAACGTGTCTTTCAATAAATCGATTGTGGCACGAGCTGTGTGACATGTTGCGCCGTCTTGTTGAAACCGCAGCTCCTGGACATCATGGTTGTTCAATTGAGGAATTAAAAAGTTAGTATTCATGGCTCTATACCGATCACCATTGACTGTAACGTTCTGGCCATCATCGTTTTTGAAGAAGTACGAACCAATGATTCCACCAGCCCATAAAGCGCACCAAACAATCAGTTTTTCTGGATGTAACGGTGACATACACTTGAAGATTATCTTCACTCCAAATGCGGCAGTTTTGTTTTTTGACGAAGCCATTCAACCAGAAGCTCGCTTCATCATAAAATGGACGTAGTGCGCGATACGTATTCCGCACAGAACCATTATTTTCGAGATAAAATTGGACTATTTGCAACCGTTGTTCAGGCGTGAGTCTATTCATGATGAATTGCTAAACCAAACTGAGAATAAATCACTTCTCAGCTGGTAAATCGGTCGCCATCTTCAACAGTAATACCAACTTAAAGTTCTATACCTCTAAAAAAACACCCTTTATATGAATGCAAAGCAGGATCTTATATACAGGGTCATATAAATGTTTATAAAACATTTTCAAAAATATTACATATGAAAACGGACGTAGTCCAAGTATACTACTTGGAGTGTAGTATACTTTTCATTTTGTCGTCTTCTGTAGCGCAGCCAAGATTTTGAGATGTGGGGATTTCTGGAGATTTTATCGTGCCAGTGGTCTGGTATACTCAGAGGAACGGAGGGACCAAGAAATATGTTGATGTTTTCGTAAATAAACATTCAACTTACACTTTTTCAACAAAAATTGCATCATTTTCTCCTCACGTATGAGTTTTTCTATTCCTTGAGTTCTTAAGGGTTGGAAAACCACCCCTTGGCTACGCTAATGGCCAAAAATTCATTGAGATATTTTGTATCAGTCAAATTATATCAAGTCAAACCTTATTGTGACTTCTTCCTAGTGTATAATCTATATTGAAAATTTTTTCACTTATTTACCCATTAATTTTTGTTTAGTGTAGTAATTATTCTTGACGGTGATGGTAGAACTTCTCCATGAAAATCTATGATGGTTAATAAAAATTTTTTTCTCAATGTTTTCATGAATGAAAAAAATTGAGGTTCGAAACTTCTCCATCGTTGAAATTAAACATGTATTGAAATATTCTGTTATCTTGATTGCACAATACTCAACCAGTTATATATCAGAATATTTATACACTTTTAACTAGGATTAATTGCATTAGAGTAGAAGGTGACCTGTAATGATAATGGCCTATACATGTACTTGGTTTTTTGAAAAAAATCTGAAATCACTGCATTTAGTTTCAGTAAGAAACAAATGAGATAATGATAGTTAGCCATATTATATCAATAGATTTGAATAATTGAATATTGGTTTTAAAATTACTTATTCATTCGTCTTTGTATTATAGGCTGAAAAACAATATCATGTATAGGCATAGTCACTCATATTATATCAGTATTTATATTGTATTATTTATAGTGTAGAATTGATGAAAAATATAACTTTATGAGTGCACTTACGAAACCAATTGACTCAATAAATAATGTGAATTAACAGGTTTTAAGCCTAATTAATGTATCCATTATATCCGATAGTATGTAGATTTGATATATATGTTTACAACTCATTACGAATAAGTTGTAACTACATTGAAGACTTATTATCATCGATCTGTAGAAGAAGTGATAAGAAATCTGGATTTCATGCTGAGAATTTCATACCGGATGCAACAATATTTAATAAATTCAATGGACGATGAATCTAATTTGTGATAGTTCATATTTAAATGAGAGGTAATAATATAAACTTGTCAGTCAGTGATTTTTCGACCAGTTTTTATTATTACCTTTCATTTAACAATATTTAAGTTTATTGACACTTGAATAGTCTGAAAAGGAATGGAATGACCTTCTTCTCGAAATTAAACAATTCTGCGGGATTGTTCAAAAAGTATAAAAAATTAATAAACAACGTTTTGTTCGCGTTTCGCCAAACAGGTAGAGTTGCCTCGAACTAAATCGAAAGGTTTTTAGGGGATAATTGATTGGTTATTCAAAGTTTCAGTGTATTACTCGAAAGAGTGTTTTGCTTGTTTTATTTCAACATTTATAATTTTTTCGAGTTTGTTTATTCATTTTCGATTGATGAACCTCATCGATGTCTGGTTTCATGATTCACCGATCAATCATTGTAGAAAACGAAAAAATTCTTGAATAGAATACATTGTTCCAAAATTTATTCAAATTATATTCAAAATTGATTAGAATGTAATTCAAAATTAATTTTTTTCCATTAATTATAACAATATTCTTGTGTTTCACTGTTTTATGAAAATTCTTGATGAATTGAAGTTATTTCAATAATTCCAGAAATGTTTATGTAGTATATTGTTCAGAATATTGTTTCGGTATATAAAACCGTCATCAGGTGGATAAACAACGAGTACAAAAATCAATAAATTTCATTGATTATTATTACTCATCTCAAGATTCAGTAGTAGGGAATTGTTAACTAACAGTTGTTCACTGAGTTTAGACGTTCAGTGTTGTACTCAGTGTTCAACCACCTGATGAATATATTGTATACCGAAACAATATTTTAGTGGACAATATATAAGTTCAATATTTTTGAAATTTACAAATGTGTTTGATTTATCAATTGTTTGTTATGGAATTTCAACACGTAATTCCTTCTTCAATCAACTGTTTTCGGTCTAATTCAAATTATTCTTGATGATTCACTGAATTTTCGGTGAAACCTTCATATCATTTATCAGAATCATTCCAAAATAACTTCGAAAGATGATGATCATATATGCTTAATAAAGGTAATCGGAATCTGCACAATATTTCACAAATTGTTGAGAATATTGAACATAATAAATACATGCGTATATAAGTAGGCTGATGATAGAATCCGATTCTTCTGTTTTTGGTGTGACAACTGAATATCTATTTCAGTCAACGTTTTCCATAAGCTTAAATTTCATGAACGGTATTAGATTGATGTTTAGAATGCCACATTCATTGTCAAATAATCATAGACTACTGCGATTGATTTTAGACGAACCACGCCCTGTATGTCAGTATATATTCAACACAAATGTATAAACATAATATATTCACAATTTTGCATGGTTGATTTTTAAGTTATTGAGTCAAGAATCAGTATTATACAACGAATCACGTTAAAAAAATGTCAATCAACATCAATAACAAAACAATATTCAATTCCGACGAAAATGAACAAATAGAATTCATATGTTAGTTCAGTTCCAAAAAGCCGAAACTGCCTATGAATTAAATTATACTAGATTGTGAAAAAATGTATATTTCAAGCCAATTGATGAAGAACTTACAAAACTTTTGTGTTGCATATATTACGAATCCCAAAAATCAAGAAAGTAAGATGATGGTGTATCACAGGAGTGGTAACTTTACCTTTCAAAATATAAAATTGATTTATTGCCTGTTTGATTTTTGAAAGTTTTTAATTTTTTAATCAACTTTGTCAAAACTAATGAATAGTTTTGACAAATTGTAATATAACGAAACGTCAACAGAAATAAACTTTTTCATATTAAAAAACCTTTAATGAAAAAAAATATATATATATATATATATATATATATATATATATATATATATATATATATATATATATATACTTTGTATAATAGATTACTTTGTGAAAGAACATTTGTTCTTCTACGAAGTGAACCCAATAAATTATAAGAGACCATCAGGATATTAAGCAAGAATTTCATAGACCGGATGCAGTAGTAGTGAAATTGATTGATATGACATCATGGAAAAAAAAACTAATTGGTTTGAACTCGATTCACGTTTTTGTGTTTTTGCTCTTCCATTAGTTGACTCAATTATTTCACCATTTCTTCATCCAATTCAAGTGTTATAATAGACCTATAGAAGAGATTACTGAAAATTTATCGTTTCACAAAGAATGATGTGAAGGCAATCTGAGAAAATTTCGATATTTAAAATTAATTTCAATGACTGCGAAGTTGATGAAGCATCTAATGCTTTTTTTGATACCGCTTATTGAAATTAGATTTTCGTGAAGGACGAAATATGAAGAATGGTTTGCATTCAAAAATGACTTCCGTACGTTCAAATCATGACATAATATTGAAGGCTTAAAATATATCGAAAAATTTCATTGACAAATTAGATTTTTCAATAATTTATTATAAAACTGATGAATATATTCCAGATAACAAGAAACTTTTATTGAGACAAACGAAACAAATGTCTATAGTTTTAATTTTTGTTCATTATACCTACCTATATTATAATCTCTTTCGAAGACAGAAGTCTCTTATATCTTATCTTTTCTATTATAAGCTTTTAACATAACTCTTCAGAAGCGTTATATATTTCTTGGTTTCAACTGAAACTTGATGATGAGCTTTGGATTTCCACATAACTTGATTAGAAGTTAATTTAAAAATTGAAGACGGAAAAACGAATAAATACCTAAAAAGAATTGGTCAACCATTCCAATAAAATTGCAGAATATATATTCGTATAATAGAAACATGCCTAGCATTTGTGTATTCATAAACCTTTCGATATAATTTTTCGATATTGTTGGTGTAAAACGTAGTATTTTATGAGTTTCCAGAATATTTCATGGCAATTTACTTTTCCCTGAATTGTTTCGAAAGATACCTTCTTTCATAGTTTCCTGAAAATAAATTTTCAGCAAATATAGAAGATGAATTTATTGTAATATCACTGAAGACAGTAACGAAATCAACGAATAAATTATTGTGCAATTTCTCAATGCAAACATCTATTTTGCCAAATTGTAAGCGATGAAAGGTAAGAAATATTAGGTCAAAAAATCAGAATAATTGACGAAATCATGTTCAAAATACGTAAAGGTAATCGAAATGAATATAACATGAGCAAATATTTTCTGATTAAATTATTATTATTACCGTGTAGCTTCATTAAAAAAATTTATTTTATGGTTATGCAATGGATGTATTCATTTTATTCATTTATTCAAACTGATCGGAATGATAAATACTACTAAATGACAAAGTTGCAAGAACTACCTACACGGAATAAATTGTAGATAAATACAATATAATTGCAATTATAGGTAAATAATGTATTATTATCCAATATACCTGCATTTACAACTATTATTTACAAAATATTGTTGACCCATATTTATATAATGGTCAAAACTCATATATTGCTAGTTTTATGAGATGGAAATTCTTAATTTTCCTCATAAGCCCCATAAGAAATTCCCAGTAATTTCCCTCATAAGCCCCATATAGAGATTTCCTTCAATTTTGCAACCATCGATTTCACTGGATTTATCGCAAACTCGAATCTCAAATGAGGTAAAAATATGTTTGTATTTTTGATTCTATTCAATTATATAGGCTTTCAAAGCCAAATCAACACGTAAAATTTTCCATGTGGTGAATTGACATTTCACGATCCTCGTTAACACTGTACGCTACGGCTGCAATATTCTCTTCAGTACGTACTGTACGCATGCGAGATAATGGTTTAATGTCCAACAAAGTGAACTTGGTGCGAAATTTGGTGATAAAAGCACGAATTGTTGTTCATGAGGTCGATTATGACGACCAAAATATAGTCGAAACACACTATACAAATTTTTCACAAGGCACGAATTTTGATAGTAAATTTCAACAATTCGCAATCGTTTCTCGTTTGTAAGTCTTTTCACGATGAAATGGCAGAGTATCCTGAAAACTTTTCATCCTGACAGATGACGTTTCGATACAATTACCAACCAGTGCCGATAACCTGAAAAACTCAACTCTTAAAAAATTTCCCGTTATTAGGTATCAGATTGATAAATATGCAGGTTTCTTCAATTCCCTAGATTTTTTCGTTCTTTGTGAGCTTAATGCAGATAAAAATAATTAATTTTTCAAAATTTGTTTGAAATATTCGACATATTTTTCAAACTAAACATACAAAAAATAAACAATTTTTCTGGAATCATCAAAATTTTCAACAATGTTGAATGCATCGAAGTGTTTATGCTTCTAAAACTTTCAACATCTCAAAATTCACAAGGTTTCAGAATTTTAAGGAATAAAATAATTCAAATAATACCTAAATCTTCATATTAGCAAAGAAAAGTTGCAGACTTCTTGGCAGAAGGCCCCCATTTGTTTGGAGAGTTCTAAAATTGCACTTTTTGCAAATGTTGGACGTCATTTTCGTCGAGAGAAATATTATCAAAAGGTTATATTCGTGTAGTTTGTATCAATTAGTTCCGGTTTTGGAAAATTTCGTAATATCAACGCGTCATGTATGTAGGAAGTCGAAGTCATTCAATTCAATCAGAATTTACAGTTTATGTAATGACCTATATAACACAAAAATTGCCATCCATATTATTGGTATAATAAAATAATTTGCATAAACATATTCGCAAAATATAATGATTAGCGGTTAGTTCCTTTCCCAATTGGAACTATTCGATATTCAATATGACAAACTATTTTCACTTTGTCTTGGAACATAACACGTTCTTATTTTATTGCTTTCATCTTATTGTATGTAAATGCTGTCAATCTTGGAAATTTGAATTATATATTACGAGATATCTGTTAAGTTGAATATAGTGATTGCTAAACCTATATCAATTATTGCAATTTTTACAATTGCACCTTACAGGTATTTAATTATACCATTGTGCGTTTAAAGCGCGAATAAAATTTACCCTTGTACGCTATTCAAGGTGTGGAATTGAATGGAATACACAATCTTATACTTGTAAGATTTCTTTAAAATTTAGTTTATTTTATCGAGAATATATTAATTATTCACTGAAAACTGGTGTCTATGTGAGGAAGAAGAAAACATTTGTCGTATAATCAAAAACTTTTGGTTGCATTTCAGGAAAATTGTTTTATAAAACCTAAATAACTTTCCGGCTACTATCCATTATCGAGATACTTATACAACAATGGTTACAATCTTTGTTGAAACTGACCATATCAATTTAATTATACGATACAATAAAATGTAACGACAAAGCCTAAGCAAAATATAATTTATAACCATATGTGAACTTCCTGTTGACTGAGGAAAATATTATTATATAATTATAATTTATATAAATTTTACTACTATAATTAATGATATAATATTAAGCAGACCCAGAAATTCTGTTACATAAAGCTGAAATTATGTCATGGTATTCGATTTTTTGAGGACATTTACAATTAATAATAATAATAATAATAAGTTCTTTATTCTCAACAGGTATAACACCTAATTACAGAAAATAATAGCAATGTTGAATACATATCTAAATAATTAGAAAAAACATTCAACTAAATAATTGAGAAAAAGATTTAACAAAGATCCAATGAAATCTAAAAAAAATAGTAACTTATAACTACATAATAGCATTTACTGAAATATTACAAAGAACTCAATCTAAATCAATTCATTTTAGTCAATTTTCGTTGTTAACATAACTCCTGATAATAAATTCTATGGGGTTAAAGTGAATGTGACAATTATTGGCAACTCTATTGAATGTAGACTCCATAAACCAAATGGGGGATTGTATTAGGGAGTTGGTCCTCGGAGTCTCTAGGTGGAATAATTCCGTATTACGAGAATTTTACCTAGAAACACGAAATTTCAAAGCGGTCAAGAGAGGAGGATAATCAATACTATTGTGCAGTAATTTGTACAAAAATTTTAGTGATAAAGATTCTCTCCTGCTCTGCAATGAGATGAAACTAAATCGACTCAATAATTCGTAATGATTGACTCCTCTCTGAGGATAAACTTTATCCTCCCTCCAAACTAAGAATGAACTATAATTGAAATATATTTAATATATATAGGTATATGTCAGTAATCGTATAGATCATTTTTTCACATGGACAACAATATTATCAACGTATAAGGAGAAAAGCAGAGGAACTAAAACCGTAAAATCAACTCAAGTGCTGTAGAGAAAATTGAAAATAGGGAATAAAATACTGCTTTATAGAATTTTAATATCTTATTCAACAATTATAACGTACGATTCACCATTACGAAGGTTTGTTATTATTCTATCTTCTGTTTGTTATCTTCTCCTTCTGTTTTGAAAAAAAAAATTAGCAATCTTACCATTTGAATTTTATGTAATAAGCAGCTCGTTGAGAATGTATTAATTTACAGAGAAAACAAAAGACAAATAAGTAAAGTATCTTCATCCTTTGTCTGGATGATGACATTTATAAATGTCTTCTCTCTATGCTTTTATCCAATTTACTTCTGTTGCAATTTCCCCGTTACTTTTCCTATCAAACGCATACCTTCTACAAATTAATGCACGTGTTTTTTTCGAAGATAATATAATAGGCAGCTGAAAGCAATCTCGTTGTAGTTTCTTCAATCGCATTTCTTATAATACGAATCTAGGCATCACGTTCCATAACTGCGGCAGACACGTTCTCCGCGCAAATTTATAACACATTACAAGTTACATAAACACCCACAAGCGGCGTTACATTTTTTGCGGCGTTGAGAGCACAAATCAGTTCCATCAAGGGGCACCGTTCTAGACCAAATGAGATTTATGTAGGCCGCTGGCGTATCCGCAGAAGGCAACTTTCACTCTCTGCAAGACGAGACCTAACCGTATTACGAGTGCGACGCCACGCATCGGCAACACTGGTACATATTTCGAAGGCTATGAAATTTTGGTTATTGAGAGCCGTAGTAGTAATTTTAAACAACAACATATTTAATTAGTTTATTCATCTGTTGGTTACCTAAGTCGAAGAACATCCTAAAATCTTTTTCTTGCATAGGCAATGTTTGAAGAAATGATTTCACTTCAGTAGAACCACAAATGTCCAATAAGGCCTAATTTCACTCTGAATATTTCGTGAGCTTCAATGGGATGAGTTGCACCAAAAAGATCTAATGGCGTTTTTGTTGAAATTTAACAAAAACTTGTTCAATTTACTAGCTATATAATTCGGGTTACTAACGGATTGTTGAGAGTAGGCACATTCAAATTTTGACAATGGATCAGGATTCCGAGACACACTCAGAATAGAATTTTTTGTGGAATTCAGCAAAGTGTTGGAGATTGTACCATTATGTCTATCAAAAATGTACCACCAAGTGTTGAGTGGGCACTCAAAATACATTAACTATCATTGATTTAATGATTAAATATTGTATCTGTTACGATATATGTTTATGTACTAACGTTTTATTCAGACTATTTATTCATTTCGTTTCTTGATAGACTTCTTCAGCTTTCATATCAAACTTCGGAAATACTTTTTCATTCAATAAAAAAACTCTATTAAAAAAACTTCATTGAAAAATTAGAGGAAAAAGATGTGAATTTATTGAGAATCAGATCAGAGATCTTTATATTCATACATTGAGAACATTCTAACTTGAGAAGAAGTGAGAAAGATATAAAATTATTGAAAATCAGGTTACAGATCTTCATATTCATACACCATTCCCTAAGACCTCCTGGGGATTATAGTAGAACCTTGCAGTTTTTATAGATTTGGGGAACCACTCTTTTATATCTACCTCTTCTATTAAACAATAATATCTACTTCCTGAGAATTTGAGTATTTATTACATATATTTTGAAAAATTGGCTGATCGTTTCAGGAAACGGATATTGCAAAATTGTTGCTGATTATTTTTATTTTAAAATCATAAGTGAAATCATTTCCATTCATTTGAATATATTCATTATATGGGAAATCTTAGGGCTCAATTAACCATTAAGTTCTATTTTCATCCCCTGTTCAAATAGTTCAATATTTCCGTTTAATTTAAATCTACGAAAATTTGAGATTTCTATTTAATCTTCAGATGAAAAATTTTTATTTTCCATCATAATCTCAATTTTCAACATTTTCAATTTGTGATTATTTTTAACACTGTTTCAGAATGAACATTTATTTTCACACAGCATGTACCCCCTCGATGATGGTAAAGACCATTGATTTATTACCGAAGGTTGTTGCAAGAATTTTTAAAACTATAATTTTGAAATGAATTATATATAACGACCGTACCTATATTTGATAGGCAACAATCATTTTTGGCATAATTTTTTAATTCAAAGCTTAGTTATTAGGATTAACTGAATTTAATAACGTTATTTTCAATGTCAACTCTACAAAACTTTCACTTGATCATGTCAAGAAGTGTCTGAACACTCGTCTTCAGACCAACTGTCATATCAATGCTTCAATTATTCATTGTCAGAATTGTCCGTTAAATGTTCGTTCATTGTGTTAGATCAGTCTATTTGCCCTGCCATCCAATCAAAACTCAACAACTTCAGTAATTTATTCACTGCAAAAATATATAATATTAATTCTTTCGAATTTGCACCTAATGCATCTCAGTGCCACAACAATAATTTTTCATTAATTTATTTATCATTCGAAAAATCGCTGGATAGAGTCAGTTACAGAGTAGAAGAATACAATAAAGTTTTCAACTTGTAAAATGTATTAAATGAAAGTGAAAGCATAACTAAACAATTCAATATACATGAACGATGGAAAATATTGAAATGGCATTTTACTCACAAAACAACACCAACATGTTTCACTTGAAACACTTATAACTTCACTTATATATGAAAAACAGTAAAACGATTGGTTGACTTTCATATTTTGATTTGTCTATAATTATACATATCAGCTTAAATTATTTCAATGGCAATATTTTTGAACTGGTATAAAAAAGTTGAGAAAAAAATATAAGGATAAAAATATTAAATGTGTTACGAGCAGAATAATGTTTGACTTGGATGAAAACGAAACGAAGTCTTGCAAAAAATTTGTTGAATACAACCGAAATTGAATTAAGAAGTTCATAATTTTGTTCATTTGAAGCATTTGCTTGAAACTCGTTTTCTTCTCTTAGTCTCTCTTGATATCATGTATCAAGAGATGATCATTTTCATTCATTCATTGAAAATGATTATGGATTCAATGAACGACTCAGACACTACTGTGGGGGTAACTGAAAAATTTGTAATATGTTTCGGGCAATTAGCCAATTATCAAGAGTTTAAAACATTTTTTGTAAAGAATTGACTGTCAACTTGAGGCATAGCTTGGGTTGATTATAGTCAACCTAAATTGACAATCATCAATTTTCGAGCAATTTTGCCATTTACATGATAAAAATAGAAAAATAAATAAAAAAAAATAGAATAAATAATGATATTGATTATATAATTTGCAGTGATTTCGTTCAAATTGATTTGTGTACGAATAAAGTAACAGATATCATGCTTGTTGTTGTATGTAATAAATCAGCAATTCAATTTGTCGATTATTTTTCCTTATTACAGGATTTATGCTAAAAATTAATGATTTGTTTGGCGTCCTCTACTCGTTGTTTACTTGCCTTGGTGTAAACCACACACATTAACTTAACACCACTCAAATATGCATCTTTAACCTTAACACACTTGAAACTTTTATAAAGACAGCGGAAATGCTTTATTAACAAATGGAAAGGTATCTTCGCATTCTTCTATTGCTAAACGTCTCGTATTGAAGAATAAAAATCAGTAATCTCCCATTACAGCAAACACAATTCATGGCCAACTAAATTACCAACAATAATGAAATTCAGAAGTCGGTGTGTATTCCTATTTTACATTCGAAGATGATACAGTCGATTAGTAAATATAATTACTGGCTATCTGCTAAGCGAAACTGAATTATCGTTTAGAATTATAAATACACCAGCATTTATTAAATGAGTTGTATACGTTGTTTGTTTCAACATTTTAACTTTGTGTACAGTTGATATGAAATTGAATTAGTTACTTTATATATAACTGTAAAATTTTTATTGATGAACGTTTTAACGAAAAAAAGTTAAGGAAAATCTTGGAACACTTGCTTATCCAATGTTAAAATACTATAGTTTAAAGATATTATCATGAAATATTCTCAATATTTATGTGAAGTTAGACATATGAAATTTGACAAAAAGGCTGAGAAAAGATTTTGACATTTTGACTCACAAAGTGATGAAACTATCGGAAAATTTGGTGCTACATTGAAATATCCCGTCTAATCGTTCGGCATGTTCAGGTTCAAGTCAAAGTTTGTTATTTTGAGATAACAGCTTCCTTTAAATTCACCTGAATTGGTATATTGACTTAACATATTATTTCTCTCAATGAATTTTCAATATTTTTGGACTATTTGAAGAGCTCTTGATGATAGTTTTTGAAGAATTCAAAAAAATATCTTGCTATTTTGATGTGACATTGCTTGACGTTTCACTTCAATTAAAAATTAGTTGGTTTCTCAATAAGTATTTTAACAACGTATTTCAACTCATTATCCATCTCCATCTTCATCAAATTGGTAGTCTCGTTCTCATGAGATCTCTTTCTGGAGAGATCTCGGTCGAAAAATGGGCGAGATCTCAAGAGTTTAAAACGTGCTATCGAAGCGAGTCGCAGGACGAGATAATATCTCAGTTTAATAGGTAACTCATCTTAATGAGTTGATGAGTTCTTGTTTTCACGTTGATTTTCAAGGAAAAAAGTGTGTTGTTGTTAAAAGACTTTTGTTAGACTTTGGAAGAGAAGACTGTCTGTTTATTTCATTTTTCATTCGATTAAATACGTCAAAATTTACCACTTGAGAAATTATTAAAGAAATTGATAGTTAAATACATCAAACAATGTTAATTGCATAACAGTTTGAGGAGAAAATTTGTGAAACTGAATGTTTCAAAATATACAATAAAGTATGAAGTATATTTCAAGTATATACACAAAATTGCCAATCTCGCGTGATTTCGCCTGAGTAAAAATCTTGCGAGATTGCATTTACGCATAGGTAACCAAATCTTGTGAATAACACCCTCATGGTCTTAGTATTCGATATCTCGATATTCGATTAATTAACTTACAGTTCTTTCAATCGAAAGCTATCTATCAGTAAGTTAGGTTTTTAGGTCTTGAAAAAAGCATGAAAATTCAAAAGCAAGACGGCAAACCCTCACAATGCATGTAGTGAATTTTCAAAATGATAACGAGTAGCGATTTTATTGAGTTGAATTACCGGTACCGTCAACTGTTCGATCTTCATCGACAAAGTTTCACCTAGTATTAAGTGAAAATGAAGACAAAACTGTTTCTCATAATCACTTTTTCGTATTTTTCTGAAATTCATTCCAGATAATTTATAAAGTTCTTCAATATTTTGGCATTGATAATTTCGTGAATTCCATGTACGAATTATATGATCTTGATATAAATTCCAATTATGCTGTATAACAATACAAGAAATCAAAAGAAACGAACACGAACTTAAGAAGCTGAAGGCTTTTAGCAAATAATTTCGTGATGTTGAACCTCAATTTCGAACTGAAAAATCGTTTTCTCTTTCTCTGAAATTTCTCTCGATATTCAGTTTCATAATATGGAGTGGATAGTTGCAATATTTGCTTCAAAGGTGATACTTTTTTTCTTGACAATATTCATTTTGTTGACGAAAAGATCGATTGAATCAAAGTAAAACCATTAGGTACATAATTCTATGCGAATTCTTCGACCAATTTTCCGAAGCTCAGTAATAGACGTACTTTAAAGGAAAATATGTTTTTTAGTAGATATATGTCGATCCGCAAATCAGTTTACTGCTCACATTTTTTTATAAATCAAGCCAATGAAGATTCATATTTATAGTAGTTTATCGACGTACTGAGAAAAAGTTATCAGTAATAATTCAAAAAATTTTAAAGATACGTGTAAGACTGGGGTTCAGAATTTCATTCAACAAATATCAAAAAAGGCTCCGAAAGACCAAATGGCACGTAATGTATGGCATGCAATGTGACACGTAATGGCATGTAAACTCGAAATGAGTATATGTTGAAAAGTTAAATTTTTTTTGTTTTTTTTTTCTACTTGTTAATGTGAAAATACATTCTGTTTTTTTTTATCACATTATACTATAAAATACAGGGTTGAAGAAGGTCGCGGGACCTTATAGCCTCCCATTTGTAATTATTTATAAATCCAATGAAATGTAATATTACTTTAACTCAATAAACGTTTTTGATTTGATTTGATTGGCTCCAAAAGACGGACGAAGTGCCACAAACCCACGTCAACACCTAGGTGGAAATGGCTGTTGATGGAGATGATTATGATAATCGTTATCCCAAGGTTTCGGCCAGTTATAAATAGTCCAGAGAGTTTCCCTGTTAATTCGATTTTTCTAAATCGGAATGTGATTGTGTCCTTGCACCTGCTGAATATTCGTTTTGGTAACTTACTGATGATAACTGGGACATTCGCTCGAGATTTCTGAAACAGAGTTCCATTTTTATTAGTCATCTTCTTGGACTTGTCCTCTTGTGAACTGCAAACACCAAGTTATACATATTATATTTTCCAATAATATTATTAACATAAATGTGTTTATTATATAAGAGATACATAGGAAACTTGCATAAAACCCACACATTATGACGTCGTTTAATTGTATTGCACCAATCCCCTATAATTTATTTTATCTCTTAACACTCTCTTGACACCCACATATTCTCAGCTTTCAAAAAAAATACATCGGTTGATAATTTTATACTTATTGCTGAAGCACGTTTCAGAATTTTATGCACGGTTTTTATTCGTAATTTGGATAGATCGAAACACCTTCAGTTCGTAGACTTACGTAATGCGGTCGGAGTGATAGCTTTTTTCTGCGTGCACGAAAACGAATTTACGGTCCGAGTCCCGCAAAGGTCGTCTCTGTTGCAGATGTTTGCGGACAGATTGCATATCTAATACGTTGCGGTCGATAATGTAATAATTGAACACTTAGGAAGTCTGCCGGAGAAACTAATTGATACGGTCGTGAGGTGAAAACACTTTCACATCACTACAACGAAACGAGAAGAATCCACATCGAATTCAAATTGTAGATACTTGATGAGAGACAGTTGAGTGATAAATTTGACAAAGGTGGATTGAAATTTAGCGAATTTAAATTTCGAATCATCATGTTTTTAATTTCAAAAAAGTTTTCAATTACTCAAGTACAAGACTAGTGTTGATAAAACTATTTGAATCTACCGATATTCATAATGGAACACTAATTTAAATTCTCTCATATATTCCGAAGTTCTTCTTATGCTTAATCAACTGTTACAATTTTACGAATTTTTCAAAACTTTGTTGATCCTTATTTATAGTGACAGAACATAAAATAACAAAGGAAACGAATAATATCTGAGAATTAAAATTTACATTGAACAAAAAAAGCTAATGAAGGGAAGGTATAACAATAAAAAAATACACTAGAACATAGAAAAGAAGATAATAACTCATAAAAATCAAAAAGTTCGCTCTGGCATTTACTTGAAATTCAATTATTGAAAATATCAATCGAAAGCTATTTTCAAGAAATAATTAGCTATAACTAAAAATCCTTAGTCTTCGAATTCATCGATTATTAACGATTCTAGAAAAGTCAAATGGGAACCTTTGTTCTCCCTATTTTTTTAAGCTCTAAAATAAAAGTCTGCCACTCTTCCATCAAGTGATTGTCATACATAATCCGTTTCCTTCTCTTCAAAACGTTCTTCGTTTATTCTCAGATATTCTCATTTGAAAATTCTTGAAGTTATGGAAATTATTACCTAAAAGCTATATTCATTCAATTGATTTCATTTCGTCAATTAATTCGAATATTCAATAGTGTTGGCGTTTACTTGATGTAAATTCCCTATAATTGAATATAAACATAATTTTCAAACACTTGAACTTATGATATTATATCAAACACTTTATTGACTACAGAGCATTTCGTGTTTCGTCGTTACAAACGACTTCTTCAGATGCTAACAGAATAATTCAGATTATTCTGTTAGCATCTGAAGAAGTCGTTTGTAACGACGAAACGCGTCATGCTAGGTAGTCAATAAAGTGTAAATCATAAGTTCAAGTGTTTGAATTCAAATTTATATTCAATTAATTTAAATAATTTTATTGCTGACTTTATTTCCATAGCCTCCTGTTGGTGAGTTAATTTCACAAAAATTATAATAATTGCTGACAATTGTTTTGGGGTGTTACTATTTTTTCCAAAGCTTAACTGAAACTTAGCTCAGATTGAAAAAATCATTCAAATAATTTAAAATTTTATTCACTGATGCAGTTTACCTTCAATTGACTTTACAGTCAATTGTGATTTTCGAAATTATCTAGCAAGGCATATGATATACCTGAAACAATTGTTCATAATGAAGGAAAATGAGCAATAGAAACAAAAATATTTCCAATGACCAAAAAAAAAGATCAGAAGAAAAAAAAATCAATTGAAAAGATCAATTGAGATCTAATAGCAGTTTTTCAATACGAAATTTGTATATTGTATGTAAAAATATAGAAAAAACTAATGTGAACATAAGTAAAAGTAACACACATACAGTGTTCATCCTTGATAGATCGAAATGTAGAAAAAATATAAAGCTATTAATAATACATAAATGAAAAAATATGGAAATAATTGAGTTTTCCATACGAGAAAATGAAATATTCTATACCAGATATAGAAATGCTTTCTAAACCTGGTATAGATTAATATTTCTATACCTGCTATTTTCTGGTACTAGAAAAAAGAGAAGATTCGTTGGTAATTGAATCGTCACGTGTCCTAAATTCAGGAAAAATTAAGAAGATTCCTAGATTCCTATGTTCTAGAAATTCAGCTTTTTTCAGCATACGTACATGAAATATTTGTCATAATATATTAAATAAAACACTTGGCTTAAAACACTTCCACAAAACTTATAATAAATACTTGACAATTGTTTCCGGGTGTTACCTCATTTTCGAAAGTTATACTTCAATTACCCATTTTCAAAAGTTTAACATTTCAACGTTTGCAACCAATACAATTGTTTTTATTCATTATATTAAACAATGCTTCACCAAAAGATCAGTGAACATTCAATCAACTATATTTGTCTTAATTTCCTACAATTCCATCAATTCACTATAAATACTCCTTAATGATTACCTTACTCTCTTTTTGGATGTCAACATTCGATTTTCTCATCATTATCTGAAAATTTTTTCGTACATAAGTCATATCTATCTAATCGTCCTGAATTTAATTAATGGTGCTATATTCTGGAAGTTCAAACACGTCTATAAAGCAGTCTATATCAAGCCCTTGCGATCTACAAATGAAGCATTCAAAAAAAAGATCAACAATTTCAAAAAATATATTTCAATGTGTTGGTGCACATATGAGCTATAATAAAGTTTCAAATCTCACAAGTCAGACTTTATCGTGCTATTTATTGAATAGTTTTTCAAGTATCATCAAAACGTAAAATATACGAAATAACACCTTGAACTTTACTATCAACACCAACAATTATTTCATTGGAAAGCGGATGCATGTAACTCCACCCTCGGGCGTAAAGGAACACAAACCACAGGAGCCCGATACACTTCGATTTGTTATCAGTGTTCGTCGCCTTCACTGTGACGTCAGCGCCATTCTACTTTCCGCCATCTCACGATCCATGACGAAAGTAAAAGTGAACCAGTTAGGTGTGCTTACAGCGCCGCCATGTTCATATGCTATAGTTTAAAATTTTTGCTAATTGCTCATTGTATGGAAACAACAAATCGAGCCATAAAGTAAACGTGTTCACGTTCGCTTTTTCCGCATCTTTCTCGAGGAAACCGTGCACGGCTCCACCCACAGGGAAGTTGGAAGTTATTTGCGATAATAGAGATATAAATTACGTTATTGTTTTCAAAATGTTACGAAATTAAGTTGTATATCTTGCGTCAACAACTGCATGATTTCGTTGTTTTATGACGCAGGGAGTTTGATATTGATCTGATACCTATATCAATCGGAATGTATTGAACTTTATTATTTTAATTATTAAATTATTTATTTGAAGAGAGACAGAGGACAGATGTCCTTTGACGTAGGTCCGCGGCATGAAAATTGTGATTTTTATGGTGTCAAATGTTGATTTTGGGGAAAATAGTGAGTAACTGTCATCGCAGGTACCTAGTTATTTCAAGAACTTCTTGTGTACTTTCAACACCGTGTTGATTTGGGAGGAATTTCAATCTTGATTGGTCTTCAAAGTGGCTATAAAAAGTTCACTTGTTTTCTCTGTGAATGGCACAAAATTGTTTCAAATTCAATGAGTGATTTTTAATGGTGTTAAAGGTGTTCTTCCATTACTTCACAAGTTGGGGTTGATGAAACAACAGGAAGGGGAGTGTTTCAGATACTTTCGTGGACAGTTTTCTGATTCATCAGAGTCAGAGCTGAAGAAAAGAATCTTCGTCGGACCGGACACTAGAAAACTAATGAGAAATCCAAGCTTTGTGGAAACAAAAAAGCAGTATGGATATCAAGATAATTGTCGCAAACTACAAGACAATCGTTGGACAACTTTAAGAAGCTGGACTGTAACATGAGCACTGAAGTTCCTTTTCGCCACTCACATATTGAGTACTTCCTTCCCTCCAAATATTGGTGGTTGGAGAAGAACTGCGCGAAAGATTTCACCAAGACATCGAAAAAATAGAAGAAAGATATGAAGGAAGATGAAACGTCAACACGACATGAAATACGGCTGGATGTTATCATAGGAATGTTATTCTTTATGTTATTATAGGAAAATATGATCCTAAACGAGTCCACATCCGGAAAAGCAATGAAAGAAACTTGTACTGAAAGGGCTTATGTGCTTGAAGAGAAATAGAAGGGCACTGGAATTGTAGTTCAGAACAAGATTTATAAATGAAACAAAATTTTATTACTTCGAAAATAATGTGAACAAATGCCCAACTTTATTTATTGAACGCAAAATACTCCCTTCTTTGTGACAAAACCTGACGTGATAAAAAAAAATTTTTGCATTTTCCAAATCAGCGCAGAGAAGTACATGTCAGTTACCAAATTTCAAACAACTTTCAGAAACAAATTTTTCTTGAAACTCTGTAAATATCCCTTTCATAATAAAACGCATGGTTCCCGAATAGAGCCCTGTGGTATATTAACATCCGAAATTGTTGCTTCCGAGAATATATTTTCCACATATATCTCAAATTATTTAATAGTAATAGTATTCGAGATGTCATTAATGGAAATAATTATCTGTAAAATGACTTGAATGATTCAATTTATCAAGTAAACAGGTACGGAAGCAATTTCTCCGCAACTTATTATAGTATAAGTGAGCTGTAGTGTGAAAACCTACCGCCTAAGATGGAACGATACGTCATTACTGTGAGGCAGATCCAAATCTTCCTCACTCTTTAATTTATATATGGAAGCTCTTCATAATGGATGGATGTTCGCCTTCCTCATTACAATGCATATTTTAAAATGTAGCTCCAGGCTAATCAGCCATATAATGTGTTCGTTGTTTATCTACGTAATACTATAAATTAAAAGTACACGTTGTAGAACAAAGTCACGAGCATTTGAGCTCTGCTAATCACTGAAACATCAAAATGTTAAGTACTTTAACAATGTAATGATATGATCTTATTTCTGACAATCATTCAGTTCAACAATAATATCTGCAATGACTGAAATAGCAATTGGTAATTCATAAAATAACGAACGATATGTTTAGACTCTAATATTATACAACAATCAATCAATCTGATTGGATATCATTAAAGTAATTGATTTTCATTACAACTGCCGAATAGTTATAAAAAACAACAAACATAAATTGCAATTAATGTTCTTGTTCTTTCGCAATGTTCAATAACCTTTACGACTACCTAATTGGGAGGTCAATATAAATTCGTAAGATATTACAGTAATTGCTTTGTATATATAAATACACGAATAACATTTTTACTTTCAACTTTTTTCTGATTTTATATTCATATTGCATGGTTTCAAATTATCTTGAGTAACTTTGAGATGATAATCGGTGGAATATATTGAATGAAAAACACTTGAGTCAGTTTCATAAAATTATGTTGATTGCTTGGCAATTTTTTCAGGGCGATACTCCATTCCAGAAGCTTAACTGAGTTGAGCTTTTGAAAATGTCATATATTATATACTTTTCGAAAGCTATATCAATATTAATGGTGAGTATGGTTGTCACAACTTCACTCAATTTCAATTTGTAATTCAGAAGTAAACAGAGTATTGTAATTCTTCCGGCTCATTCTGATCTGACGTTGAAAATTCTCAGTTATTCCTGTCAAAAAGGCCAGAAGATGTTTTTATTGATATCTGTTTACACGATTCTGAAAAACCGTTCTGATAATGGTAACATTTAGACTTGCCACGAAAGAGCTATTGAAAGTTTTTGATGTTATGCAATGCATTATCTAACGATATATCAACACCTGGGATAGATATACAGAACATTTGCAGACGAATGTCTACTTCATACATTACAGGGAGCGTGTCAAACTGTCAAACAATCAATCACATATCTTGCAGTCCAACTAGTGGTTAGAACTCGCAAATTATAATACGGAGAAATACTGACATGAAATGTGTTATAGTATCTAAGCTCAAGCCAAGTTCATAGGATATTTCATGAAATTGAAAATTCATACAATTCATGAAGCACTATGAAATATCTTTTCTCGCAATTTCATTATTCCAATTGGCAGGAAAGAAAGCAACTAAGAAAGATAAGAACTGACAGAACAATATATAATAATAATAATACTAAGTTTATATTCTCAACAGGTATAATACCTAATTACAGAAAATAATAACATAATGTTGCATAAGAACTAAATAATTAAAATGAAAGAGATATAACAAAGAGCTCAATCTAATCTAAAATAGTGACTAATAACAAGGATCGCAATCTAAATCAATTCATTCAAGTCAATTTCACTGCACTAATAGTAATAGTAACTTAATAACTTCTATAGAGTAACTATAGAAGTTACTCTATAAAAGTAATAATAACTTATATAGAGTTGAAGCTTATAATAATAACTTCTATAGTGTTGAAGTGATTGTCACAATTATTGGCAACTCTCTTGAATTTAGACTGCATAAACCGAATGGGGGATTGTATTCGCGAAATGGTCCTCGAAGTTTCTAAGTGGAATAACTCTCATACGAGAATTTTGCCTAGGAACGCGAAATTTCAAAGCGGACAAGAGAGGAGGACAATCAATACTGTTGTGGAGTAACTGGTACAAAAATTTCAGTGATAAAAGTTTCTCTTGTGCTCTGCAATGGGATTAAACTAAATCGGCTCAAAAATTCGTTATGATTGAATCCTCTTTGTGGATAAACTTTATACTCCCTCCAAACTGAGAACTTTAAAACCTTCTCTGAATGTCCTCAAGATGGCGTTGATGGCAAGTGTTAATTGGATGCCAGATCATGCTGCCATACTCCAACTTGCTACGGATTAGGGTATTAATAGTTCTATGAATGTTGAGGAATTAATGAAATATTTGCCATTGCGTATAACGAATCCAAATATTTTCGAAGCAGATGAAATAAGTTGGGTGATGTGTGGGACAAAGGAAAGCTTCTGGTCGAAGACTACACCAAGATCTCTCACCTTATCAGAACGAGAAAGAACCTGACCACCGACGCTATAATCCCAATTGATTCGATCTCTTTTCCTTGTGAAAGAAACAGTATTACACTTTGACACATTCAAACTCAAATGATTGTTATGGAGTACATTATCGAGTAATATAGCTTTGAAAGTTCAAAGCAGAAGGAAAAAACTATCATCAACGCGATTAAATTTTTCTACAGCGTCATTTAACTGAGATACGAAGTGTTCGCACCTATATTGATGTGTGTGAGACAAATTCTCAATGTATATTTGGAGAATCCCTATATTTGGCTTTCGATCTTGGAAAATCCTGTGTCTGATTATTTCAGATTTAAATCAAAATTACAAGTTAATCTATTCGAAAATGAAAAAACTGCTCACAAGCTCTCATTCCCATTCTATACATTAGAGGTGAAATTTCCAAATATCCTTTGTTAATACTCATCTAGTTGGTAAATTTCATCATTCTAGTTTCAGGGGTTTCGTCTCCACATCGATAGTCTGTAAGATTCTCTCTCTATATAATAGTGTAATGTAGATTTTGTTTTTATCACATAAAAGTCGATCGAAATCGGGTAACTGCATTCCCAGACTTATGACAGTCAAATTACGAAATGTCAGGGTAAAGGAATGAAATTATAAATTGAACATTCTTCTTCTGTCAATATTTCGATTAAATCTCATGCATTATCTTCCGAAACCAACTCATATGCCTCAATTGTGTAATATAGGTTAATTAGTTCCCATGGCATTCAAATGCATCACTTTACATGCCGGTAGAGACGATTCGTTACGTAATACAGCAATCTTTTCGACGGATAAAAACGTAAGACTTCGTTTCCACGGAAACGTAGCAGCTTGGCAAAAAAAAATAAACGAATCGTCTCGTGAAGTAACGAAAGGCTTAGGAAAGGGCGTGCAAATTCATTCAAAACACCCGATCAAATTTCGTTAAATCACGCAATAACCACAGTGAAACCATAGAATGGAGAAACTGAGAATTATAACGAGCAAGTTGCTCGAGCTGGTTAACGCTTTATGAGTAAGCGAAGGTTATAAATGACAAATTTTTATTTTAGCTAAACGTTCTTACTCAGTATGGTACTTTAGCAATTATAACCGCAAAATGTAAGTTTTGGAATAATTAATTAGAATGTCGTTTTAAAATTTGAATTAACGAATTACTGTATGGTACATTTGTTTTAGTAGCAAGAAATCTACTTGTAATTATTGAAATGACGAATAAAACTTCAATAGTTTCTTTTCAATCAGATTTCTTCAGCGTACCCGTATAAAACAGATTCATCGCATTTCACACTGATCCATGATGAAACATTTTTTGAGAGAAATGCGAGAAAATTCATCTATAAATATATTATTGATTACATTATCAATAAATATAAACTTCTGCGAGTCGGTCATTAAAAATTCCTCGCAGAAGTTATGCAGTCCTCAAATTCAAACCGAATCGCTAATGAACAGAGAATTACCAAGCTCAAAAGGGCCTACCTGCTGAAATAGGCGTCTATAAAAAAGTGTATTTCGAGAGGCGCCAAATTGAGGCATTAACACATTATAACGATTCCTCCAGAAGCAATCTACGCAGCTGTGAACTTAAAAATTACAAACTTTTGTCCACATATATTCCAAGAAACGTAGTTGATTCGGATTACGATATAGTGTTGTCTGTATATTTAACATTCAATAATCAGTTCTTCTCTTCAAAAACATGTTCAACAAGCTTTTTTGACTGATTGTTGCAGATATTTTAAACGCAACCTTAAATGTTTAACAGTACGAAAATAACTCAAGAGGAACCTTCACAATTTGTTTGGTAATTTCTGCAACAGTTTGCATTCTTGGTGTATCCCTTTTGTTGTTTCTTCGTCATTAGTGAACCTAATTTTCACTTATTTTTTATATTATTGATAGATTGAAAACTCTTTTTTCGAATTTTTCGCGTTTACGTTCAATTGTTTAATGAAAGTGTGTGAATCTAAAAACACTCTTCGGTTACTATTTCAATCAATAATCAGCTGGAAGAGATATGTGAAGCTTATCAAATTTTCCATAATCATACATAATCAACACTGAACTGAATAAAATGGATGTAAATGAATTCATTCCCAAGATGTCTTGGCAAATATTTTTATTTTATACGTTTTCCTTTCTATAATGCATTTCAGGTATTTCTAGTAAAGATCTATGTCATAGTTTCTGCTTTTTGATAGTGTATTGCTTTGTGGAATGTGATCGTTGAATATTCAATTAATGAATAGATATTTTCCATATTTCGAATATAATAGATATGTTACGATAACATTCATGTGGATGCCACATAGAATGTTATTATGAATTCAAAATGTTCAATTTTAAGGACAGCTATAGGTTATGATCAAACTGCCAAATGTCATATTTAAGGTTCAACGTGGGATTAATTATAAAAACCATAACCAGAATCGAAGTAAATAGTATAACCTGCGTGCCGTTAACACGTATTTCGAGCTTGGTGGCTCTCATCAGAACGACGTATTCAAGTCTCAGATTCGCGGATTTATGCATAGAGGAAAGAAACGAATACTCTTGCAAATTAAATAACCATTTGAATTCTCAGATTGTGTGATCCACAGAATCTCTAACAGGAAATTCAAGCTATACTTAAAATATCGAACGCAGGAGAAATCCCTAAAACCGAAATGGAAGGTTTTGGTAAACCACGCACAAAATTTTAATCTATAATAGGAAAAACGGATAAAAATGTCTTTATTGAAAGCACAAATTCGTACAAACAAGATTTTACAGTGTGGAAACTAGTCAATAATTTTCCTAATCAATTTTTCTGTTTATCCATTCAAATTAATAACAATAAATTCCAATAAATTATAAACAATTCAAGAAGATCCAAACGTGAACAGAAATATATAGCTTACGCTACTTTTTTTTAACCAAGTGAACACAACGTGGAACTTATAAAGAAAATAACAAAATGACAATACGTACAGACCGCAAGAGTCTTGCAGCTCAGTCTTTTCTTGCGAAGTCTTGCAAGGTGAGTCTTGGTCTGGCACTCAATAAGGCGTCTTGGTCTTGGTTTTGGTCTCGCAAAAATGCAAGACCGAGACCAAGACTGCAAGACTTTTTGGCCAACACTATGTGAATCTGAATACGCATATGTGCCCTTTCTCAAGACAGTGTCTTGTAATGGTTGATTTTTTTAGCTTAGTTTTCTTTTAAATCGAATAAAACACTCAATTTGCATCATACATTCAAAATTTCTCATTGAAATTGATAACTTGGCCTCTGCCATTTACATTTTAAAATAACTTCATGTAAATGTTGTCCGCGGCTCCGTATCAAATGATCCATTCGGAAGGTCCAATTTTGCGTCACTTTTTCGAGCATTTCGGCCTTTATCCCACGAATTACGCGTGTTATGTTATTGTAAGGCCTCAATCGTGTTCGGCTTGTCCACATACACTAACGACTTCACATAACTCCAGAAGAAATAATCCAGAGACGTCAAATCGCATTTTCTTGGCGGCCAATTCACAGAGCCATATCGAGAGATAAGCTGCTCACCAAATTCATCCTTCAACATGTCCATTGTTTCACGAGCTGTGTGGCATGTGGCACCGTCTTGATGAAACCACATGTCAACCAAAATCAACTCGGCCAACTGGGGCAAAAAAAGTTCCGTATCATGGCTCGATATCGTTCGCCGTTGACGGTAACGTTTCTTCCACGATCGTCGTTGAAGAAAAATGGACCGATGATGCCACCAGCCCATAAACCACACCAAACTGTCGTTTTTTCGGGATGCATCGGTAATTCTTGTATGGCATGTGGCTGTTCATCACTCCAGATGCGACAGTTTTGTTTATTTACATATCCGTTAAGCCAGAAATGAGCCTCATCGCTGAACACAATTTTTCGATAAAACAGCGGATTTTCATTGAGCTGTTCTAAGGCCCATTCACCAAAAATTAGACGTTGTGGTAGGTCATTCGGCTTCAATTATTGTAGAAGTTGAATTTTATAGGCTTTCAAACCTAAATCAACACGTAAAATTATATCATATTCATATATCATTTATCATCATAATCAACACGTAAAATTATATCATATTCATATATCATTTATCATCATAGTTATAAGGCATATCTTCATCAGATTGATTTAATATCCGATATATTCCTTTATAGGTCACGTAAAATTTCTGTTAATTTGAAATTCATCAATTCCGAATTCGGTGGTTCAAATAACATTCCGATGATAATTTTAATAAGACATTTAATTCACCAACCTTGAATTCACTTTCGATTTTGCAACTGGATTCATTTTATTCAGACAATTTGAATTTTACATTCACGCTTTAACATAAATATACTCATCGCTATAAGTTTAAGTGATTACTGGTGTATTTTTTATTATTAGAATGCGTTGTATTCGATTTTTATAAAACGATGTAGGTATTATGTAAGAGATCACACATTCATATTTTCTCATCTTCGCACCTTCATTTGTAAATATATGCAATGTCGTCGATGAGTTATAGTACAACATAATTAAATATCGAACGAATTGACATATATCACGACCTTAACATTACGGAAAACATTAAAAACGATATTCTTGAAAAAAACGAAGTATGTAGTTACATAAATGCGAGAAAACAAATTAACCTTGTTGAAATTATGAAATACTCCCCTCTGGCTGAAAGTAGAAACAGTTTTTAAAAGCTAGATATTGATTATATTCGAATTGTTACATTTTTAGCACATGTACTGAAAGAGTTGAAATCAGGAAGAACAAAAATAATGGGAGTCAAAACAAAGTTAATCAAATTATTAGTACAGAATCTATTAAAAATTACCGAAAGTAGTAACTCTTTCGCAATAAAAACCCTTTAGGAGGCCTCTCAAATTTTGCTTGATAACCGTTCTTGACATGAAGAAAGAATTTGTTATAAAATTTTGAAATTAGAAATTCTGACATTTTTGTTGCTTCTGAACTTTAGTTTTCGTGACTTTATTCTTCTTTCATAATGAAAAAATATTTAGCATTTTCTCATATGTCAACAACAATAACGCATGACGCGCGTTTCGATGTACTACTTCTGTATCGAATGCTGAATTAATTTCTTATTGAACGAATTTGTGAAAAAAAATTTTTTGTTGAAAGTAGTTAATTCAGCATTTGATAAAGAAGTAGTAGGTACTTCGAAACGCGCGTCATACGTATTGTTGTTAAGATATGAGAAAATTCAAAATATTGTTTCATAATGAGTAACAATTTTCTTCAAGTATCGCCTTCATCAATCATCAATTTATTCTTCTTTCGTTTTTTTTCATTCAAAATCTGCATTCAATAAGATGATGTTTTTTATTTTTTATTTTATGACAGTGAATGAGGAAATCGTAAATATAAAGATAAGGTGAATCCATTTCTGCAGGAGTATCGATAGTAAAATATCCTGATATTGTAATAAACCTTCCTGGAAGTCCAAATATAGTTATTGCTCCTGAAGAATAGCCCCATAAAAGTATACCACATTTTAAATGTGACTCCATTCTTCTATGTTTAACCAACATCGGTAAAAATACCAAGAAATTTTATATGATAATAGGGATGGATATAAGCAATATTACGCTCGAAAAAAAAATAAACATGCATATCTTTGTTCATATTCAAAGTTAATTTCTGTGCTGAGATCGACTCAGCTACTGGAATCTATTTTTTCAGCCGACTTCGCTAAATGAAACAGTGGTATATTATACAAAGATAAAGTTGTGTCATTGAAAATGTTATATTCGGCAAATAGTTATAATGGGGGAAATCGTTGATGAAGACCAGGAAAAACAAACGGCCTATTATTGAGCCCTGTGGAACCCAATCTGCACCACTACATACCCTGAATACTCCCTCACCACCGCCACTGAGAAAAATACAAATTAAAGATATATTGCAGCATCCACTTGTAAAATATCCAAAGAAGTACAATTTATTTGGTATAGTTTTATAATCTTAACTTCTATAGTTTCACAAAACTAATTCAGTTCTATAGACTGTCTTCCGGGCGCACCCCAGGATTTCACAAGGTCCGGAGTTTTCTGCATACGCTTCCTTGTCTTTGGGATTGTTTTCATTTGTGTTAAGTTGTGGAGAGAAGCTCAAAGAAATTGTCTCCCTCGTTCAGAATAGCTGTTATAAAAATTTTTTTACTTTTTTGTGAAAATAGGTAACGGGTCGATGTTTCTTTTTGCTTCATGCAATTTATCTGACTTAATACCGTTCCATGCTTCGAAAATAGTGTACTTCGCGTTAATAGAGTCTTACAAAAGATATGATATTTCTAATCCCTATTATAATAGTCCCTATAGGGCTATTTTTGAACTACAAATAAGGTGTATCAGACTATTAGGAAATCTAGGCTTCTAATTCTCCTGCGAAATGCATTTTCACAGCTAGAAATCCTGACATTGCCTTGTATTTATATTTTTGAATGTTTTATTCATTGTCATAAACTGAAAAACCTACTAAATGACACTTAGATTTCGCTTATCTCTTGGTGAAACATCATGTTAAAAACAATAAATTGAAAATTAACACACTTGGTTTAATTTCCACTCAACATATTGAAAACTCTACATATGTTTCAGTAACATTGTACACTCTTGCTAATGGGTTAACCACCCGAAACAAATGTAGAGTTTTTGATATATTTGTGAAATTTAAGCCAAGTGTGTTAATTTTTAATTTATTGTTTGAAAAAATCACGTTTCAGTTCTACCAAATTATAATATTTCTTCTTCTTAAAAACAACATAAGTTTTTAAAATTAATTTAAATGTTTTCTTCCCAATTTATTAAACGATGTTTCACTAAGAGATTATCGAATATTCAATCAAATATTTGTGTGTAAATAAACCGCATAATTATTAAAATCATATAAATTTTCTCATAACGAAAAGATAAAGTACTAATTGATATAACAGTTATTAGTATAATCACTCTAAAAATGAATATATTTTTCAGAGAAACTGTAAGGTGACATACTATTTTACTACGGGTCAATTGAGAAAATAATGAATGATTTTTTATTTTTCAATTTCTTCATTTTCTCTTCAACACTCAAAAATCTTCTATACATTCTTATATTTGTCTTACAACAATTCAAACAATGAGCATGTAAACGCCAAATGTTAAACATCAAAGAAACACATTAACACATATAATTTGTACAATTGCAAAACAATGCCTGAAAAGGGAATGTCAATAAATTCTCCACTTCAGTGTTCAATTCACTGTCACACCTACTCCCTACATGTAGAAATAACGAAATTTCTACATAAGCGCCAACAATATCGTAGTAATTCACAATATATGTCAATTTTAAAATTTCCGAACATCAATCCTTAGGAAAAATTGGAATTATAGACAAAAATCGAATTAGCCAATAATGCTTAGAAAGATGTTAATTCATCGAAAGGTCATCGATGCCGAAGTATGCCTAAAAATACAAATAGGAGATAAATTATCAAGTGCTAATCATAAATGCCTTCGAAAGTAAAGTTGTGCCGTGTCATGCTTACATAACCTATACTAATATATGGATATGGGACTAGTACAAGATCATTTCGTTTTAATTTACGATTAGATCTATCATCATCATCAATTACTTCGGATGCATTTCAGCTGTTTGAGATTTTTATTGGTCTTTTTGATTCCAGACCGGTGAAGATGTAGGTGACTTGTATCAGGATGTGGAGAACCAGGCGGCCATACTATTGAGAAATGAAGAGGACATCATTATAGTGGTGAGTTAGTTAATACTTGGAGCTAGACTTGCAGTCACTAATAGCGATGTGTTCATTTAAAAACAATATAAATAATGAGAAATAATATAGCTGACGTAACTAGCTGACCCGTCAAATTTTGTAACGTCCAAGAGTCAACAGTCAGTGAATTTTTCAGCTAAGCTTACTTCACGATTCCATTTGAGGCAATGAAATTAATTTATTCTTATGATCATCAAGATTTTGCTCATTGGGTGTATCTGTATCGCTTCTTATTCATTATAATTGCTCTTAAGTTGTCCATAACTAAACGCAATTTTTTCTGTTGACAATTAGTTATTACTTATCGCCACCATTTATTGCAAGGCACGCGAGTAAAGCATTCATTATAATTTCTTCTTTATACGGCTGGGCGTCCTAGCTTACAGCATCTGAATTCAGTTACACACATATAGGCGAGGTGTGTAGGAATGGCATAAGGTGTTGCTTGAATTAATGAATTGAATTCATATCAATTGTTATGTAATTTAGGTGATCGTGAGAACTTTAACCTAGTTTCATAAATTGCATTAGGTAGGTAAATTGAAATAATTCACAAGTATTTCCGTTTATTTTTTCAAATTTATTTGAGGTCATTATGTAGATTGTTTTTCTTTGTATGCATATGTATTAATTCTCTACTACTTAGAAGTAGTTTAATACTTTTTTATGAATTATTGAAGGAAAATAAATACACTTTGCTTTCATCACTATTTTTGTCAATTGTGGGTCGGCAGTTTCCTAGTATTAATACATTTTCAAGCAATTCTTTAAAAATAATAATAATTATATTCATCAAGCTGAAGCTATACAAAAAATTCTCATAGTCTGAACTGTCAATTTTAAAAACTATAAAATTTCAGTAATATTGTATACTCTTGATAATGGGTTAACCACCCGAAACATATGTAGTTTTTGATATATTCAGTGAAACTGAAGTCAAGTGTGTTAATTTATAGTTTTTAACATAATATTTCAAGGGATAAGCAAAACATCCGTGTCATTTATGTCAATTTTGAATTACATTCCAATCTCATTATTTAAACTATACTTTTAAATAAATTTATTGACATGCCATGTAATTATTTTAATGGTTACATAAATTAATAATGATAAAATATTAATAACCCAAATTATATTTCGGGTGTATTACATTCCGTGGCAATTAGTGAACTCTTTCCAATCCCTCTGTATACTGCATATAAGACAGTACACGATAAATCAACAAGTTTTGAATATTTCAATCACGAATTTCAAGATTTTTAGTAGAAAAGTAGGTGAAGACATTTTCATTCCTTCAATTTCAATTGGAACATTTTGACAACAATAAATTAAAAACTGTTTCAGGTTGTAAAGTTTCACTGAATATATTAAAAACTCTACATATGTTTCGGGTAGTGAACCCATTATCAAGAGCATATTTATAACCTCATTATCCCTAAGTACATTTGTATACTCTTGATAACGGATTAACCACCCGAAACATATGTAGAGTTTCCAATATATTCAGTGAAACTCAAGACAATGTTTAATTTTATAGTTTTCAACATAATATTTCACCAAGTGATATCAAAATGTTTTAATAGTACGAAAGTGGAGAGGAAAATTTATTGAATATAGTGGTGAAAACTTGAATGTATTTACTCTATAATACTTCGCGTTTTCACAAACTACGACGAATATTTACAATGTTTATGAATCATTCTTCAAGCGTGAATTATTTATTCCATTCAAATATTCTCGTTTCATTCTTTACAAGCAATTGTACTCATTCTCTTCAAAATTGTAATGGATGTACAAAAATTGAAAATACTTGGCTTAGTTTTACAGATATTGTTTATTTCAAATAGTGGATTGTTCACTTCATACGAATTTTACTTGCATCATTTCGTAAGTAGTCTACTTTTGTTGAATGCAGGAACTCTTATTTCAAATATGTACCTCATTACTAAGAGTTATCAAGAGATTTATTGAAATAAATTCATAAATGATGAAAGATATTCAGATAAACAATGAAATTAGGGAACTCAGAACAACTCCCTAAAAACAATTCGTGAAAAAGAGGGAATAAGTTATACAGACATCTCTTTGAAAATTGCCTCAAGCATTGAATGATCTGTAATGATGTAATAGAAAGTTATATAAGTACAACGATTTATATCCATATTAAATGAAGCACTGCGTAGTATTGTTGAAAAAATTACAATATTGTACAAAACTTTTGTCCATAATTTCCTCAAAAATCATCCGACAGAAAACAGTTCATCCGACATATGTTTTGGGCTGCTAATTCATTCTCGAGAGATTTCACGAATGATTTGATACATGTCACAATCTATGCATTCTTATTATTGATTGAATAATATGGAAACTCAAACTTCTTTCATTTTTTGACTGAATTCGATCAATTGAATGAAATCGATTCAATTTCACTTGAAGTTTGAAAGGTGTGATGGTAATTATTTGAATTGAATTTTGATTGGTATATAGATGTACTCGAATTCACATTTTCTTCCATAAATATCATCGTATTCATTGAATATCAAAATATTTTCAAAAATTGTGAGACCTCTGAATATTCAACTGAAATTATCTTTATAACACTAAATTATACATATGTAGGTATAAGTAGTTATTCAAACTTAATTCTACGTACATATATTGTACCATTTGATAAGATAATTAGGTGCAAAAGTACCCACCTTGCTTTTTTATTTCGAATATTCATGGTGAACCGCATGGTCATGTACTGGGTCCAATTACGCTAATATGAAACATTATTAAATTGTTTTCAATGTTCTTCAAGAAAACCTGATTCATAATGCATATCCGCAACAAAACATTCTCAAAATAGCTACGCCTATTTCATTTCGAATGAATGAACACTCGTTTTTGCGAAGATCCGTTTACCGTCTTGTTTTCGTTATTATATAACCTTCAAGATATATTTACTTGCTAATCTATCTCTCATATCGATAACTTAAAATTATCACCAGTTATTTTCGGAAGAGAAGAACTAACTGGGAATCGTTTGAATCATTTCCGAAAGCGTTTATTGCGCTGTTAGAAATTGAAATTAAGACATTCATACGAAATAATAGGTTCGTTTCAAAATTCGGTCAGTTTCAAAGACAATGTGACACAATTATGATATCCTGCGAAATGACCGTTTTGGCGTGACGATCGTACCAATTGTAATGGCTTGTCGATGTCCTCTGAATTTAAACAACTTCAACAAGAAAAGAACAATAGGAGTTGAGAAATCGACGGTCCTTCGGTACGATGTATTTCATTATTGTAGTCGAAGTACCTTTTAAAGTTAGATACAGTGAATTAGACAGGTCAGATGCAAATATTTTCAACAACTTTTGAAATATTCTCGAAGAAAGTGGTAGTTTTCGATTATTTTGCCTCGATCCTTTTTCTGTTCAATTCGAATTGAAAGGATCAGTTACAGAAGTTGCAGATCGTTGCATGAGAATAATACTCAGTTGCAGTTGGCTGACACCTATAAGCTCTATGTTGAAAACACTTTCATGGTTTTCTTTTGAAGGGAGATGTCTTTTCATGACGATGTAATTCGTATTCAAATTAGTTAATGGTTTGGCACCGTCATATTTTGATGAATTCGTGTTTCAATAACGAAATACCTCACTAGAGGAAGAAATGACTTACATATTGAAGAAACTAAAAAAAATACAACTATGAAGTCGTTAGTTTTTAAGGGATTCGTTGCTTATAACAAATTGCCAGCAGACATTAAATCTAGTGAGTCA
The DNA here is from genome assembly GCA_030704895.1 of Henosepilachna vigintioctopunctata. Lineage (NCBI taxonomy): Eukaryota > Metazoa > Arthropoda > Insecta > Coleoptera > Coccinellidae > Henosepilachna > Henosepilachna vigintioctopunctata. The sequence continues at coordinate 1,627,046 of JARQZJ010000132.1, read as the reverse complement.
TTACAAAATTTTAAAGTTAAACTCAGAAGATATTTGAATCATTTAAGGTCCTTATATGTTACCTATATTTTGTTTGTCGTTGACATTTTATGCTTCTGATGATTGCTTGTAAGGTTTGTGATATTGTTATCATATATATAGTTTTATCGGGGTATTTCAGCGGACAGTTTGTAGGGTTGGCTAGAATTGTTACTGATTGTTGTTGATTTCGGATTATTTTGTATACAGAAATGCTGTTTGCTTTGAATATGAAATGTTGACATTTATTCAGCTTTAATTATATTAGGAAAACCTATTGAAACGTTACGTTAATAAATTCCTTCAAATTGAGTATATTTTTATGAATTCATTCGAAATTACTTGGAAATATTTCCTTTGTTTCACAGATATACAGATACAAGTTTCAATTTTAAGATTGCAATATTATAATTAGTGGTAATTAAATTTATTGTCGAATATAAAACTGAAATATCATTGAATACGAAAGTAGGACATGTACTCATAGCCAGCTCGCATAACCTCTGTCCACGATGACTTTATGAAATATTATGTCATAAACATAATCATTTCAATTTCTAAAAGTTATCTTGCACTTTTGCTAATATTAAATGCATGCACCAATCAATACTTCAAGTTAAATGCTAAGTCCATTCTTCTCACTCATGATCTATTATATCTTCGCTTTGTTTATTGTTATGTAACATTTTGATTGAAGAATGTAATTCGTATTCATATATAGGATAAAGGTCAACTCATCACCAAGCTTCTTCATATAGAAACATAAAGATATAAGTAATATAAGTACGCAATAAATTAGATTGAATATTCGCTATCTCTTGGGTGAAACACGATTCAATTTAAATTCAATAAAAACACTCGACTTAATTTCACAGAATATTGTTGTTTGATATTTGTTTCCGGGTACTACTGGAACTTTCAGAAAGGGGTAACAATGGTCGGGCACACAGAAACCGAGTATTTTTTATTGAATGAAGTAGTAATATAAAGAAAAGCCCAGTCATAACTTTTGATAATATAGGGTCCTTAAGATATTTACAAAATGAGGAAAAATTTCCATTAATATGGAGATATTGAAATGAAATATTCTCAGATAGTATGAAGAATAAAGTGTAATGGATTCAATTGTGATATCCTTTCAAATATTTACAACTCAAATGCAGGTTTATTGTGAATAAATATTTTTCTACGAATGTTCACACATCTGCATTCGTAATCAATCAGGTTGTAATTAAAAAACATTTCAAAAATACATATTTCCCCAATATCAAATCGAATAATGTCCAACTAATCATTTCTGAAGAATCTGTCTAAATCGAAATTATCTATTTTCAAACGAGAACTGTCTCGTTGGCTCCTAATACAACAAGTATAATTTGCTCAGTGGGTTTCAATAGAAAATGATTTTTGTACTGTTTTGCTACATTTTTTTGAACTATATAGTTTTGTACTATATGCATTTGTTTTCGTATGGTGTTCAGTGATTGGGAAATATTTACCGGCATTAAATGAGCAGAATCTGGAGAAATCTTCCCTTCTTCAGCTTTCAGGATTTCGCTGCTTTTGATACTGTTTAACTGTATTGCTATCTTTTTTTTTTCAGAATAAAGTTATTATTATTATAATATCTGAGGGAGATTACTTTGAAGGGAATAAAATGGATAATGATGAATTAATAAATACTTTTCAAAAAAATTCAAAATTATCTTAATAATATAAATTCAAAAAAAAAACACCTTTTATTTTGAAAAAACCTCGTATAGGTAAGAAGAAAATTATGAAATCTCATCAACATTGGCAATAGTAGCACTGAAGAAATATTATTGTACAGGATAATCAACATTTCTCATTTCAATGGATACATCAAAAAACACCGTTAATTTGATTAGACTCTTTCGTTTTTATTTCCTATTGAATATTAATTATCGTCCTTCCTCAAATGAGCATGATCGATAGTTTCGAATAAAACAAATAGCGACCCCGTCCCATCTTCAGGTACTTATAAATTTATGGTTAGAGGTTGACTATTAACATATATTTCATTTCTATTCGCGAAAATCTCATCGAAACGATCGTAAAAAGATTCCGTCAAAATGTCGCTGCTCAACGTCTCCGTCATTATTCACACGTATGAGTCGTCGAGTGCGCGGGAATTCAATCCATATGTACTTCCTTTTCGAGTTTTTTCTACGTAATGAATTTATTAACATGCAGTCGGACTTATCTCGGATCGGATTGTCCTTGGAATAAAAATTAATATTTTCAGTTATTGAAACCTGATGGGAAGTCAATAAATTTGTTTATACCATTATTCGACGTATTTGTTTCCTTAATCGAGTAACCTTCGAAGGTAAGAAAAACGAAAAGGTCAAGGAAGGTATCGAATATAAAATCGGTGGTTTTCATCATGGAGTACTCGATTGTTGTTATATGGGAATACTAACAGGAGATCGTAATATTTCCTGATTGTTCGTATCTACGTATGTATCAACGAAAAGTCAAAATGGGGAGTGGTTTTAATAAATTGTATGACTTACACATCCTACTGTTGATTATTATAAGGATAAAGGAATAAGTAAAAGATATCGATATATCTGATTCCACATTTCCTTTATTGAAATGAATGACATAAATATTTCAATAATTGCTCAGGTCATTTAACAATTTTCCACATTCGTTGCTTTGAAGAATAATTGAGGTTTTTTATATAATTTACGCAATAGGTATAAGCAACACTCTATGAGGAAATTGGACTATAATAATAATGCATATATATGCAATAATGAGCGTTTAATCCCATTAAATAGTCTTCAGTTTTTCTGTGAGGGAATTGAAATGAACGTGAAATGATTTTTTGATTCATTGAGTCACTATTGTTAAAGATATATTGTTATGCTGTATTGATTATAGTTTTGAGAGTCAAAACTGACTCATTTGAAGTTATACTTATTAGTTTCGGAGAAATTTTCATCGAATTTACTCTAATATTGGGCAAAAAATCGACAATCCAAGCGCAAAACACTCCATCCAAGACATGGAAACACGAAGCAAACTTGCTAACTGAGATTGAATTCTCGCTTACCACTTGGTGAAACATAATTGAATAATAATTTCAATCAAACTCGTGGCTCAATGTGATACAAGTAGCTCATTATCGAGACTTAGATACGTCTTGATAATGAGCTGACCGCTCGAAACACGTTGACTATTGAAAAAACTTTTCAATACATTCGTGAAACATTAAGCCAAGAATTTAATTAAAATTATTATTGAAACAAAATTACATTGTAGTGATTGTGAAGGGTAAATTTCATTTATTCTGCAGTCTCGTTAGATTTATCAAATGAGATTAAATTGTACTATCATATAATGAAAATAAATTATCGATACTACAAATATATAATAATTAATAGGTTATTAAGGAAAATATATTGGTTATATAATCTCAATATTATTTCAAATATTGTCCGCTACAATATTATTTTGGTATACAATACCTTCCTCAGGTGAATGAAAACTAGTTTTCATAATTTCTATATGAATAACCTAACTGTAAATGTAATTTGAATTGCATCAATAAATATCAATCTATCTAAATATCTTTTTCATTCTATCGTCCTCAGATTATGTAATAAATGATATTATTGATACAACGAAACTCATACTATTTATAATAATAATAATGTTCATTCAGCTAAAGCTATAAAAGACACTTACATATTTTGAAATGTCAATTTTGAATTACATACCAATAGAATTATTCAAAATATACTTTTTAAATATTTTCAAAAAAAAAAATTGAAATAAACACACTTGGTTAAGTTTCACTTAATATGTTAAAAACATTGAAAATAAAATATATTAAAACCTCTACATATGTTTCGGGTGGTTAACCTATTATCAAGAGTATACAATATTACTCATATATACCTACATTCACTCATATAAACACTCACACATACATTATATATATTTAGTGAAAATTAAGCTAAGGGTATTTATTTCAATTTATTATTTTCAACATAATGTTTCACCAGGACATAAGCGGAACCTCCGTGTCATTCATATACTTTTTTAGTTCACGCTCTTTAGTTCACTCTCAATACTAGAACTAGTTTTCAAGATACTTGGTAAATTATTGACAGTATTGAATTGGTCATAGTTTATGATATTTTTAGATTAAAAAAGCTCACAACTTTGAATAAAAAACTATCAGTATTTCTAGTATTATTCCCATGCACATCACTAACATATCATATGTTACACTTTAGATAACATTACATCGAAGCAACTGAGTATTCTCTGTTCAACAGATATCCAAACATAATTGAAACTTTTTGGAACAGATAGTTCCAAAAAGTTCAGCATAATTTTAATTGGGGTATACCTACTTCACTTTGAAATTGTTCGCATTGCCTTATTCCGTAGTTTTTGGAATTGTTGAATTTTTTCCTTCATTAAACCGAATTACAAAATTTTGACAATAATCAAAATGTGGTATTATTATTGATTTAAACAACAATAAATTCACATATGTCGACAGATGTTTTCCTATTCTTTCAAAACAATTGAGTTTTTCAGATGATATTAACTCAACATGATCATTAAAATTCAATTTTTCGTCTACCATAATGCCTAAATATTTCACTGTTTCAACTCTTCCAATTTTCTGTTCACTAATCTCTATAATTATATCCCCTCTTTTATTAATCTTCAGAGTCTTTTTTGTAGCCAAAACTAAGAAGTTAGATATTGGCACATTTAAGGATAAGTTATTGTCACATAACCACTCTTTAATTGCAAAGAGGTCTCTATTGATCCACTCTGTGGTATACTTAATATAGGTAAATTATTTATAGGTAATAATAAAAACTTGTCTAAAAATCACTGACTGAACAATTCTTTATTCGACTAGTTTCGTGATAATGTTGCATCATTCTTGATAATGCTGTAAAAGGCGAAACTAGTCGAATAAAGAATTGTTCAGTCAGTGATTTTTAGACAAGTTTTTATTATTACCTCTCATTTAATTTATTAAGTTCGCGAATCCAATTTATAATCTAAAAATTTTTTCAATTTCTAATTCTTAAATTATATTTTACCTTTTATGTATATTTTTTAAGCTCTTACGTTTGTCACGAAATTTATACCATTTCTCAATTGATCTTTAATGAAACAAGATCAGCTCAATTATTTTCAACGCTGTATTCCTTCGATTACTGAATTTCTCACGTTTAGGGAAGAGCACATTCCTATTTTAGTAGATGCAACATTCAAACCATATTAAGAAAATTCCAAATTCAGAAGAAAAAAACAGAGGCGTCCCTAAGAAATGTGAACATGTAATTATATATGACTTAATATATAATAAGGTTTCGATCATTGTTCGAAGATAGTATTTAGTACACCAATCAGGTCATGCTTTTACGTAATTGTTTGCTTTCTAGTAAGTCAGTGTCGATTGGATTACTGGAACCGAATCAATGATTAATGATTTCTCCGGTAACGCTACTAATTTCATTGGCGAATATAATTGTTGTCGAATACTGTTGAAATATTAATATTAGAGTGTAAATTAAATGAGTGTGAAATTGTTATTTGATATTTGATTGGTTTTTCGAGACTAGTACCTATCAGAATACTTGAAATTTGCTTGATTTCCGACTGATTTCGTGAAATTTGCAGAATATTCGATATGCTAGGCTTTTTATTCGTCTTTCAAATAATGAATTAACTCAATTCTTTTAAAGTAGGTAGGTACAGTCATTATGATCATGAGAGTACAAAATTTCATTTCAACCAGAATTTGTGACAGTTGTGATTGATTGATCTCAAATAAAGTTGCATCAGAAATTAATGATAATTTCAATTGGTTAATCAATGACTGAAAATTTGCCGATCTCTTCGTAAAAGATAGTTTAATATTTTGAATTAGTTTCATTTTTATTTCGAAATAATTATCGATTTATTTTTAATAAGTTTTTTTCAACAAATCTTTCAAAGAGTATTTTCGTCCTATATCCGAGAATGAGTTAATTATAAGATGGAGAAATCTTCGAAATTAGTAAATATATAACAGAAATATCTTATAAACGATCTCAGAATACTCCCGATACCCTATGATTTCCTCAAGTGGAAAATTCGTTTGAGAATGAATATTATCAATTTACTTACTAAGTAAACAATTTAACACTTAGTACATATCTCATAATGAAAACTGTATCGTCTTCCGAAAACATACTTTATATATCGATGTTTTCTTTATTTGTAAACTGTTTTCTGGAAATATTTCTGAATTTGAGAACTGTTTTCAGATAAAATATTTTATTTTTATATTTTTTATCTAAGCAATCGAATTTAAATTGACTTGGATGAAGAATTAAAAGAATATTCATCTCGAATCATTCCATGTTGATATAGTAAATCAACACATATTCGCATTGCGGTGACTTCAACCGTTAGTTAAGCGAGAATCTTCATCTGCTTAGTATAATTTCTGGCATGTCTTCATAATTTTTCCGTTTTATTTGAAAAATTTCTGAACTAAATGGAGAATACAATCACGCAACTTGGTGCTCAGTTGAGAATTTGTATTGTTATCTAACAAGAAATATGTTTGAAGCTTATAGATGGGTAATAAGTACAGATTGAAGAATCGATACTGGTTATCACAAAAAATTGCCCAGCAACAATTTTTTTTGTGATATTGAGCCACGTGTTTTTCATTTAATATTTATTTCAATTTCAGCTGATGTTACTTGAAAACTTCCGAAATTTCAAATGTTATGGAATCGCACTGTTTTTTCATTTCGAATGCGTATATAATTATATTCTCAAGTGTTCATTTGTTGATAAATACATTCAATAAAATTCTAATAAATAGTTCACGCCAACTTTGATGCGTAACACCCAGAAAAAATTTCCTAGCAATAAATATTATTTTGTGATACTTAGCCACGTATTTTTCATTCAATATTTATTTAAATTTTCGCTGTTATTACTTGAAAATGTCTCAAATTTCAAATGTTATGGAATCGCACTGCTTTTTAATTTTTAATGCGTATATAATTTTTTCTCAAGTGTTCACTTATTGATAAATACACTCAATAAAATTTTAATGAATACTTCACGCCAACTTTGATGGGTAACACCCAGAAAAAATTGCCCAGCAACAAATATTATTTCGTGATACTGAGCCACGTATTTTTCATTCGATATTTATTTCAATTTTCGCTGCTATTACTTGATAATTTCCCAAATTTCAAATGTTATGGAATCGCACTGTTTTTTCATTTCGAATGCGGATATTATTCTTTTCTCAAGTGTTCATTTAAATTTCTAATAAATAATTCACGCCAATTTTGAGGCGTCCTCGTGTTCAATTAGGACACCTAATATAATAATTATCTTTTCAAAATCACAAAAATATTATATATCCATATAATTAACATTGTATTTCGCGTTGTTGCTAATCACTGATTTCACTATCCAAACATCTAACATTCTCCATTATTTCCCAACATTTCCCAATACTTTTCAACAACTTCAAAAAATATCAGTTATATACAAATGAACCGAACCTTGACCAACATATCTCGTCCTATTATTTCTTCAATATTGTCCTTGGTACTCATTATATTTCCTACATCAAACAGTTTGTCGTTATTTATTTTGCTTGTTCATGGTATATATTCATCACGGTATCAATGATTCTCTCATTATAACATCTACGCGAATCATCAAATAAAACAATTCGATTTCAATAGTCACAAATTGAGTACCTACATTCAATTCAATATCGTTAATTTATTGCGTTAGAATTGAAGTGTCTACAAGGCCGATTATATTCATTGAACTTTTCAAATCTCACCTCTGTCACGCAAGGAAGAGTTATTTCTTCGTTGATGTATTGATGTTTCAAGGTACGTGGAAGATCCTTTAGAAGTAATGCATGAATAGTGTATCGTTCGCCCACAATTATTCCATCGAGTTCACAAAGATCAAGATCAAGTATGTTGATATAAATCATAGATATGCGAGATGCTTTGAATAAATTTTGTCTAGGTCGTGCTTTCAGTTTTGAAAGTGCACTCAGAGGTTTTTGATTCCACCAACGGAAACTGACATGTTGAAGTACAAATAATTGAATCAGCTGATATGTTGGTTACCTCGACCTTGCTATTTGAAATGAATGCATCTTGAAATGATATAAAGTTCGAAATTTTAAGTTTTGAGTTCTCAAACAATTTGATTTTCGAATGCCAACACTTGCTGTTATTCTTTTATATCAATTGGAATATAGAGAAAATTATGATGTATAGATTTATGCAATTTGTAAAAGAATATAAAGTATAAGTTCAGAAAATTCTATGTGAGGCGATTTATGAACTTTCAGCTATCTTCCAATTCTTCAATTTTCTGATATCTGTATGGGGCTTTTTAAACGTTCGCAACTTCTTGTTGAAGTCAACCGTTTTATAAAACACGTTGTATTCAACTACTGATGATCGACTAGCAGACCGAAATATGTGTGGATGAACATCCAACATTAGATAATGGTTTTTTCTTCATTTTAAACATCCAATTACATGTTTGGGAATGCAATCAAACATGTCCCAAACATATCCAAATTGGTCAATGATAACCAATAATTATATAAAAACCCACATTTGCAGAATAATTGAGTTTTTCCACAACTTCATTTTGGGTGAAAATTTCAACTGAAACTTTTGAAGGATATCAACTCAAATGGATAAATTCAAGTTCAATAATAATTTCAAAAAATCTGATTACTAATTCTTAAATGAAAAGATAATAAAGACAATTCCGAAAGAATTGAAACTGAGGAATTCAATAGCTCAAAATATTCATGTATTCAATGATCGGTTCGCTGTTTTCACCTACCTCAATCTATCAATTATCTATCATCAATGAAATAGTTATTTTCCGGAAAACTGGAATTTATTTTATGAATTTACTATTTCACTTCGAAAATCAATGTTCCAAATAGTTTCTTCTTCTATTTGAAATTTGAATAGGAGGAAGCGGTATTTAATTTCGTCAATTCGAGTATGTAATGATAATTTTCTTCAATTTTGTATAATATATTTTGTGCATTTTTTCATGATGAGATGATACCTCGAAACATACTCATGAACAAATTATTGAATTAGGTATAGAGAAACATTGAGCTGAGGGTGTTTTTATTGATGAATATTTCAGTTAATGTCAATTAAATATAAACTTGGCAAACACTTGAATTATGATTTCACTTTCATTCAACAATATGAATAGACAACATGTTTCGTTACAAACGACTTCTTCATTGCTAACAGAATAATGAGTTTATCTTTCAGTTTATTAACTTAGAAATCATTATTCTGTTTAGCATCTGAAGAAGTCGTTTGCTAACGACTCGAAACATGTTGACTATTCATATTGTTTCAACGTGAAACATTAAATCATAGAGTTCAATTGTTATTCAATTGCAAGTTTGTTTCAATTATAATGGAATTCAATCAAGTAAACGCCAACATTATTAAATATTGTCAATTATGTTCCACCAAAAGATGTACGAGAATTAAATCACGATAGTTGAATATTTACTACAAATTGAATGATGACAAACTAAATTGAACGATGTCAAATATGATTTACATCAGTTCGTTATCTAGATCTGATAAAGCCAATGTGTTGGCGAAACAATATCGTCATGTTTTGCTGAATTATAATTAAAATTACAAACTATTTAGTTTTATTCAAATTATGATGTCAAATTTCATCAAGTATAGGCCCAATCGATAAGAAAATATGAAAAATTCATAAATTAATGAAATTCAAAACCTCGGTTCGTTGTTAGGTATTTCTGGGTCAACAAACATTTCTAAAAAACATAATTCGTGCCTCACCATAGATACGTGGTGAAATCATGAATTTTCGTTGATATCATGACAAAATATAGAAAATGTTGAAATAAAGTGTTTATTCACATTTTTCACATAAACACTAGAGCATGTCTCAATTCGAAAATGTTGTGGTTGTTTGTTATGTTATAAATTCATTCCAACTGTTGTAAGTACATCGGTAAAATTTAAAAACTTCGCAACTGATTCTTAACAGTAACAATCTTTTATAATTCTTATGAAACTGCTTCAATTATATGAAAAATTCAAAATTATGTAATTTTTAAGCTCTATTCAAAATTTTCTTGCATTTCTGACTCCATTTCAATGCCTAATTTTTGTTGTTCAAATATTGTAATATTTTCGAATAATTGAAATGGTTCTTTTCGACACTGTTATATTCTACTTACGCTGTGTTTGATATGATATATTTTCTGTTTCGATTTTTTATGCTAATACTTCTTCAAGTTTGTTCGACATACATTGCATCATATTGCGAGTATTTCAATTCATATTTTGATTTTTTGGAGACAGTCTGATTCTTTATTACCAAGTTTCATTATAACGAGTTCGTATCGAAAGAGATATATGATATACTTCAACATGTTCAAGAAAAATATCGCCCTTCTGGGAAATAGAGCAGTATTTAAAGCAGAGAAAATAAAAGAGGAGATGGGGACCCAGAGAAGTTCTTCAAAAACCTCGCTATTTTGGTGTTACTCGATTTTTTTTGCTTTATATATAACTTTATACTCTAAGAGAATGTCGTCACTTTTATTTGTACTTGGTAAGGTTCTGTGTATGATTCAAACGTTACGAAAAAATAGCGAAACTGCTTCTGTACTGTTTCGATGAAAAATTATTCAAATAACATGGAAGGTATAATTTCCATAGGTATATTAGAAAATTATTGTGTATAGTACATTTCTTAAACGCTCAAAATCTGTCATGATTCAATGTATTGCAAACGGATCAACAGATAAAACTCAAATACTTCCGAATACTTATTTAAGTCAAACTATTCCTACCTTATTTCGTATTAACGTAAATAACAAATTTTTTTAATTGTATGTAAAGTTGAAATTTGAGTTTCATTTCTTTAAAATTAAAAATGTGTAAAATTATTTAGTTTCTATTCCCTTGCTATTCCTAGAAAAGCATATAAAATGGAATCTATCAATGTAATAAGAGTTAAAAATCTATCCAAATTTAATCAGTTTGTTTTTGATCTGAAATATGATCCCTAGGTTCTGAAAGGTGTCAACAGAAATTTTTTCATATCATTTTGAAATGCCCTTGTATAAACATTGTGATGTTAATGTCTCAACGACGTATTCCTGAAAACGTTCTACTATGGTCGCGTTGCTGATATTTGAGTTTGAGACTCGGTGAAGATCAAAACCATTCGAATCTGATGTTAAACTGCAAACTCATTCATTTAAAAAAAAATTGTGAAGTAATTTGTCATTTGACTCAATGTATTACTTCATCTGTCTATCGAAAATACAGGATGATAATTGACATTTTCTTCGAAATCAATTTACCCTCGAGAAAACAATAAAGAATAATGCATATAATTACACGAAATAATTTCAATTCATTACAACGATTGCTGCAACTCAAATTTCAGTGTTAATATGATTCATCTTATGAGAACAATTTGAATAGATTTCATAATTGTTTTCATTAGATGCAAACTAAAAGTCGCATCCCAAATGAGAATTATTATTCCATATTTCAACACGGTATATTTCAATACGTGCAATGAATATTATTACTATGCATCCATTCGAAAGTGTTTCAAGAACTCGTTCGTCTATGATTTTAATATATACCCAATATTACAACATCCACTGAGAAGTACACCATCAATTAAATGTGAAGTTGAAATTTCCTTTCCTGCCTTTTTCAAAATGTAGCATTACTCATTACAGTGTTTAAAAATATTCATCAATGGTTATTATCTTCAATTTTATTAGGCAATCTCAGTTGACGAACCATGTTCAACTATTCGTAATTAATAATAAGTTGGAGTATTGTTTGTGTGAAACACCGTTAAAATACTATCGACGATTCGCACTTCTAAATCCGTTATTTATTAAAACAAATATGGAAAACGAATTTAATGCGATTTGAACTTAAAATTTCAGGGGAATTGTGAAATTCCCCTGAAATTTTATTACTGGCTCAACTAATATTCGACCTTTGCAGGTTGGTCGAATATTAGTTAAGCCAGTTTTTTCGAATTGAAGTACTGATTTTTTGAACGTTTTACGATCGAGAGACAAGTATCAAAAAGCTCAGAAGTATTAATTTTATGATACTGAATTATTTCGACAGTAATTTCACAATGACAGTAATGTACTTGAAAATCAAGTCCTCCTATGAGACATCATGTTTTTCGGTGTTATATTTTCAATTTGAAGTAATGTCAGTACATACAACAGCTGAGAATTTATGAAGAAAACTATACGCATCTGATTGGTTCCAACGTTTCTGCTCTATTATATTTAACTGCTCACTCATTCTTTAGAGAGTGACTGGTTCAAGAAGAATAACTGCGAAGATATAAAGGAATTGAATTATTCAACCCTTGTTTCTGTATATATCTCTGCTAGCTAGATGGTCCAACTAAGAGGGCTAAGTGAACGTTATAATATTTCGTATTTGTTTCGATAAATATAATAAATTTCTTATGAAGTAAAAGTAGGACGAAATTTTTTCTTCCAAAATTGGTATATCCATATCTCTTGATAATCGATGTTTCAATCTTGATGTTGATTTTTTCATTTAACCAAGTAATTTTGATATGAATATAAAGTAGAAACTGGTATGTATATATGAAATGAATGAGGGATTTGAATTCGAATCCTGGCTAGCACGGAGACATTTCTGTATGTGTGTGTCTTTTGCATGTGTTATTTGTATGAAATGTACAAATTTGTAAGTTTATTAGGGTTGATTTATTGTTCGCTGATCTCTTGGTGAAAAATTGTTGAATATACATATTCAAAATAAATAACACTTGAAAGTTATAGTTAGTTAAACACTTGGAAAACTTTTCTAGCTTTGGAAAATGTAGTAATACCCTGAAGCAATTCAACAATAATTCAATAACAGATTTTTGTGAAATCAGGCCAGGTGCTTTTTATTCAATATAGTAAGTTTATTGGTGCATACAGCATGAATTACTGTTTTTACAGCAGGTATCCGTGGCAGAACACCCGACTATTGTGTGGTAGAACTCGGGTTCGAGCCGCGCTGGAGGTATGTGTATGGTGTATGTGTTTGTCTGTGATTTAAGTCGGTTAATGATGATAATTGTTGGGTAATGTACATTCATTACAAGCCCATTGGCCGTTCGGAACCGGCGTTAAACTGTAGGTCCTCTGGATTGAAGAAAAAAAACTGTTTTTACAGAAGTCTCAATATAAAAATAAAAGTTGTAAAAAATAGATGAATATCTGAAATAAAATATGAATATCTATGTCCTCAAATCAACAAAAGAAAAAAATTAGATCGTATACGGGAAAAAGTTTATGGAAAAAATTCTGTCGAACTATACCTCATATTTTCTATCAGAAATTCCTTCGATAGCTGTCTGAACGTATCGATAGGGTGCGAAGTTTTTGAGGAAAACTATTGAAAATTGTCCAACACCAGTCATTCCGAATATTATGAGACCTGCTCAATCTTATGGAATTCAGTCTAATACAGATTTAGATCTGGCATTATAGTGGTGAATACTACCACCAGATATAGAGTATCTGGTTTCGTGTGTGTGTACTAATAATCAAACAAAATATATAAACCTGGGTACGATAATATAAACAATTGTCCGTAATTATTTTACAGGCTCTATAAACAATGCAGTAAATAATTCTAATTTGCTTCCCCTGTAGTCTAAATATGTTCTTCCAGCTGCACATTTGTGAAACGCAATGGCCGTTGAGAACCAGCCTTAAACAACCTTAAGATTAATCTTTTTGAAATCAATACCTTCATTATTTCGAATTGGTGTAAGTAAAACTGTTGACTCTAAATGAAACGGAAATAATGTAGAGCCTATAATTTCCATAAATATTTTTCGAAATTTACTTATATCTTCATGATATTCGTTATAACACAATATTTGCAATGAAGAATATAGCGATAATCAATAATTATTGATCCTTATCAATATATTCATTATGGATGTAAGTAACTTCTATATCATGTCATATATCATTTTTTATAGAAAGCAACTATATCAGTCAATGAAAAATTATTATTTTCCATTCTTTCCAATCGAAATTACCAGTGTAAATCCCCTACTTTGAATCTTTCCTACTATATTCCATTTTCTTCTCAGTTAGCACTTGTTTCAATCATGTCCAACATCTTTTCAGGAAGGAAGTATAGGACCTGACCTTGTGATTCGGCCGATGCCACCTAGACTTCGAAACAAAATTCTGAAAAGGCGAGAAAATAGTACGGAAGTGGTACTTCTAGATCCCACAGACGATGAAATGTTCCTGGATGCAGATGGAGAACTCAGTTCAGAAGTTGCCATCGATACGGGAAATCCCATTAGGAGGAGTAAGATTCACAAGCAACATCACATTGTTTATAAGAAGAAGAATACTCAAGATTACGGTGATATATATATATTTATAATGAAACAATTGTTTACTATATTAAAAAGAATAATGCATGACAAGCGATTACATAAAATATATAAACTTAAATTATGAATACAGGTAAATAAAAAATCCCTTCTACCTGTTATCTAATTCATAAATATATATAATATATTCATGATATATATTTATTTATGATTATATAATAAATATATTTAACCATCACCAGGTGCTCCTGGATAATATAATAGCAAAGTATAAAGCTTCAAGTTAACTATGCTTTCATTTCGTAGCTCTCATGGAACCTGATGGTATATCAAGAAGACCTAAGAGATCTACAAATAGCGACTCCAGATCATCTAGAACGAAAAGAGAAGCTCCATACACAATTTATCCAGAGATACTTGTGATAGTAGACTACGACGGTTATAGACTACACGGTGGTGATAATCTACAGATCAAGAGATACTTCATATCATTCTGGAATGGTGTAGATTTAAGGTACAAACTATTGAAGGGACCCAAGATAAGAATAAGCATTGCGGGGATCATTATCAGTAGGGTGAGTAGATCAAAACAGTGTTCTCCTTCATATTTCAGCATTATTTATCCATGTGATAGCCTGTGTCTGTACGTACAGGCAGTTATTCATAGAATAATAAATTTTTCTCTATAGTTTCCATTCAAAAACACTCTTATATTTCATTCTGTACTTAAATTTTTGAAGTATCTCATCTACCTAGAATTACTCTGGGTTCATGGTCATTCTGGTAGAAACCTAAAACTCGCACTTAGTTTTGGGTTATATTAATTGACAATTACCAGAATTATATCATTTTTCTTACTCTACAAAACAACAATTTTCAAGAAGAAAACCATGAATATTCAAACGTGAAATTTAATACTAAATGTTTTGATTTTTCAGGGACAGGATTTCAGTTGTTCTCAAAGAATTTTTTTATAATATCTCTGAAACTAAAAGTATTTTTCAGCCTTTGCTTGAAAAAGATATATTTATAAAGATTCATTTTCATAGAATTGAATACCTTAGTATCCAAAGATTTGTGTCAATTTGATTTTTCCCATAAGGGCTGAATAATACGAACACGAATGAAAACCTTATTCTTGAATTAACATCCTGTGTTAACACTATTGATAAAGGATATCAATACATACATCAATAAGGTATTTTGGAATTAACACCCTGTATAAGTTTTCCGCTGAGTTCAATAAAATAATTCATTTTGATAAACTCCTCACTTGTTTTTGCCTGTAAGTGAATAATTATAATTCACTTTTATCCACTTTTTCGTAGAAAATTTTCTGATTTTCATGGCAATAATTTTCTCCTTTTGAATCGGTTTGATTTTCGTAAAGGATTCAAGTAATATTGAAAATTCTTTATTCCTTAAATTCATTCTATTTTTCAACTTTCGACCCTTTCGTTGATTTGTTTGAAGAAGATACTATTCCATAAATATTCGTTCCTATGAAATTTTATATTTTAGTTTGTAAAATATTTTTCGTGGCTATTTTATCTTTCTTCTGAAATTAACGATCTATCAAGTATGAAATCATGTGAAATCGTTCTTTATGTATGTAGTTTCTTTTGCCGTATTACGTTTGTTTTAAGTAAAATAAAACAGCAGAATACAATACGCTCCTCAGTTTTCTGAAAACATAAAGCCTATTGGTTTTTTTCGAGAATGCGACAAAAACAAGTTTTTCAATTTAATTTTTAATTCAATATATTTAATTTTCTAGATGTTTATGTTTTATCTAGGTTGTTTCTTATAACATACACTAATAATAAATAATATATGTATACGAAATTATTTTGATTCGCCGAGAAAGAACTCCTGATTATAATTTCCTAGTTTTATTCTGGAAAAAAACCAACATACGAATAGAAATTTGAATAAGTGCAAGTCACAGGAGAAATCCTCCAAAATTGAGTTACAAAGTTTAATTTTGGATATTCCGTCACCAGAAAGCAAGACATTATCATCTGATCACTGCGTCATGAGACAGATCAACATTTTTTAATTCCCCTAGGTCGAGGCAAATCACCATAAAAATCTCCTTATTACATATTCAAATAATTTTTTTCCATTGGTGTGATTAATATTCATTGTCGCTACATTCGATAATGATATCAATTTGAATTGCTTAGGCCCATTGTAACATCTTGGTCATATATTAAAATCGTGTAAAATATATTCAATTTTCATAATTGAATAAAATTATAATATCTGGAAATTTGCTGTTATGTAATTATTAATATTTCTATTATTGAACACTTTATATCTCCGTAAAATCCGGATATTCAGTGTGACGTCTGAAAAAATAGAGAAAAACTTTTGATATTTTATTGAGGTGGGAAATACGTATTGAAATTCGATGTCACACGATCAATAATTCAAAATGAATTTAATAATTAAGAACATAATCAGTTCTTACCTATACAAAGTTTATTCTACGGAAAAACATCAATGATTTTTTTAAAATAGGGGATAACAGGTAACCTACATGATCAATAACACTTAAGGTTTCACAAAAAACTATTTTGTTGTTAGATTTGGGTTTTTAAAAGTTATCTTGTGAATGGAAAAATTTGTTATATTCAAAGGTCAGGAAGATTTTTTCACATAAGAACGAAAAAAAACACCAAGAAGCTACCAAAAAGGAAATTAGATTGTACATACATTAGGCAATAATTGCATGGAAAATTAGGATTTCAACAATAAATACGAGATCTTACATATCGAGGAAAAAAGCTCGGTCTAAATTTAATTTACTAGAGGAACTTGAAATTACAACAACGTAGTAAAATAATTGTTAATTGAAATCCAAACACTTGGTTTGCAATTCATAGTGTATAATCTACTTGTATAATAATCAGTAAAAGCCAGGTGTTTTAATTTTACCGTATTATTTAACATAATATTTCAGTACGGTACCCTTTTTTCTGTAAAAGATGTAATTTCAATGCTCATTATTCCCGATTCCAAACATTACGGCTTCAACGTAATCTCATTCCGGAGAATCATAAGGATTAATATATAAGTACCGTTTCAAAATTTCTAGTCCTCCTGGTGATCATCATTCGACGATCGGTATTCTTTTAATGATAGCTCCCTTTGTATTGGCTTGTGGCATATTTGACATCCCTCCTGTTGGATTGTCTCTGACTGTTTGATCTTTAACGATTTATTTTAGCTAATAAGAGTTAATTAGCTAAATTAACTAGTCGTGAATAGCTAAAAGTGTGCCTTCAGTTTCGGGGAACATTCTGCCTGAAACCAAACAGTAGTTCGACACTTCCTTGTCGACATTTTCCTCCCTGGTCTCATCAATGTGTCTCTTGTGCGAGAGTTTTTGCAGGGGCGCGCCAAATCTGTAGCTTTTCGTTCTTGGATTTATGATAACAAATCTATCTGTGAAGCTCTGTGAAAGTCAGCAGACTTTCTGTGATATTAGTCACGGAAATTTGCTGGCCCATCATTTTACCGATATCTGTCAATCCTCTACTGCCTCGTGACTGAGAAGGGTAGTGCGCTTTTTGGGTGGTGGTTATTCAACTAAGTAAGCAGTGTTCTGATCTTTCGCTGTGTTGTCAACATCAACCCCACACTACTATTCCGAATTAGCCGATTAGATCTGAACAGGCGTAATTGTTGATTGACTAAATGTGATGTTTACTGTCAAGTTCCGTTTTTAGCACCTCTCCCATGCTTTTCGTGAATTCATTAGAGATTTCTTTCTTCATTAGACGATGATTGACTCTTTGGGATTGTTTCATTCCCAAGTATTTCTGGGTGTTTCTCTCCTGCATTGACTCCATCAGCTCTCTGTTTCCCATTTGAAATTCCTGCTGCTGGATTTTGCGTTTTTTAACATTCAAGGTGTAACGTTCATTCATACCGAACTGAATTTTTATATCGGTGGAGAGTTCTTACACAATATTGATCATTTAATCTAATTGTTGCTTGGTGTTTGTCATTAGCTTAAGTTCATCATCTATGATAGTTATTATTACATAATTAATAATTAATTAATAATCGATCATTACTATTATTATCATTTGTACATAACTGAATGAAGTTTTGAGTGGCGAGATTCATAATGAATTCAATTTCTTCATCAAATTATGTACAAACATTAAAATTATCTATATTTTGTTCTTGTAAATTTTTATATCGAATAGTGTTTGCGTTTACCCGAATTATGCAAACCATTTATTAACAGAAAATCACAGTTTCGATACGAATTTCAAAATACTACATGATATACAGAAAAGTAGTCAATTAAATTTTTGGGAAATAGTAGAAATAAATCGACATTATATTCTGGAAATTTACTTAATGGAGATACAATTGAACAGTTTACCATTGTCAAACTTCTCGGTCAATAAAATTATATTTTAAAATGGAATATCTTGGGTAAAACCCAGACTCTTAGAAACCCATAGTTCCCTTGTCATTTATACCTGTTTTGACAAATTTGTTGCTAGTCAGTATTCTTTTAGTAGCATCTGAAGAAGTGTTTGAATTTTAGTTTATATTCACTAGTAAATTTTGATTTTTCATTATTATGAAAGAAACTTTCCTCTTGTTTTTCAGTGTTGTTATATCGTGATTGAACTTAATATCATTAAAATTAGTTCAATTAACTTCCAGACTAACTCAACTTGGAAATACTAGTTCAGCACATTAAAAATGACGAAATTCTTCTTTATGTTAATTTCATCTGAAAACACGAAATTTTGCTTGTTTTTTTTAATGAAGTCGTCTTTATGAAGCTAATTGGTAAAAGCATATGTGAAATTTCATGCTAATTTGCATATAACTTCGTACCCAACTAGTCCAGTAACTATTTCGTATATTCAAAAGCGATAAACTATGGATCTGAAGTTTTTATATATATTCAGGTGTTCAAAGATTTATGTTCAGAAAATATTCAAATGAGTAGATGAAACGATAAGAAGATCAAAGAATTTGTTGTCTCAGAAAAAACGAGAATTGTTGAATCTACTTCAGAATGCTAGATATAAAATTTTCAACTGAAGAAGTACTACTCTTGTAGATTTGTTCAATGGAGTTTCTGAAAAATTCTCAAACATTCTCTCAAAAGCATAACAAAAAATAGTTTTAATTAATATTTCACGTCACTATATTGAATTATCTTCACAATTGTTGAATTTTTTCACATATTTCATAACCAAAACATCACACAAGGTTATTTTCAATGGAATACAATATATTCCATTGAAATACTTTTCAGGCAGACTTTAGATGTGCAAATGTAACACCTATAAATAAATTCTTTCAATATAATGAATTATTCTGATGAACATTCAATCTTTCTTCCTCAACGTTTAGCCAACAAAATTAATCACTTCAGTCAATATCGATAATAATCGATGAAAGGTGGGCTCTAAAGTCTTCATTTCAGTGAATTCGAAACGATTTGAATTGTTACCTCTCTCAATTAGCTGATTTATTGATGAATTGATACCTCATTAGAATGTTTCAACTAATATTTTTTACTACCAGTCTCTGAATGAATCCCATCAACAAATTGAAAAGATTGACAGCAGACATAATAAGATATCTACAATTCAATAAAGTGTAAAAACGTGAATCTTTCAATTTCAGTTGGTTTGAGTGGAACAAAGTTTTTGTTTATATTTTAAATAATCAATTACGAAATATTCTAAGCCGCTTTATTTGATTCAATCGAAGAAATTCTCCTTGTTTTGTATCTGCTTTTGTTTATTATATATCTTCTCAAATCTAAATGTCTCTCCAATTTCACTTCGCAAATATAAAATTTGTTTAATCTATTACGGTTATATTTTCTAGATTTGGACTAATATCTGCTACATATATTTTCTTTAAGACGTTATATTTTCAATATTGCTGCTAATAATTGTACGAAATTTCTTGGTAATTATTTCGATGTTGTTTCAACATGTAAGATAAGCTTGTGAAGAGTACATTTGTCATTTTCAATTTATCTGGCTCGAGGTTGCACCTCTGCTTCATGCTAAGAGAACAGCACAATCCTCATTGATTATAATGATAATAATAAAGTTTATTCAATTGTTAGCATAAAAGAACATATTCAACAGAGATACGATTTTCATGAAGAATTATCTGCATGTGACATAATTGCATTTCTCTAAGTTAATTTATCTCAATACAGTTGAATATGGTGGTTACTCTTAATAAATTTGGCATCTTTGGAAACTCTTGATGATAGTGGCATTATTTTTCCACCGTCCATTTCAATATATTCTTCGAGTTCTTGTCATAGAGTCAGTTATAAGAAATATATTCCTACGATGCTGCTCTTCTGCAGCAATTATTATTTTTCTTCAGTGAGCCTTCAGTGAGTTTATTGGCATCAAATAATGTGTAAATGAAATAATAATGTGGAGGAAATCTAGAGTATCGACCCTGCTGCAGAAATGCAATTTCACATCTACGAATTCTGTCTTTGTCATGTCTTTACATTTGCCATTTACGAATGCCTAATTCATTGTCATAAAACGAAAAAAATAACATTGTTACATTGACCCAAATTTTCACATATATAACACGATAAACAAACAAGACCTACGTGCGAGCTGGTGCAGACTTACCATGCCACAGAATGGTCAGTATTTCTATTGTTTTGAGTTCCTTAACAATTTACCTTTTCATGTGAAGAACCCTGAATAAGCAAAATTTAAGAGGCATTTACGAGGGTGGGGTGAAAACTTTTCGTCCTGAACAAGAAAAACGATGTTTGAAAATTTTTTCTGGTTATTTTTTCAACATAATCTCCATCAACACTGATGCATTTCTCATAACGGTGTTCTAATTCAGTTATACCAGTTTTAAACGAAGTTTCGTCAAGCTCTCAAAATACTGATTTATAGTTTCGATAACTTCTTTGTTGCTTTCAAATCTTCTACTGCCAAGTCATTTTATCAGGTTAGGAAACAGATAATAGTCGCTGGGGGCTAAGTCTGGAGAGTAGGGAAGTTGCGGCATTACTTCAAACTTCAATTCGTAGATTTTGCACATGGAAACAATCGACGATGGCGTTGATGCCTTATCGAGAAAAAAAATTTTTCTTCGCCAAATGGAGTCGTTCAATTATCACCTCGTCGTTCAAACGTTGCCTTAAGTCTGCGTAGTGTTGACTCTTACCCTTTTAAAGATAATCAATGTATATAATTCCCCTCGCTCCCAAAAAACTGTAGCCATAACCTTGTTTGCCGATAAAATTGTTTTTGCTTCCTTTGGAGTTGGTTTCCTTTTCCAGCTCAAAGTTTGCACTGTCTTTTATTCTTATTTTAACTCAAGGCTCATCCACAGTTATGCATCGACGCAAAAATTTTTTGGATTACCTCTATACAGCGCTAAATTTTCGGTAGAAAGGTTGTTTCGAATCAGTTTTTGGTCGAACGTTAGCAAACTCGGCACTCATCTTGCACACATATTTTCCATGCTCAAATGGTTGTGCAAAATATTTCGTACACATTCAGCTTACATCCTGCAGGTCTCAGTTATCTCATGCACTTTCAATCTGCGGTCTTCCAGCACTATTTGATGGACTTTTTCTGAAGTTGTGACCTCAACGGGCCGTCCTGAGCGAGGCTCGTCAGAGGTGCTCACACAATCCATTTTGAATTCAGTAACCCACTCCATCATAGTTGAATATGATGGGGAGGAGTCTCCTAGTGTTGAATCCATCTCTTCTTTCATTTGTTTTGTGTTAAACCTTTCAAATAGAAGTATTCGATGACAGCACGTTTCTCCAATTTTCAATTTTCACGAAAAAAACAAAAGCGTCTCGCGCAGTGAGCTCGCAAACGCAAACTAAAGTAGCGATTGGGCTGAAACTTTACATACAAGCTCAGTAGTAATTTTACTGTACCACGCCGCTTCGAAAGTTGATCTTGTGGCGCCATCTCTTGGTCAGGCCGGAAACTTTTCACCCCACCCTCGTATCTATATAATCTGAGCCATAGATAAATGATCCATAGTGATATATTGAAAATATTATGTAACCTCTATTCAGACATAGTACATAAAAATGTCTCGATTTTTTCTTTTCTTTCAGGTTTTAATGAAATGTGTTTTTCAATTTTTTACATGATCAAAAATCCTTTGATATACGTAGTTTTGCGTAATGGGTTTAATTAAACAGGCCATTCAATTCCAGATTTACATGAATTTACATTTAAATAACCGAATTATGTATGGAAACTTGTGTTGGACTCTCACAACATATATAGCGAACACCTGACAGGTATTTTATTAGGATTCCCTTTAATTGACCTCCTCCAATCGAGGAATCCATTCACCCATTTGGAGACTCTCACGATGTTTTTGTTGTATCAGATTTGAATTGCTAATAATATACACACGCAGAATGTCAGCGTAGTTTTCCACTTCACGTGTTGCCATAACCTAGACAATAAATCCTTTGGTACTTTGGCATGTGGAAAAATCTGTTTTAAAACACTGAAAAGTTATACCACGTTTGAATAACATAGTGAACTGTTTTATCCGCTAGATGGCAGATTGAAGTACCTGTCGATAAAACATAAACTTCCTCAAGCATCAAGAAAACACTTTGAAAATTGAAGAACAGGTCATTCATCTTTCCAAGTAATTTCTCAATATTTTTTTCCTTCAATTTCATGAAAATTTGTTTATCGTTTGTTGATCTAGAGGAACACAATTTTACGATTCTTAATTTTCATTTCGTTCTGGAGTTTTGGTTACCTCATTTAGTCAAACTGACTCCGGAAGAAATGTTAGAATATTTTAATTATAATGAATTGAAATGCCAAAAATTCAGTACATTCGATTGCATGAAATATCTCTCTATGACTTTTCTTTAAATAGCTATGAATTTTATGTGCAGAGAACTGGAAAAAAATATATTAAGTATAAATCGAAAAATTCTTAATTTCAAATGACTACAAGTTATCAATATAGAAAACCTACAGTTTCTTAATACTCCTGAACTCGACAAGTAGGTCGAGAAAAATTATTGATTACAAGATGGTAGGTATATGTCTCTCAAAATATCCGCGAAGCACTAGTATGACTCTGAACTATTCAAAAATCACTTAAATTGTGTAAGTATTTGTTTATTATAAACCAATAAATTCAGTTTCATATGTAAACTTGATGAAAATAAACATCGTTTTTCTTGAATCTAGAATAATTATTCTGTTTAAATTGCGATTTTTCATATGTAACAAGGTTATAAATAAAAATAAGTATAATACCTTTGAAATATATAAATTTTTTCAAGCGATGACATAATGAAACAATATTTAGAATTTTCTCATAATTCAATAAACATGCCCATGACACGTTTCGAAGTACTACTTCTTTATCAAATGCTAAATAACAAAACATTTCTCATATTTTCAATAAATTATGAGAAAATTCTAAATATTGTTTCATTATGTATATCAATTTTGCCCAAGTATCGGCCTCATCAATAATCAATTTGATGTCAGACATTGATCTTTGACAATCTCCATATCAATTATACTGTATTCGAAAGACAAAGAAATTTTGATGTAGAAATAGTAAACGTAAAATACCTATAATAAAACGAGGTGGGTTTTAAAAGTGAGTACAAAAACTGAGTTTGATCGTATTAAATTACGATCTCCAACTATACGAGGTTTTGTCTCAAATAAGGTGATATCGCTTGGATATTGATCTTTCTAACGTGATAATACCTTGGCGAAATGACAATTCTTAATTTATTATTGAGTCTAATAATCTAATAAGTCTAATAATTCAATTGTTTTTCCTTCAGTAAGCTTAAACAACTTTGATAAATGCATAAAGTATATAAAAATATGATTCAATAAAAATTTTGTTTGTGGACTTTTAGTCAGCAAGTTATTAGAATCACACCGCTGTACATTTGTTAGAAGATAGAACTTTTGTTTTATGGCAATGAAATTAGCGAGGATAGGACATGATATTTATTGCGGACTATTCTTCACTGTTTAGTTGTTTTTACGAGTGGTTTTTCTGCGTATTCCAGTTTCTCTCACGGAATTGTTAGGTGATGGTAATGGAAATGATATGTATCACAACACGGGTAACCACAGAATTGCCAGAATTCTTAAAATTCTAAGAAAGAAACACTCGGAGAGAATTATATTCGCAACAAAAATGTACACGCTTGATAAATATTTGTTATATGAACATTTTTATTATGTCATATTTTCTTTAGACGTTTACGTGTTCAAAAGTATTATGTAGATCTGGATGTGATAAATCCGGACCATTCAGTTGACAACTCCACCTGTCCAAGTGTATTCGATTTATGGAAATCAAAAATTATATGTACTGTGTGAAGATTAACAGAAATCAAGAATTTGTGATGTAATATATTTCTGTACTTTCAATTTTTCAATAAGTAAAATTTTTAGGGAAATAGAGTGGCGTTGATCTTGTATCTTCTATAATAACAAAAGAAAAACGCATGCGCTTTAAGGATTTCATATCGTTTTTCAACAGAAAGAAATAAATTAGTATCCTTGACGAAAATTCATGAGTTCTCGGCAATAATAGGGCTTCTATAATTGATACACAACCAATTCGTCAACCTGGTTTATATTTCGAATATGTTTATATTCTTCATCAAGACACTAGAAAATAGAGATGTTGAATAAAATGTCATGAGAAACGTATAACATCTTATGGATAACTAATCACTTCAGGATAAATATACGCATTCCACAATGTAATAACTCAGTTTATCATCAACATCTGATGAAGCCACTGTGTTGGCGAAACGATATTGTCATGTTTGGAATTAATTACAGTGAAAATCGAAAAACTACTTAGTTTTATTTAAATTATGTATTTAGATTTTCATCAAGTGTCGGCCGAATCGATTAATGATTATGGATAACTAAGTTGAATATTTAATTTTAACAGTAAAATAAAAATATTGAGGTTACCTCGTAACAATCGTAAAAGAATTAAGAACCGGACTATCGATACCTAGACAAACACCACCAAATAACACAGAGTAAAAATGTAAAAAACACTACAAGTAATTAACACAAAACCTCTTTTGAGAGCTCATACCTCAGCTATGTTTGCCCAGAACTCATAAATTTTTGATTGAAATTATACGGCAATACTCCCTTCATTATTGTATATTTATATTTTATTTCTATTAAAACGGTTGTTTCCCATGAGAAAAGCGATTGAACTTGAATTCGCAATTTTCTGGGCTTTCGCTTCATCTTTTTTGACTCCCAAAAACGCTTCATCCTCTCTGAATGCTCTTTCTTCCGTTCATCTGTCCATTTTATTCCAGATTTTTTCGCAAAGTTCACATGTGCGATTTTATAGCGACACTCCTTCCAGATTTTTTATGTTTATATGTTGTAGATCTTTTTGGACCTCTTTTAGCTACTCTGTTCCGCATTTACTCTATATATTTATATTGTATATGAAATATATAATATATATATTTACTCGATAATATCTATCGAAAATGAATACCTTTTCAAAGAGAAAATGAATCCTAGTTTATTCACCTTTCAGTAAATATGTTTACCACATATTGATTATTGAATTATACGGATAGTTTATGCAAATTTTATTTAATTCGTTATATTTGCTGAGCCATCTTGAAGAGTGAACACATTTCGATATTATTTGAAATTTGCAATTTAAATGAACAACTTCAAACAACGTTATTTTGAATAAAATAGTAGGGTCTTTCATTCGACAGATGGCAGATATTCTGTCGATAAAACATACTTTTGAATGGAGGTAAAAGGCACTCTGTGAAATTTAATAAGTATATTCGTTGAAATAAAAAATTTTGCTTGTCATATTTCCATTTTATTTTATCATTATTAAGCTTTTCAGCAAATCAAACCCACATTAAACTGAAAACACAAAATTTTCTGTTTTATGAGTTTATTCCATCCTAGTAATTTTTCGAAATGGTTTTTCGATCTTTTTTTTCGAATATCTCCGATATGAGAAGTTATGAAACTAGATTTCTCTTGGAAAAAAGAACATATGCTAGAAATTTGGTATTCGTGAGTTCAATCAACAATATATTATTTTGCGCCTTATGTTTTCTGAGTGTCATTTTGTATTCTTAGTGAGCCTTATTGTGGATGAATGCAACGAAATTTTTTATTTCTATTTTACTTTCATTAAGCTGAACTAAAATATGAAATCAAATAAGAATATCAATATATTTCACTACCGATAAAATAGTTACGACTTATTCAATTTATGTAGTGAAAGGAAATTTTTTTAGGTATAAATTTAAAGCTTCTTCAAATCCAGTGATATTCAACTGTGTTGAATATCAAAAAAAGAGATGTTTCCGAAAATATACACCTTCTAAAATCTCAACTAATTGGTTTGAAGTCTACTATTGATGATGAGTTGATATTCCCAAATATTTTGAATAGGAATAAAGAACTAGAATGATAATTTAAAGTATATTCGAAACATTAGGTCTGGAAAAGTGGAATCTGTCAACAAGGTATCATACTTTTTCATGACAATATCAATTTGATGGAGCATAAAAAATTAATTAATTCGAAATCGATATAAACAACTAGTGAAACGAATTTTATCACCAAGGATTTCACGAAAAATGACATCGACATAAACATTTCTCAGAGTTTTATGTAGTCACTTTATGAGGTTTCATTAGAAATGCAAAAGATCAAAGGTAGCATCAGTCTGCGAAATTTCATTTTATGTTATTTTATTATCTATAGAAATTTTTGATTCAAATAATTGTAGTGGAACATTTTCGTTCACAAAATTCCATTGTCATTGTCAACAAGTTTCACATCTTGGCAAATCAAAAATTTCAAGGTATAATGAAATGAAATTCTATCTGGCACGAAATGAAAACTGTAGAATAGGCTCTTTTATATGTTCTTGTACAACACAATTACTGTCGGAGTTTTCCAAGATGTGAAACTTCGACACGTATAAATTCGACATGTATATATATATATATATATATATATATATATATATATATATATATATATATATATATATATATATATATATATATATATATATATATATATATTAGAAAAGTAATTCTGTTGTACCTTCAAAGTGTTGTACAAGAACATATAAAGAACCTATTGTTAATAGTCAGATAGTCAATCTACGGTATAGTTTCACGAATAATAAAGTTTTGTGAATCAACAAAATATATTTTTTCATTCATAGAATATTTTATTCAATGCAATTTTCTGAAAATTTTGACTTCGTTGAAAGCTTGACTTTCAAATTGAAAAATGATACCATGAATAATGAAAATTTTCAAAAAATGCGAATTTCTCACAATGATAAGGAAAAAGAACTTGGACTGCCATACCTCCATAAGATGATTGTTTTGATCTTTCAAGAATAAAATGAGAAGGAGCAAAATTTGTTGAAGGTAATCAATATTTCATTGTGGAATTTTCTGTATGTAAAAATTCAAAATCTTGGAAAATATTAGCGTATATATTTTACTACCATAAAATTTTCAAGCATTTATTTTCATGGGCATGTTCAGACCACCTGCGAAGAAGTTACAGACAAACTCGCATAATCCATAAGTCAATATCTTCCTGATATTCCGAAGGATAATGTAATCATTGCTAATGTTTGTATAGCTGACCTCTTCGAAATAAATTTTATTTATGTGTGAAGTAAATCATAACGCTTTTGCGAATCTTCTTCATAAACACCTGCTGTAAAAATGGTAATTTTCCTTATAAATCTACGCGGTTTCCTGTCTATAAAAGGATGCTAGGAGTGACGAATATTTTTCTCTATCACTTAGTCATAATAGATGTCTTTGAATAGTTTTAAACTTCGATCTTCTATTATGCGAGGATAAACTGTTATATTATTATGTGCTGCTAAAAACTTTGAATGGAAATCACAAAGAACGTTCGACTTTGAAACAGCACATTTTGAATGAGATGAATCGATGCTAATGAATAAACTTTTATAGAGTCTGAACTATAATTGCGTGAAGGCTTACAATAAACACACAACAGTCAAGAAACACTACAATAATTATGATGAATGAATCGAAACAGACAATAATTCAGAGTTCATTCAAATTCATTCTAAATTTTCCTGAGAAATTAGACCTGAGCACTGGTTGAAATTCATTTTGGGCACTCACATTTCTATCCTGGATGTGCACAAAATATATTATATAGTGTTACTACTTTCTTCTTGAAGTAAGTCATCATTCATCTAACCAAGTGTAAAAAATAGAATTTTATTTTTGATAAAGAATAAAAATCGATTAACAAACACTGGACTGAAAAAAAACTAGTCACAAAATACTAATTCCAAAAACTTACAATTAAATTATATATTCCTGATAATTCAACAAATTTGAAAAAAAAATTTTTAATTGATGATTATTCATATAAATTATGGGCAGTGATAGCCTAAGTAGAAAATTGGAGGAATATGTAGAAAAATTAATAATTTTTAATAACTTAATAAACATAATGAAACAATATTTAGAATTTTCTCATAATTTAATACAAATACGCATGACGACGTTTCGAAGTACTACTTCTTTATCAAATGCTGGATTAATACTCAGTATTCTTTATCAAATGCTGGATTAATACTCAGTATTAATCCAGCATTTGATGAAGAAGTAGTACTTCAAAACGTCGTCATGCGTGTTTGTATTAAATTATGAGAAAATTGTAAATATTGTTTCATTATGGATATTAATTTTCTCCAAGTATCGGACTCATCAATTATCAACTTAATAAAACTTTCTCTGAAACTGAATGCATTATTTTTCAATGGCAATAATTACTTTTATTTTAGACATATTTTTCTTCAATGAATGAGGAAATAAATGGAAATAAATGTACGAAATCTATTTACCAAATTATTTGAAACTGGCACTTTTCTCCCTGAAATAAACTGTCCATGAAAAATTCATTTCATTTATTTATCCAATATATTATTCTTCTCGCCTCATTACCGTGATGTTCATTTGCATAAATCCCAAAAATGGGATAACAAAAACTTTATCAACTTTGTTCCGAATTTTGAAGATTTCTGTTTAAGAGCTTTTTATTTAAAATTTTATAATAATGATTTTCGAATTTGCTCTCATTTTAATATTCAATAATTACACGTGCAAAACTGAATCGAATTTTTGAAAGAACATAAAAATTTATTCGAATTTCTTGGAAAACATTACGTGTTTTTTAGTTAAGTAAATTGTGTTGTTTTCATTTTTTTAATTTGTTTGAGAATATCAAAAACAAATATGATCATCCGGATTAGATTCCAACGAAATTACGTTTATTTATTCTTGTAGCTCCGTTCAAAATATTTCTTGAAATAATAAATAAGTGTGAGGTATGAGTAACCTTTCTTTTGTGTATCGATTCCGTTGTTTACTTAACACTGAATCCATCAATGTAATAATTCTCAGCTCAACCACATAATACAAACAAATAAACTGATATAAACAAAGTGTTTTTATGACTTCAAACTCTTCAATGCGGTATTGCTGGTAAATCACATCCATTTTTCATTCATAATACAGCTACGACGAAATGAGACATAAAACATGATAATTAGTTTCGTGGTTTTTATGGGAGATAGGAGCAGTAAACCTGAGAAATGTTCATGGCATCACTAATTCAAAACAAAATATATCCGCCTTTTGGGTAACTACTTGAACAATTCTTTCATTGAAGAAGCTATAATGTAACAAATAAACATAATATATTTCTCAGAACTTATTTTAATAGTACACCTGTAAAACATCATACTATTCAAGGAGCGGTCAGAGATTTTGAGGTTGATAATCGCCTCAATCTGCTATATTCTGTAAATGTTTGCACGTTGGACGATACGAATTTGATCACTTTAGCATACTAAACTAGAAACTAGATACTAAACCATATATTGAATGTTAAACATATGTTATTCTTTCATATGAGAATCGCTCAGCTAAAATAGAAGGGTTCAGACTGCCAACATCTAAAGATCCTGATTCTTCAAATAAATATTTGACAAAAAATTTTTAGTTGTCGACATCGTTTCCAATGTTTATTATCATATGCATCTTCTTATATTTCATCTTAGAACCATAAGTATCAATTAAAGAAGTCGATATGCTCCCACTGTATGTCAAATAGGTGTAGTATATAACTCTGACATAAAGCTTTGCTCATGTTGAATTCAGGAAGTTGGTAGACGATACACAATTCTCTGAAGCTCTTTACAGCATTAGTGTGGTTTCATTCGATTATTTTGGGTATCTTGACTTTTATCCTTTTGTTTTGATTCAATACTCAATGTTTTCAATTATTTTTTAAACAAATGTTCTGGAGTAGGAGAAGCCATAGTAACAACTATTTATTACAACCCTAACGTAATGTTTAATAGTTGGCGTTTACTTGATGTAAATCCATTACAATTGAATATAAACTTAAATTCAAACACTTGAACTTGTGATTTACACTTTATTGACTACATAGCATGACGCGTTTCGTCGTTACAAACGACTTCTTCAGATGCTAACAGAATAATGACGTTATAATCATTTTTTGTTAGCATCTGAAGAAGTCGTTTGTAACGACGAAACGCGTCATGATATGTTGTCAATAAAGTGTGAATCATAAGTTCAAGTGTTTGACTTTAAGTTCATATTCAATTCTAACGCAATGCTTTGCTCATGTTGAATTCTTCTGATATTTTGTTCCTTATTCTTTCATTGACCTTTCATTCTATTCGTTATTTCACAGAACAGATAAATTAAAACGTGGTACATAATTATTTCAATTATTTGTAACATTTATAATATACAATACATAGCGAACTTCTGTTTCATATGGAACAAAGTTTTTACAAATACATATATACAATTGATCGAACAAGTTAAATAATTGGTTTGATGGACAAGTTGAAAAAATGTTTTTGATAATCCTGCAATAAGCGTTAAACTAAAAGACAACGAGAATAGTCCTTTCTTCTCTCTTTTATTAGCACATGTCCCAAAACGTGAAAGAATTCTATAGTTTAGTTAATTATGTCTATTATATGAATTTCATCGCAATCAAATTGAAATTATGTTTTATGGATTTTTATTAATTTTCTCATTTTATTTTATTTTTTGATTTATTCTTCCTACTAAATATTAAGTGTAGGATCTAAAATAAGTTTTCTCCTCTTCAACAGCACGATGACTTTAAACTTGACAGTATAGTATGTTTGCTCATAAGGAAAACATTTCTTCAGAATAGTCTTATTTTATTTGTAAGTACACAAACAATTATCACAATCGTTACAAATGGTGACTGCAATTATAACAAGAAACTTAGTAAAAAACTAAAAACAATGAGAGATAGTGAGACAAAAACGTGTTTTAGAGAAAAGTAGAGAAGGGGGCCTTCTCTACTGTAAAACAGTAAAATACAAATTTCTTCGAAAATGTGTCTTTATTTTCTTCGTGGTTTCTATTCAATTAGACAAACTGTAGTAAAAAAATTCTTTTTTACCGCAGTTTTTTATTTTGATTCAACAACGAATTCAACTGATATATTTTCAGGGTCGAGACGCAACACCCTATCTCGAAAGGAACAGAGTAGGAAGGGATGCAATAGACTCAGCTGCTGCACTAACTGACATGGGAAAATATTTATTCAGAGAAAGAAGGTTACCAGTTTATGATATAGCCGTTGCGATAACGAAGTAAGAAATACAATTCATTATCATTATTTTTAATTTTCAATTTCTCGTTCAAATATTGAGCAATAAATTGGAACTTTACTTCTGATACAAATTGAAATATAATAATCAATTGTAAGTACTTAGTGGAAAATGAAACTGATAATTCAAGTCAACTATAAAAAAATTGCATATAATTCGGAAATTATAATTCTTACAATGGCAAAAGTTATTATTGTTAGCTCAATCATTATTACAGTAGTGTGCCAAGAAAGTTTGACCTATGTCAATAACTCATGAGATCATTAATTTTTCATTAATAAAAAAGTCCTGAAGAAAATGCAATTTATGAGGTCAAACTTCATGTCAAAAATTTACAATAGCACTCGAATAGCTTTAAGATCTTTCAACGTTTTTGGCAACATTCTTCTTATGGAGATTCGTCAATCTAATGTGATACTCTGAGATTTTTTACAGGTGTTCGAATTAGCCCGAGAGGCTAATTTAAATCTAATTGAATAATAAAACCATTTTGTCTAGGTATGACATGTGCCGCAGACGCAAAGGAGGCCGTTGTACAAAAGGAACTGCCGGTAATACCGAGTGATAACAATTGTTGGAAATGGGTTGGTTTTATGTTGTGGTTGATTACTAACTTTTGTGTCCACTTGTGTTATTCACTATGGGGATATGGTCATTAATTTGATTAATTACAATTGCGTTTTTGTGCAGATTTGTGTCTAACAATTTTTCGATAACTATCACAGAAATCACGAAATTTCAATGAGCACTATAATTTTCCATTTTCATTCATAAACACTTCAATATTTCAAAAAGAATATAATTGAATAAAAATGTAGAGACGCCAAAATCAGGTTTTGAATTCGAAATATCCCAAATTCTGTAACCAATGATTTTTATATATATTTCAATTTTTATTTTTCAAAAAAATTAACTTGTTCAGACAGTCGAACGAAAGAAATATTTATTCCAGATTCCTATATTATCATTTCGCCATTCGATGAAATATAAGAGCACTGCTACTTTATAACTTTAACACAAAATATTTTCCAGAATTCATATTTGTTTCGAGTCAATAATAATTACCAAATTTTTTGAGTCATAGAAGCATTCAATTACAAATCGTAGTTTTTTATTTATTTATTCACTGCACATTCTCATTAGCATATAATAATAAAATAAATTTATTGAGAAATATTCTTTACATTGTAGAATTACATTCATTTCAATTGATACAATAATTACAACTAGAAAGAATGCTCTCAAATATTTCTCTCATATTTCATAAATCTCTCTCATATTTCATTCTAGCTAAATAATGAATGAAAAAAATTAAAGAATATGAAATGAAATTAAACCTTCTTTACAATTGAATAGAATTTATGTATTATGATCAACTGTGATAAGATACTTGAAGTCTATGTCGAACATTTTGGTTATTACAAATAATACCGAGCAACTGAAACAGATGGCGCTGTAGTGTATTCGTATACAACATATCTCCACCCCAAATTCCGGTGGATATTTTCAATCATTGTTTTAGTAGAAAAAATAGAAGAAGTAGCTCAACTGAATTGAGACCACAAGTTTGTTCACAAAAACGTTAAAATCGAACAGTTTAGGTCATCCGAAGGAGGACCGAAGATAAATTTAACTATACAACTTTAAGTGCCGCAAATGGTTTTCTAACATGTATTGAGCTAAAATGATACAGGGTGTATTTTTTGCAGACTAGACATGTGCAGAAGATCATATCCGAATGATGTTTGCAACCGCGGTACTGCAGGTACGGTTTGTTAAATTCGATCGAAAATCGAAGTTTTTTTGCACTTTTAGCATGCAAAAATCAAGCATAAATATCATCATCACGACAATCTTCCATGCACGTCCTAAGAAACTTTCTGCACATTTCGAATAGTCAACAGATTCATTTTGGTGGTTCATTCATTGCTTTTCTTAACGTCATTCGCGTGAAAATTACAATGGTTCATATGTTAGCGTTGTTGTCGGATCTTCGTGGATTTCTTGCAGCTCCCAACGTTTATACATGAATATATTTACTAAAATTAGTGTTCAATGGAATTCTTACCAAACCTCCGGTACGAAATTTTAATATTAGATGAAAAAATAGTTAACCAACATACCGAAACTGTACAATTTTGCAAGAGTTCAAAAATTTCAAGAAATCTTAATAATTCGAAGAACCTAGTTATATTGAAAAATTTGAAAATTACCTGAAATCACAAAAATATAAAAATTCAACTGAGTGATATTCGCAATATTATTATTATGCGATTTCATAGAAAAAAGGAAAAACAAAACGTTAGGTTTTATTTTCGTCCTAAATTATCATATAAAGAGTGTTTTTGATGTTATTCTTTCTTTGATTTCTGTAATTACAATTCGTAGTATTCAGTTGCAAAAAAATTTATGTTGGATTTCGTCTTCAATATAATCTTCGTTCAAAAGTAATTGAATAAAATTTTGAAAATTCGCATTCACTTTGAAATTAGTATTCAAAAATTTCTTCATTCATTTCAATAAGATTCGTTAATTCAATAACGTAATTATTCAAAACATAGAGGCAAAGATGCAGCATATAAATTCACGTGTGTTGAATACGCAATCTCAAAAATCTATGCGATTAAGACTGACAACATTATCTTTGTATTCGAACTGTTGCTAATTAATGAAATCATATAATCCAAACTGGCAACACCGCAACATACGAGTATATTTCTTTCCTTGTATTTCAATAAATTTCATATCATTTTCAATGAATAATTATAAATACGAAAGTATTTTATATTTTCATTTTCAAAACATATGAATAATAAAAAAAACGTAAAAATAACGAAACGAAAATGATAAAAACGTATTCATTCATGTGTTCCGATGAATTAACCACCAAGCTTTTAATGGTCGCTTCCATGTAGACTTTGATATGAAATAATGCAAGCATTGTAAACCGAATATATTCTATTGTGTAATTGTAAGTACCTATCAATACTTTTGTCCATTAGAACAATTTATATCGTCATTACAACCATAGTTCACTTCCTTTTAAAGCATGTAATAATCAATATGATATTCATCTCAAATCGAGAGATTATGTAATTATCTCCCATCTGTTTAATCATTTTTCAATCGAGAAGATCACTCTCAGATCAACTATTCCATTTGCATGACATTTGATTTATGTAACCAATCAACATTTAATGTTCTGTGATTTTTACTAGATATTTTAGCATCCATTCTATTCTATGAAAATCCATTAACATTAATATTGAAAATGGCAGATCAATGAATACATCAAAGTAACATAACCTTAAGCATTTTTGCTTCCTCGTTCTGCATGATATATGATAATCTGAATTAAACTGAAGAACTGAAATTGAAATTGTTCACTGAACCATTGACATCTATGAATTGATCAAGTGAATCGAAGAGGAATGCACACACAAAAACTTCATGAAATGTTGACAATAAATGGGTGAATTTTTCTGTACATTTCAGAAGTTTCAAACTATTTTAAAGTTTGTTTACATTCAGTGATTATAACACAGATGGCCATGTTCTGTTATCGCTGTGTCATTTCAATATAAAGGTGGAATAAAACACAATAAATCATTATTGATATCCGTTTCATAGAAATAATTTAGATGAGTTATATGATACATTTGGAACTAAAACTTCTATGGTCGTAAATTAAGTTATGATTAATGCGATGTTTTGAATGCAAGATTGATGGCAAAGAAAAGTAATATAAGCTCTTTGGACGGAAAGTGTCTAGCTTTCAATGAAGGTGGCGCTGCTGCACTAGAAATCGCAAAAATTTGTGAGAGGCGAATCACAAAACGAAATGTTGACATGTTTTCATTTCAAAACATAGCCTCCGCTCTATCATCGCCAATTTATTCAATTTTTTGTGGATATGTTTCGAAACAAACTGCCATAATGTCAAATCATACTTTCTTTATATCTATCTTCTTTGATAGATAGATACAAGAAGCTTGGATTTGTGTGCCTTGAATTTAAAGAAAATTGTCATAATTTGAACTGGTTGTTTTCAGATCTTGGATCTAACGTTTCATTGAAAGCATTTGACATTGCTCCTGTTTCTGCAAATTAAGATTACATGTGTACTTTCAGTTAAAAATTTCCTCATCTCTGAATATTTAAACTTGACAATATAGATTTTATATCCACAAACATCTCCCAACATTGGTTATCAGCGCTCTATTTGACACATTTCGTCAATATTTTTTTAAAAAGATAATCTCACGAAAATCAAACGCAGTGAAATTGGTTTAATAATATTAAAATTGTAAATATTTTGTTTTGTGAGAAAATAATACTTATAATTAAGTATTTTATCACTATATAAATTAATTATAATGTATTTTATGTTATATGTTATGGGGCTTTCTATGTGCTTCAATTATATTATCTAATATTTTAAAATTATTATAAAGATTTTCTGTGTAATAGGTTTCGCCTACGTTGGAGGAGCATGCGTTGTGAATAAGAGGTTGGAAAAGGTAAACTCAGTCGCTATCATCGAAGACACAGGCGGATTCAGTGGAATTATCGTTGCAGCTCATGAAGTAGGCCATTTGTAAGTATTTGCAATTGGAATTTTCATTTCAAATTGGTTCTTCATTTTTTATGAACGAAAATTCTTTATTGAAATATAATTTCAATATAATATTCTTTTTTTTTCTTTGTCCTCACTTCTTATGCGTCGGATAATGATAGAATAAATAAAAATTTCATGTTCAGAATGCACTTCAATAATTTATTAAAAATCAACGAGTGTTTCGAATTTCAATATTTTGATTCAATATAAATGAATGTCTTTCAGATAACATTTGTTATTTCCTTTTACTTTATTCGTATTCGAATTTCGTTTCTTCGTTCAATAAATACATGTCGAGCTATTTCAAATATTTACTTTAAAAATTATTCTTTCTAATTGCAACCTGTTCTCAATTAGTGTTTTGAAAAGCCTCAATGAGTACATGTCAACTCACAAGTTCACTACGTTTTTTCTCATAACAATCTTATCAAATTTGCTTATCCTAAAATTTTTATTCAATTTGTTATTTTAGATAAATTGCTGCAGAAACACCACAAATATTTTTCGAAATTGATCTATCGGAAATTTTTGTTTCATTATCAACGTAGTTCATTCCTTCCTATCACTGATTTCATTATTATCATCAACTTACCGTGGTACAGTACATAAAAAAAAGATATTGACATGCGGTTTGTGATATTATGTTGCTAATTTGGCGCTCTTTCATATTCCATAATTAAAAATGCACGTTTCCATTCGTTATTTTGCAAAAATAACTATATTTCAAAAAATAAATAGATAGCGCTCTCTAGTGTTCACGTTACTCATCACGTTGCTTCTAAATTGAAAGTCCTACATAGGTGGAAAAGACCTCTTTTCAAAAAGACTAAGTTCCTCTAAATCCGTTCAGCAGCACCTGAGTTACAGGCGGTTTTTCATGTTAAGGTTCCAATTTTACCCTCCTCTCATTTGAAAAGATAGACTAAAACTTATGAAACCAAATATACGAACAATTTCTTGAGGAAATTTTTGGTATTGAATTATTCAATACTTATTCAATTAAGCCCCCGTAGCGGAGGATCTACAACTCTGTAAATAATTTCGAAGTTTTTCTCTAGGACACTTTTGTTATAAATTTTTTTTCCCTAAGCAGTACTATAAACAGCTCTCCAGATTTATCCAAGAGCCATTCTTGATGGCACAACCGGTACATTTGTGCATCTGTACTGCATTTGTGTGTGTAGAATTTTCCAAAAATATGAATTTAAATAAAAAATACGCTGAAGATGCCATTAATCTTGTAATTTCATCTACTTCAGGTTAGGTGCTGTGCACGACGGTAGTCCACCGCCATCTTATCTTGGTGGTCCAGGAGCTGAAAAGTGCCAGTGGACTGATGGGTACATTATGTCAGATCTCAGACATACCGAACGAGGTTTCAGGTGGTCGTCATGTAGTGTTGCCAGTTTTCATCATTTTCTCAAGTAAGTACACATTCGGCAGACTTCACAATCTCTATAATATCAATGAAATCATTATCACACATCTATCATTATTATTTATTATTTGTACCTAATATGTACGAATATTTATGAAATTTGTTCATGGAAACGAATGAAAGCTCGGTAAGACTAAACTGCAGCTATCTTGTAATTTGAGTAAGCCAACATCTCAGAAACAAATAGGAGCATAAGCCCTAAAAATAGGTAAGTTTCAATTAGCAATACATTCTTCTAGCATGAAGAAGTTTCTCCTAGAGGTCATAATGTTGTGATTATGATGATATAATTGGAAGTAAATCAGCTGTCGTTTCTTTGTCTCTTTCCCTCAGTCATAGGATGTAAACGGGTACATTTGAACTCCCGTATGTCCAAAAGGCCCTAGTTAAACTTTTGGTGCTTTATATCGACTAGCTCAGTCGTTTTATTGAGCATCCGTAGTGCCCCATTTGTTAATCTATTTTTATATGCGTTCAATTATGAGAACAAATTCATATAATTTTATATACATTGCTGAGCTTCAGATCCATCTTGATCTTCATCTCCAGACCTTGATCTTGGCAGTTTCGTGTTTAAGAAGAGCGTAGGGAGAATTCTATTATAAGACTACGAAGTAAATCTAATAAACTATCTCGAAATATTTTAGATTGATATTTCTAAGTCTGAGAGCTCAAGGAACTTGACCTTCACCTCTGCTAACCGTATGCTACCTTTTTTTTGAGCTAGGATTTATAAACAAGCGTATGATAGATTGCCTTGTCGAAAAGATGAGCAAAAAATCAATTTGTTCTCCACGCCTTCTTTAAAGAGAAGGTTGCCATGCTTTAAAGTTTCTGAAGGTATGCTGTTATGCAGGCCTTTTCATGCAGCTGCGATGTTGCAACCTGTTCTATCACACTGACTCCGGACAATCTACTTTCTCTTGAACATATTTTATGGCTTCGATTTTGAAATTTCAAAGCATGGCAAGAGTTTTCTACAAACTGTGTTTGCTGAAAACTCTAACTGTTATTTTTGTAACAATTCTGATTGATGATCCTATCGGGGAAGTTAGCTTATGTAAAAATTTGACTTTTAATGATGGCGAAAAAATTGGATTAAAAATAATTAAATCAAACATAGCTATGAACACTTTTCGATAGGCAAGCACATCATAGGTGTGTTGTAGAATATTCCATAGAAAGTATGTTATTTCTTTTTTTGACAGTGTTATAATTTGGATCACTTAATCAGGTTAAAAATCGTCAAGAATAACTGAAAACACACTTGACTTGAATTTTATCAAATAAAATCATCATGTCGTATTATGTGAAACTCAAGCTAAGTGTATTTTCAATTATTATTATTCCTTATGGTAATTTAAATAAAACTAGGTAGTCTTTTGATTTTCACTATAATTTAGTTAAATGAGAGGTAATAAGAAATACTTGTCTAAAAATCACTAACAGAGTTTCTTTCTTGATAATGCCCTAAAAGGCGAAACTGGTCGAATAAAGAATTGTTCAGTCAGTGATTTCTATACAAGTATTTCTTATTACCTCTCATTCAAATATTAACTATCACAGAGTTGATTCATCGTTCATTGAATTTATTAATTCAGTTACACATACATAACAATATTGTTTCGCCAACTAAGTGGCGAAACAATGTTGTATGTAAAACAATATTGTATTGTTGGCGAAACAATACTGTTATGTTTAACTAAATTATAGTGGAAATTATTTCAATTATAATTTAAATTATGTATTTAGATTTCCATCAAGTATCGGTCCAATCGATTAATGATTTGTTATGGTATTCACCAACTAATAAAGGAAATCTCTGCATCTTTTGTTCAAAAACAATAATGACTGCCGATATTATTTCACTGAATCATATCATATTTGACTGAATATTTAATATATTTGTCCAATTTTTGCAGTGGTGAAACAGCAACGTGTCTTTATAATTCACCACACGAAGATGACAGTTTACCAAGAGTGTTACCCGGTAAACTTTTAACCCTTGACGCACAGTGTAGGAGGGACAGGGGCACGAGCGCCTGTTTCGTAAGTTCATACTGAGTATCATCAAGCATTTGTATATTATGCCTCGATTTTTTTTCCTCAGAAAGATGACAGGGTTTGCGCGCAGCTGTTTTGTTTCGATGCCGGCAGTGGTTACTGTGTAGCTTATAGGCCGGCAGCAGAAGGATCACCCTGCGGTGACGGTCAGGTGAGGTTTGAGAATTTTTTCATTTAATACTTTTTAGTGGAATCAACTTCAAACTATTTCGAGTAATGTTTCACCAAACGGTTCATTCTTTAAAATTCGAAATATTACTTTTTTATGCTTTTTGATTATAAATTTCAACTCACGATATGTCGAATAGAAACTGGAGAGATTTAATTCAAATACATTCGTATTGGTGCACTTGTTCAATTTTATTGGACCCAGTAGTAACTTTTACGGTACTACTTTCTTTCCAATATATCTTTATGTTAATCAAATCTCTTTGCTTGGGCAACCCATCACCTTTATAACATCTAATATATTATTTAGTAAGTGATGTATGCTCCTCCATATTTTATTTACATACTTTTCAATAGATTCTCTCTCATACTTGCAATAGAAAATCTATTGAATATATCTTTTCCATAGGTTGGAAGCCCCTGTGAAATATTTGTACTTCATATGCGTAACTTTTTGGGACAAAAATATTTTGGGAGTTTTTTTCATTAGTAGCAAAACGACTTATAAGTGTATAATTACATTTAATTCAATTTCAACTTTGTATTTAATTTGTTAATATTTACACTATTTACACATCAATTCCTTCATTAATTCATTTTTTTTCCATAATCTTCTCTCCCAAAATTCCATAATAATTACCCACGCAATTTTCAAATTTGTTATTATGAATGGAATTTATTTAACTATATAGAAGATGTAAATATTCGATGTTTGGCTATTGTTAGTATGTCATGGAGATAACTAAATATGTTTACTCACTATAGATGATGAAATTGTTATCAGTAATACGATATACTTCGAAAAAATGTTCATTGATTATAAAAACTCCTCAATTATTATTTCATGTAAAAGAGACCGCTAAACGAAGCATCACATGCGCTTTAAATTGTAAGTATATGGAGGAAGTAAGTTAAAAAAATTAATTACATTAGTGCGCCTTTCATAAATGCACACTATTCATTCCAAGCGTGATTAGGAAACTTTACAATTTGTGCAAATGTCAACACTTTGAAATACTTTTTGATATTCAACTCTCAAAAAAATTGATTCTGCAACGTTTTTCTTAATTTGATACAAACGTTTATAGTCACTAGAAAAAGATTGTGGTCGGTCTCCGTGGCTTGGTCGGGAGAACACCCGACTATGGTGCGATAGAACTCAGGTTCGAGCCTCGCTGAAGGCATGGGTGCTTCATGATTTAAGTACTTTAAATAAATGCTGGGTAATGTACCTTGATTACAAGCCCAATGGCCGTTCGGAACCGGCGTTAAACTGTAGGTCCTCTGAATTAAAAAAAGAAAAACAAGATCGTGAAAACATCTTCTATGAACCAAACATTTAGTTGTCAACATAATTTTACTCAGGTGCATTTTGTTGAAGCACAGTCTTTGTGTGAGTCAGGAGGAAATAGTGCAACTTGTTTGAAATAATATTGAATTGAATAATTTTGCTTGAACATATGCTATATTAGGAAATATAACCTCGAAAATATAGTAGCAAAAATGAATCTGACATATAACTCAATTTATCTTGCCAGACACCAATCTTAGGAGTCTGGACATACAACCTCAAATCTCAATTGCCAATTTAGTTTCATTGATACTAAAGAGTACTCGAATGTTTATATGTGCCTAAGCACACAAGTCAAAAAAGCATAGCAATCAAACCAAGAAAGTAAAATCAAAATCATCTATTTCTCATCACGTCAATTCATAGTATTGCAATTGACACCACCAAAATATTGAACGGGAAGTTGAATCCTACCTTCCAATTTGCCAAGCAAAAACCTTTGTCGTCTATATCAAACAACCCCGTACAGTAAGTCCATAGGTCAAAATTCTTACAAAATTACTAAAGGATGTCGTCATCATATTTCCACCAGACTTTCAAAGCGTTCTACTCTTCAGGCAAAACAATATTCGCCAGTCCAATAGAGGTTATTCTCCGTTCTAGGTGCAAACTAAAAGTCTCAAATAATGTCAAATTTGCACCTAGTGTTTGCACTATCTTGAAGTGAATAAAGCATGTCATGTGGTTTCTTATTGATGAACAAAAGTCCTCGTTTGACCATATCCAGTGTTCCACCACTTGGTGGTCTTCACCAGGTTTGGTTTTATTATATTGATTCTGAGATTGAAACCTCACTATCGTTGCCAAATAACACATCCAACGTCATGATAAGATAAATCATATTCGAGCGAATATTTCACTGAAACTCGTAGATATATTTCTTATTGCTAATAATCACCTTCAAAATAATCAATTTGTTTTTCAAATTATTTGCGTTTCCGTTATTGCATCTGAATGCCTTTAAATAGGCACAGAATGGTTTTACATCAAACTAAGTTGAATTGAAGGTACATGTGTTATGGGTTGATTAGCTGTGTTATGACATATTTCTCCATTAATCTCATCTGAAAATATCTATTTAGCCTCTGTCTTTAGGGCCTCTAAAATCAATCATCAATTCTATGAAAAAATGAAAATATAGTGTTAACATGACATGTATCCTGCCATAAACTAACTTAAAATAATTTAACCTCAAAATGTGCATCATTTTTTTGAGTATTTCTATACAAGAGTTATTATTCAATTATTATAGATTGCCATAATATCAATGTATGCTCCAATATAACTTACTGATTGTTGGTAATTGTTCATTCTTTTTCGTGGATATATTCGAATTTCCATACTATGTGTCTTTTTTCAGTATTGCATAAACGGGCGATGCGTAGCAGAACATGAAAATATAATACCTGACTACTCTCAAAATACGCCTTCGTATATCAGGGGTAACAACAATGTAGGAAGGCCGTTGTAAGTATTCCCAAACAGTAGCTATCTACCTCATTCTCATTGTAAAATATATAATTCGCATACATTTCAACGTACACACATCCAGCATTCACAATTGCACTGTACTTATGCATATTTTCTGAATATCTGCACAACAGGTTCCACGACGATGAAGAAGATGCAGAAGTGTACCAAAAACCGCAACAACCACAGTATTACGACTACAACACCTCCCCCAAACCTCCAGTTAATCCGTATTATCAATTTAACACTTTCGAAGACCCGAACGCCATAAACAATTATTATAATCAGAATTATTTTTCCTCTTCTATGAATCCAACATACCACTCCACAACCAAGACTGACGAATACAAACCATCTACTTACAAAAAATTCAATAGGTTTTCCATATCGACGACGAGATCACCGTACGATTTTCAACATTTCGGGAAATTGTCGACACAAACATCAATCTCAAACTTGCAAAATTTACTCTTTCCTAAGAGCACCACCACGAACCCTTACGTAGGCAACTATTATCAATTGAGGAAGCTTACCACCAGAAATCCATATAATTTCGCCAATTTTGGCAGAACATCTAAGAATCCCTACAATACAGAATTTGACGATATAAATAACAATTACTTGAAACGCAACGCTGCCAGTTTTTTACCTAGCGATTCGAATATTATGAACAATTTTACTGCATTTACGTAGAAGAAATTAGAAATAGGGTAAGAATAATGGAATGCGTCACAGTGAATGTAACCTCCACTTCCCATGGTTTCTACATCATTCGATCAACACTTGTATGATAAATCAATGAAAAAGGCACTTGAAACAACATATAAAGCGTGGCGCAAAAAACTTTATGATTTGAACTTTCCATGAACACGTTACTTTGGTAATGTTAATTCCATTTGACCATTGCAGCCACCAGGCATAAATTTCACCGACAGTATTCTCAAAACGTATTGAAATGTGCAAAATAATGCAATAATCTTTCAACCATTAGTAAAGGAAAACTAAAAGTTAAAATAGACTTATTTCCGACATTCTCGATATTTTCCGTAAAATAATAAAATTTCAAAAGGGAACAGTAATTGCCCTACATTTTCAGTAACTATTTATTATTTTTCATACATAGGTACATGCAATAAAATACTAGATTTGTATTTGTAAGGTGATCTTTGTTATGACTTAAGTCCATTCAAATCAAAAGGTTTTTTGGGCTAT
Organism: Henosepilachna vigintioctopunctata; assembly: GCA_030704895.1. Classification (NCBI taxonomy): domain Eukaryota; kingdom Metazoa; phylum Arthropoda; class Insecta; order Coleoptera; family Coccinellidae; genus Henosepilachna; species Henosepilachna vigintioctopunctata. Next base: position 1,582,388 of record JARQZJ010000132.1, on the reverse strand, counting down.
AGCGTTAATGCATGGAAAAAATTGTATTCATCGTTACTTCCAAGGACTGAGTGTTTTTAATTTTTGATTTGTTACTATTAAGATCAAAGTATAATAATCAGACAAATTTTCATACTGAAAATATATTATGAAAATTCACAAATTAATACAATCTCTACATTGGCTTTCAGTTCTAACTCTTTATCTAGTCGCGTATTTGTAACTATAACGTAAACTATGATAGAAAACGGACACCTATATAAGATTTCAATAAAAAAGAAATTCAGTTATTTCATAAATTCATGTGCTTATACATATTGCCCTCTGCAATGTTTCGGTATACAATAGGAATTATTCATCGGGTGAATGAATAACCTATACATCTGGTACATCTATAGATTGTTATTGCAATGTTATTTTAGAAAATTTATTGTGACTTATTTCAATGTAGATAACTATAATAATCATTTATATGGAGGCAGTAGTATACTAGATAGATTTCAAAACAACTTATATTTCTTAAATAACAAGTTATTTGATATTCGACTTTTTAATTGAAGAAATGTTCTGAAAACAGTACCCATTATTGTTGAATATAAATTATAATTATTGTTATTCGCGTTTCAAGGTAAATGTGGATAATTTTTACCGGAGATAGGCACTCGTATCAATAATTGCAATAGGTACTTCTCAATAATTGTTGCTATAGTATCAAATGCTTTCCGTTTTGACCCTCGGCTTGACGGTGTGGCCTGAAAACAAATCAAAAATCATCGTTACACTCAATTCAAAATCTGAACAATTCTCAGTTGTTTTGTCTAGTATTTGTATTTGATTCAGTCAGAATTGTCCTAAAAATGCACAAAAACAATTTTGTATTTACTTAAGAAGGATTCTAGATTAACAAACTGATTCATAATATCATTATCATCCAAATTTTTACACGAGTTTTAATTCAAATTTTTGATGAAGAACGTGATGAATATATTGTTTTTCAAATTCAATATTATTTTAAGACAATTTTGATTCGAAATATATTACAAATTAAGTTGCCTTTTTCTTCATATGAGGAGTGTAACTAGAAATTATCTCCGACTTTCTTAACTCATAAATATCATGCCGAATTTATTTTTCAATAAAAAATTTTTTCATCAGTGTCTAACCCAATTTTTTAGCTTGTAGATATATTAAAGAACATCACTTCCAGCTTTTCATCGAACGAAAAATATTGTGATAAAAACATTCAATCAAGCATGTTCACGAAAAACAGTATTTCTTCTCTTTGTTTGTGTAACAGCATAACAAGGAATAGCATGTAATAGTATCAAGTATTTCAGCATGCTGCATATCTCACAACCAACGTTTATCTTTTCAATATAATCTATCTTCTGTGTCTCACTATCACATATTTTTGTAGTTTTCAATTTGTTCATGAATTATTTTCTCTTTACAGCTAGATTACGAAGAAATGAACTGAAATTTTGAAGAAATTCCACAAATTAAATATCTTCTATGAAGAAACCCCATCTGGTTGTGTTTTTATCATATAAGTAATTCACAACAAATGAAATGAGAGACAATATATTTATATTAGTTTTTAACTACAAAATTGCAGCAGAGACAACGAACAAACACAGAATGAAAGTGAAGAATAAATGATAAAGAATATCGACCTAATTTATTGAACGATACTGGAGGATAAAAACTATCAGAATTGTTGGAATGATTATAATTCCAAGATTTAGGAAATACATGTGTTACCACTACTTAAGAGTGCAATAAAAATTTGATCGAAGTACCTAGTTTTAAACTTGATTAGTTTTATGAACCTTGAATTTATATAGAATAAACTTTATTGTAAATAAAAGAATGACCAAACCAAGTTTTTTTTCATTTGTGTTACATTGAATATGTAATATATTCTTGACTTATTTCATATTTTGTATAAAATGACAAAATTAACTCAACATCCACAAAGGTATTTAGAAATATACTGAATAGAACAAACATATTAGAAAAACTTTTTAATGTCTTTTCTAATGTTATAACTTATACACAATAAAATAAATATAAAAAATTACATCAGATCCTATTTATCCTTAAATGGTAAGTCAGTCATCCCCTCTACCATATTATTTGTACAGGATTCAAGTGAAATATTTTCTTTCACTCTATTATAATTTTACAAAATTATTGTTTGTAATGGAAGCATAGTATATATGTTACAAGTTAACACAATCATCTTGAACAAACACGTATACACCAAGGACCAACTATCACTTCATAAGAAATTGTTGAACATTAGAAACATTTCTTATGGTATTGTTTGAAATAATAAACTTTCAAAAGTTTATCAAGTGTTTATGGCAAATGAGTCAAATTATAAAATATGTAATTCCATATTTGCGGGAAATTTTTTCAAATGCATATAATAATTCTTAATTGCTCACTTTTTTTTAGAATATAGAAAAAAGTTTTATATAAAATTATTTTTTATATATAGATTTAATCCTGCCTTAGCTTAAACAGAATTTGAACAAAAATAGTTAAGCTTCTGTTGTCAATGATGTAGTAGGCAGTGTGGATGTGGAATGAGGATCAAAAGTTACATTTGGTAAACTGCTTTTTTTAGATCTTGATCCAAGCCATCCTGCAAGAGAAATAACTAAAAATAGTCAGTAATTGTGAATAAAATGACAATTTAAAAGTCATATATCATAACCAAATACCTTCACATTTAAAATTTACCTATTTCATATTATGAAATAGAAAATATTCAAATATTTTTCTCTAATTCTTGAATGGGGTAGGTGAGCAAAAAGATTGTAGGATGTTTTAAACAAACGTCTAAATTTTAATATTTAACAGTTTATGTACAAATAATTACACACAATGTTAAACATAATGGCATCAAGAAATATATGCCTGCATTGATCAAAACAGTTTTAAATTGCAAACAGCAAAGTGATGTAGTTGCAGAAAAAATGTTTAGAACTATTTCATAATTCTTTGGTTTCTTAACAAGGTAATATTGTATAAAATATTGTATTAGAATCTGAACTATGCCTAATTCTTCAGTATATTTGTCAACATTAGAAACAAAATGCATAGATAACTTAGATAATATCAAAAGAATCTATAGAAACATTAGAATTCCTTTCATAGTGTAAAATATTTTGTTACTCTGATTCCCATATGGTGATTAAAATATTCAACTTATATGTCTATTCACTGGTAACCTTATATGGATCATAATAAATTGACAGTGCTGCACCAATAGTCATTTAAAATAAACCGCAAAAAGCAACCTAGTCAATCAACTAACACGAAGTATTAAACATTGCTTCTGAAAATGAGCACTGGATTATTCAGTTTATTTCTACATGATACGTCTTTTTATGTTTCAAAATATATTTGATATCATTCTAACCAAATAACCATTTTAAAAACCCAATAATTATTAGAGAAAATCCTACACCAAATGTTCAACTCAAACTAGCAATATACCCTGATTTTCAACTGAAAATAATTAGTGATGAGGTAGAATCTGTAAATAAAAGACTACCTAATATATAGGTATTTCATCATACATATCCTTAGTATTTCCTACCAGTTAGTAATCCAGAAGCACCAAGTGCTATTTTTACTATGACTGCAACAGATATTATACATATTAATCCAGCTGGCACGATTTTTCCTGAATTGTAGAATCTACATCCCATAGCGCCAGTCAAAATTGAAGCTGTAACTAACTGAGGAATATAATTTGGTGGCACTACACTTTGTTGATATGCTCCATAAATTAATGCGCTACCAAACACAAGACCAGCTACTAAAGAAGGAATAGATCCTGAAAGGTGGAAACATGACATTGAAGGAACAGATTTTCATAAACACATTAATGTGGATTTTGCAAACCCATTATAACTTAAGTGTAATGATTTTGATTAAAAAGCTCAAATAATTACCTGCTTTAACATACCCTACTATTCCCCCAGCTGCAACTATTCCAGCATAGAAAAAACCAATAATATCGCCAGTCATATTTTAATTTTTTTCCTTACCTATGTAATATATAATACAGAGAAATTAAGGTATAGCTGCTTAATATGCACTTTACTTCAAAAGCTTTAGAAATGGAAGATACATTTAATATAAACTAATTAAGTACTGAAAAACACGAATGTGATATTAAAAACTGTCGCTGTTGAACCAATTAAGAAATAAAAAATTATAATTTTCACTAAGAAAACGCTTATAAAAAATTAATGCTACAAATGCTTTTTTGTGTTACTGTTACCAAATGAGTAAGTACTAAATTCCAGATTGGCATACTTCACATTGATTGCATGTATGATTTATTATTATTTTGAATTAAGGATGGCGATCTGAGATCGATTAATCGAAATATCGATCTTTTGAGCCAAAAAATCGATTTTTTAAATCGATATGATGTACTAGACCAATTCATTGAATCGATACATCGCCCTTTAAAAGAGACATTCAATTTTTTTTGTTTGGGTATAAACCATACAATTAGTTCAAGGTGCCCGTTTTATTATTATTATCCGAGTAGACTTGACAGATTGTTGTTTTTGAAAAGTTTAGATATTAAGCATTGGAACCTATGATCTAAAGTATCTATTTGCTTTGTAACTAATACATTTTGAGAATAATGTCTTGTTTTGTGCCTGACTTAATATTTTAATATGGTAATAAAAATAATTGTTGTGAAATTATATTGTGATTTTACTGATTAAACGATCATTAATTATAATATTTGTCTTGTTTTCAATAAAATTGATGTTTTTGGAAATCGATTTTTTGGAAATCGATCTTTTAGACCTCGATCTTTTTGCGGATCGATTCATCAGGTCACGACTCGAATCGATTTAGAAATTGATCTTTTTTGGAAAGAATCGCCATCCCTATTTTGAATAAACATTGTGTAGTTCCAGTAGGAAAATATTCTTTTTCTTTTTACATCATAATTCCATAACCACATAGTTAGATTTATTCTTATTGAAATCGAGGAGTAGCTCCATATCAACCGATATCCTTTTACATCTAGTTTTTATCACAGCCTAGCCACGGCCACATTTAATACAGGCCATGAAATGAATATCTGACATATGTCAGAGGGTTGGCTAACATTCCCATCATAAGTTGAGGTGGTTACTAATGCAAATAGGACGCTTCCCAAAACTTTCGCAAATTGAAGTTGAATAATTTGAGCTTTTGGTATAAATTATATATTTTTCAATAGTGTACAGTGTATTACAAGTGTTGATGTTGATAATTTGTTGAAATCTCAACATCAAACACTAAAAAACGAAGTGTTTAGTTTGTTTACAAATTTCAGTGAAACGAAATCAATTTTGTGTTGTTCAAGACTTTCATAGTTTCAAGTTGAATATTTTACGATTTCAGTTCTAATCGAACTGAACCGATTCATCAATTTTCTATAGTGTTATTTAGTTGCTAGTATGCAAATAAACAGCAACAATAAAAATCTTCAAGGGCTCATCCAATGACACTCTTAAAATAGTGAGATTACATAAAATTGCTTTCTGGTGTATATTATACAAAAAAGTCCGTTCGAGAGAAATACCATTAATAATTTTTTTCGAATATGGCACACATGTGAAATGAGACATTTTCAATTAAACGTGTAGGTTTATTCAGTCCTCTCCGTTGCAAATAATTAAAATATTATAAATGAAATCATAGCTTCCAAACATTTTGTTTTGAGGAAAGTTTGGATTTTCAAAGAATGTGTTATTGTTAATTAGATTTGTGAATATCGATCTGTTTATTCGATGGTAATCGGTAATAAATAGGTTAGAAAATATACTTATTAGAAACTCACCTATCCCAAGCTTGAAACTTACTGAATCATCTATGGAAAACCTATCCTCTAGGTACACTATATTTCACAAAAAAATTATTTGTAAGTAATCCGTACTCAAAACACAAAACAAATTCGATTCGATTAAATCAGTACACACAAAACACTTTGTTTTTATAATTGGATGTTGTGTTATCCACAAACTATCAACACTAGCACCTAAATAACACTATAGAAAATTGATGAATTGAGGATTAGAACTGAAATCGTAAAAAATTCAACTTCAAACTACGAAAGTCTTGAACAACACAAAATTGATTTTGTTTCACTGAAATTTGTAAACAAAATAAACACTTCGTTTTTCAATGTTTGATGTTGAGATTTCAACAAATTACCAACATCAACACTTGTAATACACTGTACAATATTGAAAAATTTGGAATTTATACCAAAAGCTCAAATAATTTAACTTCAAACTGCGAAAGTTTTGGGAAGCGTCCTGTTTGCATCAGTATACCACTTCAACTTATGGCGGAACTGTTAGCCAACCCACTGACATATGTCAGATATTCATTTCATGGCCTGTATTAAAGGTGGCCGTGGCTGTGCTTATATTCAATAATAGAAAGTATGAAAACATTTTTATTACCATCATAATAATTTGAACAAATTACAATAAACGAAAAAAATTCACTAAATTGACAACAATTCACTGAATTTGAAATCTGAACATTGAAATATAGAAACGTCTTTTTGTGATAACTGAAAATCTTAAGATTACATCTTTTGAAAAAATAAATAGTATACAAAAATGGGCAAATTATACAGCCGTTTATGTGACATAACACCATTTTGATTTTGATTTAAAATGTGAAAATCTTTATCGACAGTTACTTTTATTACTGTAGATGGAATTTAACCTTTGCTGTAATACTATAGCAAAGATTTCTCATAATCAATTAATATTCGATTTATTTGACGAATTTGCTAAGAGTTATCATTCAATTATATTATAGATTGCCATAACATAAATGTATTTTCCAATCTAACTTACTGATTGTTGCTAATTTTTCATTCTTATATCGTGGATATATTCGAATTTCTATACTATGTGTCTTTTTTCAGTACTGCATAAACGGGCGATGCGTAGCAGAACATGAAAATATAATACCTGACTACTCTCAAAATACGCCTTCGTATATCAGGGGTAACAACAATGTAGGAAGGCCATTGTAAGTATTCCGAAACAATAGGTATCTACCTCATTCTCATTGTAAAATATGTAATTCGCATACATTTCAACGTACACACATACAGCATTCACAATTGCACTGTACTTATGCATATTTTCTGAATATCTGCACAACAGGTTCCACGACGATGAAGAAGATGCAGAAGTGTACCAAAAACCGCAACAACCACAGTATTACGATTACAACACCTCACCTAAACCTCCAGTTAATCCGTATTATCAATTTAACACTTTCGAAGTTCCGACATTCCCGATTTTTTCCGTAAAATAATAAAATTTCAAAAGGGAACAGTAAATGCCTACATTTTCAGTAACTATTTATTATTTTTCATACATAGGTACATGCAATAAAATACTAGATTTGTATTTGTAAGGTGATCTTTGTTACGACTTGAGTCCATTCAAATCAAAAGGTTTTTTGGGCTATAGCGTTAATGCATGGAAAAAATTGTATTCATCGTTACTTCCAAGGACTGAGTGTTTTTAATTTTTGATTTGTTACTATTAAGATCAAAGTATAATAATCAGACAAATTTTCATACTGAAAATATATTATGAAAATTCACAAATTAATACAATCTCTACATTGGCTTTCAGTTCTAACTCTTTATCTAGTTGCGTATTTGTAACTATAACGTAAAATATGTTTGAAAACGGACACCTAAATATGATTTCAATATAAAGGAAATTCAGTTATTTCATAAATTCATGTGCTTATACATATTGTCCTCTGCAATATTTCGGTATACAATAGGAATTATGCATCGGCTGAATGAATAACCTATAAATCTGGTACATCTATAGATTGTTATTGCAATGTTATTTTTAAAAATTTATTGTGACTTATTTCAATGTAGATAACTATAATGATCATTTATATGGAGGCAGTAGTATACTAGATAGATTTCGAAACAACTTATATTTCTTAAATAACAAGTTATTTGATATTCGACTTTTTACTTGAAGAAATGTTCTGAAAACAGTACCCATTATTGTTGAATATAAATTATAATTATTGTTATTCGCGTTTCAAGGTAAATGTGGATAATTTTTACCGGAGATAGGCACTCGTATCAATAATTGCAATAGGTACTTCTCAATAATTGTTGCTATAGTATCAAATGCTTTCCGTTTTGACCCTCGGCTTGACGGTGTGGCCTGAAAACAAATCAAGAATCATCGTTACACTCAATTCAAAATCTGAACAATTCTCAGTTGCTTTGTCTAGTATTTGTATTTGATTCAGTCAGAATTGTCCTAAAAATACACAAAAACAATTTTGTATTTACTTAGGAACGATTCTATATTAACAAACTGATTCACAGAATCATTATCATCCAAATTGTTAAACGAGTTTTAATTCAAATTTTTGATGAAGAACGTGATGAATATATTGTTTTTCAAATTCAATATTATTTTAAGACAATTTTGATTCGAAATATATAAATATATTACAAATTAAGTTGCCTTTTTCTTCATATGAGGAGTGTAATTAGAAATTATCTCCGACTTTCTTAACTCATATCATGCCGAACTTATTTTTCAATAAAAAATTTTTTCATCAGTGTCTAACCCAATTTTTTAGCTTGTAGATATATTAAAGAACATCACTTCCAGCTTTTCATCGAACGAAAAATATTGTGATAAAAACATTCAATCAAGCATGTTCACGAAAAACAGTATTTCTTCTGTTTGTTTGTGTAACTTTGAGTAACAGCATAACAAGGAATAGCATGTAATAGTATCAAGTATTTCAGCATGCTGCATATCTCACAACCAACGTTTATCTTTTCAATATAATCTATCTTCTGTGTCTCACTATCACATATTTTTGTATTTTTCAATTTGTTCATGAATTATTTTCGCTTTACAGCTAGATTACGAAGAAATGAACTGAAATTTTGAAGAAATTCCACAAATTAAATATCTTTTATGAAGAAACCCCATCTGGTTGTGTTTTTATCATATAAGTAATTTTATTAAAATAAATTAAACTCTTGGCTTAATGTTTCACGATTTATTTAACAATATGTATAGTCAACATGTTTCGAGCGTTAGCTCATTTTCAAGACTAAACTACTATAAGAGATGTACAACAAATTTATATCTACAAAATGGATTTGAGTAGGGAGGATAGTTGAAAATCTAATTGTTCATTTACAATTTCTTCTTTTCTCTTCCAAGAACTGAACAATTGAAATCTAAACGTTTACCTTTATTACCTGAGTGTAGGCATTTAGTTTTATCATAATCTATGAAGTGATTAGAGCTAATACAATGTATTAGCATTGTATTAGCTCTAATCATTCATAGATTATGATAAAACTAAATGCCTACACTCAGGTAATAAAGAAACGTTTAGACCTTCTGGAAGCAATTGAAATTAGCAGTTCTTGGAAGAGAAAAGAAGAAATTGTAAATGAACAATTAGATTTTCAACTATCCTCCCTACTCAAATCCATTTTGTAGATATAAATTTGTTGTACATCTCTTATAGTAGTTTAGTCTTGAAAATGAGCTAACGTAAACATGTTGACTATACATATTGTTAAATAAATCGTGAAACATTAAGCCAAGAGTTTAATTTATTTTAATATTCAATTATGTTTCACCAAGAGTTAAGCGAGAATTCAATCTCATTAATATAAGTAATTCACAACAAATGAAATGAGAGACAATATATTCATATTAGTTTTTAACTACAAAATTGCAGCACAGACAACGAACAAACACAGAATGAAAGTGAAGAATAAATGATAATGATTATCGACCTAATTTATTGAACGATACTGGAGGATAAAAACTATCAGAATTGTTGGAATGATTATAATTCCAAATTTAGGAAATACATGTGTTACCACTACTTAAGAGTGCAATAGAAATTTGATCGAAGTACCTAGTTTTAAACTTGATTAGTTTTATGAACCTTGAATTTATATAGAATAAACTTTATTGTAAATAAAAGAATGACCAAACCAAGTTTTTTTTCAATTGTGTTACATTGAATATGTAATATATTAACTATTTCAAATTTTGTATAAAATGACAAAACTGAACATCCACAAAAGTATTTAGAAATATGCTGACTAGAACAAATATATTAGTAAAACTTTTTAAAGTCTTTTTTAATGTTAACTTATACACAATAAAATAAATATAAAAAATTACATCAGATCCTATTTATCCTTAAATGTTAAGTCACCTCATCACCTCTACCCATATTATTTTTACAGGATTCAAGTGAAATATTTTGTTTCACTCTATTATAAATTTAAAAAATTATTGTTTGTAATGGAAGCATAGTATATATGTTACAAGTTAACACATCGTCCTTGAACAAACACATATAGAACAAGGACCAACTATCACTTCATGAGAAATTGTTTAGCATGTAGAAACATTTCTTATGGTATTGTTTGAAATTTTGAAGTTTCAAAAGTTTATCAAGTGTTTATGTCAAATTATAAAATATGTAATTCCATATTTGCGGGAAATTCTTCAAATGCATATAACAATTCTTAATCGCGCACTTATATAGAATATTCAAGATATATGAGATATCTAATTTGAGAAATATGAATTATTTGATCCTGCCTTAGCTTAAACAGAATTTCAACAAAAATAGTTAAGCTTCTGTTGTCAACGATGTAGTAGGAAGTGTGGATGTGGAATGAGGATCAAAAGTTACATTTGGTAAACTGCTTTCTTTAGATCCTGATCCAAGCCATCCTGCAAGAGAAATAACTAAAAATAGTTACTAATTGTGAATAAAATGACAATTTTAAAGTCATATATCATAACCAAATACCTTTACATTTAAAATTTACCAATTTCATATTATGAAATAGAAAATAGGGGTAGGTGTGGAAAAAGATTGTAGAATGTTTCAAACAAACGTCTAAATTTTAATATTTAACAGTTTATGTACAAATAATTACACACAATGTTAAACATAATGACATCAAGAAATATATTCCTGCAATGATCAAAACAGTTTTAAATTGCAAACAGCAAAGTGAAATAGTTGCAGAAAAAAAATGTTTAGAACTATCTCATAATTCTTTGGTTTCTTAAAAAGGTATAGATATTGTATAAAATATTGTATTAGAATCTGAACTATGCCTAATTCTTCAGTATATTTGTCAACATTAGAAACAAAATGCATTGTAAACTTGGATAATATCAAAAGAATCTATAGAAACATTGGAATTCCTGTCATTGTGTAAAATATTTTGTTACTCCGATTCCCTTATGGTGATTAAAATATTCAACTTATATGTCTATTCACTGGTAACCTCATATGGATCATAATAAATTGACAGTGCTGCACCAATAATCATTAAAAATAAACCACAAAACGCAACCTAGTCAATCAAATAAATGAAGTATTAAACATTGCTTCTGAAAATGAGCACTGGATTATTCAGTTTATTTCTACATGCTATGTCTTTATATGTTTCATAATATATTTGAAATCATTCTAACCAAATAAAGATTTCAAAAACCAAATTATTCTTAGAGAATATCCTACACCAAATGTTCAACTCAAACTAGCAATATACCTTGATTTTTAACTGAAAATAATTAGTGATGAGTTACAATCTATAACTAAAAGACTACCTAATATATAGGTATTTCATCGTACACATCCTTAGTATTTCCTACCAGTTAGTAATCCAGAAGCACCAAGTGCTATTTTTACTATGACTCCAGCAGATATTATACATATTAATCCAGCAGGCATGATTTTTCCTGAATTGTAGAATCTATATCCCATTACACCAGTCAACATTGAAGCTGTAACTAACTGAGGAATATAATTTGGTGGCACTACACTTTGTTGATATGCTCCATAAGTTAATGCGCTACCAAACACAAGACCAGCCGCTAAAGAAGGAATAGATCCTGAAAGGTGGAAACATTACATTGAATGAACAGATTTTCATAAACACATTAATGTGGATTTTGTAAACCCATTATAACTCAAGTGTAATGATTTCTGTTAAAAAGCTCAAATAATTACCTGCTTTAACATACCCTACTATTCCCCCTGCAGCAACTACTCCAGCATATACAAAACCAATAACATCGACAGTCATATTTTAATTTTTTTCCTTACCTATGTAAATAATACAGAGAAATGAAGGTATACCGAAATTAATGGTAGAAATGCTTTTTTGTGTTGACAACTACCAAATGACTAGTAAATTCCAGATTGGCATACTTCACATTGATTGCATGGTATGATTTATTATTATTTTGAATAAACATAGTTTAGATCCAGTAAAAACATGTTCTTTTTCTTTTCACATCTCAATGACAGTTCATAGATCATATAGTCCCATAACCATATAGTTAGGTTTATTCTTATTGGAATCGAAAAGTAGCTCCATATAGACCGATATCCTTTTACATCTGGCTAATTTACACTAATAGAAAGTATGAAACCGTTTTTATTACCATCATAATAATTTGAGCAAATTACAAGAAACGAAAAAAATTCACTGAATTGACACAATTCACTGAATTACACAACATTGAAATATAGAAACGTTTATATGTGATAATTTGAAACTCTTGAGATTACATCTTTTGAAAAAATAAATAGTATACAAAAATGGACAAATTATACAGCCGTTTATGTGACATAATGCCATGTTGATTTTGACGGTCAGAAATTTTTTGAAAACGTGAAAATCATTAGACAGTTACTTTTATTCTGTAGATGGAATTTAAGCTTTGCTTAAATACTATAAAAAAGATTTCTCAAAATCAATTAATATTCGATTTATTTGAAGAATTTTCTACAAAATGAAATTGTCATATTCTAGAAAATATTATAGATCGCTAAGACTTACCAAATATAGTTTATTCGCCTATATGAAATTTATTGGACATTTCTTTCTGAAAAACCTCTGTATTTCACACAATGCATTTCAAAATTGAATTTGACAGAATTATAAAATCCAGTTCCCAGTCTAAGTGGGAATTACAATTAATTACAATTTGGTTGAGAACATCAGTGTTTTCTTATTTGCATTCATATTCAATTATTTCAGATATTTTATTAATTAATGGGTTGAAGTTACTTGAAAACTTTTTTTTCTTCAATTTGTGATGTGTTCTGTGAACACTGACCAGAAACGATGGTTTATTATTAATTGGTTTCTGTTTATTCATTTACCTGCGGTGTCAGGTGAAACTGTAGTGGGAGCAAAGCCAATTACAAATTACTTTTGACGGAGATAAAGTATTAACCTATCAATATCTAAAAATAAATTATGTAATCACTATTCTTTCCGTTCCTGTAATTTCGTGAAAAAGCAAGTCATATTCCGACTGACATTCACGTTGTTAACAGTGTACAGAATTGAACATCAAACTTAATCACTTTAGGACTAATGGCTTTTAGCAGTGATCATCTTGTTCAAGTAGATAATATTATTATAAATACCGGAAATATTTTATCTTTAAATGACATTACCAAAAAATCGGTACAGAATCCATCGGAAGAGGTGAGTAGCATTATATTGATTCTGTTGGTATATAACATATTATTTTCTAATTATTTCAGCTAATTGAGGCATTGAATATTACTATAAAAGAGTATCAAAATGGTCACACAGATTCTCAACCTGATCAGCCGCTAATAGTTAGTCGACCAAACGATGATTCCTTCAATAAAATATCCGAACATGATAATTCAGACCTTAAATTTGGTTTTAAAATATTTCTCACAAATGGTGATCCTGCCTTACTGATAGATTCTGTTGAAAAAGGTAATAATAATTGAATCATCCATTCTCATCTTGCACAATATCTCTATAATTCGGCAAGATGATATTATAGATATATAATCTCTATATATCTATAATTCTCATCTTGCCTATGAATTTTGTTTTTAGCTCTAATAATGTTGAATGTAACTTCGGTCAACAATGTGATTATAGCATTTGATCACAAAAAATCAGATGTTTCTGAAATTAAATCAATTTGGACGGCTTTGGAAGCCTATGTTTTGCAACATAAAATTAATAAGATTGGTATAGCTGATGTAGAAGAGGAGATCTTTAGAGCTTTATACGACTGGTCATCAGTTAAACCAAGTATTATACAGATTAATTTGTCTACGTGTTGTGTTGTTCCACCTACCTTACAGTCTTTTTGCAAAGACCACGATATACAGCTTCTAACTCACAGTGATCCCACAGGTAAGAATTAATTTTTCATTATCAATTCATTATGAATAAATGTAGATGATGATCTTAAAATATGCATACAAGAGTAATAGAACATATCACCTTTAAGTTAAATAAAGCTATACGTTCAACTAAAATTGAAAATTTGAAATTTAATTACTTGACAATTTTTCAGTTTTATTATTATTGGAAGCATTTATTGCATTTGCCATAAATGTGATTGTGCTGCAGAGGAAAAGGTGAAAATATTTATTAGAATTTCCATCAAAATATGTATCCAACACACTTGGCTCAAGTTTCACCAAATATATTAAAAAACTGTACATATGTTTCGGGTGGTTAACTCGTTATCAAGGGTATACAATGTTACATGAGTATGAGTATTTGTTCAATAAAATGAGGTGGCATGAAAGTGAAAATTCTCATATAGTTACTTAATAATTTTGAGAAGTATGTCTGCATTTTTTATAGATTTGGCAACATTTTTTAATCTTCATTCAATAATTGAAAATAAAATTTTTTATTCTCTAATATTTGTGAACAGATATTAGTTCGATTTATTTAAATATTGTATTGATTATTGTATCAAGTTGTTTATAGATTGATTTTTTTACAGATATTTTGCCTAAAGCATCTCTTGATGTAGTTATTGGAAAAGAATTTTTCTTAAAATGGGTACTTAGATTTCTAGTTCACATCAAATGTAGAGGTGTCTTGACAACAAAGGGATATCTTTTAAGACTTGCTAAATAATTCATAATGTTGTTTAAACATGCATTTATTTTTATAGCCAGAAACATCAATAGACAAGGATTTATAGTAATAGGTATTACTCATTTGTTAGCTATTTAAATAATTCAAAGTGATTGTACATTTTTATAAAATTGTTGAATATTGTTTCCAAATATTTAATTTTTACATTGTATACAATGATTATTTGTTTTGAAAGTTTTATATTATGCCATTGTTATATACATTGATTGATGATGGAATTGTTTTACATAAAATTAATAAACTTGTTAGAATATAAATTATGTATTTTCTGCATTTAAATTTGTATGTAATAACTTATTGCCATATTTGTAAAATGATATTTTTGGCATTTAATATCTTGTATTGTATTACCAGGTTTATTACAACATTTTTCCTGTTTAATATTAGACAGTGTTTCGTAATCTGTGTTTTATTTTCTTGATAAGGTATCAAAATATATTTAAATGGCATTTAATTGATATCTTACTCTAACCGAAAGAATAATGATAGCTAATATTTCATTCATGCAGTATTCCAAAATAAGCTGAGTCATTTGATAATAATTATGATGTACTACTTCCATCTAAATATTTTGATCAGGTTGTTATCTACATAATGCTTAATTGTTGACTTTGCAGCTTGCAATAGAATAATTCCTATTCATTCCATTTCTCTTTATTGTGACACATTTGATATCAAAAATGTTTCCTATTTCCTTGATAATTCAGTTTCGGCATATCTTAAAAGTGATTATTTCCTTATTTATATATAAATGCTATTTCGAAATATTGATGTCACAGATATCTTCAGAATATTTATAATTATGTTTGAATATATGCATATGTTGAATTTATTTTTGATATTGAGAAAATATATAATGAATAATTAATTCTTCATTTGCCATATACAAATAGTATTTTTCCTTGAAGTCGTAAATTAATAACTGTATGTTTATTTTTTAATATAATTCAGTAAATATTCAGGTTATTGTTAAAGAATATATAACCTTCCTTTCATCACCCCTCAATGTTCAACAGCGATCGGCCCCATTAATTGGAATCAATTTTGAAGTTTACTAGAATACAATAGTTTTAGAAAACAAAGATTTTGAGATTTTCAAGTTTTAATGACATAATACAAAAAAGTACTTTATTCCATGTATAATACACACAAACGGCTATTGACTTTCGGTCCTTCAGCCTATTGACATATTTTTTGCAAAATCGTTGATATAATTCATTGCGACAGTTTCTGCCTGCTTGAAAAACATGAAAGTGTATTGTGTGTTGCCGTAAACATTATTTCTAATATAGCTTCCATTTAGTTCTATAGATTTTGATGTTTTGAAATGATAATTTCAAAGTAGGTATCTTGGTTTGAAGAGTACAGAATGATGTTCACAAATTAGCAAATTGAATTGATGATACCCGGAGAGTATATAATTTGTTAATCAAAAATTGGTTGAATTTCTAATGAAACTGAACTGGCTAGGCACAGAAAATGTATATAAATGATGTAGGTACTTCTTATGCTCTTGTTTATAAATTATGAGCTAAATCTCTTAATTTGATATCTTTAATGTTTCAGTATGAACTAAAAACAAAATATGATATAAATATGGAGTGAAAACAGAAATCATTGATAAATTTGTATGGTCTATGTATTCTTGTAGTATTGAGAAATATTTTTCAATATAAGATCTTATTTTTTAGTAATTTAAATTGAATTTTGTGTTGTTATGGAATTGCAGGATTGGGTGTTCCTATTGATAATATAAAAAAATATATAACGGTCACAATTTTGCGGTGGAATTAATATCGTAGATGCCCAAACCCCTGCTAAATAACTGACCATCATAATTACTTTGTTAGATTTCTAACGATAATTCTGGTTTTTGTGATGATAAAACCATGTGAAGAGAAGAATTCTATCATTTTGTTCCTTATTATTAAATCCAATAATATTTCACTAAGATACCTGAAGCACCAAGAAACATTAAAAACATATTTACAAGTTTCGCTTCTGCAGCATTATAACTTCTCAAATAAATTTCTTCTTAAAATTAAAAATAACTTCTTATATTATTTAACACTTAGTGATACACTGTTGAAAAGTACAATATGAATCAATATATTATACTGAATTCCACAAAAATTCCGATAATTTAAAAATAAACAATTTTTACAAGCTGATAGCACTATTAGTATGAACTCTTGATAATCGTTTGGCTGTCCGGAATATATATTTTAAATGTAATGTAGCAGTTTTCAACTATTCTATAATTAATCAGACTGTATATACTCCATAATGTTCATGTTTAAGTGAATAAGTTTATATTGTTTTTACTCTCGATAATGGGCTAATCACCCGAAACATATGAAGAGTTGTTATTATAATGGAACAATACTTAGAATTTTCTCTTATATTAACATTACGCATGACGCGCGTTTCGAAGTACTACTACTTTATCAAATGCTGAATTAATAACTGAAATTATGAAATGCAGTACTAAAGAAGTAGTACTTCGAAATGCACGTCATGCGTATTGTTGTTAATACATATATGAGAAAATCATAAATATTGTTTTATTATGGATATTAATTTGCTACAAGTACTGGCCTCATCGATCATCAAGATATTAATATACACAGTGAAACTTAATATGCTGAAACTTCACTTAAATGTTCTGAACTCTTTGGAACTAAAGTCTGTAAAATAAAGAATACTCTACTTCATATATATTCATATTTAAAATCGAAAATCAGTTGCTTCCATGTAATGTAATAAAAAATTATACATATGTCAGTGATGTGTATGGGTATAAAATAAAAAAATAGCATATACTATGACGGATTTAAGGCTTTCAATAATTTACCAGTTGGAAACTAGTACTAGTATTAAGATATTTAATCAGGATCTTAGAAAGTATATTTTAAATAATGAGATAGGTATATAATTAGAAATTGACAGTTCAAAATATGTAGATATTTGTATAGCTTCAGCTAAATACATATTATTATTAATATTACTTACGCCAAGTGTTTTAATTTTGATCTCTTACATATAACTGATAAATAAATGTGTGTAAAACTAAAAGAGTGTTTTCCTTACTATTTCAATTTTGAAATTGATTTCCATGAAATAACGGTAGTAAACATTCAAACTAACATAATTAAATTTACATATATTATTGAATATTCATCAAGTATCGACCCAATCCACTAGTGAAAAAAATCCATATTAGGATAAAAATAGTTTGGACAACATTTGAGTCTGCTAGCTGAAATTCAAACCTTAACATCAGAAGCTGCTTAGATTGATGCGCGTGGTAAGTTTTATTGAACCCACACTACAGTCTCAAATGATCAAAAAACTATCACCAAACGATATATTGGATCAGCAGAATCACCAAAGACGAACTACATTGAATACGAAAAAATATGAGGGAAGTATCGTATGGTACCTTAGTAATAATGATGGAATTAAGAGATTACAGTTACTACAGAACAGAGCTATGAGAATAATTTTAAACCGTAATAGGTATGCGGTATCGACAATATGTTGCAAGTCCTAAATTGGATTAATATAGAAAAATTTTTGGAGATGCAAGCTTTAATATTCATCTATAAAATTAAAACAGGAATTATTGCCAGATTATTTTGATGAAATTTTAGTATCGTTTCAGAAAGTACATAATTACAACACAAGAAATAAAATGGGATTTATACTACAAAAATCTGCAAGTAGCGCAGCACATAACTCAGTTTTTGTAAAGGGCGTCGTGAAATATAATAAATTACCTATCTCTGTCAAGACTGCAACATTTACGCAGTTCAGAAAAAATTAAGGGAGTACTATAATGAGTGTGATTACTAAAAAAAAATTTTATAGAAATTTATTAATTTATGTAGGTAAGAAAAATATCATTAGTCATTGCAAAATGAAAATCAATTTGTAAGATCTAAATATGATAATTGTAAGATAGTATGTATAAGATTTATAATATTCGTTTCTAACTTAGATTGTAGGATTAATGAAAGATGTACAATCTTTTATAGCATTTTATTGCTAAATAAATGGATTATTATTATTATTATATTACCTTGGTAGGTACTTGCTTTTATACTTACAATGTAATATATAATGTTCAATAGTGTTGGCGTTTACTTGATGTAAATCCATTATAATTGAATATAAACTTGAATTCAAACACTTGAACTTATGATTTACACTTTATTGACTACATAGCATGACGCGTTTCGTTGTTACAAACGACTTCTTGAGATGCTTACAGAATAATTCTGTAAGAATAATTCTCATTATTCTGTAAGCATCTGAAGAAGTCGTCTGTAACTACGAAACGCGTCATGCTATGTAGTCAATAAAGTGTAAATCATAAGTTCAAGTGTTTGAATTTAAGTTTATATTTAATATATAATGTTTCAAGAAAAGAAGTATGAGAACAGAGAAAAGTTCAGGAAATATGAAGAATAGAGAAAATCTCTACAGAAAGTATATCAATTCATACAAGAGACGAAGATGTCTTCAGATTACTTTTAGTGGATAGACATTTAAATTTAAAAAATAAGAATATATAGAACCCTCTATTCCAGAATATATCATTGATGTTCTTTGATGTTTGAGACCCATTTATGGCATGAGAAAATTTTAAAGGAATTTTCTTAAGTTAATGGTGGTTGAATATAGACGGAGGGTACTGAAGCATGCTTCTTCCATAAGGACACATGTACAACATCAACATCACAATAAAAAGGTCACTAACGCCTCTCATTCATAGAACAGCATATTTTTAAAGGAGTTCATCATTTCTTGTTGCTCGAATTTATAAGGCAATGCCAGACCACGTCAAGTCTCTATCTCAAGAGTTATAATTCAAAAAAGTAGGTATTTAATTCGTTTTGCAATGTAGAAATTAAGTTTTTTTATTTGTCACTTCTTTGCGTGAAGAGAGATAGACTCTTATTCACTTCATATAACTAGCTAATTCTAGTGAGGAAATATTAATATCATAATTTGAATATAATGGTGAGGATGGACTACTCTACCATCCCAAACCTGGACTTTGAAGACTCGGAGTTAATTAGGAATAGAAAATAATATAATAATAAGTCACCTTGATTTGAAGCCATACAAGTCAATCATCTTTTATATATCGACGCTCTGAAGATAATGACTAAGCAAAGATTGCTGAGGATTGGAAAAGATAAAATGTTCGATATGATAGATGAAATTATTCACCTATATAACAATGCAATTTGGCTTAGATGAATGCTGCACCTTCAGTACACAAAAAGTCGAAATACATCAGGAGGAATTTCGAATGCGAAATGGGAGATCACATCAAGTCAATGCAAGATACAAAAAAATAAATAGGTATTTGGGAATGAAACAATCCCAAATAATCGATCTTCGTTTAATGAAAAAAGAAATCTGTAATGAATTCAGAAACGAGTGACAGAGGTGCTGAAAACTAAGATTTACAGTAACCACCATTTCAATACTATACAACAGTTACGCCTGTTCAATTCTTGTTCGGAATAATAAAGTAGCGCAGAACTGATGTTGATAACCTGCGGCGAAAGATCAGAACGCTTCTAACAAAGTTTAATAACCATCACCCAAAAAGCATAATTGAAAGAAATGCTCTAATATAGACCTGAAGGTGGTAGAGGATTGGAAGACATCGGTAACTTGCTGGACCAGAAATAGGGAATCTCCGTGACTATTTCCACTGAAAGTTTGCTAACTCACACCTGCACATAGTAATTTGCCAAATTATTAACTTCACTCCTCTGAAACTGAGCGAATGTCCGAATACAAGTTATCAGAAACTCAAGAACAAAAAGGTACAGGTGGAGAGATAAACCCTTGCAGAGGCACTTAAATGAGACCACGAAAGAAAATGTTGACAAGGGATTGTCAAATTACTGGTTGGTTTCAGGAAGAATGTTTCCCAAAACATTTTTTCGCATTGACAAATATGTGCATAATATACAAAGTATTGAATAAGGAATAGAAGCTGTACATTGTGGAAAAATTAAATCATTATTTTCATATTGATACTGCTTCAAATAAAAAAAGATGAAACATTGAGGTGGTTTGTATTATGATAAAAATAAGTACAAATTGTTAGGTATACCTATAAGTATAAAATATCTATATGAGTTAGGTGTTAGCTACTGATTAAACGAACCAAAACTGTTCGTAAAGTTCAAACAACGAAAAATTTCATATTATACTACTTGAGTCATATTATTCAGGTATATCAAAACTATTTGATGCAATATTAACCGAGTCACTTGCAAAGTTATATTGGAATAGCATGCCCTACGTTTGTGGTTGAAAGATCACATGATTGTCATCAAAGTTTATCATTTATCGATATCCTGTCTGTGGTACCTACATTTATTCTTATATCAACATATCGAAAATGAGGAAATTCATGAAACCATCAGAATTTCCTATTTATACCTTAAACATGCATCCTCAATTCAACAGCCTACGATTTATTTATCAGAAATTAATGGTAAATATTTGAATAGTTTTCAATTTATATTATTAGTAGGTATACCTATAATATACACCTACCTATAATATAAAAATAATAAGGTATGTAGAAACATTGAAATTTCAATAATGGCCTCTAATATTACTTTGTAGAAAATTTCATATACTTAGTTATAATTATTAAGTCGTAGGTGGTACATTATATTCCTAGCAATTTGGGTATGTGTTATAAAAATCAGTGCAAACACGTTGTAATGAAAAAATTGACGGAATTTCAAATGCTGTAATTTTTGTTGCGAAATTCATAAAAATAATTATGCATAGTTTGAAAAAAAAAATAATAAATAAATTTAAATTCTACTGTTAAAAAATATCCTACTTGTTATGATTGATTAATAAAGTGAATTTCAAAGTTTTCTCATTAGTAAAAGAGTAGCTATGAACGTTTTTGAAGCATTTCAGTTACAATGAACAACAATTTAAAAAAACAAAATAAGAAATAAGATGTTAATAAATTGTCACTAATTTCAAAATTAAGTTTAAAGTGAATTTCAAAGTTTTCATTAGTAAAAGAGTTATGAACGTTTTTGAAGCATTTCAGAAGGACAATGAAAGTTTTTGAAAAAAACAAAATAAGAAATAAATCTAAATGTTACTGTTAAAAAATATCCTACTTTTTCATTGAAAATCACTAACGATGTTATGAGCATTTTAAATTAAGATTAATAAAGTGAATTTCAAAGTTTTCTCATTAGTAAAAGAGTAGCTATGAACGTTTTTGAAGCATTTCAGAAACAGGACAATGAAAGTGACACAACAATTTGAAAAAAACAAAATAAGAAATAAATCTAAATGTTACTGTTAAAAAATATCCTACTTTTTCATTGAAAATCAGTAACGATGTTATGAGCATTTTAAATTAAGATGAATAAAGTGAATTTCAAATTTTCCTCATTTGTAAAAGAGTAGCTATGAACGTTTTTGAGGCATTTGTTCAGAAACACGACAATGTTTTGAATTTTATGTGAAAATTTAATACTTGACACCAAAATCTTATCAATTTTCATAATATTATACTTGATGTATTATTATTGACATTTCAAAATGGATTTTATGATAGTCTTTCTATTTACATCCAAACTTTATCATTCTTCGCATTCCAACCTCTTGATTTCTGAATGAAATGAAAACTTTTTAAGAAAATATGGAAGGTAGGTTACTACCTCAAATAGAGACTTGCTTATGAATTTTCATTCGTTCAAAATCACGTAATTTGAATTGTTAGAGAGCATAATTTGATAAATAGAGGGCGGTGAGAAAAAGTTTGTGTATACATACACTGAAATGTAATTTTTCCAAACTTCTACTGAAGCAAAAACCTAACCTACTATATGATAAAATAAATAACGAAAGTCGTTGTGTTTATCAAGAAATGAAGTTAGTTCGAAAGTAAGACGAAATTAGCAGTTTACTTAGAATATAGTTGGTTGGTTTGTTAAGGTATGTTCTATATTTTTAACGGTGTCGTTTGAAACAAGTCGAGAGAGAACTACGACGTTTCTAGTAACAGCTAAACAAAAACAAAGAGAACCGCACACACTTTAAGTCCGCTCCTTCGCGACAAGGATCCCGATTAGGGAATTGCAAAAATCGGTTGACATAACTTAGTGTACGCCGAAAAGCGAGCGGTGCTTCTGCTACCGCAAACACACTGTCCACCGGTACAGTCAATTCAAGAGCAGTTGAGCATTTCCATATCAGAGCCTGCTATGCAAATCCACAATCAAAGATGCCGGTTTCCGCGCGTTACCATGGTTACCCCGACAATTGTTTATATCCCTCGTTTGTAACGAGCTGCCTGGTTTTTTTGTCTCCGATGCGTTTTTGTCTCTGGATTTTTGCTTGTAGCCACTGAGTTATGGACGTCGAACCAAGCTGAAGTTGGCTACCGCTCAGAGGAAGTGATTTAGGTAACAGCGGTCGACTGTCAGTTTTTCCTAGCATTATTTAATGAGTTCAGGTCACAGGCGGCCCTTCCGAAGATTTAGTGGTCACGATTTCTGTGGTCGGCGATATTATCAAAGCCAACTGAAATCGAACGGCAATTAAATGATGTCTTTTATGCGAGGACGAAATTTCCGTAGAACAAATTTGCCAGGGATTGGTTTGGAGATAAGGGCTCAAGTCTGGGACAGGACGGATGATTCCGGGAAACGTTAATTTAATCTCCCGTTTCAATGAAAGAAGCGAAACGTCGTGTCTGGTTTCTATTGCTTGTAGGATGGAAAAAATTTTAAATCATTGAACTTACGGAATGAATGTGAATTATAAGAAAAACCAACTTTGTTTTGAACATACACTTGATGGAATAATGGCCACAATTATATCGAAATTTATAAATGGAATGAAAGAGTTAATTGATCAAGGTAGTCACCAATTCCGGCAATTCCGGGGGATTTATTTTACGAGTGTCTGAAGAGTTTGATAGTCCGCCTATATGCCAATAGATAAATAACAATTCAATATATTGAATGGACAAGGTAAAGGTAAAAGAAGCAGATATTTTCTTGGAGTTTTAAGATTCATAAAAATGTCCCGAAAATCAGGAATAAAAACATATTCGACTGATAGGAACATATGATATGACAGATTTTAATGTGATTTCTAAGTCTTTCGTAAGAACTATCCTGTTCCTATATTCCATGAAGGAAATATCTTTATTTTCATGATTTTGCTTGAAATCTTGCATCAAAATGAATTCAATTATTCAAAATTTTCAAGAATGAGGTGACTGCCTTTGTTTTTATCCATTCATTTGCGAAACATATGTACTTCATATAAAACTACGTAAGTAATAAATAAATGCCATATGGGTGAAACATCATATAACGTTTTAAAATACTCTACACTGGTTTAAGAGATAATTGTTGAGGCCACATCGCATGAAATAATCGTAATTCGAAATACACCGATGCAAGTACTCATGATATTCCGGTTATAGATTCATTCCGATATTAATAATTATAATAATAATAATTTTATGCTTACTTAAGCTACAATGAGCATGTACATGTCATATGGATATAATAATAAACAATTTAATGTATAGATAGATTACACGCACACAAAAGGAAAAGTAGTATCAAAATTCACTTATGTTGAATAGAACTCCTGAAGCGTATAAAATGCTCTACTAGATAAAAATAATTTTTTTTTAATTCAGTAGACCTACAGTTTAACGCCGGTTCCGAACGGCCATTGGACTTGTAATCAATGTATATTACCCAGCATAGTTTATTATTTAAACTACTTAAATCATAGACAAACACCCAAGCCTTCAGTGGGACTCGAACCCGAGTTCTACCGCACGTAAATGGCCACATATACATACTTGGAACTTCTCTTATAAAGCATTTTTGTGCTTAGGAAAAAGTAACTTGTTTCTATTTCTAGTCCTATATGATACCCCTAGTTTTATCAAATAGTCAAAATTTTGCCTCACATATATAGCTGGTTTGAGAAATGAATATACAGTGCAGTTAGTATTTTATTTTTTATAAAATATTTCCTTCAGGATTCAGTGTGTTGGAGAGGAAACAATAGCCTTATTATCCTCTTTTGCGCAATGAAAACTATTCTATTCTATAATTAGAGGATAGATGTGTATGTATGATTGAATAGTATACACCCATAAGATCATTTTCCCCAATACTATTCCTGAACTGGAGAAGAGCATAGTAGCCTCTAATGAGTTTTCTGCAATCATGGTCTACATGAGACTCCCATCTTAACTCCGAGTTAAGAAAACATGCCAAATATTGGATCTCCTGGTTATTGGTATTCACCAACATACTGCTAGGTAGCCTAGTATTATGAAACTATAGTTGCATCGTTTTACCCTCTCTGAGAATCAATCTATTGCGCCGACACCATGCCACTACATTGTTACATACTTATGCAAATTTTTACCACAACTTCTTTGGATATTGAATTCTGGTATATAGTATTGCGACTGATAAGTTTTTTTAGTTCTTAAATATAGTATCTCTCATATTTATAAATTTCGAGAACACTTGTAAGCACTATATCCCCTGGAGTTGATATAGAATTTTAATTTGAGGCTGGACTATATCTCTTGGAGTTGAAACGAGAGTTTCCATTTGAGGCTACGCTATATCCCATAAATTTTCAAATTAGGGCTTCAGCATATCTCAAGGAGTTGAAATAGAGATTCAATTTGAGGTTCCACCCAATTTCGAGTGACTTTGAAGATGTGGATTCCATCTTATAGGCGTTCTGAACAAGCTGAAAACAATCGGATTCAAAATAAGAGAGATCTTCCATTTGAATTTGATTGTAGTCTTAAAATAGAAAGATATTGAATAGATATTTTAAATGAGAGGTAATAATAAAAACTTGTCTAAAAATCACTGATTGAACAATTCTTTATTCGACTAGTTTCGCCTTTTACAGCATTATCAAGAATGATAATGCTGTAATAATATTATTCTTGATAATGCTGTAAAAGGCGAAACTAGTCGAATAAAGAATTGTTCAATCAGTGATTTTTAGACAAGTTTTTATTATTACCTCTCATTCAAATATGAACTATCACAGAGTAGATTCATCGTCCATTGAATTTATTAGATATTTTAAATGACAATTATCTAAGTGGAAGGTAATAAGAAATACTTGTCTAAAAATCACTGACTTAACAATTCTTCATTCGGATAATTTCGCCTTTCACGGCATTATCAATAATTCTTTGATCATTCTTGATAATGACCGTAAAAGGCGAAACTAGTCGAATAAAGAATTGTTCAGTTAGTGATTTTCAGACAATTATATCTTATTACCTCTCATTTAAATATGAACTCTCACAGAGTTCACTACAAAAAAGTTCCTACACTACTTTATCGAAAAATTTTATATCATTTTTGAGTTTCAATCAGGATTTTTAAAAATTGCTTTTGTGAGACAGCAATATTGAGCATATTGTGAGGAATGGTATAGTGCTACAGTTAAAAGCTAAAAAGTTAAAAAATTAAGTTTAATGGCATGCTGTTGGATAGCACGAAAGTGGATGTAGGAGTACCTCAAGGAACTGTCTCAGGTCCGTTGTTGTTCTCCTTATATATAAACGATATTGTCTCCCATGTAGAAAAATGTTCTATACGTTTATTCGCTGATGATACTATGCTCTTTATATGTGGCAAATAAATTAAGAATATGACCGAGGGATCAATAGAGACCTTTCTGCAATTAGTGAATGGTTATGTGACAATAGCTTATCCATAAATGTGCAAAAATCTAACTTCATAGTTTTGGATACAAGTAAAACCCTTAAAAGCAATAAAAATGAGGATATAACTATAAAGATTAATGAACAAAAAATCAGAAGAGTAGAAACAGTAAAATATTTAGGCATTATGTTATACAAAAAATTGAGTTTCAATGATCATGTTGATTTCATATCATCTAAAATCTCTGAAAAATCAATTTTTTGTAAAGAATAGGAAAAAATATGTCGACATATGTGAAATTATTGTTTTTCAAATCAATAATAATGCCACAATGAATACATTGAGAATACTTTTGCTCCACATTGTTATTTGGTTTGATTAAAGAAAAAATTCAACAATTACAAAAGTACAGAAGGGAGCCATGCGAACAATTTTGAAGTGCAATAGTATACCCCTGTCAAAATTATGCTGAACTCTTTGGAACTAATGTCTGTTAAACAAAGAATAGTCTTTGCTCCATATATATTCATACTTAAAATACAAATACTGATAGTTTTTATATCCAAAGTTGTAGGCTCTCTAGATCTAAAAATAGCATATAGTTTGACGGATTTAAGGCTTTCAATAATTTATTAAGTATATTGAAAACTAGTACCAGTATTAAGGTATTTAAACGTGATCTAAGGAAGTGTATTTTAAATAATGAGATAGATATCTAAATTGACAGTTCAAAATATGTAAATTTTTTCTATAGCTTCAGCTGAATGAATTCTGTATCTTATATATACCACTGACCTTTTCAGTGGGGTAAACCATTGTCAATATCATGCGTTTGCGGATGATTCCCAATTATATTTTCCTTTCCATTCTAAAGTAGTTGAAGAGGCTTCAGTTCATATAAATGAAGACCTGAGTAATATTTCCTTTTTCTCTAAAGATCACAATCTAAAGTTGAATCCTTCTAAATGCAATCTGCTAGTATTCAGTTCGGATACTAAAAGATCGATTGTGCAAGAACATATTTCAATTAAAATTGATGATGTGGGCCTAACTCCAAAGAGTACCTACTGCTGAAAATCTTGGAATTATGCTGGATAATAAATTGCGCTTTCATGATCATTTGCTACTTATAGTAAAAAAAAATGCTATATGGCTCTTAAGGCTTTGTATAAGAATGTAGGTATCCTAAATTTCAAATTATGTAAAAAACTCGTAGAAATTATGGTTTTGCCAATATTGTATTATGGTTTGATTCTTATTTATCCTTGTTTGGATCAATTTTCCAAGAATAAAATTCAACGCATTCAAAATTCATGTTGTATGTTTGTTTTCAGAATACGTAAATACGAAAGAGTATCAGCTAGAATCGTTCAGCTAGGGTGGTTTAAAATTGACCAACTGAAGCGTTTTAAAATTTGATTTTTCAAAATTTGGTTTGAAATTGACCAATTTAAGCGTTTTCATATGAATTCATTCGTACATCGCATTCTTTTATCCGGAAGCCCATTTACCTCCATCGTAGACTACATTTTAGACGACATGCACGTTCGGTTAACATTAGACATGTTGATATCTACCCTTCATTTACCTCGGTTTCGCCTAAATATTTTTGAAAGATCTTTCACATATAATGCGATAGTGACATAAAAAATCTTTCGCTGTCCGGATTTAGGAAAAAGGTCAAATACCAGCTCTTATCTGCCCAGTAAAACTGGATGAATTCATTTAACAGACTTTGCAACTCTTTTTTTGTTTTGTTTTTCCCTCGTTTTTTCATTATATAAGGTTATTAATTTGACAAAGGTTGTCATATACGTTTCGTTAAATTATTGTTGAATAATGTTTACTTTATATATTTTTAGATATTCCATTATTACTGTTATTTTTATTATGATTATTATTATTATTTTCTGTTTTTTTGTTTTAAGAGGTTGAGTAAGAATAGCTATGCTAAACTTCGCCTCTCACTGTTGTAACACAATTTGTGTATAAAAGTGAATAAAGTCCTTATTATTATTATTATTATTATTAGAGGTATAGATATAGCTACTATAATTCGACAATCAACTTCAGGAATGAAGCGAATGTAGTTTCAAGGCACGGTCGTAATAAACTGACGGTTTAAGTTCATTTTATTATTTAAAAATGGTTAAATTCATCAGAATTCCGAATCCGTTATCACAAAAAGAAGTTGTGCGTTGTTAAACTTTATTTCGACACTTATCACGTACATAGCTTCATTTTCTCTTAATGAATATATCTGAATCACGCGGGTGGTTCAATTGTTTCCAAATTTACGACTAAGCACTTCTTTGCGGCACGGGCCAACTTCTGAAAAAAACAAACCTTTCTTCTCAAGCACGTGTGCACGTGTCACCTAACCAACAACGAAACAATAAGATCGGCCATCTTGTTAAGTGGTTATTCACTCGTCTTTACAACGCTCGTTTAATTAAATATTCTCCGTAAAATTTGAAGAACAAGAAACGTTGAAATTACCTGACTTCAATTCAAAATTTATAAAATTGTGTAACATTAATTTCGTTCTCGAAGTTATTATGTCTTCAAAACAATAACGGCATGAATTTTTCATGTGCAGATGATGCCATAACTTGATCTGATGAAGACATTGAGTATTGACTTATTCGGATCATACCGGCGGATTGAATATTCAATTGCATTTCTCGTTTTGCGAACTTTTTCGTTTCTTTGTAAGGAATTTGTATTCCTTGCGGACGCATTGTATTATGTCGAGTCTTATTAGCGATATTTCAGCTTTTTACAAATTGAAATTCAGACAAAAAGCGGAACTGATTTCCCCATACTTATATCATTGGTTTTCGAAGTTTCTTTATACGTTCTGTTATAATAGCGGAAGTAAGACCGAGGAAAGAACTATGTGGTTCGATTTATGCTGATACACACTGACATCTGATAGTTTTTCTTTGCAAAACAATAACGTTCAACAACTTGTGATTTTGGGATTCAACATGAGGTGATTTTGGGACCAACAAATAAACTCATTATGTTTTCTAAGTCTTCCTAAAAACCCTCCATTCGAGGTAAAAACTCAGTAATTTTTCCACATAATTCGATTATCTATGTGGACTGATCTACTAGATTCGTGTATTTTATTTCAAGAAAACTTTTCATGAAAGTTTTCATGATGGCAAAAATTAAACTCTTGGCTTAATGTTTCACGATTATATTTAACAACATGAATTTGTCAACATGTTTCGAGCGTGAGCTCATTTTCAAGACTCATTTTCAGTCTTGAAAATGAGCTCACGCTCGAAACATGTTGACAAATTCATGTTGTTAAATATAATCGTGAAACATTAGGCCAAGACTTCAATTTAATTTAATATTTAATTATGTTTCATCAAGAATTCAATCTCAGTCATTAAAGATTATTTCTATTATTTAATTTTTAATTCATTTACTTTTGTTTTTTTCCTATTATGAAACTTCTGAATTTAATAATCAGGTAGGTATTATAGTAATGTATATTTTGAAATAATTTTTGTTCCTGGTGTTTTAACATGAATAAAAATGAAGCCTTATTACTTTTTTTTATTATTATAACAGTAACTGTACTGAAAATCATTGAGTTTACAGCACACATCATAATCTATCTGTCTGAATATTAACTTCATCGTTAGGAAAAATTGTGCTATGTGATAATGTTAATTCTCAGTTTCATTTTCAAACTATTTTGTTCAAGGAAGGAAGCTCTGCAATTATCCAAGCCCCAATATACAATATGATTTTTCCTTCAACATGGATATATCGCTAATGTCGATAATTTATGTTTATCGAATGGGGGAAGTAACAATTATGCAAAATTCAGAGGAATTTTTATCTAGCCCATAAATGTTCTGCAGGAAATATGTGCATAGATATGCATAAAGTGAATAACTTAAAATTTATGAAGATTTTGTGGTATTAGTATATATAATGACAAATTTCAATGTTATTTCAAGGTATTGAGTTCTTCAAATTTAGGCCAAAATTTTCTTTGTTACAATCGTGCTAATGATAACACAATTCTAAACACTTGCCTTAATTCCTCAACAATTGTTTTTTGCACTCGAATTATTTTCTGGGATAGTAAATAATCCAAAGAAGAATAACAGGAGTTGATACTAGTTTACTTGTATCACAATGTTACTATTCAGTAACATTGTATACTCTTGATAATGGGTTAACCACCCGAAACACATGTAGAGTTTACAATATATTCAGTGAAACTCAAGACAGTTGTGTTGATTTTAATTTATTATTTTTAACAAACGTTTCACCAAGAGATAAGCGAAACCTTCGAGTCATTCATTAGGAAATTTGTATCTTACGTATTTAAAAGCCTCATTTTCTCGGTTCATAGCTTTGACAAAATTTTCATCAAGCCGTGCTTGATATATATGTGTAGATCCACATATGAGACATATGTATGGATCTCATTAAAACACTCCAAAACAAAAAGATATGCACGAAATACTATCAATTTCACCGTTACCTCTATAGTATCACACTTAGTAATCTCCTGGCAGTCCAATTATAATTTGACAAATGGAATTCATGTGTATTTGGCAATTAACATTGCTGCCAATTCCAAAAAAACAAATTTTCCGCAAATTGAAAAGGAAGAAATTATTATAAAATATGAAAACTAGCTTTTATCTCTAACACTGGAGCTAATGGGAACTTTTTGCATTCAGTAAACCAGAAGACATAAGACTAATTTTGAGACCTGAACAATTTCATTATTGCTCAGTTTTATGCCTTTTTTTTAGAAATGGTAGGGATAGTGGGGATTACTTCTTTGCTTAACTTTTCGTTCAAGAATTTTATCTTTACAAAATTTGTGAATTTTTATTGATGATATAGATTGTTTTCAAGCAATCATAATAATAATCGTAATTGACAAGAACTTCTAAAGGGAACGAAATTCTTTGCCACGCTTCCACTCCCACGTTGTCGTGACAATTCACGTACACATACATGTGTTTGGTATTTACATATGAATTACCGTACAGCAATAACTCCACTTTATTAGGCACATATGACGCATTCCATGTACTAAATAATTGTCGAAAAATGTAGGACGAGGTTTCACCGGTAGTGATGAAGTTTATGAAATTTTGGACACAATGGGGAACTACTGATTGATATCGAAAACCACAAAAATTTTTTGAATGGGCATTCCATTCAATCCTTAGGAAAATTTGTTACTTTCGCTGCAAGAATTTTCTGCAATAGTTCAATATATTATGTTTCATCTTTCCATGTATTTATCGTCTATAAATATTTCATTTCATTTACTGACTTCACCAACATATTCTTTCATTTACCTATTCGAGGAAATATAACGATTTCTTGATGATATAAAGAAATTAAAGCCTAAAATCGATAGGTTTATACAATATAAACAATGTTGTAATAATATAAACAATAAATTTAATGCTTAGTTTATAATTGAGTTTTTATTGAAAATCTTTCATCTCATTGATTTTTTTCAGAATTCTATTTCGATGAAAATAAGTTTTGTTATTTCAATATTATGAACATTAGTTATATGAATATGTCGATAATTTAACAATCAGAGTATATCTTAAGTGATAACTAACCTCTAATCTCGTAAAATCCTTCAAATATCAAAAATACATTAAAATGATAATTTCAAATGTTACTATAATATATATTTTCAAACTTTAATGTTGGTATTACTAAATCTTAGGTTATATTACTTGAGAAAGGACGTATTATGTGTTGCAGTAGGAATATATCCTTATTAGCAACGAGGCGCTGCTTCCTATCAATCACCCAGCAATAGTTCGGACTTCTATCAGTCCGAACAAAACAAAATGAATTTTCTATATTCAATTTTTGTAAGAAATTTTTCATCGAAAATTATTTACAGAAGTCATAATTCACAATATATCTGAGTTGTATCAACCTATTGTAGTGAACTTCCGTGTAAAAAAACAAATATTGAACACAAAGAGTGAAACTTTTTTAATATTTTCTCATCGAAAGATATATACAGAAGTGATAATTTACAATATATCCCGATTTCAATCTATTGGAGTTGACTTCCCTTATAAAAAACAAATATTGAACACACAGAGGAACTGCCTTCAATGATGAATGAGTACACTCTTTCTTTTATTGATAACTCAATGAATGGAAAACTGTACCCATTGCTCAAATATGATAATATTAAAGATGTTTTTTATCGATTCATTCGGAGTTATCAATAGTAAAATGTGTTTATAGGAAATGTTTACCTCGGAGTTATAAGCAGGGAATTGAGGTCGTTGCCACGCTTGACGATAGACGTGACACAACTGATGAGTTCCTTATGGTATGAAACAGCCTGTCCCATGCTTCGATTAAATGTGACATCGATTTCAATACTCTCTATCACTATCTCTAGAAGGATGATGGAGGCATCACATCGTAGACGCTCAATAAGCATGCTGAAGTCGACA
Organism: Henosepilachna vigintioctopunctata; assembly: GCA_030704895.1. Classification (NCBI taxonomy): domain Eukaryota; kingdom Metazoa; phylum Arthropoda; class Insecta; order Coleoptera; family Coccinellidae; genus Henosepilachna; species Henosepilachna vigintioctopunctata. Next base: position 1,549,095 of record JARQZJ010000132.1, on the reverse strand, counting down.
TTCTTTCTACTAATCTCAATTTTTCGAATGAATATCGTATTATTTTCTCATTTATTCAAATTAAAGCAATCAACAGCTCAAGTCAATTGCTCAGTTGCGAAAAAAAGATAATACAACTTTACAACTTATGAAAAGTTCAATTAGAAACAAACTGAAGACCACCTGAGAAAGAGCATATATATATATATATATATATATATATATATATATATATATATATATATATATATATATATTTATTTACTATTCATAATTTTAACCACCCGTATGCATAAGCTCAAAATTGAGTTCCATTGTGTACTCTTGACAATGGGTTAACCACCCGAAACATATGTAGAGTTTTTAATATATGTATTGAAACTTAACTCGAGTGTAAAAAGGCTCATTGTTCTAACGATATTGCACATAAAAATTCAATTTTTATTTGAGAAAAAACAAAGTATTTCTTTGTTTTCAGATGTGAAAATTAAAGATACAGTTTTCAAAGAGACTGTAACAGCAAATCTCAAAATTGCGAATACTTACATCAAATAATTCAGTAAAAATATCATTTTATTTGTTGTATGTTACTTGATAGAAAATATCAATGACGAGAATAATTCGTAAAACAACTGAATAGTGTTATTTTCTCAGCATACGTTTCGAATTTTTAACTCAATATCAGAAATTTCATAACTCTCGATTGGAATTCCAAAATATGTTCAGCAAATGATAATAATTTTTGTCTGTAAATTCTTCAGTACAGTTGAACCCTCACATCAAGAAGGTTCATCATGTCATCCTTATTTGGGATATTTGACAATCTTCGTCATGAACGAACACTTCAACAAGTCAATTCTATGTCAGAATTTTCTCGAGTAGGCCTTGGTTTTTCGCTGAATATAGACGTTAATCCGGAAAATATTTGTAATTATTTTAAATATATGTGTATAATAGCAAATACTGATAGCAACAATAAGGTGACTTATTTGACTCTTCAACATTGGAAGATATTTTCGAATATTGGATTGGTTTCACAGACATGCTTCTTTGAATACCTCCGCAAGCCATTACCATTCCGATACTATCGGGCAATGGCAATGACATCGGAGGAAATGCATATATGATATTAATATGAAACATGTTTACAGGTATGTATGCTTTGGCAAACTCGTCTACTGAGAGCGTTTAAGGTTAAGGCGTAGGAACAACGTTCGGGTTCAATATTAATTAATTTAAATAATTTATAAATGCAAATGCACTCTATCGCGAAGAAGAAAATGTCGATTGAAATGCACGTGGTTGATCGGGGGAAAATATTCAGGCAGTGTACCATGTCTGGCACGTGCTCCGACATTACTTGACATAAGTGTGCTGGATAAGGAGAGCACTCCGTTTATGGTCAACCTGTTCGTTCGAAATTCAGCGAGCACGGAGCTATCTTAAATCGATGCCTTCCTTAGACTTGTTCCTTAACTTCCACGTTCGAGAATTGAATATTAAAAAATCTGAGAGTATTACCGATTCATTGAAGATGTTTCATGAATGAAAATGCGGTATTTTCATAGTATTATGAATATTAAATGATTAGGATAATCATGAATGTTGCTTGAGACTATTTCTGAAATACATCTTTTTTTAAAGGAAATTATTGTGGCATTTACTTGGCGAAGGTTCATGTTCAAATCAAGAAAGTAACAGAACTATTTTTCAACATATCTGAAACAATATACTGAGTAGATGCTTCTTATTGTACGTGATTACTTCGGTACTGTTAGCTATGAAGAAATTGATTGTTTGAACCATTTAGAACGCCAGAAAGCAACTGCTTTTGACGAAACGTTTACTCATATTATTCGAATATTAGAAAAATTTGTTTAATCATTTTTAAAATTGAGGTTTAGGATTTCAAGATTTTATTGTTAATTAAGAAAATCTATTTCACTTCTTCTTTGAAAGCACCGGAAATGCTTGAAGACGAAATATGTTTTAACCAATCGATTCAACGCTGAAATCAAAATTATAATGTTCATCATATAATGACCTACTGCAAATTAATTCTTCATTTTTCATCAGGATAAACTAATTTTTATTTTAATCCAAATAATGAATTTTAATGAGTTTTAGAAATCGAAGACGTAATAGTGAAGAATTTTATTGAAATGAAAGTAGTTGAATGCTTTTGCTGCCAATGAAAGAGGTGTTATTAAAGAGATAGTTTGATAGAAAAGTGTTAGTAAAGTTTCACAACTTCTCAATAATGATAAATTTACAAAATAACATGTTGAAATCAAAAACTATCCGGCATATGTGTTTGGAAATTTTGTCTTCTGGGTACCTACTAATCACTTTTCCGTTTGATGAAAACAATGTATATATCTGACCCAAAATACAGTGTTGCAAATTTCAAGTTGTCCGTCACTACCAACAAATAACATTTGACAAATTGGATGACTATTCGAAACTTTTTGTGAAAGGAATAATTTCATAGCACTAAATATTTTGTATAAAATCGACTTTCGAGCGTCATTTTTGACAAGTATAATAATTAAATCCAATTCATTATAGAAAGTTTGTTTTTGCATTTAACATGTAGAAGTATTTCTACAAATATTTTTTATCACTATTTACTATTTCTATAATTATCTATTGAGAAATCTTTCAAATTTCCAGCAACTTCTGAGAAATGTTGGATATATTAATGTTGTCTAAATATTTTCGGACTGAAAAACCTATAGAAGTAATGAAGGCTGTCTATATTTCTACACTCGAGTACATCGTTAGAAGTCGTTAAAAAAATATATTTTAAACTATGGGAAAGTAAGTACTCCTGAAAATTGACAAGAACCCTACATTTAATTAAAATCAACTTTATTTATATACTGAAAGTACGTAGGTAAATTTATATTATCATCTATCTACTTCCATTCTATCATTCCATACCTTTTTCTTCGAGTAACCACTACTTTTTTGAGTTATTGTCTTTGAATCGGCTAACATATTTCAATAGCTTTCAACAGCTTATTTCGTTTTTAGAATAAATGGAGTATATCTATATTATTGGAAATTTTATTTACATTATTCATAGTACTGAAGTATTTTATTGTAAGTTACTCATATTTAAACATCATCTAATCTGTCGTTATATCTGATAAACGTTTCTCTGAAACGTTTTTCTGAAAACCAAATTATTCCAAATAACTCCAAACTACTAACAATAACTTAACCAAATTACTTTAATTTGAATTAGTTTCATTTGAATCATTGTAGTTGGTATTTAAGAAAAGAAAAATCTAGCTTATGGAAGTTTGAGAAGTAATATCAGATGATTCTAAGAAGATTTAACAAGTAAACACACAGACATCGAAGTCATCATTTAAATAGATGGATTGTTTCAGTGTTCAGTTGACATACATTCTTGAAAGGCAGTCGAGATAAAATTCGAAAACAATATGCAGAAATATCTCAAATAAAATGAAGCTAAATATTAACATCTCCATAACCTAATGGAGAGAGTAATGTTCCCTCACTTAGGAGATCTGGGTTCGAATGTCTGGTAAGACATGGACGTTTGTACATGTAACTTAGTTTGAAAATATATATCAGATGAGTAATGTTCATAGACTACTATCCCAAAAATACTGAATTGAAAAATAAAGTTGAATATATATTTCAATCAGACCAATAATATTTCATCAAGTTCCCACTGAGTCGTGAATTATTTGACTCATTATTTGACCGAGTTATTGAATATTTCATTCTATACTTTTCATTACGAATCGAGTGAATTAATTTTCAAATTTTATGAGTACTTTGGAGAACTCGAAAACGCGCACTTAAACATGGTGATCCGCTTATAAAGTGTGCCTTACCATGCTATTATCTCTCGATAAATACACGGGTATTTGAAAACAGGCATCGGGGTGTCCATGAATGGACAACAAAGAAAAAGGCCCCTCGACGGTGTGGGTCTCGATCAGGTGTACCCACTCCGTGTTCTCGAGATGCTTTTCTGCATGTAATTATAAATTAATGGGTATAAGCGGTGCCCAGCCCTCTCTTTTCGGACCATGAGACGCGTGGTCTCGACGAAAAATACTTAATGAGAGTTTACAGGGCGTTCGAAACGAAGAGCTGCAATAACAAATATTTACGTTCATCTATAATTATCTCTTTCGGCCGAACATAGATCGCGTACTTTGAAAAAATGTATGTTCTGGTAAATATTTAAATGACAATTTCTTATAGTTCTGACATTCTTGTTTATGTCCCACTCTTCCAATGAAATATTTCAAGTAAGTAAGTAGTTTTATTTACCTTAGCTATTGAACTTTACAGAAGTATTTACAACATATTTCAGCCTTAAATATTAGTTTTTACAAACAGATACAAAATTTTTTAAAAATCCTTATGAATCCCACATAATTTTGTTTGCGGATCTGCAGTATTAAATAAAATTATTCCTTTTTCATATGAATTAATAATGCATTCAGATGTACCTCCTGCACTTATCAATATAGAAATAAATTTGTTTCCTAGACCTTGTTCGATAACCATGTACATCTTCGACGTATTTAACACGATCAGCGATATAGTTAGGGATCTTGCCATATTTTACTTTATGAATAAATTCTGAAGTTTTATATACTATGTGCTGCCTAATATTCAAACATTTTAGTTTTTCTAACATAAGTGATACATACAGGTGTGTACCTATTGCACTTCAATATAATCCTAAATGCTCTATTTTGGAGCTTTTGCAACTTTTCAATATCATTTTGAGGCAAGGTGTATAATAAAATCGAACAAAAGTTTATAAGTGGTAATATTGTCGACGTACACAATGAAGACTTAGTGAAGACATTAACATAATTACTTATTCTAGCTGAAAAATTAACTTTTCTTGAAATTTTACTCATAACATACCTGAAATCATTTTTAAAACTCAAACTTAGGTGTTATTATCAAATTTCATCGATAATAACACCTAAATACTTAATCTCACCGACTTGTTCCAATATTACATTATTAACTTTGATTTGTATATCACACTCTAATCTAGATAATTTTGCTTTGTTTCCCACAATAATAGATTTAGATTCATCAGTAATTAATGAAAGACTGTTATCTCACAACCGTGTATGCAAACTATCAAGGTCACTATTAATTTTATCAGCTAATTCTTGTAGACTGTTTCTTGTAGTGTACCACATCATGTCAAATATGGATAACTGCAGCGTTTATATATAAATCAAACAGTTGCGGTCCCAAAACTGTTCTTCGTGGAACTCTATAATCACACATTAAAGGTTTGGACAGATATATTCCGTATTTAACATGTTGTACTCAATGAGGTAAAATCTGTTTTGGGACCCTTAATATTTTTGTTATTTGTTAATGATGTTTCAGATTATATTGAAGCTGAATCTATCACTCTTTTCGCTGACGACACGACGATGGGGGTATCAGCTAAGACAAAGAACGAGCTTGACAGTAACTGTAGGAGACTTATCCAGCAATTTTCAGATTGGTGTTACCGCAACTCTCTAATGTTGAATCTGGGGAAAACTCAAGTAATCCATTTCCGACTGCGGGAATCCATTTTCCATGCACCTTTTGTTACTGAGTATAGAGACCATCAACTCGAGTCAGCTGACAGCATTGTGCACGTTGACAGCAATTTGAAATGGCATTGTCATGCTGAATATCTCAGAAAAAAATTAAAAAGTTAATTTTTTGGTATTAGCCGACTCAAGAACTCGCTACCTCTGAATGGGTTGCTTACTGTTCATTATGCTTTGGTTTTCACCCATTTAAAGTACAATGTAGTTCTTTGGGGCGATTCAGCAGCGCGTGCCAGAATTTTTTAACGCAAAAAAGATGTTTTCCATTAATCTCCAACCTGAAGCCACAAGAATCATGCAGGCCGATTTTCATTAAGCACAAGTTCCTAACGCTGCTATGTATATACATTTTACAGTGTCTGCTGTTTGTTCGCAGTAAACTGTTAGAGCTTGATACAACTTCTAGTTTCCACAGCTACAGCACGAGGCATAATTTCACCATCCCCATTCCGACTCATAGAACATCTAAATTTGAATCCTCTCCAACACATGTGGGCATCAAGTTATTCAACCATCTTCCTTAACCACATCAAGTCCTTGAGTCGGTTGAAATTTAAGAAGGAAGTTTGCAGAGTCTTGTTACTTAATTGTTTTTATTCCTCGCAAGAATATTTTTCTGCTGAAATTGTTTTGTGTAATTGTAATTGTTAATCATATTCTTGACGTATCCTATACATTATTGTATACATTGACAAATATACATTAAAACTTAACGTATATAGATTATCTAAACCGTAATCACAGATCAATGTGATTACGGTTTCACAAGAGTGCTGCACTCGGAAATCAGATTGACACTTCTCAATAACCTCAATCCTATCATAAAACTCGTTATTTTGATAAATAACTTTTCTATTATTATTATTGTTATTATTATTATTATTATTATTATTATTATTATTATTTTTATTATTATAATAATTATTATTATTATGAATTGAAGCATTGCAACACTTTTCCAGAAAAACCAAACTTGGCAAATTCTTCTAACAATAACGACCTATTAACAGTTTCAAAAGCTCTTCGTAAATCGAAAAATACTGCTATAACTATTCCATTTTTATCTAACACTCTGTACTTAATCACAGATAAATGTGATTACGGTTTCACAAGAGTGCTACACTCGGAAATCCGATTGACACTCCCAATAATCTTGTTTCTATCACAAAGCTCGTTATTTTAAAAATAATTACTTTTCTATTATTCAATAGTTTTGACAAAGTTACAATCTGCAAGAAACGTCAACTACTCGTAAAATGAAGTTTTTTCAATCAAAATAAATAAAAATTCGAATGAATATTTTATAACATACATATAGAAATAGTTATTTCCTCATGTTTATGAAAAATTACAGTTTAATTAACAAACTGAAATTTTTAATAAATTTTATAAAAAAAAGTTTAATTTATCCCCCAATCGACGTTTCGATTCAAAAGTTGTTATCATAGTCAGTGGGGCGGATTCAATTCAAATAAAGGATAAGAATAATCAAGATCGATTTGTAGTAGAGCGTACGAAACATTTTCTTATTTATACGAATAAATTGAAATTTTTTGTGCTGTGTTACGAAGATTAGAAACTCAAGAAATCTTATTGGTACGAGTTATTGAACATCCGTCATTTATCAAGCAGTCGGGAGCCAGTGACAGACGACCCGGACACTTATATCTCGTCATCTTTCAAGCTGAGTTGATTTGTCAATTTTCAGAAATGTCACTCTGATAATGACTCGCATTCGTCTAAATAATTAGAATTGGGTGCACGATGAGAAATTTCAGGTGATGGTTTTGATGAGGTACCATTCAGGTAGCGTTTAGAGAACTTCATGAGAACCAAATCTTTGCAATATTCTCTGTAATTTCCAAGAATTATAGAAAAAATTGCAAAGATAATATCTAAAAGAACAAAAGAATGAATGAAGAAATACGAAATGGAATGTATATTATACCAATGAATGATAAGGTATATATATATATATATATATATATATATATATATATATATATATAAATTATATATATATATATATATATATATATATATATATATATATATATATATATATATATATATATATATTATATATATATATATATATATATATATATATATATATATATATATATATATATATATATATATATATATATATATATATATATATATATATATATATATATATTATATATATATATATATATATATATATATATATATATATATATATATATATATTATATATATATTTAAGAAATTTATTTATTTACCTGAGATTTACGTTGCTTGTTTTTGTAACAGCCGTTTACATATGTTTCAAGCTAATTGGCTATCATCAGAACGGCGTAGTTCATAGTTATTAGATGTTCAAACTTGAATGTTGATTGAAAAGAAAAAGACACAGAACAAAACAACACAAAATTCTACGTGAGAAATCTACATCAATTTTGTGTTGTTTTGTTCTGTGTCTTTTTCTTTTCAATCAACATTCAAGTTTGAACATCTAATAACAACTACGCCGTTCTGATGATAGCCAATTAGCATGAAACATATGTAAACTGCTGCTACAAAAACAAGCAACGTAAATCTCAGGTAAATACCGTAAATTTCTTAACTCCATTTTCAACCTGATAAACCTTGTTCTTAATTTATATATATATATATATATATATATATATATATATATATATATATATATATATATATATATATAAGTAATGACTACAATGATCAAAGTAACTTACAATTAGAGTTTATGAGGTGAAAATAATAAATCTAATTGTCTAATTGTAAGTAATTTTACATATTTTAGATATTGAATTTAATCATTTAATCATTTTAAACCTCGAGGAAACTTACAGTTTCAATAGATTTCGGTAATTCATTCAATTCATTCTATGCATTAGAATTTAGATTTAGAAAGTTTGCAAACTTATATGTGAAAAATGTGTGCTTTTCATGTGTTACGATTAGAAGCGTACACATCATTGATAAATTATATTTTTATTACTTTACATGGAAACATTTTGTTTTTGGTATCAAATATAAGTTAGCATGAAGTCTCCTTTGTTCCCTGACATAAACATTCTTTCGAATAGAATAGGTATATATATTTCTGTTCTATTCCATAAACTGTTTTTGTTTTGTTATTCGGTCTTTGCTCAGACCGAATAACAGAGACAAAATTGGAACTCAATTTCTTATCAAAAATAAACTGATGTGAAGCATTGTATCCATTGCTTTTAATCCTATTGAGTACATTTTTTCACACCCGAAACGATATCGTTAATATATAATGAAGACTAAATAGATCGGTGGATATGTGATAATTTTAACAAATCAATAGGTAGTACTTTAAAATCTTTTTTTGAAAAAATGATAGATGTAAATTCTTTGAATAATTTTTTCACAATATTACCTTTTACATCGATAGGAATATCTATCGAAGAAAAATAATTGATTGTGGATTCTACATACTACAGGGCGATCTGGTGTATGTTGATTCATTTTAAACAGAAAATGAAAGAAACTGAAAAACTTTTTTTCAGATTTCAATTTAATATTCAACATTGTTTTCACTTATGAACGGTTAGAGATACGTTACTAACCGAAACGTCGCATGAATGCAATTTCTGATTCAAACCCTGTTGTTTTCTAATTTATTTGCAATTTATTTAATTTAATTTTACTTAATTTTTTTTCATTTCTTTGCAATTTATACTATTTCCTCTTATCTTTTTTCACTTTCATTTTATGTTTTCGTTTCAGCTTTCAGGATACTAAATAACAATGTTTTTTCAGTTACTTCAGTTCACTCCGATTAATTTATACAATTCTATAATTAGTCATAGTTTTGTTTCAGAATTTGAACTCAAATTTATAGGCCATGGAAGTCTCACAAACTAGTGAAGAATCTACCTTGCATTACCTTAAAATGGGAATATAAATGGTGATAGCATAGTGTTGTAAAATGAAATGACTTCATATTTAATTTTGTATATGTCTTATAATATTTCACTTTGTTTCATCTCAAAATTTTCCTATAAATACCGATATTTGAAATAAATCCCGTTTTAAAAATAATTAATAAAACGGAAAAATAAATTCCAATAAGTGTATTTATTCTTGAATTTTCAATTAGATCCCACGTAAATATATCCATATCTCATAATTTTCATGGCTCTTATAGTAATCAAGAGTGTGTAATAGGAAAGCATTCAAATGCTGATTTAATTGTATAGTTATTAGTGTTGAATTTTAATTATCACTAAGATTAATAATTGGTTTGAACGAGTCTTTTATAATTAGTATTGTTGGAAAATGGTTTGATGGCTCGTTGATTTCGACTTGTTTAGGGAACAGATTCACCACTTGGATACATTTGATGATGACCAGCAATTCAGTGTGACGTTGAATCTTCATTGAAATATAATATATTAAAATTAAAATGAAACAAGGTAATCACTACAGAGGAAAATGTATATTAGGTATGACAAATACTGTAGACTTACAAAATATTGAAATAACACTTTACAATTCAGTGAAGCATTTTTACATGAAAACCTATTTTATGAATTATTTATAATAATTATGAAGAGTACCTAGCATTAAACATTGATTCAGGCGACTGTTTTTGAGAGCTACAGCAGTTATTTATTTCAAAATATTTGTTTGAGTTCATTGGACAATGTATTATACTTTTATGTTTTATCGGTAAATATATCGCAGTTTTATTTATTAGGTTTGTTATCTCATATATAATCACATTTTTTGAGGGTAGTGAAGAGATGTAACCTGCATAAACATTAAAACTTTCAATCAATCAGAACATAGACAGTTCATCAAATAGATTATACTTTATAAAGTCATTTTATAATTTTGGAGTGTCGGTGATTCAATGAATATAAATTATATTCAGTACAAATCTCTTGAATGCTTGCGTTTCGGATTTATTTCCTCTTTCTTATATTTAATTGTATCAAATTGTATATTGTGTAATGTAATTATTTATTTAACTCCTATTTAACGAGAATTCTGTTCTTCGATCGTATGAGCACCAATTTTTTTACAGGAGAACTGTGATGAAATGTGAATTGTAATGCATGCAATAAACTAAACGATTATTCAATAATTTACATAAAATTTAAACTGTTAAAATGGCTGAGTGTAGGAAAAATTCGATGAAAATCCTCGACATTCATTGAAACGAATAAACACTCCTTAAATCATAAATCGCTTCACATTCACTCTATTAACATTTAGAGATGGAGAATCTGTAGCTTGAAGAATTCGGGGATCAATAACTCTTGAAGGACGAGATCGGCTAATTCGTACAGTTCAATTTGTGTGTCAACATGAGATGAAAGAAAAAACTTTGCATGTTTTTTTGCATCCTGTAAGTTGTAGGTTATTAAAATTCAGTCTCTCCCATTAATTCTCAGAAGTTGGAGAATGTGATGAAATTGTTCTGTTCTTTGTTTGCGCAATAAAAACGAATTGAAATATGAGTGTGTTAAAGAAACTATTGAGAACATTATACGATTCTGTTATTATTATTATTTGGCAATGCTTTTTTCCATTTCATAAGTATGTAGTTGAAGAGGACTGAACTTTTTGTCATTCGAAATAAACTATGTTTCGATGTGAAATTTTGGAGATTCTGCATAAATATATGACCTTGAATGTATATGAGGCCATATGATATATGACTTTATGATGTAAAATATGAAGTGAGAATATTTTTCGTTTTTACAAAACAAAAATAAAGAAAATAAAACAAAATTATAAATTCTTAAAAAGTTGAGACATTTTTTGAGAAAATTGATAAAGTGTAAAATTCAAAAAATCATAACTTCATTTCGTATAAAACATTAAATTAAATGAACAATATAACGAAGATGTTATATTGTTCGTAGGTTGACTTGGAAAGTACGAGTATATCAATTTGAAGTTAATATTACTCTGGTTTGAATATCTCAATAAGCTGCACATAATAAAGACAATCTTTTATATCTTCAGCGAATTTAAAATGATCCTCCTATTTTTGTTATTGATAGCATGACATGATGATATTGTGCCATTTTTCATGATCACTGAGAATGGAACAAAAAATTAAATTATCCTTGTAAATGTATATGTTTCAGATGGAACAGAAGGAGTGAAAATATAAAACAGAAAACTAAAATATAGAAAACATTTAAAAATAGGGTTCAAAATTTTCGAAGATTTTTGAATTTTGTGTCGTATATTTATATAAACTTATATCTGTCACTATTTATAGACTTATGATCTGATATTGAGGCAAACATATGAAATTCCATTCAATATTGTGTATTTCAATGTCATGTAGAATTTCATTTGGATGTGCCAAAATTATTACACTTAATTACTTTCACTACTAGAGCATTTAGAATTTTTGATATCAAATTGTCTTGACTCATAAAATATGAGAAAAACAACTTTTTCATACCGTCACCATTATCAATGAAACAACGAAGAAAATACGCTTTTCGAGTTTTTGTTTTGTTAGTATTTACATTTGAGGTTTTTCTAATTTGACTGTTGAATAATAATATTTATTTTATATCTATTTTTATATTATTATAATGATATCTATTTAGTATTTAATAAGAAATATTATTATTATCATCAATAAGATATTTCTCAATATGTTTACTCTGTATCTGAAAACAAAGCAGATTTTTGAAACCATGAAAAACAAAACATTGGATTCTTGGGTAACATTTATTAACCAAATAGTCAATTGAAAAACAATCAATTAATATTCCTACGAGAACTTGTTGAAATTTTCCAAGCCGTCAGAGTGAAATGTATCAACACATTAACAAACCTGAAAGACAATTCGTATTTTCAGTCAAAACTGTTGATAATTTCTCAAAAAATTTCTATGCGTAGCATGAGTTCCTTATCTAACACTATCTTCATCTCATCATCCTCATTGATCAATACATTCGATCCTGATACCACCTTCAAATTGGCGCATTACTGCACAAGATGCAATCAGATCTGATTAATTAACATCGGCTGTTAAACATTACTTAGAACTTGTCCAACATACTGACCGAGGAGGATGCAACTCGGTTTACCGTCCTCAGAGTGGCCGTTGAATCGGACAGTGGTGGCAGAAGCGCGGTTCCACAAAGTGTGCTTTGACAGCCGAGATCTACGTGTGGTGTTGCCAAAATGATATATATTCTATGGTCGCTAATCTAAGAAGAACGACTGCTGCAAGCTTACGTTTTGCAGTGATTTATTGCAATATATTGATTATTTTTCTGGGCTTGGTATTACATCAGAAATTTTTACATGGAGTAATGGAAGCATTCTGTAGAAAACAATTTTCAGTTCTCAAATTTTGTCTACAAGAATTTCATTTCATTTCAGTTATACCTTCCATACATACGTTCCTTCGAGAACATTTGAATTTCTGATTGTTTTTCAAAATATTTAGACTATTAAATTTTTAGTAGAAAGGAAAAACAACAACGTAATTTTTGGTGGCACACAGTCGTCAGACAGGATAAAAAAAGAAATTTCAATACACGAAATAAATAGAAATCGACTTTTTTTAAGCATAGAATAGTTGAAGCCACCGAAAATTAAAAAGATGTCTTTATCGAAAGTCACGTGTATGGAGTAACATTCAAGATGGAATTAGAACGAACGAAGTTAGAGTTGGAGTACAGAGAACGGAACATGATGCATAGAATGGAGAAGGAAACACCAACCTATCTGCATCAGACTATCCTAGTCCTAGATTGTAGTTGAAGATTATAGACGTATTACTATCATAAACAATTTTAGTAAAGTTTTTGAAATTGTTCTTCATAATATTTTGGATTCACACGTGAGGACCCATTTAACGAATGACCAACACGGCTACACCTCCGGTAGGTCAACAGCTACTAACCTAACGTGTATAACAAAATATATTCCAAATAGTTTTGGCCATTCGTCACAACTAGACGTGATCTATACAGATTTTTATGAAGCATTTGATAGATTAGAACATGGTATTCTTCTCCAGAAACTCAGTCGCTTTGGACTCTCAGATAAACTTGTTATTATTTTTTCAACATACCTAACGCCAAGACAATTATTTGTTCAGTATAACGGTTTCAAGTCACAGAAATTTATTGCCGAGTCGGGGGTTCCACAGGGTTCTGTTTTGGGTCCGCTTCTTTTCAATATTTTTGTGAACGACATTTCTTCCAACCAGAACTGTAATTTTTTTCTATATGCGGACGATTGAAAGATATTTCGCGAAATTTCAGCAGTAAGTGATTGCCACATTCTTAAAGACGATATCTCAAATTTGAATCAGTGGTGTGAAAGAAATCTACTGACACTGAATATTTCTAAATACAACATAATGTCTTTTTCTCGTAAGAAAAAGTATAGTTCATTTCGATTACAATGTGAATAGTAATAACATCAACAGATCCGAATTCAGAGATTTAGAAGTAACTTTCGACACAAAATTACCTTTTGTTACTCACATTAATGATATTGTTTCAAGTTGTTACAGAACATTAGGTTTTGTAATAAGAAATTCCGAATGGCTCTCTCAATCTGAATCAACTATGCTCCTATACAATACCGTAATACGTTCAAAACTAGAATATGCTAGTGTCGTTTGGAATCCAGGATACTTGTGTAATATAAGGAATCTTGAATCTGTGCAAAGACGATTTTTGAAATATTTATGGTTTGCTCCAACGGTGTGTATTCAGAACGAGGTATGAATCATGAGTTACTTATTACATGATTTAATGTTTCATCACTTGAAACACGTAGGAAATATTTGGGAATAATGTTCCTATACAAGCTGCTAAGGTTTTCCATTTTGTATCCACCTCTGGCTCGTACTGATGTTCTGGCTTTTTCACAACTTCATAAAATGTGACTTTGAGCCTTTGATAACATTATTAATATTATTTCTAGCTTTGTTTTTTTTCATAAGTTGTGAACTATATTGTATTTGCCCTCTCAGTAACTGGTCCAAGCTGTTGAGTGGTGTATGTGTAAATAAATAAATAAATGAATATTACTGAACAAAATTTAAGTCCTAAGCGCCCTTGTGCCTAGACGTAATAACTAACACTTAAGTCTCGGGTTTTATAGGTAATATTCGTCTACTCAATTGGTTTCAACATTGGTTCTTCAAATATTCCTTATGCGTGCGAGTTATGCGTAATATGACGAAAAACGCAGAACAGCAAAACAGTACACTATTCGGAGTAATATTACTCTGAGGTGATACTGTGATGGTGAGGTGATTTCTCGCTTAATGCGTGATGTAGCATCCCACTGCAAGGTGATATTACCAGCATCACTTACTCATAATGTTTTAAGTGTCATAAATAAACTTTTTCACATTAAAATGAGCCTGTGAAAAACATTGAATATATATATATATATATATATATATATATATATATATATATATATATATATATATATATATACATATAGGTAGAACTTGAAACATTTGGCAACAGTGTTTTCTGCAATAGGCGAGCAGTTTCAGGAGCGCGGCTTCACAAAGCTCTCAGTGACAGCCAGCGCTGCGGAATGCTGCGGCCGCCCGTCTAACTTATGCCTGTCACGTGCTAGCACCACTATCTCGATACTGGTCACCAGTTGAGAGGTGCGGTCGTTATGCGTATCCTTTCCAATTCCTTTAATTGCAATAATGTGTCTTATTAAATGTTTCCAGCGGTTTCCGGCACACCGCCGCAGATATTTATGGCTATCGACGTCGATCGTGTGACAAAATTATCGCGAAACATGGACTCGAAACAGCGTTTCGCGATTGGTAAAAAGCTGGAGCGGTCCGCTAGCTACTTATTGGTACGCTTTCTGTCGCGGACTGACTGACCCTGTTGTGACTACATCAAAATGTGATTAAAACGAAACGCTTTCCATTTGAGAAGTTCGAAAGTATTCGTACATTGTAGTGTACGATTTTGGAGTGAAAATTGTAGATTTGTAAGTTGTATAATGGAGGGAATTTCAAACTACTCCGAAGTGGAGTAGTTTATAAAGTATAAAAGACATTTCATCTGCCATGAAAATATGTGGATTTGTTATACGAACATCAGCATTTATAGGACTGTTTAATGCCATAATCTGAGGCCAGTTGGAGTATGGATCAAATCATTATTGTCGTCAAGAAACTCTTTAAAAAACTTACGTCTGGTCCTGATGAAATACCAAGTTTCATTGTGAAAGATTGTATTTTTGCACTTTTGGATCCATTAACACATATATTTAATCTCATAATAAGCAAAACCACTTAAAATATGGAAATCGGCCAATATTGTACCTGTCTTGAAAAAAGGTGATCCTTCTGTTGTAAATAACTATAAGTCAATATCCATCTTATCAAATTTTCTGAACTTTTTGAAATTTCATCAAGCATCAAAACAGCATCAAGATTGAGCAACATGGATTCATATTAATGAGATCTTGCTCAAACAATCTAATGGTGCTTTGTCAGTTTTTTGAGTACCCGACTCCACCAGTCAAGGTGATGTGATTTACACAGATTTTCAGAACTCCTTTGATTAAGTTGCTCATGTGCTCCTCTTGCAGAAATTATGCAACAAATGTGGTTTCTCTGTTAGTCTGACCAACCTTTTTCCTTCTTATCTGGTTGAACGGAGTCAGTGTGTACAGCTAGAGGGTATACGGTCGTCTGAGTTCATAACTACCTCTGTAATACCTCAGGGGTCTAATCTTGGCTCACAGTTATTCATTCGTTTCGTAAATGATCTGATGGATGATATATACTCTCTACATTTTAAATTCGCGGACGATTTGAAATTATAACATGAAATTAGATCACAGGACAACTGTCTTCAACTTCAGCTCGCGCTGGACCATGTTGCCAGTTGGTGTCAGGATAATTATTTGAGTTTGAATGTGTCAAAGTGTAATTTTGTCTCTTTTACTAAGGAAAAAAATCGAATTGAACGTGATTATAGCGTCGGTGGACAGGTTCTTTCTAGTTCAAGGTGATTTCTAGTTCATGGCAAGTCTTCGATCAGGAACTTTCCTTCATTCCACACATCACCCAACTTTTTTCATCTGTGTTGAATATATATAGATTCATTAAAGGCAATCTCAAAAACTTCAATAATTCCTGAACATTTATAGGACTATTTAATGCCCTAATCAGTAGCAAGTTGGAGTATGACAGCATGATGCGGCATCCTATTTACACTTGCCATCAACGCTGTCTTGAGGGGATTCAGAGAAGATTCTTGAAATTCTCAGTTTGGAG
Organism: Henosepilachna vigintioctopunctata; assembly: GCA_030704895.1. Classification (NCBI taxonomy): domain Eukaryota; kingdom Metazoa; phylum Arthropoda; class Insecta; order Coleoptera; family Coccinellidae; genus Henosepilachna; species Henosepilachna vigintioctopunctata. The sequence goes on along the minus strand of JARQZJ010000132.1, from coordinate 1,532,187 downwards.
GGTGGATAAAGTTTATCCATAGATGTGTCAATCATTATTCAGTCGATCTAAGGAAACAAAATGACAATGATACATTTTTAAATTTAACAAGAATAATGGCGAATGCGCTAGTATCTATATATTCTGATACACAAAAGATTTCAAACAATTATTTACTGAACAAATTCTGCAGAAAATACATTATTGAGATTCCCAAAGTTTTTCTCAGGTAGACCAATTCGATAAGTATTAGCGAAAATTTTGGCAGGTCGAAAAAAACTGAATGAATTCAAAACGATAACGACGTTAGTTTTCGGTTTTAATTATATATAACCATTTCTTATTTTTGTTATTGAGAAACAAAATTCAATGAAAATAAGAATCTTGGATTATATATTCATAGAAAAAAATAAAATCCATCTTATCACGACAAATACATACGACAAAATATTTATTTATCTGTTAAAACAATCATTATAAAATCATCAAATCATATGAAACTCGAACTGAAGTTACAATTATAATTATTGAAGTTATAATTATAAATATAAATTCACAACCATTGCAGCAATAATTACCAACTTACAGTATTCATTAACACTAATAGCAATAAAGTGAATATGAAAATTTCAAATGTATATTTTAATTTGTGTTGTGCGACTTGTGTGTTAATATTATTGAACTATGTTTGTCCGCTGAATGTATTGTTAATACTCTTTGTAGGTAAATGATTAGCACTGAATTTAAATGTTGATTTCAATTTATCTATGATCATAATTGAAGAATTTTTGTCACAAATATATTTTCCACTTTTCATCAATACTAACACTAGAGGTTGAAGTTGAAGTTATAATTATTATTATTTTTATGAAGTTCTGTAAGAATTTCTTAGAAATATTGAAGTATCGTATTGTGTTTTATTCATATATAAGCGAAGATAACATAAATATGTAATTTTTATGATGGGTGTTGAGGTCGATGTGATGTATTTTTTGATCGTGTGCCAGTGATTTTGACATGCCACTCAGAACAGCTCTGTCCTCATATGACTTTGTAATATTTAATATTTTAATTCTTGTTTCGTTTCATTTGGATAGTTTATATTACAATTGCAATTGGTTTTGAGTTTATTTTCGCTGATTTCATCAACTATTTTTCATTAACTTCTGTTAACTACATGTGACTTTGTAATAGATATTATTTTATTTTTATTTTGTTGTATTTATTTATTGACTATTACTATTTTAATTGATTTTAATTGAATTTTTGGTTATATATATTCGCTTATATTCTTTTTCGTATTTTGCTTTAATTTTTTATTATTTGTGTAAAATTTGTTATTTTTTCCCTGTAATGGGATGTATATCTGTTGGGTATAAATGTATTATTATTTTCATTTAATTTACTATTTACGTGCTCATTCATTTGAATAAAAATATCATATATTGTATCTATATCGCGGCGGGATTCCACCCTTGTATTGCACTTTGGTGATCCCGTGGTTAAGAAAAAAATTTTTAAATATTTTTCTTATGAAAACAAATTGAATACATATGGTGAAAATGAAAATAAGCCTATGTAAGAAACATTCTATACAAACTCAATAAATTTTTCATTGCATTTTATTTTCAATGATCAGCTTTTCGTTTATTTTTTTTTACATCACTGAAATTCAATCCCCATGTTTTGTAAAAACTCCAATACTCCGCATCCTCTACACAACAAGTCTACATGAAAATTATAAGCTATAGACTTACATCTTACCTCATTAATTAATATAATTCTGTCTGAATATAATTTGCGGTAAAATATTATAATCAAAGATCATAATCAACTCGGTAATAACATGCTTGTAGAGCCATTAAATTTCATAAGTAAGTACGATATCTTGATGCACGACATTAAATCATCCAAGAATGATGGCCGAGTATCTGGACATCCTTGAGATGCATCTTCAAGTCAGAGGTTTGAGGAATATTGAAAATATTGGGGTTAGCCTAATATGTTTATCGAAACAAGGCATCTTCAGGTTAGTTTGAGGATGGGTCAATTTGTGCTAGCGCCACTGGAGTAATTAAATTAAGATATACATCAAGTTACAGGGAGAAATCCTGTTCGTCAATCTTTATTGACTTCATCAGGAGAACCTAAAATAACATTAAAAGAAGGACAAAATTAAACGATATTACACAATAATAATAAATTGTACTCACAAAACATAAATATAAAAGAATATGTTCTTAGGAAACTGACATAAATTCCAACGTTTTCGATAGACAAACTGAAGACTCCAACATTAATGTCGAATTCAAGAAAATTTCTTTTATAGATAAAATCTTTCAACAAATGATTTTCACTTTTGAAAATTTTCCACATTTAAAATTCGCGAAGTACAATATCCTAAGTAATTCTGATCTTTTCTACAAACACCCCTAGTATACAACAGTAACGTCATTCACGAACTTCCTTGCAAAGAATGCCACAAATGTTATGAGAAATTGAAAAAAAAACAAATGAACAAATGAAAAAGAAATGTTAGAGAAGATTATTCTTCAAAATGTATCATATAAACAAAGAAAAACATGTGTATTACTTTGATTATAAACTAAAATTCACATTGAAATTTTGATTTACACTTCATTAACAACATTACATATATTACTCATGTGCAGAATAGTATTCTGTAAGCATTTGAAGAAGTCGCTTGTAACGGCGAAACGCGTCATGCTATGTTGTCAATAAAGTGAAAATCAAAAGTTCAAGTGTTTGAATTTTTGGTTTATATTCAACAATAATGGATTTATATCAAGTAAAAGCTAACCCTATTAAATATGTGCATTACAAATAGAATACGGGACAATTGAGTAACACACACACACACACACATATATATATATATATATATATATATATATATATATATATATATAGAACTAGAAAATATTTAATAGTGTTGGCGTTTACTTGATGTAAATCCATTATAATTGAATATAACTTAAATTCAAACACTTGAACTTATGATTTACACTTTATTGACTACATTGCATGACGCGTTTCGTCGTTACAAACGACTTTTGATACGAATTTCAAAATTCTACACAATATAGAGAGAAGTAGTCAATTAGATTATTGGGAGGTAGTGGAAATAAATCGGCTTAAAAATTCTGGAAACTTGCTCAATGGACAGATAGAATTAAACAATTCACCCTTGTTAAACCTTTTCAGGTAATAGAAATTATTCTCAGAATGGAATATCTTAGGTAAAACCAAAACCATTGAACACCAAAATTCCCTGATACATATACCTGTATTTTTCAAAATGTTGTTCTAATTCTGTAAGCATCGAAGAAGTCGTTTGTAACGACGAAACGCGTCATGCAATGTAGTCAATAAAGTGTAAATCATAAGTTCAAGTGTTTGAATTTAAGTTATATTCAGAACTAGAAAAGATCATTAGGGAATGGGAACTTCGCGTGAAGGGCATACAAGTGGCTATCAAAGAAGAAAATAGAATAAATGTCAAATGTCTCGCCTTTGCAGACGATATTGCTATCATCACAGACAACAGAACTGAAGCCATTCTCGCCGTGGAAGAACTACATGAAATTGTGCAGAAAACCGGGTTACAAATTTCTTATGATAAAACCAAATACATGGAAAGAAAACCAAAAAATAAATCTTCTCTTATGACAAAACATGGTGAAATTCCGCAAGTAGGCCATTTTAAATACCTCGGGGAAGTTATACAGTCCTCAGGTTTGAACCGAATCGCTAATGAACAGAGAATAACCAAGCTCCAAAGAGTAACATGGGCTCACTATAACAAAAAGTGCATTTCGAGAGGCGCCAAATTGAGGCATTGTAACACAACGATTCTTCCAGAAGCAATCTACGCAGCTGAAACAATGGTTATTGGCGGCCATTCAAGAATTAGAGAAATAGAAAAACAAGAACGAAAAATTCTCAGAAAGATTTACGAGCCAATCAATAGAAACGGTATTTGGATGAAAAGAACTCAAAATGAACTGTATCAAAAGACAAATACGATAACGGAAGAAATCAGAAAACGATGAGCAAAGTTCTATGCACATGTCTAGAGAATGAAACAGTCCAGAATACCGAAGAAACTACTCAATATAATTATGAATAGTAAATGCGGAACAGAGTGGCTAAAAGAGGTCCAAAAGGATCTACAACAGATCCATATAAAAAATCTCGAAGATCGCACTGAATGTCGCTATAAAATCGCACATGTAAAGTTTGAGCAAAAATTAAATCGTCAACCTGGAGTAAAGTGGTCAGATGAACGGAAGAAAGAGCATTGAGAGAGGATGAAGCGTTTTTGGGAGGCAAAAAAGATGAAAAAAAATTCCTTATGATTGCGAATTCAAGTTCAGCCGCTCTCCTCATGGGGAACAATCGAAATAATAATGATAATATATCAGAACTAATTCATAACTGATTCGGGATTGCTTTAATACGCATGCTCGGTTATGAACTGGTTCGGAATTATTTCGACCCGCGAACGATTTTAGAACTAGTTTAGGGAATTTTCAAATCACGGTTGTTCTCATCGAATAATATGCGGTATACTCACAGAACATACCAAATCAAGGGTATGTTCTGTGCGTATACCGCTTGCAATTGTCATTTTAATCAAAGAACAATACAATAACACATTATTCTATGGAAGTCGACTTATAAGTAAGAAACCAATTTCCAATTTATTTATTTTCGAAAGCACAAGATAGCAAGATACGTTTAGTTATTTAGTCATAGTAAGATTTCAGAAATGTCCCAAAAACCAGAAGATAGTTATAAATGTACCCACCAAATCACTCTTCTTCTCTTGGAATTGTATCAAAAATACAGGGACCATGTCGGATCGATGCAATTAAAAAACTTCCAGAGAATGTTTGAAGAAATTGCAAAAGAAATGGTAACTCCAGCCAAATGATATACAGGATACTCAAGTGAACGAACTGTTTCGTTTCGTTACCATGTGGCATGTATAAACAAATCATAGAAATAATTTTCTATGATACCAATTGCCAAACTATCGTGAATGCGCAAGTCCCGACCTTACAATTCTAGATTGAACCTTCGAACCGGTAGAACCAATTCTGAATCGATTCCGAACCAGTCCCAATTTATCCGTGAACACAGAACTGTAACTGAAAGTTCGAAGTAATCTTTCATGCTGAATGAAAGATCATGGAAATATAAAATAAATGATAGGAGGAATTGAAATGAAATCAATGAAACTTATCCTTTGATCTGTACCATTAAAAATTATTACTAACAAATTATATTAAGTGATACAAAAATAATAGCTTTTCGTTTAAATTGATTGAATTGAATGATACTTAAGCATCGAATTCAATGGAAAAATGTTCCGACTTCTTCCTCCAAAAGTAACCAGGTTATTAACCTGTCAAAATATTCATAGATGAGAATAGCAAACTTTGTTTTCCATCAATCATAGAAGTTAATTACCTGAAAAATGATTACTTCATGTTAGATATTCATCACTTCGATTCATTATATCAATGGAATAAGTTCCACAATAATATTTCTATGATTGATAGATTAATAATCGCGATTTTATCAATCAACATAATCGAAAAGTAAATAAATATTCGTTCAAAACACAATACGTTTTTATGGCAATTATACTAATTTCAAAGCAGATAATAGATATTGTTACTATATTCATTGTATATTCGAAACTGTTCAGATATTTTTTTCATTTATTTTCTTGATGTGTTGTTTGGAATTGTTTTTTTTGCGATTTTCATAAGAGTGGAGAATTTCAAAAGAATTCAAAGTGTCGAGAAAGGATATTTATTTGTTACTCCGTCACACATAACAGCTGATATAGATGACATTTGGACAGATACAGATTGCAGTTTTGAAATGAACGAAATTTGCTTTGTCGAAGTGTTTTTCGGAGATATATAGACACATAATAGGTTTTTATAAAATATAAAAACCTTTCTTAAAAATCCTGCTTAAGTATAAACAAGATAAAGGGTCGTTATTATATGTTTTCACAGTGTTACGATTTTTTTTGAAGTGGCACACTTCCTTTTGAAGTGGTAGTTTAAAGTTCATAAAAGCGTAGATAATTCGAAATTCAGGAAAAGTTTCGGTTCCATTGAAGAGGTATAGGTAGTTATACTTTTTTTTCATAGAGCAAGGGTTATTGTTTCAACAGTATTCATTTATTTTCACGCAGAACTTGAGGAATAGAGAAGAATAAAAATTTTGAATTCCGAAAAATTTTCGTTTCATTGATAAAAGTTTCCACAGGTTGATACAGAGGATGAAATCGACACAGATAGATTACAGTCTGAAACAGCATATAGGCTAGGAACTTTTCAGCACAGAGAAAAGAGTTTTTCTCTTGGGATAAAAAATCCAAGAATGCAAAACACAGATTCTGAATCACTTTCAAAATAATGTTAAGAATGTTGGATATTATACTCTACAGGGGGTGGTTGCTCACCGGTTCATGTTTGACCATCAAGAAATCTTAACAAACTATAATGAGAAGAAAAATATTTCGTTCAAATTGAATTACACTTCCTTTTTCTGAGCTGAACAAGAAATGAATTTTCATCTTAATCGTTCTGAAATTTCCAGTTCAGAACGATTTGAAACGTTATTCATTATAGAACAACGTCCAGTTTTTCTGATGACATGCACAACGTGATCAAAAAAAGATTAAAAAAACAGAAACTAAATTTTATTGAATGAATCAACTACTAGATTTTCCGACCATTTCTTAGAATTTAATCATTTTCTGGATTCTAAAACTATCAGCCAACTGGAAGCCAACTATAACATTCAGATACTAAGGGCAAAATATTAGATACCCTTGAAGTCATAGAAATATCGGACAACATGAAGAAGAATTTACCTCTTTGCAACGATCAATTAGATTTTTCCATGAGACCGATTTAAATTCTGCGATGTATGAGTAGAAATCGAACATTTTGAAATTTAGTTGATATTGTTATTACTCCTGATAATCGGCTAACCACCGTAAATATATGTAGGGTTGTTAATATACTTGAGAAAAATGTTTTTTGAAAATTTGATTCATTATTTTATCAAATTCTCACCAAATGATAAATGAAACTTTCGTGTTATTTTTCTGAAAGTTTCATGAGCGTTCACGTGTTGCTTGAGAAACTGTCGATTTTTTCTGAAATGTCAATCAAAATCAGCATTGCTATCCATGAAATATATCAGAATTGTTTACTGAGAACTCATTATTTCACACAATGTATCGTATAATAAAAAAAAAATTTCCACAAATGTTTCCGATATACTTCACATATGTTTCGAGCTGATTAATCATGCAAATTTTCATGCAACTCTGTACTAGATCATCTTCTTTTAAGTCTTGATAATTTATTTGTAGGCCGAAACATATATCTTGTGTGATTTATTATATATAAATATAGAAAAATTCATTTTAATAAAGTTTTGTGTGCACTAAATTAAAATTAACACACTTGGCTTAAGTTTCACTAAATATATTAAAAAACTCTACATATGTTTCGGATTGTTAACCCATTATCAAGAGTATACAATATTACTCTTGATAATGGGTTATCCCAATGAATTATATGTTGAGTTTTTAATATATTTAGTGAAACTTAAGCGAAGTGTGTTCGTTTTAATTTATTGTTTTTAACATAATGTTTCACCAAGAGTTAAGCGGAAACTTCATGTCATCTAAGTTTTGAGTAGTTGTAAATATACTGATTTAATTTCAGTAATTGATTCAGTAATGGGAGTTGAATAATGCCGTTGTCAATCTGTAGAGATTTCGGAAAATTCTATAACATGTTCGTTCTATACTTCCCTTCGGATAATCCCTGTGCAATATAAAAGGCTGAAAGGCAAATAGAAAAAACAAAAATTTCAAAAATTATGTTATTCAACTTGTATACGTAAGTGCTTCATACATTATTTCAACACATTCTTTGGATTTCATCCACTTTAACCTTAATAGATACGATATCTACTACTAGATCAATACGTGCCTACGTGATTTTGTGAAATGGTTTTTCCCATGTTAGTGTTTTTCTATGAAACCTGCCGAACTTGCCGTCAGACGAAAAAACTTTTCATTGATATCGCATATCTGATTAAAAATGCAAACAATAATTTTATTTCGATACATAATATAATTTATAGTACCATTTTCATGATGGAATTAATGCAATGAAATTTTTTTCGAAAAACAGTAGCTACTTAAAATACTTCACTTGAAATATAAGCCTGAGTGTAATCAATTAGGGAACCTGTGGAACATCCTGGACAATAACGTTTAATATTGGAAGGAAACGGTCTTGGCTTATTGTGCCACTGTACTGAAAACTTGTTCAACAAAAATACATAGTTCATATGTTAAGAGTTAAACTAATCATACAGACAACTTGCCGAAGAAAATTACAAGCTATTTTGATATAACGAATTTTTCCAAATTTTCTTAATTTTTTTCAAGATTGTCAGCTCTGTACACAACCCATCCTTTGATATCTACAATTGATAAGCTCATATACATACGAAAGTGTTGATGTTTACTCAAGAATCAAGCCCCGATTTTTATACGGCCATTTAAGAAAGTAAAGTACACATTTTAACTATCATTCGACGTGGCTATTAAGCAACTAAAATATTGCGTTTTTCGTGAAATAAAGGACAGAATAAATATTGACAGGTTGAGAATAATAAATCCTGTGCTACTGGGCAAACTTAATTTCCCTTTTTCTCGAATGTGTACCAGAACAAGCCAGACTTTTTACCTTAAGAACCCACAGAACCAATCTTATTTCGCAATCACCGCTTAGTTTTTCATATTCGATTGCAACAAAGTACCAACCTGGTGTAATTTACACTGAATTTGTTGGTTTCCATCATTCATAAATATTTTAACCCTAATCATTGAAGTATTGTGATTATTTTTCGATTTGAGTTCTGAAATAGATTTGTTTTCTTGTTTATTAATTATTTAGGGATTCAGTCAATTGATTGCATATTTAGATACTGATATTGTAGATTTTTATTTTAAATATCGTATATTCAGATTTTTCACTAAAGCTTGTGTTTCATATTCTTTCTATTTATTATGTATTTTCCTCTAATTGGGCAGTTACCTGTTGGAAATAAATGCTTCATCTCTTTATTAATATAAATATCTTCCCTGAGTACTCCAAAAATTGTTAACTTCACTCGACATATATTTTAGACTTTAAAAGCATTGTCAACTATTCCGACAATTGATTTTACAGCTGACAGATTATCCACTGCTTTACAAAATATGCCTCATAGATTACCTAAACTCAATTATAAGTTAATTAAAGATAATTGTGAATGGTACATATTATGACATAAACGATAAATATAGATTGAATAAAAATTCAACTGATAAAATTCAATATATACATACATTGAAGGACAGACAAAAACAAAACAGAGAAAAATAAAAACAAACTTAATCAAGAAACGCTTGAATAGTTGAACAATTCATCTGATAAAAAACAATAACTACAAAAAATATAATATAAACAATTATCTTATCTATTTAATGATATGGAAAATGCTTGAATCGGCGATTCTTTAATGTAATGCAATATCTTCCTTCATTGCATAACTTTAGTGAAATATCTTTATTGCAGATTCGACAATTTATCACTCAATAATAATTATCCGACTGAATAGCGAACAAGACCAACTGTAGTGAAAATTAAAAATTGCCGGAATTCATGAGAAAAAATTCACCTAAAACTAATTCATTATGAAGGAATGTATCAGCATAGTGTGTAATGATTTCACTGCGCAACAATGAAATTGTTTCTGTCTCAAAATTACTCATATGACTCATGAAACATAAGTCTTACTTTTGAAAATGGAGTGAATGTTTTCCGGGTGAAAAAAACACCCAGAAAACATTGTCAAGTAATTATTCATTATAAATTTTGGGAAACCTAGCCAAGTATTTTTCATTTAATGTAATAATCTGAAGGGTGTTACTTGTATAACCAAAGCCCTGAAGTTAATCACCATCTACTTCCTTTTTCTGCAAGTTCTGTTGAGATCTTTTAACACTCATCTTCTTCCTCTCCTGATAGGAATGCTTGAATATATTGATGACATAATCTGATGATTTTTCATCTAAAAATTGTAGATTGAAGAGTTCCACCATTAGAGGACAAAAAAAATGAGTACCAATAGATAAATTTCAGTTCAGACTTTAAGGTCCAACATACTGTTTGTCATAGACTTAATTTCTGAGTGCTTTTGCAACAAACTTTTAAAATCAATTCGAAAGACACAAGAACAAATTATATATATTGAGTATCTATTGGCAAAATCTCTAGCATCTACATCTTGGCCCTGCATAGAATCGAAATATTGCTCCATATGACACGTAATATCTTTCATGACAGTCACCATTTTTCTCTTTTTTCCACTAGTATATATTGGAGACATTTTTTGTCAAAGAAATTTCCATTGCTCTCCGCTCATTATAAATAAAGCGTTAGCTGCCATCGGATCAATTTTATCGTTGTATATAATAGTCGATTTTGAATAATCTTTGATTAAAATTCGTTTCATTATTTCTTTGCTACATATTGCACCCGTATACATAAATTTTCAAAATCAGATTAAAGTTTCGCTTTCGGATGAAAACGGATGAAATTGCATACATTTTACATCTTGTACAATATGCAACTCTCGGTTTTACTCCGATACAAGATTGCAGTTGTTATATATTTACCGTTTCTAAATTTCCTATACTAACCAGACCCTATTCGTAGATAGAACAAATAGAGCATTGTAGATAACAATTACCCATTTAATTAACCAAAGACATAGAGATACCAATCTTCCGAACAATGTAGATATTTCACTGTTGCTTAGTTATGGTAATGCACGTTGGACTTGGTTCTTCTTTTCGTATGTTTTATATAGAAGGCATGTGATTTGTTATGGTCAGAAGCCGGAAAATGACCAATTTATTAATATCTAGAAGTAAGTTAATGGAAAGATGTGAGAACAGTTTATGTCTTCTTTATTTCGCAAGGAAGTACAAGTGCACGAGGTTTATGTTCTATGAAATCGATGCATAAGAGGATAACGTTAACAATCAGTTGCACTATGTCCGTTTATAGTCGTCCGATGCATTTTCAACAGGAAATTAGTTTTAATTATAATTCAGGAATGATTAAATGATTCGTGACGAAACTTTTATTGGTATGAAGTTATATTTCATGTTAATAACTAATTTTTCCATAATAAGTTTTTTTTTAATTCGAAATTATGGACTTGTATAAAAACATTAGCGAACAGAAAATCAAAATTGAACCTATTTAATACAGGAATATTGTCATGGCATATTTTCTTCGAACACACACATGAATTAAGCCTCGGTTAAGATAAAGTTGAGAAAACGAAGGAATGGTTATGCACAGTTAAATCTACGAAACGTTATAATTCCAAACCTAAAGAACATGTTAAAATATTAATTTATATATCTCCAAGCTATTGAGGGATAGTAAGAAGGCTAAATTGAAGGGTTAATGCAACAATTGAGAACGATTTGATCAGGAGTACCTATTTCTCCATACTGACAAAATGGATCTCGATTAGCACCTATTAAGTTCAAATATTTAGGACACTTAACATGCCCACTTCTTAATCGGCAAATAGAAGAAATGAAAACTTGGCTATAATCAGTGTTTTTAAACTAACAGCAGATAATGGTTTATGATGAATACTCAAATATGATTTACGATTTGAATTTTTTGAATATTTTTCTTGTCAATTATTTATTCATTCCTTTTTTTTAACATTATACAAATCTGACGCCATGCATTTGTGTGTTCCATTCACCTTTTCATTCACAGCAGTTTTCGTTAATGAATCAACTATTTCATTAGATGTAATTTCGACATGTTCCTTTAGCTACAGAAATTGTACCAATATTCCTTTACTCTCCAGAAAATATTTTTCGGCTGTTTTATTAGCCCTTGAATATGTTTTTGAATTCTATACTGTCATTAATGAAATTAATTCCTTTTTATCTCTTATTGCTCTTTAAGTCAATAATTAAGCCATACTTCAAATATTGATCCACCCTGTTTTCCAGATTGAGCAAAGAAGAAACTCAGCAACAAAAGTTACAGAATAAAGCTATGTTAACAATTTCGAAATGTAATAAATATACTCCAATCGAAAACATGTTGAAATTTCTTAGAACTGATGAACAGTTATAAAAAAAGACATGATTTATTAGCTTAAAGCTGTAAATAACAGAAAAATACGAATATAAACAATAACAAAAAATACCCATAGTCAACATATACGAATATACAATATTGCAAATATTTAAGAATTATTAGTTACTACTTCTCCTTTTCGAGTAAATACAAACGTGCATCCCTCTTGAACTGTTTCAATAATCTGCTCTCCTGGATTGTTGCTGGAATTGAGTTATACAAACGAATATCCTCGTAAAATAGTGAGTTCCTTGAACTGCATTCAGACACACTACCTAAGTAAAAGCCTATACTTTGTCTTGTATAATAATTATGTATCTCTGATATTTGTGTAGTTTTGCAAAGGAGATAGTTTGGTAGAACCATCGATTTAATTTTTAAAATGAATATTAGAACTTTTATTTCGTATATTTCCCTCACATTGAGCCATTCTAAGCATTCGAGCACACCAAAAATACTGGTATACCTACTGCATTTCAATATTATTCTTATACTTCTATTTTTCAATTTTTGTAGTCTCCGAAAACTGAAATTATTGAGATTCTCGGAACAAAGTAAATACAAAATGGTGGGATAGTAAAGAAAATGGAGCATAATGATACTTTTATATTATCAATTTGTAAAGTTTTAAATTGAAAATCAGGAATTCAAGTGTCTCCTTCAGATGCGTAAAACCTCTCGTTAATTTTCATTGGATGTTTTAATTTTTCAAAACTTTCACAAATTTAAATTGCCCGCAATGCTATTGGTACTGTATTTTGGTGGTTATTACTAAGTGTTGATGAAACCAAAATTTCTCTTGATCTGAAGAAGAGACTGGTATCATAAAGAACACTCGTGATACGGCTTGAGCCATCTTTGAATGAAACCTCGTATAAATAGCCAGATCAGGTAGGTGTGCATAATACAAAAAGCCCATAGTACACTTAACTTTTACGAGAAACTCAAAGTCATGACGTATAGTCTCCGTGCAAGACGTGGGTGGCTTACCAGGCCCCAGCATCAAATTGATTATATATTTGCTTACATGATTATAGTTATTAGAGAAAACATTATCCTCTAGAAGGAGTGGTTGGATATTCTTTCACTATTCTGTAACAATCGCAATCGATTGTTGAATTGTTGTGTTAAATCGTTGTTAATTCATTCAAGTTATTAGCTTGTAAATGATGTGACATAGTGCGAAAAATTTAACAAGGCATCCATTCATATTTTCCTAGGTAGTTTATTGCATAAATGATACCATTTCAATTCACTCTAAGATAAGAACAACAATTGGACAGAAATAAAATTTTTCAATGTATAAACTTAGGCTTGCCAGTGGTCAAAATTCCACCACAAATCATATCATATCATATCATCAAGGTTGTATCAACTTCAGTGTATGTTTTCGAGCAAGTTCTACTCCAGCTGTGAAAATACCAATAGATATTTCTACAATTGGTATTGTAAAAATACCTATTCAAACAAAAACTATTTCAAAGTTTCATTTTTGTTCTCTTCATTACATAATCACTCATTTCACATAAATAAAACTAAGAAGTTTCCTGATTTTCAGTATAATTCAAAAACATGACAATATTGTTTCGTCAACACAGTGGCTTCATCAGATGTTGATGGTTTAGTTTCTGATCAACATCTGATGAAGCCACTGTATGGCGAAACAATATTGTCATGTTTTTGAATTAATTATAGTGAAAATCAGAAAACTACTTACTTTTATTTGAATGATGTATTTAGATTTTCATCAAGTATCGGCTCAATCGATTAATGATTTGTTCTCTTCGGTAATAATCAATTGAATCACAGAAAATATGACCACTAGAGCTTATAGACAACAATTAACCAACAGTTTGAACAAAGCGTAAGTATGGTGTGTATTTGTTCATGGTGTGTTACACGAGCAGTAGTGTGTATAGTGTATATTTTCGAAACATTAATGTAATTCGAGAGAATTTTATATGAGATATATTATCATGTACTTCATTGTTGTACAGTCTTTAACTGTGTCAAATTTCACATCCATAAAATAACTCACAGGATAATTCATACGATAACTCAAATAACATTCAATAAATCAATTAAATTTCCACAGAAACATTTTTATGAAGTTCTGCTTTTGTCAGACTTTATGGCTAATATTCCAATATTTGCTCGTTGAAATTCTGAAAATGCTCAAAAAAGCGCTGTGTTAGCAGAGAATCACTTGAGAAAAGATTTTATATTGTAACGCTTAATGAGAATAAAGATTATCTTCATTTTTATAATTCAAAATACTTTCGCTAAATTTTACAAAGTGGCAAAGGTGATCAACATTTCGCAGTAGTTACAATACAACTGAGTTGTATCAACACACTCACACATTTAAGACAACTCAGTTGTATTGAGCATGTGATTTAACACTACTCAATTGTGATATCTCCTAACAATGAATATAAATAGCTCGACATGTCAACTATATTTAATCTAGTGATTTCATTTTGAATTTCAAAATACTTTTTTTTACTCACAACACTTTCCCTAAATTGCACAAACTGGTGAAGATGATCAAGAGTTAAATACAACTGAGTTGTACTAACGCACTCACACATTTAATACATCTCAGTTGTATTAAACCTGTGAATAGTTTGCAAATTTGATACAACTCACTTGGATACAACTTGATACATGCATTGGATACAACTCAGTTGTATTAAAGTTGTAACTATTAATATAGGTAGCCGACAAGTCGCATATGAATGATTTTGTGAATTCATTTTTAATTTCAAAATAAAATATTCGTAATTTGAAACACTTCTGCTACATTCCATAAACTGAAGAAGACGATCAACAGTTTAATACAACAACAAAAATTTAAATCAATTTCTTGGCACAATGTTTCACAAATATATCGAATTATTAAATAATATTACAACGTTGTGCAGACATATTTCGAGCGGTTAGCTCATTATCAAAACTCTTTTGATTATAATATTACCTTTTTCGATATATTTGTGACACATTGAGCCAAAAGTTTGATTCTAAATTTTATTCAATCATGTTTCACCAAGATGTAAGCAAGAATTCAATCTCAGTTTGATACAACTGTGTTATATTAACGCACTCATAGATTGGATACAACTCAGTTGTATTAAAAGTGTGAATTGAATAGAAATCAGTTGCATGAAGCGTACGAATTCAATACAGCTCACTTATATTGATCCTGTGAATTTAACGCAACTCAATTGTAATAAACTCATAATGATGAATGGGCAAAAGTTTCCGGAGATGTCGTATATAGATAATTTTGTGCTGTTTACTATTTCAAATTTCAGAATTCATTTCAGGGTTTCACGATTAAAACAGTAATTGAGCTGTGAATTTATACAACTCAGTTGTATTAAACTAAAATGTATTAAATATGTAAAAATGAATTAATAGTTCTGGATGTCGAATATATAGAATTTTGTGCAATTTAGTTTATCAAATTTCGAAAATCATTCAAAAACTTTTGGAATACTACAGCAATAAGGGATTATGGCTTTCTGTTGGTTGTTTATTCATTTTGGAAATTTTATTTCATCATTTTTACTGACTACTTTGAAGATCAAAATTCATCGTACAGAATGCATGATATGAATCATTATTAAACATTCTAGATATTGAGGTTTTTCTAGTTCGAATCTATTGACTAGTCTAATCATTTTTAATATGGCATTAGGCGATTAAAATATACACAGGCGTAAGACGCCCATAAAAAGATAATTTCCTATCCGATATCTATGTAGGTCAATACAAAAAATATAACAATACAATTTTATCTAATGCAATAGATGGAATTTGCTGTTTTTCACATTATCTTAATTGGTGAGTGGAATAAATACATCTTCAACTGAATGTATTTTTAACAACATATCATGTAGATCTTATTCTCAATTAAGAAATGAGTTTTAACCTGATTAGTTGTTCTAGAATTATATCGAGTATATTTACAGTTTGAAATAACTTTTGTAGGATCATCTTGTAAGATATTTGAAACATGATTTAAAAATATAACAATACGGTTCTTTTAGGTAATGAGTATTTTTGATAAAATGGTTATTTTCAACATCAACGAATATATTTTCTTCATATTATGAAATGAGATATTTTTGTGGCAAAGTCATATACATATCAAAATCGCCAATGCATTCGCCAATTCGAAGCCACTATTCATTAAGCTTCATTCGATGTGTATATATGAACTTTATAACCTCTTTGTATCAACCTCATTTTATCTATCCATTTGTAAAACATTTCAATTGACTTACTCATCGACAAATTTTTTCCCTATATATAATACCAATCTATTACTTTTTCTACTCTCTAGCGTCAAAATACTGCCAAATTTCTATATTTCCCAATATTGCTCATATTCAGCCACATTACTCAGTGGCATTTTCATTTAGCCAATCAATTTTGGTTACCTTAAATTAAAAGAACCTTAAAGCATAAATGATCAATATTAACAGTCAGTTAATGTTTCGTAGCATAACTACTGAGATCATATATATGTTAATTACCGAATTTTCTTAGAGATCTATCTTTAACTAATGAGTTGAAGTCATGATCCTCCTCAATTGATGAACCTCGAACCAGATCTCATAAGGTTTCGGCATACTGGACCTATCGATAGAATTGAAAACCGAATTTTTAGTATTAAAATTTGAAATTTCATAATGTTCAAATTAAAATAATCAACATCAATCTGCTTTTCTTATCTACTGACAGTCCGGGCAACAAGTATATACAAATGTTTATAGTTTTTCATTTTCCAAATATATGACGGGCTGTACAAGTACTGACAAAATATAAACACAACTTAATTGGAATAACAATAATAATATTATTTATCGATATTATTTGTAAATTCAATGGACGATGAATCTACTCTGTGATAGTTCATATTTAAATGAGAGGTAATAATAAAAACTTGTCTAAAAATCACTGACTGAACAATTCTTTATTCGACTAGTTTCGCCTTTTACAGCATTATCAAGAATGAATACATATTACAAAGACAACCTTTAAATATTTGCAGATTTGTTCGGACCACAGAATACACCTTAAATTCTGTCATAGAGGTGGGGGTTTCCAAATTATCAGAGATTTAACAGCGGGGAGTGGTTTAGGTCTAACTGGTCATTGAGAAGATTGTATTTATCGGATTTTTGAAGTTTACTTATTTCCATGGCTTTCAGGTAGTTCATTTTCATACCTTTTTCACAGTAATGGAGAATATTAGGCTTAAAACAACGTGAGATCTTATGCCCTGTCGACTCTAGATGTTCCCGAAAATCAGATTGTCCGTTTTTTACGTGTTGTTTTAGCCTAGTTTCAAAACATCTTCCGTCTAGCCAACATATGACGACTTACATTCTTCACAGTCCAATCTAAAAATTCCAAACTTCTTCATTGGCTCGGATTTGGACAATTTGTTATTGAAGATCATTCTATCCAATCTGCTGTGACTTGAAAATGCTATATTCAAATTATTATTTTTTAAAGAATTCAATGATTTTTGAAGAGGGGACGTGTGTATAAGGGATGCTCACATATCTTAATTCATTTCTTTATTATTATTATTATTGATGTAGTGTGGCCTATATAAAAGTCTATTGATGAAGCGTTTCTCTTTTTTTATAATTAGTGTATTGATTATTTTCAGTGGAAACTGATTGTTCATACCTATCGTACGAATCACATTTAGTTCTTCCCTAAGGTCTTGTTTTGATAAGGGAATCGAAAAGGCCCTATGGATCATTGAATTGAGAGCTGCGATTCGATGGCTTAATGAACTGAACGAATTAAAATTTATGATGGCATTAGAGAAGGTAGGTTTCCTGTATATTTTGTACGAAAATTTATCCTGTTGTTTTGAAATTGTAAGGTCAAGAAAATTCAACGAATTATTCTGTTCCTTTTCTACCGTGAATTTGATCTTCTCATGTAATGAATTCAGATATGTCAGGTATGAACTGATATGTCGGTCTGTTCCACTAAACCCAACTAAGATGTCATCCACATAGCGGTACCAAAAAATTATATGTTTTTTTGATATCTCCGATTCTAAAATTGTGGTTTCCATGTTGTCCATGAATATGTCCGCTAATAACGGGCTTAGGGGAGAACCCATAGGTAGACCTGAATTCTGTAAATATATTCTGTTTTGGAATCTGAAATAATTCTGTCCCAAGGCAACCTTAAATAATGTTGAGAAGTCTGCTTTTATCGTTGGAAGTGTTTTTCTTTTTTCCAAGATGTTTTCTATTAGGGGTATACATTCTTCCGTAGGGATGTTAGGAAACATGTTGGATACGTCGAAGGATACTAATTTGAAGTTTTCATCAAAGTCAATTTTATCTAATTTTTGAATAAGTTCTATTGAATTTTTCACCAACTTCTACTGATCCACTTTTTTCAAGAGTAAAATCGAAGAACACGTGACCAATATTTTCAGTTGTCAAAAACAAACTACTAATCCAAAATGGCCGATAATGCCAACATATGAAAAACGTATGTACTAACATAACGGAAAAAATTTCGGTAATCGAATATGCACCTTTTATTTTGAAAACAGCTCGTATCTAGGCTTTAATTTTGGCTCAAAGAGTTGACGTTACACAGAGCGCGTTAATTCATAGACCCAATATCGAATTTTTGCGATAATTTTACCTATACCTTTTCAAAAGATATTTTAATACGTGTCACCGTCAGTCAATTCGAAATGCCAATGTAGAAAGTTACATCTAAACATTCTTCTCGATTTCTGCACTTTCGAACTGATGACTTACACGTCTGAATAAATCAGACGGTCTCGGGTCTTACCGAGAATTCGCGGCAAAGTCCACCCATAAAATCCGAGTCGGACAATGAAAAAGCGCCTATTCCGTCTGAATCAGGTGCGTACGAGGCTTCATCAGAACGCCATAACCTTTTATTGATCAGTAAATAACTGTGTAGACGTGATCAACTGGGTTTAATAGATCTGCCGGATAAAACTGGGTAGGTGTTAATGTTTTGTTGGCCGACAGTGGCGGATGCTCTGCTATTGAAGAGCTTGTACAGCGGCGAAACGTCAACTCGACTATCTCGTTGATTGCTCCTAATAAGAAGATGAAATGAAATTGCGTGCTGGTTCTTCACGTAATTGAGTAAGTGGATGTGTGGTCAACAACTCGCGAGGATCACCAGCTGACTGTCTCTGAGAGATCGATCGAGGAGATAAAATAAATGCCGATTAACTTTCCACTTGATTCAAGTTTTGATATTTATTGGGATAGATGTTTTGATAGAGAATATTATTCGAAACTTTCACGATGTACAATTATATCGAAATACTAAACCATAATTTAGGTAGCCAACATTAGAAACTCTCAACTTCTATCGAATATCATTCAAAGCACAAAATATATATGATATATTCGAAATACGAAAGATTCAACTTCAGCAGAAAATTGGCGAAATAGATCAAAAAGATAGATTGATTGAAAATCGTGAGTCAGGCATCTTCAATTTGTTCCACATGTTTTTAGTTCTGAGCAAATTCTCCAAACTTAATTAGTTGAAATGGCAGAAACTTTGGACTCTAAACATGGAAGATGCTTCGACAAGGTGAAAACGAATTCTATATATTGAAGAGTTATTATTATTTGTAACTCTATTGATCGGCAATAGAGTTTGCATTGTTCTTCAAAAGTACGTCATCTGCGGTGTATTATTATTCTTCATAGAGTTTCATAGTGAAACATTTATACCTATTTGATTATTTAATAAATTTTCAGTCGTATTAATTTTATTGTGTTTAAACATTGTATGAATATTCTATGGGTTTTAAAATATCTGCTTTTTTCCTACTGAAGTTGTTTGTTATATATTCAAAATATCTCCACTTGGAAATTATGACCCAAGTCTAAAAAATATTGGACAAAATTGAAATTTTCTTTATTCGACTTGAAAGACTGTTGACTCTTTGAATCTTGTTACAAAGTCTCTGCATGTTTGCTCTTTGTATGAGCAATTGCACTCATTACAACTAAGTTTATATATCCAGATTTTTTATTCGGTGTATTTTTATCTTCATCATAAAAAACAATTGTTGATATTTAACAACTATTGAAAGTGAAACTACACTGAGCAGTTTATAAACTCACTTGTAATGAGTGAGTTAACATCTGTTACAAAAAGCAAACAGACAAGAACTTTGTTGCAAGATTCAAATTTGTTGCAAGAACATGAACAGGACTGCAGACTGAACAAAGGATATTCGAATTTTGCCGGATATTTTCTAGACTAAGGTCATACATTTCCAAGTGTAGAGAATTAGATATTCTTGTCATTCGATTGACAAGAATTTTTTTTTATACGAACGATAATCTTGTGGCATTACATTCTGAATATGATTTCTGGCATATCACCGCCACGGCTGGCTCGGATGTAGTCCAATCTGGACGTCCAATTTTCGATGAGTTTTTCCAACATTTGTGGCCGTATATCGGCAACAACACGGCGAATATTGTCTTCCAAATGGTCAAGCGCTTGTGGCTTACCCGCATAGAGCGATGACTCTACATAGTAGTCTAGCGGTGTTAAATTAAGATCTTGGAGGTCAATTTACAGGTCCAGAACGTGAAATTATGCGGTAACCAAACGTGTCTTTCAATAAATCGATTGTGGCACGTACTGTGTGACATGCTGCGCCGTTTTGTTGAAACCACTGTTCCTGGACATCATGGTTGTTCAATTCAGGAATGAAAAAGTTAGTATTCATTGCTCTATACCGATCACCATTGACTGTAACATTCTGGCCATCATCGTTTTTTAGGAAGTACGGACCAATGATTCCACCAGCCCATAAAGCGCACCAAACAGTCAGTTTTTCTGGATGTAACGGTGTTTTGATATACACTTGGGGATTATCTTCAGTTCAAATGCGGCAGTTTTGTTTGTTACCGTAGCCATTCATTCAGAAGTGCGCTTCATCGCTAAACAAAATTCGCTTATGAAGATTGGGAACAACGGCAATCTCGTTTTGGGCCCATTCGACGAATCTACACCTTGCTTGATGATCGTTTGGCTACAATTCTTGCACGAGTTGGATTTTGTAAGCACGCAAACCAAGATCCTTCCGCAAAATCTTCCATAAAGTGGATGGGCACAGATCCAATTCCTGTGCGCGATGGCGGATGGACTGATTCGGGTCTTCCTCAATACTACGCTCTACAGTAGCAATAGCTTGTTCTGTACGGCGTCTCTGGGGATGCGAGTTATCAATAAGCGAAAACGTTCCATGGTTAATCGAATTAACTGCTCTGATGGACGATTTTGTCGACCATAAAATGGACGTAGTGCGCGATACGTATTCCATACAGAATCTGAAAAAAACACCCGTTATTTGAACAATCTCAATTTCTGAATTCATTTGCTTGAAAATATAGTGATGAAAAATGAAGTGTATTTTTCTATGCATTATCACAAAGTAACGGACGCATCTATCGAATTCTACATATTTAATACACATTTTGCAATAAAATCACAGTTTTAACCATGGTTCAATTTGTACTTAACTAAGTCAGGTCATAAGGGAAATTTTCAATAGATTATAGCTTAGAATATGTTCGTTGATGAAAATCGAATATCAAATGGATTTTTCGCTTTTAGTTAATAAACACCTTATATATTCCTGTACAGCAGTCTTACAGCAGAAAATTTTAAACTAGACAACTATATACAAGACAATAGGTTTGTTCGCAGAGCCTGATCAGCACTTGAGTACAACTGGTCACGCGCTTTTAGGTTATAAGCGTTCAAAAATTATCATAAAAAACATGTCATCGGAAATTTTTAGAAGTATTTTTATGATAGTGTAACAATAATGATAATAACAAGTTCTTTATTCTCAACAGGTATAACATCCAATTGCAGAAAATGATAACATAATGTTGAGTAATTGACTCTTGACCATGATTGACTCTTCTCTGTGGATAAGCTTTATCCTACCTCCAAACTAATAATTTTAAGAATCTTCTCTGAATGGCCTCAAGATGGCGTTGATGGCATGTGCAAATTGGATAACAGATCCAGCTACCATATTCCAACTTGGTTGTGATTAGAGCATTAAATAGTCTTATAAATGTGGAGGAATTATCGAAAGATTTGCCATGGCCTATAAAGAATCCATATATTTTCGACGCAAATTAAATAATTTAATTTTCAGATGAATAATCATTCCTCTTCAGGCGTGGTAAATGTGAAAGAAATTGTTGAATCAATTCCGGTACCTAAGAATGGAAGGTTTGTTGGAAACTATAGAAAAATGTGGCTGTAGATCGTAAGATTGTAAAAACCATATTCTGTTACGGTTTGAAGAAGTCAGGTATTCCAACGAAACGCGTCACGTTATGACAATAAAAGTGTAAATCTTATCCAAGTGCTTGAATTCGCTATAGTTATTATAATGGAATCGCACCAACTAAATGCCAATACTATCAAATATCCAATGTAAAATATTCTCAACTCTACATATTGCAAAAATATGTAAAATTCATTTCTCTTTTCTGAAAATATTTAATAGTGTTGGCGTTTAATTGATGTAAATCCATTTTATAATTGAATATAAACTGAAATTCAAATACTTGAACTTTTGATTTAAACTTTATTGACAACATAGCATGATGCGTTTCAGTATTCTGTTAGCATCTGATGAAGTCGTTTGTAGCGACGAAACGCGTCATGCTATGTTGTCAATAAAGTGTAAATCAAAAGTTCAAGTGTTTGAATTGTGGTTTATATTCAATCTCTTTTTTTTAATATTCAATCGTTTTTCGTTCATCAGGATAAATTTTTCCATATTATCGACGAAATTGATCGATTATTCCACGAAAAATAACCCATTTCAACGATAAATAATAGAAAATAACCCAGCATTGCAGGATTTCCATTTCCAATTGCAATATTTTCGTCATGACTAGGTGTGATTGCTTCAAATTTATCTTCACTCTCCTAATCTAGAATGACGAACAACTATTATTAGGTAATAGATAAAGAATTGTTTCACAACAATTGGAATGTGAACACGTGATTATATAGTGCAACGTCATTTTAATTAAAATTGAAAACACTGATATTTTAAACTTATAACCTTTCGCTCTTTGAATTTTCATTTGCAATTTGAAAAAATTTATTAATTTTCGGCGATAGAGAAAGAAATGATAACACAATTGCATTATGTTCAAATTGTTTTGCGGTCACATGACCATCTGTAATCTGTTTAAAGCTTATTATTTTGAATATGTCCATTTTCAATATGTAATTTAATGTACGTATAATCAACAACGCTCATGTAAATTCTCAATACTTGTAAATACACTCGACATGATAGAACTGCAGTTGTTTCATTGAAACCTTGATGATGACTGAATAGCCCGAAACATATAGTGAATTATGTTCAATGAGTTCTTGAAGAAGCCGAGTGTTTCTAACAATATTTTCGACAATATTCCAATAAGAGTTTCACGAGAAATCAATCGACATATAATAAATTTTTCTAATGAGTAACTTTATTAAGCACATAAGCTCATAAAATTTATAAAGAAAAATTATATATACAAACATCAAACAACATATTTCAGCCTTAAATATTATGGTAAATATTATTCAATTGATAATTAAATGATAAATATTTAATTTATCATTTTGTTATTTCATTATTTTATTAAAATATTTAATCAAATCAGTAAACTGATTCAATTAAATATTATTGAATATATAAATTGGTAAAGAGAAAAGTTGAATGGTGAATAAAAATTACACAACTGATTCTAGAAGTACACTATTTATACAGTCCGACAATCTGAGTAACAAAGATACAGGGGATGTTTCATTACTTTTGCTACTTTTTGTTGGGTCAAGAATGCCATATAAGTGCCATAAGTGGCAGATATTTGGCATTCTTGTATCTTATTTAGTGCCCAATGTAGCCATAAAAATCCAGGTCAGGATTTACATAAATTTAGAAAGCACTGGAGTTCTTGATCCAACACCTTGTATAATCAAATTTTCTAAATCCGTCTGCAAATTTCGAAAGAAGACGAAAAACCAAATTAAGATGTATACTTCTAATTTTCTCGCCGAAGATTCATCTATTATCATTCTGAATATAAACTTAAATTCAAACACTGGAACTTATGATTTACACTTTATTGACTACATAGCATGACGCGTTTCGTCGTTACAAAGGACTTCTTCAGATGCTGAAAAAATAATGTTAAAAATGATTGACTGTGCTGTTTGATATTTAATATTCTGATTGGTATGTTTCGTTTTAAGCGTTATTTCAGCCTCGATGCCGATTTGTTCTCGACACTTTTGCGACACTGGGGTTCTAATAATATGTTTGAATCCTTTCGACAATAAACTTTGTTTATCTTTCGTAAATTGTGAATTTGTACAATCAATAAATCTATTAAAAAACTTATGGTTTGAAAATTTTGTTTCAGGTCTAACGGAATGTGTTATTAGTATACTTTTGATAAGTACATCTAGTTTACGCTATTATTCTGTTAGGATCTGATGAAGTCGTTTGTAACGACGAAACGCGTCATGCTATTATAATTTTGATTTCGAACAAGGAGAAAAATTTTCGAGGACTTATGTCCAAAAAAAGATCCATTTTTAGTAGTGAAATATAGATTTCTTAATTTCAATAAAAAAATATCAATTAAATGCTCATGATCTTTTTTAATTCATCACTGAAATTATTTTTGATATCCTCCATGCTAATTTCGAAATAACATCTCGAGATAAGATAGTCACAAATGTGAGTAATGATTCAAAAACGTCGTGTTTACCGAAATGCGCATTAAAAGTTTTTGAAATTTGTTATTCGAGCTGAGACTAATGTCATTAACCATTACATTATCATTGATATTGTGATTAAAATAAAAATTTCTGAGAATTTTCAACACATCAGATACATTTTGAATATCTGTAATCAACTATTTGTTTGTTCAATCTTGTATGAATCATCAAGTCGATTGCTAAAAAATAACAATTTTACAATAATTGCCAATTTCAAGAAACTATCGAAGCGTATAATCTCGAAAGATCTGTCTCTATGCTTAGAATATTAAATTAATGAAACTGCCGCTTATTTTGAATATGAGAGTCGAATGAAGTTTGTGGACTAGATTGCTGATCAACATTTGAGTATCGATTTTCAAAGAATTATTTTTGACGATGCAGGACAACTTCACCTTGATGGCTCTATAAAAAACCAAAATTGTCTTGTTGATGATTCATATCATTATATAAAATATCTTATCATCCTTGTTTCATTTATGATATTTGCTTAGTTGTAATGGGTGTTTTTTTAGAGGTAAAGAACATTAAGTTGGCATTATTGTTGACGATGGCGACCGATTTAACAGCTGAGAAGTGATTTATTCTCAGTTTGGTTTGGAAATTCATCATGAATAGACTTACGCCTGAACAACGCTTGCAAGTTGTGCTATTTTATTTCGAAAATAATGGTTTTGTGCAGAATATGTATCGCGCAAATTTTGTTTAGCGATGAAGCGCACTTCTGGTTGAATGGCTACAAACTGCCGCATTTGGAGTGAATATAATCCTCAAGTGTATGTCAAAACACCGTTACATCCAGAAAAACTGACCGTTTGGTGCGCTTTATGGGCTGATGGAATCATTGGTCCGTACTTCTTTAAAAACGATGATTGCCATAACGTTACAGTCAATGGTGATCGGTATAGAGCCATGATTACTAACTTTTTCATTCCTGAATTGAACAACCAAGATGTCCAAGAGCTGTGGTTTCAACCAGACGACGCAACATGTCACACAGCTCGTGCTACAATCGATTTATTGAAAGACGTTTGGTGACCGCCTAATTTCACGTTTTGGACGACCTGTGAAATGGCCTCCAAGATCTGGTGATTTAACTCCGCTGGACTACCTTCTGTGGGGTAATGTGAAGTCATTGGTCTATGCGGATAAGCCACAAACGCTTGACCATTTGGAAGACAATATTCGTCGTGTTATTGCCGATATACGGCCACAAATGTTGGAAAAAGTCATCGAAAATTGGACGTCCAGATTGGACTACATCCGAGCCAGCCGTGGCGGTCATATGACAGAAATCATAGTCGAAATGTAATGTCACAATTGAATAAAAAATATAAAAATAAAATAATTCAATTCGTCAACATGTTTCGAGCGTGAGTCTTGAAGATGAGCTCATGCTCGAAACATGTTGACTATTTCATATTGTTAAATAAATCGTGGAACATTAAGCCAAGTGTTCAATTTAATTTAATATATACTCAAGTGCTCCGTACATAATACTTTGTTTAACTGATATAGGTAAAATAAAATACTAATCATTTCTACAATAGGTGTGCACCTATTGAAACTCAAAATATAGCCATAGCCATCTTTTCAACCCTCCGTAGACACCGTATTCTACTTTGATCCGGATTAAATACAATTCTCGAACAGGATTCTAAATTTGGCGCATTAGTTGCATGATAAAGATTAGTTTTACCTGCATGCTCAATGAATTTCGAACTCCGCCTAAAATCGTTTTCGTTGAAAATTTTGGAATCAACTTCTTAGCATGGTTTCCGAAACTCAAAGTTTCATCTAACATTACTCCTAAATATTCATTATAGTGTACTTGGTTGATATCGTTAATTTCTCATTCAATTGAGTATTTATTATAAGTTATGACTTAGCCCATTAGCTACATATAAATTTTAAACAAATCATAATTAATAGCATCAAACATATTGTCAATATTGTCACCAACTATAAAAAAACCTTGTTTCATCAGGAAAGAAAGAAATACCGCTAGCTCAATTATAGGTACAATATCATCTCTATATAATACGAAAAGCAAGGGTCCAAGAACAGTCCCTTGCGGAACACCATAATTGTTCTTGGGCCGTTTCACGATTAGATCTTCCTTAATTCGGAATTCTGAGAAAATGATTAATTTTCTCCTCTAATGATCAAAAATAGTATGTTAGCTACCTTGAAAAAATTTAGTTTATGAACATTCAGAATAACTGGATAAGTGTTAGTATTTTATTTTTAGATAGATATTTAGAGGTTTATTGATGCAATTCAAATTGTTATATTTTCAGTTCAGGCCATCCATACGAAAATATTAAATGGTACATTACATTATATCATATTGCAACAAAAACAAATAGTAACAATAAAAGAAAAGAAGAACGGGAGTCAAAAATAAAAAAGGTTTTCATATTTACAGTACCGAATCTGATAAAAATTCATCACATAAGTAGCTCTTCTGCAATAAAACCCCATAAATGTTAACATAAACATAAAATATTAAAAAACTACACGGAAGTTTCGCTTATCTGTTGCTGAAACATTATGTTAAAAACAATGAATTAAAATTAACACAATTCTTTTAAGTTTCTTTAAATTTATTGAAAACTCTACATATTTTTGAAAATTTCAAAAATATTCAATATATTGTAAAGCAATGGACCAAATTGTCCAATTTTGACATTTTTAAAAATGTGTTTAATTTGTTAATGAGTTGTCATGGATTGTGAACACGTATTTCTCTCCTCAATCAATTATAAGATTATTTGACTCAGTTACAAAAAATTATATTGTTTCATTGGTTTTTTTCAGTTTGTTACTCTATTTTCAAAAGTTAAATTATCAACCTACATAGATGTTTTTCAAATCTTCGATTTATTGAAAAGTTGAAAACGTATGTACATACTATTTAAATGTGTTAATTACACTATCAGTAATTAGTAAATCTTTTATGTGAACATCCAAAATGTGAAATTCCAGACGACCCCAAAATCACAACTCCATGACGCCAATGTGCAGTTAACTCCTTCTATAATCAAGTTTGACCTCTGCACTCGCCCTTTTTCACATTTAAATATTCCCCAGTTCGTCTCCGCCGCCAACCTTAGCGATATAATAGCTACTTTCTTCGAGGCAAGACGCTTTATTAGAATTGTAACAGGTTGAAACTCCCTACACCTGTACACGCTGTGACGTCACGTCACTTCCTGTTCTCACGAGATCTGATCGCACCGAAATAATTACATCCGAGCGGACATCGCACTCCTTCTTTACCTGACTAGATACACACACGAAACTTTGAATATTTATACCCCAGTGGCCACAGAAAAAGCACAACTCTAATGTAGGTTTAACGTTCTTGCACCTCGGACTTGTGTGACCAAATTACGCTTAAGCTGGTCCGCAGTGGCAGTTCAACTTCTTCATTTATTTACTGGAGGAAGGATATGAGTTATTATTTTAAGAAAAAGATTCGACTCGACAATTATGGGACAAGGACAAGAGGTGTTGTATCCTATTCCCAAGAGAAAATCAGCGATATCTAATGAGATGGTTGACTGCGGAAACCCATATTTAACATCTTGGGGATACCCAGATGTTGATGATAGGTACGCTAAATTGATGGTCTAATGGAGATCAAGGGATCAACAGTGGAAGTCATGTGTCATCGAATTTGTACTCCATACCTGTTATTTTGCAGACTGGACGGATGTTCTTATAGAGTAATTCAACAAAAGCAAATTATATTCTTTTGCATACATTGAATTAATTTATACGAACAAACCTTTATAATATCTCAATTTATAAAAGAATATGCACTGATAAATAGTAGTAAAAAATGTAAATGCTTTCCAAATATCTGTTGACTGAACTTTTATCAATTATGATCTAATTGAATATTACTGAACTATTCTCCAATTAAGATCACTCACTTCAGGAAAAATTAATGTTGAATGAAATATTATGCGTTTACAAATCTGTAGCTTTCTACAATGAAATAATGAATCTTCATCTCTAAGCCAGATGATAAAAATAGTTTTCACTTTTTACTCAAAATTATCTTTACAACTTTGCAGATTTATAATAATCGTTTCCAACATTTTTGAAGGAATTTGTTCATGTTTTTAAATTTACAAGCACATCAATTCAAATTTGATTACCCTAACATGCACGAATGCATTAATTTATAATTTGATAATAAAAATGTATTGAATGGGTATATGAAGTTGTTTCTAACATCTCTATTTCGGCTATCAAC
The DNA here is from genome assembly GCA_030704895.1 of Henosepilachna vigintioctopunctata. Classification (NCBI taxonomy): domain Eukaryota; kingdom Metazoa; phylum Arthropoda; class Insecta; order Coleoptera; family Coccinellidae; genus Henosepilachna; species Henosepilachna vigintioctopunctata. The sequence goes on along the minus strand of JARQZJ010000132.1, from coordinate 1,502,766 downwards.
CAGAATAATCTAATCGATAAAATACAAGAAGAAAACTGCAAATGACAATAACTGAATTTGAAGGAAAACAAAAAATAAAATTTTTTTGGATAGAAGAGAAACATGTTCCTTGCCAAATTCACGTTCTTTGTGAATTGTACGTTTCCGAGTGATTTTAATTGAGGTTCATTTTCATATTTATGTATTTTTTTTTTTTCATTCATATGCTAAATTTAATGTAGTTTTTTTTTTATTGGCTAGTAATATTATCATTATTCAGTTACTTATCATATTTTCTACTGAATCTACCCACATAGTTTTCGGATATATCTATTATTTTATGTTCCAATAATTGGTGAAAAATTATATATATTTGGACATAATTATCTGGAAACCAGGTTTTTATTATGTTGTTCCTTTTATAGGGAGAAACTTGGCGAAATATTTCGAAATGGGTCCTTTTATTAGAAACAGTCGGATAAATTGTAATGATTTACTGCTGCAGTCGATATTTGTTTCGGGCTACTTAGTCACTGTCAAGAGTTCAATGAAAAGATTGAGTTGGAATTCTTAGTACTAAACCAATGATAATATGTTTGTTGCATAAAAAAATATTGACTGCAAAAAATTATTATATATAATTCAGCAAAGTGTTCAAAGAACCAGTTCTTTTATTATTGAATTACGTAAATTTTGTTCGATTGATTCTACTTGAAATATTGATGAATCCATCTGAAAATTTCGGTAAATATATTCGTGAACCATCAATATATTCTTAGCAGAAGTCGTGTCATGTGTAGCTATAGCCACCCACTTTCAAATTGTAATATCGTTATTATAACTCATTGCAAAAATGCCATTCATTCTCTTAAAAACGTAAAATATGATTCTACTCGTTCATTCATTGCCGAATCCTAAAGAAATTATATTATTTAAACTCTCATAACATTAGTGTGAGCTTCCTTTGGTGTAAAGTTCATGTTGGTATTAATGGTAATGAAATAGTGGATAGAAACGCAAAAGAGGCAGCTATTTCAGCTTCAAAACTCAAACAGGGTTTAGTCTACTCAGATTTATTTCTATTATGTGAAGAAAAGTGTCGACAGGAATGGATTAATACATATGGTACTCTAGAAACTGGTCAGAAATATAAAGAAATACAAAAAATTCCGTTAAAAAGTCCATGGTTCAACAACTGTACAGAAGATAGAAACTTCATAGGGATTATCAATAGACTAAGAAGTGGTCAAGCTAAGTCATTAATTTATCTCCACAAAATAGGTGTGAAAGATTCTGCAGTATGTGAATGTGGAGAGAATGGTACATTAGAACATCTCATTTTGCAATGTGTAGTAACTTCAGGCATCATTGTACACAACTACTGGGTCGAATTTCGACTATTACTAAATATAAGTAGCCTTATAATCTATGTTTTCTACTATCACTTAAGAATATGGAAATTATAGAGCTGTATACAATCATATCAGATCAATCAAGTTGAAGATTTGATACTAACGTAACGTTTTTGAGGATCGATAACTTTTTGAAGATGAGGTGAATTGGGTACTGCAGATCACTGGGCCATGTAAAAACTGTTGAATAAGAATCAATCAAACTCGACAAAGCTAGTTCATATTGTAAATTTTTCTACCTTTCAATTCATATTTTCACTTTATCCATTAAATAATAATGAAATTTTTAATATACTATAAGAGCATACTATTCAAATTTGAGTTCTGAAATTGTTAAATTATTGAGTCATTGAATTGAATTGTATATTTTTAGATATTTGTGTTTACGTATAATTAAGATATAGTGTATCCTGTTGGCTAATGATGTTTGTCAAGGCCCCAAATTCTTTTAAATAAAAAAATATATCTATTCATTAGATTATGCAATTTTCTATCGTGAAAACTTCCAAAACAAAAATTACATAAAATTTTGCTCAACAAATGTTAGCGGGACGGTTATTCACTAATGTTTGAATAATCATAATCACTACTGAAACAGAAAATTTTCATTTATTTTATTGCTATACAGTTAGAGTCAACTTAACTATTCAGTAGTTTTTTCATGCACCATTTTCGTTCAGCAACATACCCTTGAACATTACCTACGTTATGGTTTTATAATGGAGCTTTCCATCTGATCCTCCGGCGCATTTTTCATTGTTCTCTTCGCGTTTTACGGCTAGAAAAGTGCTGCAGTGAATTTCACGTAGTTCGAATGTTAATTAGTCTGTGTGCAGTGACCCGACGCACGAGATGGTAGAGTGACGGACCCGGAGATATCGGCTCATCTACAAACGGCACACCATCTACCGGAACCGGAAACTGCCTGGCTACACAAGCGTTAACTTGTCTTCGGTGCCGACTCATCCTTGGTGGCCAACATACCCACACCCGTGCAGCGGAGACTGTCTCTCCTATTTACTCATTCAAGCGGTTAAATTCTCTTGTTCGCGGCTTGCGGCCGCCCCGAACACCCTACAAGACGCCGATTGATAAAAAGGTGGTCACTTGATCCTTTGGCGGTATCGAGTTAAACAACTAAGTATTGTTCTCTCGAGCACGTGATCATATTAAACGTATAATAATTCGTCAGGTGGGCGACAATTGTTATCATTAGGGCTTGGGTAACATAAAGAGTTGCAGAGTATTCTTCTTCGTGATGGGCACTAAAAGTTTCATGTTAAAAACACTTTTTCAACTGTTTCGTAATAAAATGTTACCTAAATTGGATGATTCTTGAAAATGGTTCATAATTCGAGAAACTAAAAACAACATCGCAGGAAAAATTTGGAAAAATATATGTTAAAAATTGAAAAAGTGCCTTTTCAGTCTGTGGCATTTCATTTTTCGGATATTCGATAACTTTAAGTTCTATAATATATTTAACTTTATGAAAGCCAAATGAAATTCACTCTGTAGTATTGAAGAAATGTAATTGAAACATATAACAAACGTCGTCTTACTTCCTAATATTCACAACAGTCTTAATTTCCACGGACTTCGTACAAAATATGGGAAATGTTAACAAAATGAGCAAAAGCTTGGGACAAAGTGTTTATTCGAAAGATAAAGGGCAATAAAGGGTACGAGTATATTCTTCACTAATTATCACTTATTATTACTTAATTTATACGAAAAAATAAGATTAAAATTTGAGAAACCTCAATTGGCTCTTGATTTAACACCCTTGGCAAGTTATTCGAATTATTGATGAATATTTGCACTTAAATAGATGAATGTCTTCGATATTGTTTCTGCTTATATTTCAATCAAGGTTTTTTTGGAAATTACCGCTTCATCTTTCTATATTTGAAGTGAAATTTCCACGTTTTGTCCAGAAAAAGTGAAGGTTCTCTCGTCGAACAAAAACAAATTTGCGAATAAGGCTCAAAAATAGTGTTTCGAATCTATTCAATTGAAATTTGAAAACTGAAATTGAAATTAAGTTAGTCAACACTAGAACCTAGCGTGAAAAACTGAACTTGAATTGGCAATTTTTCCGACTTCTACTCAGTTTTTTTGCTTCCCATAAGGGCTTCATCCTCTCAAAATGATCCTTCTTCCGTTCATCTGTCCATTCAGTTAATTCAAAAATTTTTGTAATATTATCGTGAGATTTATGTTCATCTATTCTCAAATAATTTGAAGAGCAAATTTTTCAAGACTTACAAATTAGACTTCATATTTATCAGTGTCAATTTTTCTTCAAACATTTCTTCCATCAAGCCTAACCCAAGAACTGAAACTCGTAACATAAATTGGTATAAGGATTTTTAATAGTGTTGGCGTTTACTCGATGTAAATCCATTATAATTGAATATAACTTAAATTCAAACACTTGAACTTATGATAATTATTCTGTAATTCTGTAACATTATTCTGTAAGCATCTGAAGAAGTCGTTTGTAACGACGAAACGCGTCATGCTATGTAGTCAATAAAGTGTAAATCATAAGTTCAAGTGTTTGAGTTTAAATTATATTCAATTGATATAAGGAATTGTCATTCTGAAGTGTCAGTTTTCTTTCACTATCGGTGCTATTTTCACAGAAAATAGCACTCAGGAAAAAATAGAAAAATTTTCGAGCAGTTCCGGTCCATTTTCTTGAAATTTTGTTTTCGATAGTAGTCTAATAGATGATGAAAATTAACTCATTGTTCACGAAGGCTTCGACGAAATACTTTTCTATGCTTCAATTCGAATGACATTCGTTGACCCTAATTCATATTTCAATAATATCCAAGGTTGCATGTACGTTCCGAATTGCGAATTTGATTATAATTAGATACTTCAAATATGTCGCGGTTCGTTCTCAGTATCTAATTTAACTGTGAGTCAGTTTCGTGATTTAGGGAAAACGCAGAAAGGAAGTTGACTAACATAAAAAATGATAGACAATTACCTACCTTCCACTATTTTATGAGTAACATCTCTATCGACATTTGTCGATTGAAATTATCGCAGAATATTGAGTGCAGTAATGAAGAAACTCAGGTGAATTTATGATTCGACCCATACGAGGGTTAGGAAAAAAATTTCGACCAAATATTCCAAAGTTTTCACCACGAATATAATAATTGATTTTTTATATTGTCACATATGTCACAAAACCATTTCAAGTTGAAATATTTTCACGAGGCTTCAACAAGTAGACAAGACATGCGATACTGAAAATATCATCGCAGAAAAATCAAACAAATCATTCCACTACAGAAGTTTTCGAATTCTTGTAATACGTCAAGCTTTCAATGCGTCATCTAGAATCTTACACTGATTTGAATGAGAACAATGAATAAATTTTCGATATTTTCCTGTATTTCGTTTTACATAAAAGAGCTTACCCAAAGACAGTCTGAAACTGTCCTTTGAAAAAGGATCACAAATAACAACTCTTAATAACAAATGAGAGATTGTGCAGGTATTGTCTAAATGATCTGGAATCAAAACACTCCTACAAAAAAAATGCGAGAAACAAATTGAACTTCCGAAAAGAAAGAAAATACTCACGTCAATTAATATTAATCCACTGAATTCTAGATGAATTCAGGTGTAAACAGTTCATGGTGTAAATACACTGAGTTACAAAAAAACCGACTCAAATGATATAATTATAATAATTATGATACTGTACAATGATCGAGGATGTTGAAGAATCCTTTTGGTTAAGTGCATATTAATCTATCAATACAGTTTCATCCTTACAATATTTCTAGGTAATGTAAATTCTCATCGATTAAGGTAAATGAAGTTTTCAGTTTCAATCTAATAATCAGACTTATCGATAAAATTCGTATTCGGTAGTATTAGTAAATGGTGTATTTGATATATGATCTCAGTATATTTTAAATATTTGCTTGCTCAAACATGCCACAGCGCCTGTTGACATATATAATCATCTGTGCACTTTCTACTGTGTACAATATGTACAGCAAAGTTTAATTTTCCTAACCGAATCAATCCATAAATAGAAAATTCACGGTTTTTGATTAATGCCTATATTACCGAACCATATTCCAATTTTGATTGTACTGCATGCTGTATGAGGAAAACATTGTCCTACTGAGCCAAACCGCCATTGGGTTTTAGGAATCGTTCAACACATGGGTAGAGAAAATAGGGGTAACATGAGTAGGAAAGTAACAGTGGCCCCAATCCAAGACTTTGCAATCCACTTTATCCAAGACGGATAAATGGCGTGCAATTTTAGAAATATATCTGACGTAGGTATGGACATATGCATAAACGGTACACCTCTGCCTAAAGTAGAAAATTTCAACTACCTTGGGTCCTGATGTCATAAGACCTGATGACGAAGATGTCACTAATCTGATAAACACTGCTTGGCTCATATGGCGTGATTGATATATCTTCAGCTGGTGTTCTATGCGACCTCGAAATACTCATCAAAATCAAGAAAAAGATAAATATGACAGTGGTGCGACCAGTCTTCACACCTTAAGATCTCCAGATCTTTAGTAGCTCCAATCGTAGAAAAAGTGAGAGAAAGTCGTTTATATCCAAAGATACCAAGAGGACTATGTTGTTAAGAAAGTACTCAACATACCAAAACTTATCAGTATAATAGGCAAGCCACCTACCAACTGGTGGAACAACATGAAGAAGCAGTTGGGCCAGGACAATCCGGCTATTCAGACCATCCAGAACATAGTTCTTTGGCGCAAATGTAGAGGGAGGCCCGACTCCAGATTGAATGGAACACGGGCTGGACAAAGTAGAGGATTCAAATTTAGATTGTACGTAGGCATAGTGATGGTGTATTATATTTCTATATAATACACTATCACTTTCCGTACTGTGGAAGTTTGTAATACAGGGCAAGATGAAACAATGTGTTTTGATGCCTTGAAAATTTCATTATCAATACCAGTCGAAAATGAAAGGCTTATATCGAAAGTAACTCCGGAATCATTAAATTCATTAGCACGCTGAACCACATAATCCCCAAGTACCTGATGGTACTCGGGGATGATCCCCAAGTACTTATAGGTTGAAATATAATACTTTACGCGATAAACTGCATAATTATGTCTTTTTGCTATAGGAGTGTAGTGTGTACACGCTTTCTGTATATAAATCAACAATATGGCGATGCTAAGTACTGTTCAGGTTGTTTTTTTCAGTGAGTATATATATTTTTATGAATTTCAGAATCAACATTGATCTTGGATCTATATTTATTCAATAGGAGACTTTTTTGTACACATAATTTGTCTACAATGTCAAAATCTGACGGAACTTTTTATACATCAGCATACAGCAAAAATTTGGCAGTACTAAGTACTGTTTAAATTGTTTTTTTACCGAGTAGATATATTTGTGAGAATTTGACATTCTATATTCATCTTCATCAATAGGAGACTATTTTGTACACACCATTTCTATACAACGTCAAAATCTGACGGAAACTTCACAAAGTCTGTAGGATTTTTACGCTCTTCTACATTTTTACGTCATCAGCATACAGCAACAATTTGATGGTACTAACTACTACGAGTATCTACGTCCTTCTGTTTTACCTAGTGGACATATTTTCAGGGGATTTCCTTCCTTTTGCATTATATAAACGTACTTTTTCAGATCGAACTTCCATTTTCTGTATAGTTTTTCATTACAAAGTTACACCTCTCTATTGAAGGGTTCTTGGAGAATTCTATCTTTGAATATCAGAGAATATTTAACATTGGAGATACTTTGAAGTATTTTTTGCATTTTTGTAGTCCGTCTACGTAATCACTGTTATGTATATAATTTTTTAGAAAAAACTCATCGACTTGTATATTGATTAAAATAAATAATTCATGAGACTATTTCAGAAAACAACATGATATGTCGCAGTTTGATTTTTGTTCTTCCAAATGTACGTGAACAATATTTTCTGATAGAACAATACTGGATAGAGGTACATCATTAATATTCATTAGTTATCGACACCGAAAAATAATTAAGTTAAAGTGTAAGAAGGCTTTCAATCGTCGCATGAATACCTTCTCGAATATTTCATTCAGAGAATAATGAATTTAATTCATTATTGAAGGTACATATCGACTTATTTCGAATAACATTTATGCTATTATTTGAAAAATATATAAAACTATTCTATTCTATCAATTGAAATAGTATTTTCACTTCGAATTTTCCGTTCTTTCATCTCTTGACAATGAAATTTATATTTGATTTCAAAGTACCTTATGAGTATACAGGGTGATGCTGTATTCGGGAATTTTGGTTTGAAAAACAATTTTCGAATATAATCATAAACAAAATCCACAAATGGATTTCTAGGAAAGAGATAAATAGTATAAGAATACTATGGAAGTGATACTAATGATAATAATAATAAGACAACTTTATTGAAAAGTAACTTATTACAGTGTTTCCTTAAAAATTAACAAACAAGTAGAATCACACACAAAACCATTTCAAAAGGTGCTTAATATTGGTTTCGCTAGTTTAACTATTTACCTCGTAAAACCTTATTGAAATAAATACAACTTATAGAACCAGTATATTATTCGTAAGAATGTTTTGCTCTCCCTTCTTTGTGTTTATCTAACAATAAATTTACCATTTGTGTTCTGAAAATCAATAATTTCATAATTTTGTATTCGTTATTCAGTTGGTTTGAATATTTAGAGACCAAGTAAGAAAATAATGGATGAAATTTTACGCCATTATGTTTTGATATATTTATCAACATTTTCTCACGAACGTTTCGAGAATGGAATTTATTTCTAGAAACACTCGGCATTTGTAGGCTTGGATAAAATACTTGGAAAAAGTGTTTTGATGAAAAGTGTTTCGAATGAAATTTTATATACAAAGACATGAAATTTTTTGAGAATTCTTGATAATGCCGTGAAAGGCGAAACTAGAGAAGAATTGCTCAGTCAGTGATTTTTAGACAAATATTTATTATTACCTCTCATGACTTCTATAATAAAACGTCTTTTATTGTAGCAAAAATGGATGCATGTAATTTGAAAAAGTTGTAATTCGTTTTTGAGTTGTACAGTTGAACAGGGAAGACATGGGGCATTATCATAATCACAGCGTGACATAGTTAAGGAGTTTATCAAAGTTATTCTAGATTTGTTGTCAGTTCAGGATGTGCTGTTTTTAATTGTAGTTTGATATGTTTTTCGAATGATAATAATCGTTGATAAATTGACAGATTGAGTCTAATGCTATTTTCTATGATGTGGATTATTCACAAAATTGAAAATTGGCATGAAAGTTCTAAAACCTTGAAGTGCAAACGTGTAAAAATACATATGATATTGTGTTCGAATTTTTGATTTTCATATCGTAGTCAGCGAAACCGAATGTGAGTTTTACCTTAAATAACAAAAGCAACCAATTATTCAGGTCTTTAATATTCCATTCATATTTATCGATAAAATCGAATAACCCATACGAAAGTTATAGAGAGAGGTCTATGTTCAACTCCACTCTGATGTATAAGTCTAAATATATACAAAAAACTTCTGTGCATAAACATCACTGAATTCAAAAAATTAAAAATCACCCAGGAATTCATGAATTTTTCAATTTTCATTCGAAATATCGAAATTGATCTGAAAATTCTTATATAACTTTCTATGATATCACGTCTCGATAATTCTTCGAGTAATAATGTAAGAGGATACTGAAATCAATGTTACGCTTGATGGAAGCTCTAGAGTCTTGGGATTTCAGTAACTAGTAGCGACCAGACAGATCTGTTTCGTTCTACAAGGAACTCATCAGTTGTGCTACGTCCATTTCCAAAAGAGGCAAATCTATTCATGTTGGCTATTGTTTGATCCCAGCTGTTAAAAGTACAATTAATAAGTACAAGTTATTAAATAAGTACAATTCAATAATAAATGATGCTGCACTATCATTGTTATTATTTTCGATCCACTAATCAATTATGAAGTGAATATCACATTTCAAAGAATGAAAAAATTCCATAATAAATTGTTTTGTCTGAGATTGAATTCTCACTCAATTCTTGGTGAAACATAATTAAATATTAATTATTAAATTAAATTAATCTCTTGGCTTAATGTTTTACGATTATAATAATTTCACGAAGAAAATAATCGTGAAATATTAAGCCAAGAGTTTGATTCAATCTAATATTTAATATAAATTGTTTCAGTCTATTTTTATTTAATTTTCAATTCATTACTCAAATCCAATATTTTTCAGTTGACATAAATTCTACGATAAAACTAAATGAAATAACTCCATAAAAGTAACAACTAAAATGGTATCACGACGGAAATTTCGGTACTATTTTTCAGTGGAATTCAAAACGTTATTTTGGTAAAGAAGTGTTCTCTTTTTATTTTCAAGTACGTAAAATAGTTCCTGAGCGAATGATTGCCTCTGAAGTTCTTATATACCGAAATAAAATGCGATTAGAGGTTACAATACACGACATCATCCTCATTTTACACTTGGAACTATTTCCTACTTACTTCAGTTGATTTTGCGGCAAAAACAGAATTTTCAATTACTACAAACCACTAATTATCAAGGTGTAACAATTAATTGTACATGGTGAAGAAAATAAATGCTGTAGGTATAATATAAATGTTCTTGTGTTTTTAAAGTATAGGTGCAGTAAATGCAGTAGGCTGTGAAGCATGAAGTACAACCGATGTAGTCATTCGATGAAAGCTCTGCATGAGTTTTTATCCACTGTGCTGTGCAAGGTTTTTGTTGATATATAAACTGCAATGTTACGCTCACGTGTGGTTTGTTGAGATTTAAAAGAATGATGGCAAGCTCAACTGAGTGTTTCAATTTTGTATATCAGTATGATCATTGTTTGAATGATGAATTGAATATATAAGGCTCAATGATATACTCTCTTAGGATGAAAAAGTTTGAGATTGAATTTGCGAATTTATTAATGAAAATTGATAATGAAAATTTTTATGTGTTTATTACAACAAGATATAATCTTGTTGTAATAAACTTTGATTTCAATTTTGGTCGCTGTTAAACTCTTATTTTTGATAATACAGAATGAACGTCTTCTTCAGTCAAAAATGCAAATATTAGATTTCGTTTTTTTCAAATGATTCCTCCATTATTTTTATATTTTAAGAGAAAATTTCAATACATTGTTTGAGAAGCAGAAATCGCTTTTCTGTATTTTCAAGGGATTTTCAAGTTAGAGTTCTCGAAAGGAATAAACGGCATTCGAATTGTTGGTCAGAATCTTTTGCGAATTGAGTTTTAAGTTCCATACTTAATTCTTTTCGTTATTGCAAATTGTTTGAAGAATAATGACACGTGGGTTTCGCTTATCGCTTGCGGAAACATTATGTTAAAAACTATGAAATTAAAAATTAAACACTTGACAAGTTTCACTGAATACATTAAAAACTCTACATATGTTTCGAGTGGTTAACCCGATATGCAGTAATATTGTATACTCTTGATAATGGGTTGACCACCCAAAACATATGCAGAGCTTTTAATATATTCAGGGAAACTTGTCAAGTGAGTCAATTTTGTTCGAAGAGGTTGAATGAGAAATATAACAATTATGATTCGAATTTTCAAAAATGATATTGGTTCAGTAAATATTTTCTTCGTTAATAAAAACCGTTAATCATGAAAAATTACAATTTTTCGTTTGGTTTCATAGTAATTGATGTTATAGTAACTATCAAGTTCATTTAGTATTTGGAAAATCAAACAAATAAATAATTTTTTTCTGAGGTACTTCATTTCTATAGGAATTAAAGAGAGTGTTGACTTCAAAATGATGCGTTTCCTAATTTTACCATTAAAGAATTGAATATTCAGAATTTTTATCGACATTCTTCTGACCTTATATATATTCGTTTTGTTATATCTTTTAGCCTAACTGTTGAAACTTATTTTCAATAATTTCTATTGAAAAAAAAGAAGTATAAACTACAAGAAAATTGATAAATTAAAATTAACACATTTGACTTGAGTTTCACTGAATAAAAAACAAAACTCTACATATGTTTCGGGTGGTTAACCCATTATCAAGAGTAGATATTGAATATTACTGAATTTCAAAATGTACAGCTTTAATTTATATATCCTAAAGCCGAATTTAACACTGGTTTCACGGAAAAATCCACCTGTTCAATGCAAATAGGTAAATTCTTCTTTTTGGCTATTGAAATTTCCAAGACTTGAAGGGTATCTAATTCTTTGCCCTTATTGCCTGGGTGACCTATTTCGGTCTATAATATTGATCTTCTATGTTCATCGATACTTTTTTGTATAGAACGTCCAGTTTGACCTATGTAAAAACATCTCATTCACTGCAAAATATTTTAAAAACGCTACTTTTGGAAAATAAGTCTAGTTTGTCCTTGTTTTTTACCAACAATGAACCCAAATTCTTTTTGTGTAAGTATTTTGAAAGAATTTTGTAAATAAGAAAGTAGGGATTTTTGTAGATGATTGATGAATCAATATTCGAAGACATTTTGAATATTTTCATTTAATAGAAGCGCACACTTGACCAAACATACGAATTATGCATGTTCAAACAAATATAGAAAGTAGATACTTCTACATTCAATCAAAATAACTGAATTCAATTAAAAAATCCGTTTTTAAATATGACAATGGAGCAAACGTATCAACAATATAGAACTTGTGTTGTTAGGAAGCTGGAAATTGTGGTTCAGTTAATATTTTCTTCGATAATAAAAATCGTTAGTATTGAAAAAACCGAAATTATTGACTGATTGAAAGGTGCTACGAGTTCAGTATCTCAATATTTATGAATAGAGAAAGTCTTGAATATTTTCAGTTAGGATTATTGATTCTCCTCTCGTTTATTTTCAATTATTGGGAAAATCTCTGAGAAAAATAGTAGGTACCCATGGACTAATGTATGTGAATATACCATGTATTTTCATGTAAGTAGCTATATGTTTATTTTAATACATGAAATATCTCTGAGTTATTCAAGTTTTGGAAACTGAGGTGAGACGCTATAATAACACTGTTGCTGAAGAAGAACTTGTACTTCGAAATGTGCGTCATGCGTATTCAATATATGAGAAAATTTGAATTAGTGTTTCGTTACGGATTTTGATTCTCCCAAGTATCGGCCTCATTAATAATCAATAGTGTAAAATGCTTTAGTATAAAAACTAATTCATGTTTATAGCGATTAAGGCGAACGGTTATATAAAAAATATGAGCACATTCACTCAGATATTATTTCTAACATATGAATAAACAGTTAAAACTGTTTTATACAATCATGTTATTTTCAATAAAACATTTATTCATTTAGAATGTTATATTTATTAATGTTATATATTTAATGTTATTTATTAATGTTTTTAATGTTATTTATTAATGCTTTCCAAAAGTTTAACATACTATTCGTTTTTCTTTCGGTATATTTTCATCATTCTCTGAAAATTATACCTATTGAAAAAAATATATGAATAATGGAAGTTTATTGAGAGAGTTTGTCTGTCATTCTTCTGATAGATCTTTCTTCTGAAATGGGTACAATGAGTTACTGCTATAAGTCGCAAATCTTATGAATAATTAAACGCTCTCTCTTCTATAATGGCAACAATTAAAGTTAATTATGAATAAAAAAATCCAACGACAGAATAAAAATATGTTGATAGCACAAATAAACATGAAAATATAGAACTCGATTGATATCCAGTGGCGACTCGTGAACCGAATGAAAAAGAAGTTGGATATTTAGCACAACCCAATGAAATCTTTTGATATATCCTGACAGATAATGGTCTATTCTTGATGAGAAAAGTAGAAATTATCGATATAGCCCGCAGTTGAAAGCAACCGTTGACACGCGTTTCTAGTTTGTTAGTTCTCTTCAGAACGGTATAACCAAGTTCAAACTGTACAAACCTGGAGTTGGGAAGAAACAAAACAAGGAATCAAGCTCTACGAACCTGGAGATCGAAAAAAAAACAACAAAAACAAAAGGACAAAGGAAGTCACCACCTTGCTTTCATTTAAAATTGAATATAAATATATATATATATATATATATATATATATATATATATATATATATATATATATATATATATATATATATATATATATATATATATATATATATATATATATATATATATATATATATATATATATATATAATTTCAGGAGCTGACTTTTCGCCAATATTATTTTCCACTAACTTATCCCTTCAAGAGACAAGACAAGCTATAAATGCAGAACAGATATCACAAAGTTAAATTTGACAGCAACTATATGTCGTCAAATAACTGATGAAATGTCGATACTCTTTCTCCACCATGAAACTAAACATAACGACAGAGATAGGGTGCTAAATCTGAATGAGATGCTGAAAAATAATAATGAATAGTACTTGAATAATTGAAGAATTACTTGACGAATATAGAGAAGAATCCTTTAAAGTGATGGATGGGCATATTTTGTGTGGTATCAGGTGTGTTATTTAATTTCAAAATTGCATAATTTTGAAAACTTTTCAACGTATTCTTTATGAATTCCCAACATTTTTCCAAGGGTAACTCACAATAGTAATGGTTGAAAAATCTACTATATCAGTGTAACAAATTGATCATTGATTAAAAACTGTGCTTCACACAGAAATAGTGGATACTTAGGATACATTCTAAGGAAAACGTTTTATTGCTAATTATAATCAAGAAAGAAATATAAAATAAATAAATAAAATATTATGTTGCAAAGTTTAGTCGACGGAAGAGTTTCATAAAATTTTGTTTTCAAAATTACTTAATGCAAATAATCGTTTCTTAGTAAATATAAAAGACATTTTGCAGGATAAAAACTTGTGAAATTATACTATAATTATTTAGAAACTCCTAGGAAATTCCTTTATATTTCTCATTGAGGAGTTGTACTTAAAATCCATGTACTCAATCGATAATGAATCTAAAGATAGATTTAAGATACACTATAAATAATGAACAACATTTTGAATTTTCTTATATATTAACAAGAATACGCATGACGCGTTACGAAGTACTATTTATTTATCAAATGCTGAATTAACAATATAATATTAATATATTGTTATATTGTTATTGTTAGCATATATAAGTGAATTACTAGAATGAGAATAAAATTGGAATTAAATGAAATACCAAAATTATTATTATAGAATAACCCAAATGTAAAAATAAATACCATCTATTACTGAGTTACATGTAGTTAACTGAAGTTGATAAAAATATTACGACACCCCTATTGTGCTGTTCTGAGTGACACGTCAAAATCACATATAGCTGATCAAAACTGACATCACATCGACCAGAACACACATCATAAAGATTACACAAAAAGTTGATAGGAGAAGGTGACAACATTTGATATGCTCTAATAGACATGAAAAACAAAATGTGTTTTTCCGTCTCAGACCAGGCCTTGAAACGCGAATATTCATTTCGCTGAGTAGAAATGGAGAGTCAATCGAATTTTGCAAAATTTTTTGAAGAAAAGTTAGGCCGAACTGTTCACTCCTCAAGCTAATTCAATTTGCAGACTATTGGTTAGTATGGAGTAGTGGTAGCCTCTAGAAAGATATTGCCAATAACATCTGAAGAACATACTCTTCAAACACTTCCCACTGCCCACAAGTCGACAATAGAACTACGGTACAGAGGAGATCAAATGATAGAAATATATTCTAATATACTGCGCATGATAGAGAGATACATCGTTTTCATCGCGCAAAAAATCAAAGCTTCTCCAATTTCTGACCGAACAACCCAGACAGAGGCCGTGATACAAGCTTGTTTTCTGAAAAGGACTGCTCATAGTCGAAAAGAACCCCCAGATCGTTAGCAGATTTTAAGAGGAAGAGCAAAACAGAATGAGAAGGAAAAGAGAAATAGACCAGGAGAAAATCTTCGTTTCTGAATGCTTGAGAGTACTTCGGATCATTATCCCAACCCTTACTTGGATAGGGGGCATTGAATCCACCCTGATAAATATCTCATTTATGAACCTGTAGAATGAACGTTTTCTCCTAAATCAAGAGTCGTCACTGAAATGACGAAAGTATACATGCATGAGGGTTCAACATATTCTCCTTGATACGATGTTAATTGTAAAATTTCCGCACTTGGCCTGGGAAAACTCAGACTGTGGGAGCCATTGTTATCCAGCTGAACACAAGGTTACACTGCCTCGCAACAGTTAGAGACGTCAGGAAGGAACTTCGATGTAATTTGCAATTAAGCCAAAGTTCACACATATTTAATGTATAACTGATCCTATTCTTATAATTATTTTCATAATCACGCTAGGTCGATGAATAAAATAAAGATTGCCATCGAAATTCCCCAAGAAAATCTCACGAAAACTACCGTTAGATGATCCAATAAGCAAAAACGCATAAATAACATTCTGGTCGAAAGAATGGAAAAAGGGGGGAGAAAACGTTACTGAGTACGAGAAATTGGAACATATGCGTTTGGGATGTATATGTGTACCCCAATGACCCTAATAGCTTTGAGAAAGAAAGGGGAAATGTATAAATTCAACAAATGAAGTTGCATCAAACAAGTGAAACATGCAAAATACATTACAAATACGTACTATACGCAATAGCGTATCCATTGATATATGTGCATTGACAACTTCTTCATACAGAAATAGAGTGAGAAAAATATTAATTTTCACAGACTTTATAATTGCAATAATATATGGCTAACTATAACCAAACATGTATGGTTAATGTTGCGAACTACAGAATTTGCAGAAGTGAAAAAGATTCAAGGGTCAATTAGGCAAAATTTCGAAGAAAAAATTTACAACAGACTAAAATACTCTATCCAAGACAAACCTTATAGTTTGATTCAATAATAATAATATTTATTTAGCACTAGCCATTACAAAATTCACATATATGCACATAAACGTTTAAACTATTTTATTAACAATTATTTGTTTAAAACAAGCTTAGCTAATTAACGCTTGAGTACTTTACTTTAGTGAACTTTAAGTTCACTAACTGTGTTTATAGAGGTTAGGAAATTCGTTTAATGCCTTGAATCCTTCATAAAATATAACATTTCTAGATTTAGAACACTTTTAAACTTGTTTGTAGAAATTGTCGGCATTTGTTGTATTTTCACATTTTTTATATGTCTATATGGGAACGATTTGTTTTCAATTTTAAACAAAAATATATATGAATGAGATTGAATTCACGCTTAACTCTTGGTGAAACATAATTGAATATTAAAATAAATTAAACTCTTGGCTTAATGTTTCACGATTTATTTAACAGTATATATAGTCAACATGTTTCGAGCGTTCTTGAGCGAGTCTTGAAAATGAGCTAACGCTCGAAACATGTTGACTATACATATTGTTAAATAAATCGTGAAACATTGAGCCAAGAGTTTAATTTATTTTGATAAGAATATATATGTAGTACAGTGGAGGATATTCAAAATATTTTGGGTGAGGGCCAAGACCGGTGAAAACCAAGACCTATATATATTGTTAAGACTTAATGAGATTAATAATATTTACACAGATTACAGAACCAATTCCAAGTTTCTAGTGGTTTGGGAATTTATCAATAACTTCCTGGTCACCTACCATGATATCGCTGTGAATACAAATTGAAGCTAGTTCGTTAAGCCTACTTTCAGATGCGCTGTTTCTTAGGTAGGTCTTCAGTCTTCTCAGACTGGAGAAAAATCTCTTCATGCTGGCTACAGAAACATGAAGAACTGTTTAAGTCCAATCTTAATTTGCGGGAGATCCAATAGCACTACGGCCTCTTCCTTCTTCCCGCAGGAGGGGGCCATAAACGAGGTGAAATATTACTAAAAGAACAACTAACCACTCACTGCTGACTCGATCATCTATATTATCCATTTCGACAACAATTTTTCCATTTTAACATAAGTTCTAAATGAAAAAATAGAGATTCCTCTCACTTTCATATTTGTTTATTCATCGAAATTTCACATTATCCTGGACACAATGTTAATTTTGTTTGATATTGTCTGTTTTCGGGGGAGCCTCTGCCTTCTGGTGTAGCATAAAGTATTCTTTGTTCAACTGACATTATTTCTAAGCAATTCAACATTCTTTCGATTTGAGTATATCTATTACATTCCAAAATTGTTTGCATAGCTCTATTCTGTAATTTTTGTAGCTGCAGCGTTTTTTATTTGCTCTATTCGAATAAGAGAGTGCAATTCAAATTCGTTAAGTCGTTATATTGGTCGAATCTCGGAAGGTGAGTGATTATGGATTCTCATCCTCATTGCAGTGGTGTTATTTTGAGTAGTATTAACCAGGTGTTTCGTGTGAAAAGTAGGTATATCTCATGAGGTTCCTCTGGTATCAGATATCAGAGCATTTTGGTACGCAAGCAATCTTCCTAAAGGTGTTCAAAGCGCAGTTCAACATGAAAATATAAGAAGCAATTAGAAAGTTACTCTCGAATCACGTCTAGTACAATTTTCTCATCAAAACATGGGTCGAATGATCCTCTTTCCTATTCCAAAAACTGAAGCAGCATCGAATCATTTCACCAAGCCAGAATTCCTCGAAGGCCAAGTAGTTCGTAGGTACCTATACTTCGATTACATGTAAATTATAGTATTTTCTCAGCTGAACAATTCAAAAATTCAATGATATATTTTGCACACAGAGTAGCATGATATTTGCAATCCAGGCATGATTTCAAGTATACCCCAGGTAATTCGATACTCTCAAAGAGAGGAGAACTTTATCTACATGGTGTTTCTTAATAACATTCCAATATTTTGAGAGGTGGACAAATTTAAAGAAAAAACTTCATATGAGTGTATGTCCTGAACGTTTCTACTTCTGAGACACAAGGAGTTGTTTTTTTAGGAAAAAACTTATTTATTGTTGTCATGTCTATATCAGTATGAAAATTCATTGTATTGCGTGGATGAATTAAGAGCATTGTTTAATTTTCAAAATATTTTTCATCATCAACAATGTGGTCCGTATTGAACTCAGAGTTGATATTTCTGTAGAACGAGGTAAGCCACTGCTTTCTGTTAGAATAGAAAATATATCCAATTATTTTTACTCAACGCCTTCGTTCTCAGCAAAAGTTGGCCGTGAAAATAGAAAATTACCATTCATGGTTAACTTTTCGCCACAGAACTAGCTTCGAGATGAATAGTTTTCATCAAAAAATACCCTGAAAATTTATTATTTCAATTCTCCATCTGATTTGATGAAAACGTCATGAAAGATGACGTTCTTTCAAGGTATATTCACCATATTGAGAGTTGAATTTAAATGTCAGATTTCTATAATTTTCACATGTTGATAAACACATTTTTTTTAACAGTATAATCTCGTCCATATCAAGGGAAACATCGTTGATTTGTGTGATAAATTTCGGACGATTTCTAACCTCAATAACGAATTCATCTTCATGTTCGTCGCATGATTCGAAAAAGTGGTAATTCGATATGGTCTTAAATTTCTTGCTGTGAATCTGATTAAAACTTGTGGTCATCTGTCACAAAATCGACGCAAAGTTCAATCAATTCTCATAGTAAAAACTGGATTAGATTTCATTCTGTTTGCGTTTACTTTTTGCGTTTTTGTCGTAATTGTGTCTAGAACATACTCATCCATAAAGAAACCCAATTCTTATAAAATATTTACAGTGTGTCAATCACACAGGTTTTGGTTTTCCATAGTTTTTAACTTTTGATTATTCGGGAAATTTTGATTCTGCATAAAACTATCATATGTTTTGTATCAATTATGATGGTTTCAGTATTTTGAAATTAACAGTGCGGTGTCATTTTCTATTCCCTCAACAATCAAATCCTTATTCGAATTTACAAAAATATATGAGGAAACTAGGCTAATTCACTTCAATGTTGAACGTATAACAAGAAAGAAAAAGATGATTTTGCTTTCAACATGTACCACATATTAAATTCATTTCCAGAAGTTCACTGACATAGTCGAATTAAGCATTCAGCCTATATTTTAAGGGATATAATGAAGTCGAAAATTTGATATTACTCTGCCTTAGCCTGGATCTATAAAACGTTGCATTTGACTACTGATTGTGATTTAATTTACCAGTTAGGGATAGCCGAATGGAAATATGTCATTAGAAAGAATGGGATGTAACTGAAATGAAAGTCAGTCACAGGTGGTGTACCAATCCACAAATATATAAGCTGAAAAAATAATATTTACACTTTAATTACAGTGAGTAAGTAAGTGTTATATACTTTTTTGTGATACTTCAATGAGAGATCCATCAAAACGCAAATGAGTAAAAATTGACAAGTGCATTGCACTCAACTTTTACATGCAAAATTGGAAGCTTTAATTTCAGCAATATTCTGAATTCAAGACAGTTGACTGAGGCAACAGTCCATCCGAACACACTGAATTTTGTTTCTTAACAAGTACCACAAATGCACGTATATACATAACCTGTCATTACAAATATAACAAATACTTCTTATGAGGTAGCTTTCCAGTGTAGAATATGGATTTATATTCAAATAATGTTTTATTCAATCATTCGGGAAGATCATTTTAATTAAATCAAAGATGTTCATTGAATATTTTGGTGACGAATACACATTTGATTTAAATATATTATTAAAGATTTATAAGAAGGTTATGAGCACAGCTACAAAAACAAAAATATAAAATATGATATGAAGCAAGATGTAGAAGAGAATCATAAACTGGCCAGTTTTAAACCGTAACTTGGTGGTTTCAAACTGTATAAATTGTGTTGTTGAAGAAGTTATGGTCGCATCAAATTTCTCCTTTATATTACGAGTATAATCAAAAAAACTCTTGACATGAAATTAGAATTTAAATATGAAAAACGAAAATGGAATGGATAAAATGGAGATGTCATTTATATATTAAATGACAACACTTGGCTTGGTTCCACAAAATTTTTAATAAATACTTGACAGTTGTTTTGCTAAAAAGTTAAACTGAGCAACATTTTCGACCAACATTCTTATATATCTATACGTCGTTAGCTGCAACAGACTTGAGACTGATATCAATGCTTCTGAAGTGGAAGGACAGGTCATAATACAGATAGAAGTATTGAATTAAATCTAAGAATTATGGAATAAGAGAGATCTTGAATTAAGAATTGAGGAAAGAAACAATGGTGATAAAAGTAAGTTGATCCTTCAATATTGGTTTTTTCTTTCGGTGTGAATCAGAAATGTCCACTTGTTCAAGAAGATCCAGAGTTTTACTTTTCATCTGTGGGTGCAGCAGTCTCGATGAGTTCAAATCTATGAAATGGTTAATATGAATGCAATGTGTTGAAAGTAAAATAAAATCAAAATTATTTAATATGGAGAATTTATGTTCTCTTATTCTGTCTTATTCTGGCGTAGAATAAAAGAAGTACGCTTTTATAGTAGAGAAAGACTGGACCTTTTTCCAACATATCTGATATGAAATATTAGGAAAAATTAGAGATTAAGAAGCTGCATCAACAAACCAATGTAATTTTTTTTCGTTGCCTTCAGAGTGTTCAGCATCGCAACTCTCCTCTGATCTGCCTTATTCTTCATTCTTTTTTGCTATTTCCCACCATACGTTAAGAAGAGAAAGTTTTTCCTCCTTGTCATTGTTTTTATCTAGTTTTGAGTGCCATTTGGTGACAATTAGTGGAAGTACATAATTTCACAATAAAAATCTTGAAATTCCCAAAATTTCGTTGATTAATTTCGAAAATTCAATACAAAAAATTTTATATTTAAATTGAAGTTTTTAAGGACATCATAATATTTACTCTTTCACTATTCAACGAGTAGAGGTACCTATTGATGTTATCTAACGTAAATGAGTTGCAACAACTGGTTACAGTTAACGCAATTGTTCCATTGCTGAAAAGTTCCCACCTCATTTGAAAGATAATATTTTCAAGTATTTAACGGAGCTCACGGTAATTTTCCATAGAAGGAAAAGAATTTCGAGGAAATTGAGGTTGATTAGCAACTTGTAGAGCAGCTGATTGATCTAAACATTTCAGTGAATTATGGCAAATTAAAAGATCGTTTCTTCATTATTCCAGGAGTTTGAATTACATACACGAAAATTGCCGTGGCAACATTTTGATAATTTTCTTGGCACTTAAATTAAGTAAGTCATTTAATTAGTTGAATTCGAAAATTGCTGAATACATCCTTTTTTTTGTAATTAGATTATTCAGTGATTATATGAAGATACTTCATTGCAAAATTTAAGTAATGAATATCGAAATATATAATGAAATAATTCGCATTGTTATGTTTCGATGTAAAAGAGGATTCAAGCTTTTTGTGCAACATTATAATTATTATATTCAATTTACATTCATGGTTATCGAATTTTTTTGCCCTTTAATAGTCTTTTGCTCATATATTTTATGCAGAACATTTTTTTGTTCATATTGGTATCTGTTTCTCTTGAATCAAAATGAAATCATCAGAACAATAAGTCATTGAAATTAAACATTGGCAAATATCAATAAATATTTGTATTCAGAACGTCGAAAACCGTAACTATATGAATCTTTCATAAAAATGAAGAGGAGGAATATAACTGGATCGGTTAGATATGCATTCTATCAAATTTATTTCATTTTCCAATACCTTTTGTTCGATGAAAAGCTCGTCACTCATATTTTGAAACTGAATGAATTTTCAGAAACTTCTGGCAGTAAGTCATTTTTCATTCAACCAATTATTAAATCAATAAGTAGAATTGATGAAGTTTCTCATACACTCCTTATACAGAAATTACGCAACAAATTTGGATTTTCTGATAGCCTCACCAACTTTTCTCATTGTTACCTGGTTGACCGACGTCAATTCGTACAGCTGGAGGGTATACAGTCGTCTGAGTTCACTCCTGTTATGAACCAGTAGGTCTGAACTAATAGTAGGTATGAACCAATACCTCAAGGGTCTAATCTTGGACCACTGTTATTAATTCTGTGCGTAAATGATCTGATGAATAATATTCACTCTCCACATTTGGTTCGTGAATCCTCCAGCTGTACGAATTGACTTCGGTCAACTAGGTAAGAATGAAAAAGGTTGGTCAGACTATCAGAGAATCCAAATTAATTGCGTAATTTCTGTATAAGGAGAACATGAGCAACTTTATCAAATGCTTTCTGAAAATCTGTGTAAATCACATCAACTTGACCGGTGGAGTCGAGTACTTCAGAAACGAACTGAGAAAACATCATTAGATTGCTTGAACAAGATCTCATTGACATCAATCCATGTTGCTCAATCTTGATGCTGTTTCTGACGACTGGATAAATAGCATTATAGACCACAATTTCAAAAAAATTGTAAAAGTTTGATAAGATGGATATTGGCCTGTAGTTGTTTACAACAGAAGGATCACCTTTTTTCAAGACAGTTACTATCTTGGCCGTTTTCCATATTTTTAGGAAAAGTGGCTTTGCTTATTATGAGATTAAATATATGTGTTAATGTATTTATGTCTAAACAAAGATCGAGCTTAGGGTTATCATTATTAGCATAGTTCTCACCTTTGATCATTAAACTCTGAACTGACAAAAACTGAAAAAAGCCGGAAAAAAATGACAGAAAAATTTGAAATTTTGCTGATTTCAGGTGAGTGTTCATTTTTTGGTTTTTTCTTCGATTTGAAAATCTTTTAGATGAAAAATCCGATCCTCTGAAAAATGCTTTCAAAGGATCTATTTAATTGGCAGGGTGTATTATTTTCAAACATATTTCGTTTCACTTTGACTGGGTAGACGTTGACTCGATTCAATTTCAAAAAGTCATCTGTATAATTACTATGTATTATTAATTAGTACAAACGTAACATTTTTCATATCTCAGTGTCTTTATCATTTCAAAAATTCTGTTCTAACTGCAATTATCCACACTAAATCATGAATAATGCGAAGAAGTTTTTGAAGTCAGGTACTGTATTGAAATCTTTGAGGATGAACTAATAAATGGCACTACCAAATATCCTACGATTTTTGCATTTTTATCATTCAAGGTTTTGAGAAGTAGGATTATTTGTCTTAGGCAATTTATTCGGCTCATTATCGCTCTATGCTTTGAGATCAGCGTACTTTGCGTTAATGGAGTCAAACATAAGATATGATATACTTCTATGGGGATAGATAATCTTCTGGAGCTATAATTTTTCGAACTTCAACAAAGGTATAATAGATTTTTACAAAATCTAAATTTGCTGTGGAAATGCATTTTCACACCTAGAAACCCTGACTTTTCTAGTCTTCATATTCACGAATGCCTAATTTTTTGTCATACAAGCAGAGGAAATAGCAATATCAGGTCGAATGCAGATTTCCATCTGCAGGTATATGCCACGAGAAATAAACAAATCTACATGTAGGCTGGTGTAGACTGGCAAAAGCAGAATGCTCACAATTTTTATTGTTTCGAATTCTATAACATCTAATATCTTAATGTGTGGCTCGCTGATCAAGCCAAATCAAGAGATATATTGAAAGTTTTTTATTGCGTGCTACTACTAATCATGTGATGCACATATTCTGTATGGAGATTGAATTACTTTCAATATTTTTAACCTTTATACTATTTGTTTGTTCTAATTTCGATTCTTTTCCTACCGGCGCTAAAAACATAACAATTCGACTTTCAGTATTATATATTTATCTATCTATGTGATATACTCAACAGAATTCAGCTCATGTGGTCTGGTTCATTTTGAGTTCATTTCTCTCAATGATATTCATCGCCAATTATCCAAGCTACGATATTTCAAATGGTTTTCCGTTTGCCATTCCCAACAATTCCAAATGTTCATATAAATCGAAAAAGAATCAGACGCAGTTCGGACCGATTTAGATTGCAAAAAAATTCTCCGCAGAATTCCATCGGAGCAACCAGTCCTCACCAAATATTCTGAACTCTCGCTATAAAACTTCATTTCTCTAAAATTCCATGACGGCTGGACAAAAAACAGCCGTCTTTATTTACAAGTCTGTCAAAATTTAACGTGGGTTAACTGAATTATTCATCGGTCAACAAATGGACGAATTTTCGGGATGCTTGATGCAATAAGATTCTTGCTACTGAAATTGCGAACGATGAAATTATGCATTGGCTTTCTGATTGGTCAATGGTTATTTACTTCGGTTTTCTGTTTCATGTGTACATATAGAGTGTACTAAACTTGTCCTTATTGCCAGCTAATGAGAGAAAATTTTGAAGATTCTCTAACCGTAATGGATTTCAGCTTGAAAAATTGAATTAATGAAAAATACGAACTCCTTGTAGGAAATATAGGCTGACTTGCGTTACAGGTAACACATAACACAAATATCACGGGTATTTTAAGTATTAACACAAATATTACAGGTAATACTCACCACAAATATGACCACTCAACTCAATCAGTTAAGTTACGTTTATGTTTAGTTAGGTTTTTTGACTCCGTCTACGAGTGTTTGGATAGACACTTTTTAGTGTGGGGTTATTCTTTGATTTATCTTTAGCATTTGATTCACTATCCTTTGATTTCATACTCAATAAATGCTACAATTTAGGTTGCAGAAGGCTTTTTCTGCATGTGTTACGTAATTACCTTGAAAAAGAACAATGGTAGTGAGAACAGGCTAGAAGTATTCTCAGAGACATGACGATGGGTGCCACAAGGCTCTGTACTCGGACCTATTTCAATCATATTATTTATAAACGATCTGCCTGAGAAGTTGTCTCAATTTTTGGTGACAATATTTGCCGTTGATTCATCGGTGGTTGTTTTTGGAAGGACTTCTGAAGAACTTCTGGAGGCATGTGAATGCTTTGTGAGGGAGTTTGTAAATTGGTATCGAATGAACAATCTAACGGTGAACGTTGACAAAACTGTATGAGTTCATTTTTGATTAAGGGCAATGGAATCAGTACCTTGAATGTTAAATATGGAGACAAAACTATATCATCATCCCAGTCAACTAAGTTTCTTGGAATATATGTGAACAGAAATTTGAGATGGACAACACACATTGATGTTTCATGGAAAAAATTGAGTAGCTCATTTCTTGAAATCTCTAGAATTAAGAACATTGTACCTAGAAACTGTGTTATGAATGTGTATTACAGTCTGGTATATAGTCATGTAAATAATAAGATTCTGCTGTGGGACTGCTTTACAGATATAAACAGGGTGTTTATTACACAGAAGCGAATACACCGATTAATATCCGATATTCATCAACGTACCTATGTCTTATAAATCTTCTTCATTAATAATTACATATTCACCCTACCTTGTGGGTGAATATGTAATTCTGTAATGTATTTATGTAATGTATTTATTCATAGATGTTCACTATATGTTGAAAAAAATGAAGATAGGTTTATTAAATTGAATAGTAATCATGAGTATTCAACAAGGAACAGTGGTGTGCTACTTATTTCTATGCATAAAACAGCAAAATTTGAGCACTCTCTCTATTATCAGAGTGTTAACATCTTCAACCATTTACCGTCAAATTGGAAATTCCTGAAGCTCATTTGTTTAAGAGGCATTAACAAAGCCTGTAAACAAAGCATACCTTAGTGTGGCAGAGTACTTTGATGATTCGAATGTAGGCAATAATGTATGAATCAATTTTATGTCAACTAATGTTCCTCACCATGTAAAATTGTCTCAAATATTTGATATTTCTAATGTAATTTTTTTCAAATATAGTTGTATATTATTGTGAATTTAAATGTAAACTTAAACCAATATTTTCGTTTGAGGGCAGAATGGAAGATCAGACTCAAAACAAAATTCAGTCTTTTTTGAGCATTCTTCTTAGTTCTAAGTTATTGTCAATCAATTGAATGAATGAAATTTTACAATGTGAGCAATGTTTCTCAATAAATGTTATTTTTATAATCAATTCCTTAATCATCAATTGATAGGAATATTTTGGTGGAGTAGATATCATGGTACAAGCCGAAAAACCTTATTAAATTTCACGAAAATCAATTGCATAATTAATTTTATAAGCAACAACACTATTATTCTAATAAATTCATTGTTTTCCGAATCAACCTTATCTAATTTCGAGAAATAATGAGTATCAAGGAACCAAAAATTAAAAACTAAAACTAAAAAACAACAAAACCTACCCCTTGGAATTGTTTATCTGAATAATAAGAATGAAGGAAGCAGAAAATTTTTCCCAGTTAATTCTTTCCTTATATTAGGTGGCAAAATTTTGGAAAGATTGAAAGTATTCAATACCACGATAATAGAAGAGAATATCGTTTCGTTTGACGAAAAAATATAATCAGATACGTTAGGCGGAATTTCACTTAGAAAAAATCATTTCTATAGCTAATTTCCCAGCTGTCCATAGCAAAAAAATATATTTTCACTACAAAAAGAAGAAATGTTCAATAAATCATAGTTTTCGTTAGGTTTGATATTGATGTGGGATCATTTGGCACTATTTTTGGATAATATATCTCCTAAGTCTAGAGATAACCGACCAATTCAAACACGGAACATGAAAAACGATCCACAAAATTTGACTAAGTACTACTATTTGGAAGCAATGAGTAATCGAATTTACTCTAGGTTCGCATTTTCAACAATACATTATGAAATTATTATAAATAGCTTTTCATATAGATCAAATCAAGTAGGTTTAGATCACACGATCAAGCAGGCCATAAATGAGGTCCTTGGAGATCATTCTTGGAACATTCGTTGATTCGTGTTGTACTTTCGTATAAACAATAAATTGCATTTAAAGTGCTCGAAGAGCCCACTGAATGAAATCACTGAAAAATTTTGTACTCTACTGATAATAAAGAGTTGTCAAATAATGCTTAAAATAATCCTAGCAGTATCTTCTCTACTTTGGCTTATATTAAAATAATCATCCTCTATTTCATTTTCATCTATGTTTAATGAAAAGCGTTAATTATTATCCACTTCTTGAATTTGTAATTCATCTTAATAGAAATAAGATAAAGAAAAGTTTCATTTCAATCCTTCTAGGTAATTATCGTATTTCGATAAGAGAAAGTTAATAATATTTTTCTTTTTTTTTTTTTAAGACACAACTGAATCCGAATACATCTTTCAAAGAAGTGGGAGGTTTATATGGCTTGCTTCGATCAAAGTAATTTTATATTAGCAAATTCATTTATGCGAAATAAATTGGATGTAGTATTCATTAAAATTTGATATTCATATCGAGAATTAAGTCAATTGTTCTCTGGATTTTATTTTTGATAAAACTAATGAATTAATGTAGTGGATGTAATTATATTTCCCATTTGCACTTAGACGCACACACAAATTTTTATGGATCGTACATTTGTTAAGTTTGAAGAAAAATCAGAATTGGGTTATAAATTTGCCACAAGGACATAAACAAAAGCGTTTGAGAATCGTATTCCACTACAGACTGAAAATCTTATCAACGGAAGTCAGACGAAATTGAAGGGAACTATCAGAATTTGATCTGATTTTGTAGAAGGCACTTTTAACTACTGAAGTGATATTACTTGAATTTTTTTATTCACATTCATATATTTCAGACAAATGGAGCAAAGTTGTTGCATAATTTCAGGTTTCATAATTTTTTCGATGAAAATGTGTAAAATAATACGGAGAATAATCTGAAAAGTAACGATTATACAACATAGAATGAAAAATGAATATTAGAAATACGAGAGCAATGTGCAGACTTTATCCTGTATTACACAGACTTCAAACGAGGAAAACAGAACTCGTACATAATGAATATAAGCTGAATTCTGTTTTGTATTTGAGCTCGGCTGTAGGTATATTATACTTCTTACATATATCAAGAGCTGCCACAGTTTAAACGTTCTTAATGTAAAACAGACTAAAATGCCCTTTAAAAACAATTAATTAGATTGAATCGACAAAACCTGATTTTATTCCAATTCAGTTAAGTTATTACATTAGTATTCTTATACTATGGATTACTTATTCTCAAAACTGAGAAACTCTTTGGATTTGCGAATGACTTATCACTTCCCATAGAGTTTTAGTTGAGTATTCGCAATCAATTCGTACAATTTCAGAATTGTTAATCGAGAGTACTTCGGAAGTGCCGCAGGGTTCCAATCTTGGGACCCTACTATTTGTTCTGTTTCTTAACGAATTCTCAGAAATGGTGAATACATGAAGGTGGCTTATGTGGACGCTTTTAAAATTTGTAAGAGAGTGTCATCTATACATGATTGTTTGAGGCTACAAAGTGACCTTAATGATATCAGCCTGTTGTGCAATAATGATTGTTTACACTTGAATGTCATGAAATGTAATGTGGTGAGTTTTACTAGCAAGATAAATGTGATAACTGTTGATAACAATATTGAAGGTGTCAAACTGATTCGACTTCTGGAGGTGAAGGATCTCGGCCTAGTATTTAACCAAAAATTCTCATTCATACCTCATATCAACCAATTAATTTTATCATTGAGCAAAGTTTATGTTTTCATAGTCCGCGATGCAAGACTGTTCTCGATTCTTGAACACTGGTCCATTTATTTAATGCCCTATTGAGAAGCAAGTTTGAGTATAGCTGTCTTGTTTGGCGACCAATATATAGTTGTCACATAAACCGCCTGGAGCCACTGCAGAGGAGGTTATGGAAATGGCTCTCATTTCGAGAGGATGGTGTATATCCACCTAAGGGTTGTGGTCACGCTTGTTTGCTGTCGAGGTTTGACACTAGGAGACTCTACACTAGGAAAAGTTTGAATGCATTGAAATTTTGATTCAATTTGTTCAATGATAATACCGACTGTCCTGAGCTTCTGGGCTAAACTCAATTTCTGCGAACCTCAGTGGTGTACCAGAATAAGCCAGACATTTTACTCAAAAACCACAATACAAATATTGTCTCGAAATCGCCGCTCAGCTTTGCTTGTTTTATTGCAAACCAGGTATCAAGCTGCTATGATTTGCACTGGGATTCACTTGTTTCCATTATTAATGTTCATTTAAATCTTAACCATTGAGGTATCTTGATTTTTGCCGGTTTGAGTTCTAAGAGATGTGTTATCTTGATTTAAATTTTATAGAATAAGAATATTACATTTGATAATATTTTATGTTATTATATGTTAAATAAAAACACTTGGCTAGGTTTCAAAAAATTTATAATAAAGACTTGACAATTGTTTCAGGGTATAACCCCATTTTCAAAGGTTAGACTATCTGAAGTGTTTTTTATTTAATATATTAAACCTTGTTTCACCAAGAGATCAGCGAACACTCAGTCAACTTTATTCTATGTTACTATTATTATTTTTTGATATTGTATATCTATGTTATGATTCATATTTTTGATCAACAAATTTTTTATTTCATTATTCAGTTATGTATTTTTTGTAATTGGGTAGTTACCTATTGGAAATAAATGCTTATTTTATTATTATATATTATAACTGAATAATTCTTAGGTATACATTTTTCGGTTTTTTTTTCTGTACTTTGGATATGCAATTTCTTATTCAAATTTTATTTTGAAGTACCTATTACGAATTTATGATAATATTTTTTTAGTGCATGATTATATGATATAATATTTCCTCATATATTTTGATTTTATATCAACTTTCCTTTTTCAATCCCCATTATAACTACTAATGTTTCATTATTCTACAAATTTTTTTACATGATTTATTCCATGGAATAATCATAGAGAAGTGGATTTGTTCGTTGCGCAACAGAGAAATACTTGTCTAAACCTCTTCAAATGTTTGGTTTTCGATCTATTTTATAAATGGAACGACGTATTCTCGGCGACCTTTCATTTCTGCTACTTACCTGGGGTTGAATTATAATGCGATCATTATGTTGGGAATATTCATGAGAAAATACACATCGAAAATGAAATCAAGAACATTTGACCGGAAATGACGACAAAGGTCGACGGATATTAGGGCAAATGTCAATTGTATGCTGGTGTCATCAGACTATGGCAATTTAATAAATTTCCAAGAATACTACTCCGATATTGCTTCTGGAATGTGAGATTCACTCAACCCTTCATAAATTTTCCTTGTTTGAATTATAATAAATATTATAAATAAACGCTGATATATGCATTCATTTATTCAAGTCTATTCTAAATTTGTGACATTTATGTTTATAATATTTATATATATTACATATGTTATATATATATATATATATATATATATATATATATATATATATATATATATATATATATATATATATATAAGAAATTTACGTATAAAAATTTTTGTTTGTGACAAGTAATTACCTTTAAATGTTTTTGTATATTGGACTATGATACCCTACGTATGTCTGATAATAGACTGAATTTCAGAGATTTGGCCTAGAGGTCCTAAAATTGTCCGTAGTATTAAGGTTGGAAATTTTCAAACGCTTTGCCTGAAAAAAATCCACACCCTTCATAAATAAGTTCAGACTTTATAAAAGAATATTCTGATAGTAAATGTGGTTCATAGTTTCAACCTTTTTTGATTATCGCTCCACAACATAGAGATTCCATTTTTTATGTAAGGTCTCTAGTCAATATACGATATTGCTCGAAACAGCTTACTACGCTTGGACCAATTCGTAATTTGAATAAAACTCAATCATTTTCACTATAAATTAGTAAAATATCACAATATTTCTTCCATAACATATTAATATTGTCAAAAATTTTTTTTATTCAAATCATGATACAGGTTACATCTTATTATTCAGAAAGTCTGTGTGTCAAAATGTTTGCAGATTTTCATATCATTCTCTATACGTTTGCTTCAATAATCTCGTTTTACTACTTCCTTGTATAAGCTATATCGATAATTATGGTAAAGTGATAACCCAGTAGACCATATTCCATTTAGTGTAGTAATATAGTAAAGTGCAGAAGTAGATCAAATTATTATTGAATTTTTGAATTTTTGATATGTGAAAATACAACACTGAATTTCACGAGATTCTCATGTTTGTGAAAATAGTGTGCCAAAATCCCAGGACCTTTAATATCACATTCAACGGATACATGGAGGGTTGCTTTTATATTTCTGACGGTTTGTCACAATCAGAGTATAAAATTTCAAATATTATTATTTCGATGATATTAACCATTATATTCAGTAATTTTTTTTATTCCTAAATAAAATAAATTGTCAATATATTTCATTAAAAATATTAGTTGGGAGAACATGTATTCATTTAAGCTTTCGATGAATAATAATAATTAATTATAATAATATTAGGTATGTATGGGATGTATGGGACAAAAGGGGTAACGCCCCTCAGCAATTGTCACACATTCGATATATTATGATGAAATTGAGCTCAGGGTTTTTTATTCGAAATTTAAAATATAATTTAAATAAAACTAAGTAGTTTTTCGATTTTCACTATAATTAATTCAAAACATGACAATATCAAGTAATTGTTCTGTGTTGGCGAAACGATATTGTCATGTTTTGAGTTAATTATAGTGCAGAAAAACTACTCAGTTTTATTCAAATTATGTATTTAGATTTTAAATACATAATTATAATCAATCAACTTTATCAAAACAGTGTTCAACGAATATAATAACTTTATCAAAAACTTCAAATTATATAATGAGAAACCAGATGGCGCTTGATACATTCAGTGTTTTCAGAGCCCGAAATATAAATACCAACCGTCGTATAACGAAAATACAGTTAAAAATTGAAATAAGGTTCCATAAGATAATGGAAATCTGCATGATTCATAACTGGTACGCGTGCGGGTGAAATATCTCAATACGAATTCGAAACCTGCAACTAGGTTAACAGGTAAAAATAAATATTATTTTGCAATAGACGACCTAAATCGATAAAGTTATTATCGTCTCAAAGATTTCCAGTGATAAACAGAGGCAAATCAATATATTATCCACTCCTAGATATTGTGTATGTTTAACTGGCTTGAAATTCTAAATAAACTGATAATTTCGTTTTAATTCTGTTCTCATGATATAATAAAAATGTGGAATTATATTTACTCTACAGTCTATATCATGATAGTTATTCAGTGTTTCACTTCATTTAATCATTTTATACGAATACTGTTGTGCAGATGACATACATTTTCATTTTGAGTTATTCGATTTGAAAATGAAAATATAAGGAACAAAGGTTGAAAAGAGAAAGATGTGGAAATATAGGAAAAAGGGAAAATTTAGACATTGATAGGATTTTAAACAATGTAAACCATTCTTATAAATTTTCAGTTCTGGTCAGCAAATGCCACAGTATATCTTGATTTCATCATTTTTAATCTATTCAACTAACCTTTGAACTTCATTGTTATTCATGAATGTGCTGAGGTTTTCGAAAGAAAAACTCTTCAAAATTCTACAGTGTCTGATCACATAGTGATCATATATTAAAGTCAACATGTATAATTCAACAAATCGTTAAAAAAGAGTTCAACACAGTTAAAACTATTCTATTATATTTTTTCATTCGATCTATGTTCGATTATTCGGTCACATTTTTAATTGTAAAAAAAAGACAGTCATTACTATTGTACTGAGGTTGCAAGTCGTTGTTGCGCTCATACATAACCTCATGTTGTAGCATGTTTGTAGTCGTTTTGTAATCTGTTTTTAGTACTCTATGTATGTCCTTTGTATAAAATCTTATTTTATTGAGTTCTATTAACTATTAAGCTTTCAATTGCGTTTTTTTCACTAATTCTAAGAGAGAAAAACCGTTTATCATTGGAAAAATCCATCTCCTGCTGAAAGACTACAGAATCTAGGCTGACGATCTCAGAGAAGCAGTAGTTCGCATATAAAACCTTTTGTAAATTTCTGTATGACAACACGATGCATGAGAAAATGTCAAAAAAATCACTAATCAACGTGATGTGTGTACTCATTAAAATAATGCAAGAGTCTGGTGTCAACATTTCCATGAATGCCGTAGAGTGAATGAAGGATCTCGGAAAATCAGGACACTGAGCCATGAACAAAAATGCTATAATGAGCCAAAAACCGAAAGTATTGGATTTTTGTTGACTGGAAACAGGTAAATATGTATATATGTATCACTTTATGATTGCTCACGCTTGTTCACCTTACAACATATTACTTCTTCATGAGTTCGGAATCATTTCAGGTCTGCTCTCCTAACGAGTTAGTCCTGCAGATCCTCATAGATTGAGTTGAATTGTTGGGCAAAACACGAAGCAAAAAATACAAAGAAGACTACTGTATCGTCAGTTCAGTAAAGCAACCACTCAGTTTAAGAGTCTAGTTCAACAGAGAAACAGGACCAGTATTTTGAGGGTGCTACAAAAAGTGCTTCTTCTGGTACAGTAATGGTTCTTCTATACCTTCATGAACTACTCGGTGGCTTTTCAATAAAGCAAAAACGTAACTAAATTCATCTTAGACAACCTAAGAGCTTCGCGAAGTGACATCTGTCTACTCACCTAATGTGACTTTAAAACTTTAGTCTCTACAACCTTAATAGATGAATTACTCTGTTGAATTTCGTTTAATTTTGTTCATGTTGCTTATTTGTAGTTATGACGTAGTTAAAGTATTGAAAAAGTTACAATATTTGTCTTTGTTTCAATTGTTTATCTTTTTGTCAATGTTCAAATATCTTCTGAATAGTTGTACATTTCCCTGAATCTGCTTTCTTGGAATATTTAAAGCCTACTTGTTCATTCCGTTTTTCCTGTAAAAAGAAGCAATACTGTTTGTCTTCTTAGAAAATATTACGTACATTCTTAATTCTATGGATTCAAAACGAAATATTAGAATAACAATAATAATACAACTTTCATTTAGTATGGCTATTACAAATCTATACTTTATGCATTAACGATAGTTCATTCTAATTTAATATCTTAACGAAATATATTCTTCTCTCAAGCTTCTTCTGAATAATTTTGGCACACTTTAATACTCAACGGTAATTCATTATATTTCTTGAAACCTTATAATTTATACCAGTTATTGTCCTTGTTAAATTACACTTTTGGATATACAAATTTTTTCTAATTCTTGTCGCATATGAGTGATGATCCCCTACGCTACTAATTCCGTCAGTCAGGTACTCGGGAACCACATGGTGTTCAGCCTTATATATAAGCTCTAAAGTACGAAACATAACCCTTTGTTTTACACTCATAATATTCAAAATTCTTAACATTGTTTTCACTGGTGTATATCTACTACATTTTAATATCACCCTCATGGCCCTGTTTTGGGTTCTTTGCAATTGATCAAACTTATAACCACTTGAGCCAAATATCAGAACAGAGTAGTAGTCTGAGTGTGGGGCTACAATCGCTTTGTATAATCTCGATTTCATATAACTACTGAAATCTCAACAAATTCTATTCAAAATGAATATTTTCCTCGCCATTTTCGAGTTAATATAATCAATGTAGCCTTTGAAATTCAAATTTTGATCTACGAGGACTCCCAAATATTTTATAACCTCTACTCTTTCTAACTTCATATTCATTTGGACATCAATATCAGGAAGTTCTAACCTTGACAACCTATGAGCAGACCCATTACCATATATTCAGACTTTTCTACATTTAAAGCCATACTATTGTCGGAAAGCCACGCATAAATGTTCTGTAGATCATGGTTTACATCACTCAACATCCCAGGGAATGCTCAAATATCTTCTGAATTCAAATATTGATACATTATATTCCTTGACATATTCGAAGCCTAGGTTGTTTAATGTTTTTGCAGTTTTTCTTCGTTTTCTCTTTCATTAAATGAAAAGGGTTGACACAGTTGAACGCTGCATATCATCTCGGCAATTTTCCTGTGTAAACAGCGGTAAACTTTCACAGTCTTTCTGATTGCAGTAGACTCACATCTTGCGAGTTATTGGGGCGCGTGAAAATGTCTCCTAGACTTCTCTCTAGTTAACGTAACGCCAAATTTAACAGAAGGTTAGTTCAATTCACCTCGCTTCGTTACTTTTTCGCCAAAAGTGAAAACGCACACGTGTGCTGTTTGTCACTTTTATTACTCTAATGATATTTTCTTCTTAATTGGAGTTGTTCAAGCTTGTTTTTGTGCAATACGTCGGATTTTCACTTTTTTCTGTTACGTGAAACTGTAAGTAATTATAGAAAATGGAAGATATATTGGTCTTAGGATTATGAAATACGCGAAATAATTATTGAATGTGATATCACAAATGTTTCGTACGAGGTTGAAGAAACTGAACAGAAATATCGATGATTCTATTTATTTATTCATTTATTTATCTACTTATTTATTCACAAATGCACCACTCCACAGCTTGGGCCAATTACTGAGTGGGAAAGATAAAATATAGTTTAAACTTTATGTAAAATAAAACTAGAAGTAATACCAATAATATACAAAAATACACATGAACGATAACTCTGTGTTTAATAGTGTTGGCGTTTACTTCATGTAAATCCATTACAATTGAATACAAACTTAAATTCAAACACTTGAACTTATGATTTACACTTTATTGACTACATAAAATGACGCGTTTCGTCGTTACAAACGAAGATGTCGTTTGTAACGACGAAACGCGTCATGCTATGTAGTCAATTAAGTGTAAAACATAAGTTCAAGTGTTTGAATTTGAGTTTATATTCAACGATAACTCTGTGTGCAAGCTGACATTGGAACTCGACCACAAGATACAGAAAAAAAATAATATCTAAAAAACTTATAACTAAAAAACAGTCAAGCGAGAGCTCGTCTGATATCAACAGGCACGCATGCAAATATGTCGACGACGTCATGAAAAGGCTCGAAGTCACCATAAATTTTATGATGTAGTGAAAAAGCCAGAACATTATGAATCCTAATGTCCATTAACTTATTCCAAAGCTATTGGAGGGACTTTCTTACAGAGAATAATGACATAGCTCAAGATTTTTCGTCAAAATCAATTAAAATTTTTCATTGAATATATATACTAAAATTCAAACACTTGAACTTTTGATTCACACTTTTATTGATAACATAGCATGACGCTTTCCGACGTTACAAACGAATTCTTCAGATGCTACTACAATACCATTCATTTTCAAATTTTTCAATTCATTCGATGAATTCGCGGTGAAATTAACTTGGTCAAGTATTGATCTAACTGTTATATCCACTGTTCAAAATGTGCCAATAGGCCAAAATCAACATTTCGGAATCTAAACATCGCACTTCTTGTGAACATTCAACCGATAAATATCAACAACGTGTTAATTACAAGGAGAAAATGACCAGTTGCAGACTTGGCTTGGAAATTAAAAAGATGGGGCATATTAAAAAGGTGGATGTCGTGCTTTTAATAATCTTAAACAAGTCTAATACCCGAAAGCTTACTACAGAGTCTTGCCAATTGGAATGGAACAAAAATAAATATATGGAACTGCAAACATCTGTAACATTGAACACGTGCATCATTGTGAAAATGTTATTGAATGGAAATGGAAATGTTGGGAATGAATGAGTGTAATTTCCATGGAACCTGGGATTGGTGAATTTTCAGCACCCTGCTGTAGAATGTCAAATTCCAGGATAATATAATCATAAAAAGTTTATTCCGAACTATAAATACAGAAAAAAAATCTGTAAATTACTAAGAAAATATGTCACTATTTATGAAGATTCAACGTCAATTAACGTCTATCTCATCCAAAACTTTCC
Source organism: Henosepilachna vigintioctopunctata (assembly GCA_030704895.1). NCBI lineage: Eukaryota > Metazoa > Arthropoda > Insecta > Coleoptera > Coccinellidae > Henosepilachna > Henosepilachna vigintioctopunctata. The sequence goes on along the minus strand of JARQZJ010000132.1, from coordinate 1,465,533 downwards.
AATATCCCAAGTGGGTAACAAAGAAAACAATTACATTTTTTACTCTTTCTAACCTAAATAATATAAAAAGAAAATGAAATTTCAATATTTACTGAAGGATTAGAAACATAGGAAGTGATTTGATTGTCGAATGGATGGATTTCGATTTCTGCTAAACCTCTTCATAACCAATAAGGATTTTTCGAAAATGAAACAATTTCATGAACACCTTCTTTCTGCAGTGAATTTCATATATAAACACTTAATTTGAACTTCTAAATTCGATGGCTATATAACTATCATCGAATATTTTCTCATCATTGAAATGATAAAGAAAACATTGTTTCTTAAATTCAGAGTTCTTTTGGACAATCGTAACGTACATTCCAACATAACGATGGCTTGTTGTGACTGAAAAAAAAATTATGGAGTCACAATTGTTCAAAAATAGGATGCTAATCTAGAAAAAATGTGTTTCTTTACTATTTCAATTTCGAAATGGATTTACATCAATAAGTAACGGCCGTAAACATACAAAATATTCTTACATCGAGTTTTGCAATAAGGGGCACTATGATTTAAGGACAATTTTCTATTGCAGATAGCTTTATTTGGAGTCAACATTTCGTTTCACTATGCAATTGACTCCAATATTATCAAATTTGTACTTTGAAAGATACAAGGTTGGTAGACAGTCATTGAAATAAGAAACTATAAAACTATAATAAAATTTATTGAGAAACATTCCTCACATTATAAAATTACATTCATTCAATTGATACAATAATTACAACAATGCTCTCAAAAGGACTGAATTCAGTTTTGAGTCTAATCTTTCATTCAGCCCTCGAACAAAAATTGGTTCAAAGAAAAATGTTGGTTCAATTATATTCACAATATTATACAATTATATTTCAAAAGAAAAGAAAAGAGCAGAAAAAAAGTATATCCGAAATAACTGAACTCTCTTTTTAAACAAATGAGCTTTCAGTAATTTCAAATTTCACGGTAAATGGTTGAAAATTTCAATACTCTGATGATAGAGTGAGTGATCAAATTTACCTGTTTTATGCTTAGGAATAAGTAGCAACATCACTGTTCCTTGTTGAATACTCTTGAATTCAATAAACCTATCTTCATTTTCTTCAACATAACTTAAAGCACCTTTTTATTTCATTTTCTTTTTCATTGAGGATGAAATTATAAGTAACAGATTCTTCCCAGTTTTATCTCAATATCAGGAATACTACCGCATATTATATGTTATTATTCAAATTATTCATTTTGTTATTGATTTTCATAAATATCGAAAACGCAATGAAATTAAATTAGCCAAGAAAGCGTTAGGTAATTTTCAAAACACCAATTTTCCATTTGGTAGAAATTTTCCATTTTTTTTCATAGGAGTCAAAAAAATTATCCCAAAACTGTGAATTTGATCAAATTGTTTTTCCTGTTAAACACTTCCGTTAAAAGAACCCCACTTTTCATCAATCGATGTGGAAAAGGTACCGTCTTCGTGCCAGTGGTGGGTAGTACAAGAAAACGCCACGCGCTTAGAAGCGACTACACCCGCACCTCACCAGGTGAGTACCCAGGTACAGCGCGGTGCACACTTCGCAGTACTAGTCAGTATTCAACGGACTGAGTTGGAGCAAGCACCGCGCATGTTTTACTGTATAATCGACGACGAAACGGCACCACAGACGTACTCGCGGTACCATTCGGTTCGACTGTCGGTACCGACCGACCGGACGATCGATTTGCCATGATTTGGACAGTTTGAACGGAATTTTGCGAAAGAATACCGGAGTGAACGCGGCGTTACTTATTTCGCAAAAAATTCGAACATTTAAACCCGAACAACCAACAAACTAAGGTTAAGTGTGTTTAAATTTGACTGAGTAAATACTACGGTACTATTTACTTGACAAATAAGTGAATAAACAATGATTTCTTAATCTGTCTACCTTTTCGTGAACATACGAAAATTAAATATGTAACAAAACTGAGAAGTTCTTATAAAGTGATGGTTATAGCGATATATTGATAGTGTTTTTCGCAATTTACGGAACATGGCGTCTGATGAGGATTGCAATAATACTTACACCTACCCGTAAGTGATTTGGTATTTTCTAATCTCTTTGCTTTGGCAAGCTTCGTTACTTAACGTTGCCGGTTGAGGCCTTTTATAGAATCTTAAAAATCGTACGTATATGGAGGTCTATTTTTATATTTAAAATGGAAGTAGTTATTGGTCATTAATTGGGTTGATTTTCCTTAACAATCAACATTGGCTTAATACGGAAAAGCTCATGTATTCTTAATTGTGTTCTGGCACTATAAGGCAGGTCTGATTGATGGGGGCAGTGAGTTCAAGTAATGACAATATTCTCATTCATATCAATTAAATATGTGATAATATAACATACCAGAGTTATTGAAATTCTGAAAACTTTCCTTGAAATTTCCTAGTTTGGTTTTGTAACACGTAATTGAAAAATTAGAAATGATCAATATATTTTTGTTATATACTTAAATTGGCGCATATGTAGTTGTTTCGCTGCAGTCGAGATACTTACGTAATTTTGGAAAATATATAAATATCATTTTAAAATAATCAAAATCGCGTTCGAATAAAAAACCACTGTGCGAGAATAAAAAGAAGAAAGGTATATTTTTCTTGTTTGGAATTTTGGGGAATAACTTAATTACTTATAAATTTTTATAAATCTCACAACCTTAATCTCACAAATTCTCACATAATATTTCATTTAGTTGAAAACTGGTTGATACGAGTGGATGACAGTATAAGAAACAAAATTAAGGATATTTTGCTTCACATAAAGAATTACTAATAGCCAAAAAGATTGCCAAGGAATATGATATTCTTTGAAACAACATAGATTTTTCTGTGAATAATATATTGAACTTACGCATTATATTATATTACGGATATTAGTGATGTTGAATTATTAAACTCACGCATCGATTATGTATATAAAATCTTATGTATGTTTTTCTCTTATGAAGTAATTACTATAATTCCAAAATTTATCTAAACGAAAGTTTGCAGTCTCAAAAACATATTTACCTTACTTTTTGGTAATTGAATCAATGAAAATATAAGTAGATTCATTTCCTTTATGGGCACATCATATCAGGTTCTATAGTTCTGTAGTTCTATAGTTCTTATATAGTTCTATAGTTATTACGTTCGCATTATCATGAGTGTCCATCATTTAATTTCTAGTGGGTTTTATCGCTGAAAAGCGGAGGTTTTCAAAATTCGAAAAGAAATTTGGTTAGTAAATTGAAAAATATAATTCAAAGAACTTTTTACCGGCAATAATTCTTTTGATTTAAAGAGAAAACATACTGAATCAGAAGACTTCATCACATTGCTAAACGTGCCAGACAGATTTTGATAAAAATTACATACAAATATAGAAATCAAAGATACAAATACAATAACAAGGTGAAAAATTGCCATATTTTTAATCAATAAATGAAATAGAGACATGTGATTAAAGAATACTGTAAAATTGAAGTAATCATCATGTAATTTCATTGTTTTCCTAATTTATTTGTCTGGATCCTTCGGTTTCAATTATTGCAGCATTTTCATGTGTATATATCACAATTATTTTGTTGAAAACCGTCTTAGTCCTAATGAAATTTTTTTCTGTATTCAATTATTCAATTCATTTCATAATTATATATTCTATTATATATTGAATGAAAAACAGTTTGCCTAGTTTCATACTGTATACTTATACAGGTGCATAATATAAAAATTTTGTATGGTCGTTATAAATTTCATTTCGAACAAGGATATCATTTTATTTTTCCCTGAAAGCATTATCTAAACCCGAATTCTAATAACCATGTATGTATGTCGAAAATACTGTTCGAATTCCAAAATCATCAGTATGCGCTTTTGTATTATTTTGAGTTGATTCTAAATTCATATTTCAAATCAAAAAATTAAAATTAAAAACCATACGTCTACACATTCCAATACTATACTATAAAAAATTTTGATTGCATAAATTTTTCAGTTAAACACACAGTTCAAACTCTTTAGTTATACAATTTATTTTCATCATGTGTCTACCTAAAAATTTTCAATTCTTTTTTTTCCCATTTGTGGTTTTTTTGATACTCTCGTTTCTCTGTAAAAGTCTGTCCTATATTTACAGCAGTGGATGTTATAGAATGTTTTCGAAATGAAGTGTTTGTTTTTTGAAAATATTTCAACATCCCAGTGGTCCTCAAACTTTTATGGTACTTTATGATATTTTTTGGAAAAAATTGTTGTATTTATGATCAATGGTTGATTATTATAATTTTTTCCTCAATATTGTTTGTATATCAAAGGAGCCATCACAGATCATGCGGAATTCCAGGGCATCCTGTAGTATACTTTGAGTATCTCAGCAATAACATTCCCTTGATTTCAAAGAATTAACTCGATGAGGATGACAAAATTTTTAAAAATATTTCTCAATAACTGTGTCAATTATACTCTCAAACAAACAGAATTTCAATTATCGTTTAGCCACAATCAAGTCTCATGATTTTCCGTTCATTCATTCTCAATCCGTTTATCGATCAGAATCGATTAAATACGGAATTATCATCGCCATAGGAAGCGCGTTGCTATTCTTCACGCAGATCCGACGCATGGTGTCGCTTTCTTGAGATCGCGCACAGAATACAATTATTTCTTTCACTCGATGCGCCCGTGAGTTCTTGGCCTGAAAGTTTTTAAGATTGAATTCCGAATTGTTCGAAGGTATGTAGTCATTGTCTAGGTGTATCTCGTAATATAAATACTGTTACTAGACGTCTGAAGTCAGTATAGACTGTGCATTTCGTGTTTTGACGAAGAAAATCAACATGAATCAGGTGGTTAGAGCTATTGACTTCTGTTTTTTTTTTTAATTGAAAACTGTTGGATAATTTCCACAAAATTGTTAAGTTCTCCGACAAATATTTTGGGCTAAGTAGTAACCCCTTTACAACTACAACTTACTTTTGTAATAGAGGCTATAAAATTATATGGTTGAAATCTGAATTTTGATTTATATGAGTATGTCTACTTTTTCCCTAATCTCCGCCTTCTTAGAAGGTCATAATTTCTTCTTCATATCACTGTATCAAGTTTGAATGGTGAAAATATCGAATTCAGTAATTTCGTTCAACACCTGAATACCTTTTTTTCTTGAAAACTTGACATCAATAAATTCCATAGAGTGCAATCTTTGTCCTTTCTTGACTTGATTTTTCGAATTAAACGATGTGCAATTTTACTTTGTTGAAATGAAAATTAATTGCTGATGTTCCAGATGAATTTTTCATTTTCTTCTATTCTTGTACAGATGTTTGTCCAATATAAAACATATCACATCTTATGATTCTAATATAAGCTTTGTTTCATCAATCAATTTTTACAGATACTTTCAATAAAATCTGAATCAATAATTAACTGATGAGAATGGTTTTCAGCTCGTTTCGTAATATTCAGGTATATGTACATTTTCAAGTAGTAAGTTCTGTTGTCTTTTTAGTTAAACCTTTTTTACATAAGAAAACATTAAAACTATTATCCCAAAATATTTCAAATATAGTGGTGCAGCTAACAACCTTCACACAAAAAAGAAAAAGAAGTGACATAGAATTATTTCAGTTTGTGCAAGATTTCATTGGTTCATTGGATGAAATGCAAATTCTAGCTTGAAATAAGAGAAATTGTTTCTCAAAATCAGATCTTGTCATCGTTTTTTCACTTAACGATATATACAGAAAATTTCACCAAGAATGACCACGAATCTTCTGAGATTCAGAACAAGTTAGAACTGAAAATTAACAGCAATCTGCTAGTTGAAATTGATGATAACAAATAGGGTTACTGATAGGGTTGTTTGCTTCTATTTCGAACAGACTTGCCGGATTCAGAACTTGAGCTTGATCAGTTGATGCTTTTATATATATATATATATATATATATATATATATATATATATATATATATATATATATATATATATATATATATATATAAATAATTCATTGAATTAGAGTTGGTCACACTCTTGTCTGCATATACAAGGGTCATTCTTCATCATTAAGTCCTAAAATTCAATTCAATTCCCCAGAAATTTTATTGTTCAGATATTTGGTGAAAAAAGTAATATAAGCTGATAAATTTTCATACAAAAGTTAGAAAAAGACACGTCCCGCTGATTGAGCCACTAAATTGAAATTATTAATCAAAAATCAAATCAATCTCGTTATTTTTATTCAGTGATAATGGCGCAGATCGATATACTCAGCAGGAATTCAAAAGAAATACAAATTTTGGCAGTACTGAAATTTCGTACGTTTGTTAATTTCGCTGATCGTGTATTGTAATTTGAGATATTCAACTTGTTTTCATATTTTGAGGCACGAACGATGAAACTGTTGACATTGGATTTCACAACGATACCTTCATAATCTTTCAGTTTTTTCAGATAATATTTCAGATTGGGATTGTGTCAAATAATCGTGACTTTCTCTATGTATGAAGTGGTGCAACACTAACATAGGTACTATTTCTGTTATCTCTCACTAGATAGCAGTACTATCCAATAAACTCTAACAACAATCCTCTGAAACTTGTGAAATGCGGATATCATTTATCAGACTAGGATAAATATATAAAACCTATAAAATATAATATAAGAGAGTACATTTTCCATTACATAAATAACAACTCTTCGGCATCTTCAAGTGAAAAAAAAATCGCAATTGAAATAAATTCTGCGTTCACTGGAAATAAATATTGTTTTGCGTTTATCTAATCGATATATATTTCTGTAATAATATTTTATCGGAAACGTGACAATCACTTCATAATCTGAATTTTTTTTAAATAGTTCAGTTTCGAATGAAATTATTCGACATATATTACTCCGATGTATCTATTTTCACTCTCAATCATTATGATTAATAATAGTAAATTGTCAATCCATTGCCCAAATTTGTATGTTTTCATTCAAGAAAAGATCGTTGAAATTGAAAAATTAATCTCAATTAAAATGAGACTAGGCAAGCGGACTACTTCGAAATCCCTTCATACACGAAGAATTTTACACAAAAAAGTATATTTTACTATGCTCCAAAACTGTATAATTTGTTACCTAAGGAATTCATTCAGTCTACATCTCAAAAACAGTTCCAAATTAAAGTTAAAAAATACATCAGCACATGTGACGAGTTTTTGAAATTTTTTTAGCGGACTGGTGTATTGCTGAGCATTCGTGTTTGTTTGTGCGGTCCCCTGGTCTCTTTTCCCTTCTGCATCGGAGTTTTGCTTCAGCTCAATGCTGATGATTGTTGTGTAGACCCGGATTGGGTATTTTGTTTAATGTTATTTTTGGTCTTTGGTTGACGCTGACACCTTATTACATAAGTTTCTTGAATCTGGGAGGTTTGTTCACACACAAACTTCTAGTTTAGGTGACAAAAAATGTAAATGTAAATGGTTGTAAAAATTTTCAGGAAAATCATATTCCCAGATCTAGGCTAGGATAAGATATAAATTTTGATTACATACTCTTGTTACTTGTGACAGGAGTGTTCTGTATTGGCTTTTCTTATGTAATTTGATTAACTTTTGTAAATTTTTGAATAAATTTGAATTTTTTAAATAAATTTGAATTACTTTAATTCCAATGGAATTCATGGAATAATTTTAAACTTAAAATGATTTCATCAATTCCGTTTTTTATCTTAAGTTCGAACACAAACCACAAAAAGCAACCATCCATCATCTTTTCGTCGAACATACCATGCACTTCTACATTTCTGAAGAAAAGAAGCAGTATATGATGATTCGAGTTTTACTATTCTTCTGAACCACGAAAAAAATTCTTTTCAGATATCAATTCCAATTATCAGTAACGTAAACAATTCAAAATTGGATGAGTACTTAAAATATTAGTTTGTACATGGAATCTTCCATTTATATATTCAACGGATATACTCCGTTCAGATCTATAGATCAACGTTTATGCTATTATAGTCACCGTATTATGCTATTTCTTCAGCTTAGCTTACTACGAATATCTGAGGGCGTATATTATAATTCATACAAATGAGAAATGTTGATTTCATGCAAACCGTAGACAAGACTTTTCAACAATTATTTTATTTTATATCATGCAGTATAATGCAGGGATATATCAACTTCTATCTTGAAGTTTGCGTTCATGCTATGAATGATATAGTGTATTACAAAAGGACTCAAATACATTACACAAAGCTCAAAATTCTTTAGATAGAAATATAATGCAAGCTGAATATAATTTGAGCTGATAATCTCATTTATTTTCAGTTTTTTTTTCGTGTGCAATTAATAGTATTCATATGTGCTTTTGTCGCGCTGATAAGCTCAAAAAAGTGGAAAGCAAAGACACATGGTGACAAAGTGGAAATTCGTTAATAGTATATGAAAAGCTATGAAATCGCCAATTTAAAATCTCACGGAAAACTTTCTAAGTAGCCTCTTTAGTTCGAACCATAAGTGACTACTATTATTTTTATAAATTGCGACTATAACGCTCCTCCAAAGTACACTTTTTTAGAGTAAACATTGATAACCTGCCATTGTTCAATGAAGATTTTTTCGGTTGACAATGTAGAAAATAAATTGCAATAAATAGATTTTAGAACACTGAAACAAAAAAGACACTCAATAAATCAAAGAAAAAGGAAAGTAAACACATAAACTTCTGTAGTGAATTACAAAAATGGATTGCGTTGACTCCACAACAGCTGCAAAAAGTCCAAGATGCCTCTGGATATAAAAACCATGAAAAACTTTAAATTATAAACTCAACTCTCTATCTTCATATATACCAAAACAATATATTTTTACAAATAATCTGAGAATTCGAAATTCTCAAATTGATTTTTTCAAATTGATTTTTGTTTCCTGAAGATGAAATATCGATGCGTTTAAATAATGGTCAGTTTCAATGATAACAAAAAAATTAATTATGTATAAAACCCGTTTCTATAAACAAATAGATAAATCAGTGAGTTGAAAACAATCTAATTTACATTATATCCACCGTAAGTTTGATGAAAAAATTCGCTATATAGGCCACAAATTTGAGAATTCAATATATTCAACAATATCTGCATATTGTTTTTGTATTCTACTAGTGACAAAGCTATAGATCTTTCATTCAAACTAGTGAATAAAGGAATGTTGGCAAACAATAATGACGTTAAAAATATGACACGGAGTTTTCGCTTATCTTTTAGTGAAACATTATGTTAAAAACAATAAATTAAAATTCACAAAATTCAAATTGGCTTAACTTTCACTAAATATATTGAAAACTCTACAATTGTTTAGGGTGGTTAACCCATTATCAAGAGTACCATTGTCAGTAACATTGTATACTCTTGGTAATGGGTTAACCACCCGAAACATGAGTAGAGTTTTCAATATATTCAGTGAGACTTAAGCAAGGTGTTAATTTTAATTTATTGTTAAAAATATATTTGAACAAGAATTAATTTCAATACTATCAAGGAAAAATTACAATAGATGTTTTATTGATGACTTTGTATTCTATATAAAATTCTGTATAATTTTCGACGCCTTTTAGAAATATTATGGTGGTGTCCACTTGAAAAATTGAGTGAACATAATATCAGATGTGAGAAAACCATAACAAGAACTTCGGTAATGAAAGCTGAAAACAGGATGACAAGGATAAAATGCGTGCATTCGAAAATTCTACATAAACCAAAATACTCTTGAGGTTATGTAACAAAATTGATTTTTGATTTGTTTTTCCCGAAAATAAGAGTCACTGTATTTCAAAAGCCGAACTGAAAAAGTGGAGAATGCAAGATGGAAATGTTGAAAGATATCACTCTTCAAGATGACACATTTCCAAAATAGTTGGAAACTTAGGACATTAAAAAAAAAAGTTAGTCTTCTCGTTCTATATAATTGAGTGTTCGTCCACCTATTGAAGTGAAATTCTGAATTTCCTAGATTGCAGAGATAACAATAATAAATGACACGGAGGTTTTATTAAATCCCATTAATCAGTAACATTGTATACTCTTGATAATGGGTTAACCACCCGAAACATATGTAGAGTTACTTATATATTTAGTGGAACTTACTTTTGATTTATTGTTTATAGCGATAGTAGTTTTTAGTAAAATTCAAATTAAGTAATCGTCTTCCGAATAAGTTAGAATAGAGAGTTAGTTGTCCATAAATTCTTCCGAATATTGGACATTGTTGGAGTTATTGTTATACAATATATTAGATACTGTCCCCTGTTTTCATCAGCAGGTGTTAAGGTTACATATATTTTTTCCAAATATACGGGGATTACGTCGCTAATAACTCTATCCACAACTTTCGGCTGACCATCTTGTTAAATGACACGGAGGTTTCGCTTATCTCTTAGTGAAACATTATGTTAAAAACTTCAAAATTGAAAATTAACACACTTGACCCAAATTTCACTGAATATATTGAAAACTCTACATATGTTTCGGGTAGTTAACCAATAATCAAGAGTATACAATATTACTCAACTTACTCGAGTAATATTGTATTCTCTTGATAATGGGTCAACTACCCGAAACATATGTAGAGTTTTCAATATATGCAGTAAAATTTAAATCAAGTGTGTTAATTTTCAATTTCATAGTTTTTGACCATCTTGTTGCTGTGATTTTACCCTATCAGATTATTTTCTCTGAGTCTTTTTGAAAAGCCGTGCCGAAAAACTGATGAAAATTTTCGAAACAACGTTACTCAAAAGTTATTGATGACTGTAAAGAATGCTGAAAAAATGAACACCAGATTGATATAAAACATCATGTATGTATCAGTTGTGCTGAAGACCAAGTCGAATATCAATCATGAAATCAGGTGGTAAATGAAATATATTTCATCGATATTGAAAACATTTCCTTGAGATTCATTCAAGTTTTAATCATACATCATATATAAAATACTCTCTTCTACGAAGTGCATATATTTGATTCGAATTGATTATAATATAAATTGTAACGTTTTAAAAGACGTTACTCTGGCTGAAGAGATAATTGTTAAGACCGTATCGCATGAAATAATCGTACTTCGAAATGCATCGTTGTAAGTACGCATAATATTCCGGTTATAGATTCATTTCGATTTTGATTCTGAGCGAATTTTGATACCGATGAGTTTTTCTGATTGTTAAATATACATTTTATCGTTGTGAACTTTGAGTGAGCTTCATCTTTCATTTAAATTTTGAATCAAAAGATATTGAATAGAAACTTTAAATAGAATTATCTAGTTTTACTGTCTATATTGTGCATAAATCAGGCGAATTTATATACGTCCCCCAAAAATTTAGAGCTAACCGATGCGATCACCAACAAATTACAGGGGAGTGCGTTATAAAATGTCATTCATCGATATTGGACACTCAGTCATTCCAATTAAAACACAAAGAGAATCTGTATTACATATACCTAGGTATGGAGGATGTTGCGACTTCGTCCTCTGCTTTTAAAAGCGTCATTACACAGCATTGAAAACGAAACAATGTGGCAAGCGATTACAGAAAACATATCATGACATATAACGTATCATTGATTTCGCCAGTCAATAAAACAACAGCTGAATCTCGTCAACAGAAAATTTTTCCCGTCATGTTACGTCACCGCCGTTCAGTCATTGGAAATTGATTGATTTGTTTCGAACTTGTTTATCTTTTCTTTAGAAACATTCCCATACAGAGAAGAGGAGAATGTGATGAAATTACGGGGAATTCAAAAATCAAACAAATAATCTGCATATGAAAAGACTTACTTATACAGTGGAAATTTCGAAATTTGAAGAGGAAAATTCGAATTTGAGTCACAATAGTCGAATCTATAGTTGAAATATTGAAGATATTACATTCTCGTACACCTTCTGAAGGTAAAAAATTTTATATTTTAGGATGCATAGAAATTTACGAACACAATAAAAATACCACTTTTAATTCATAAAATGATCAAATAGATATAAGGATTTCACCACTCCATGAAGATCTCTGAAGAATAATACACCGTGGCGTAAGACATACTGAGAAGAAGAAGAATGCAAAGTCTTTTACCGATCAACTTTGTACTTACATTCAAACAATCGTAATTACTTTATTACTGTGCTTGAAATGTAGCAAAACTACGAAACTGCAGTCGCAATATGATAAATAGAGTGATAAAAAAGAAATTTTCTCTCTGAAATAAATAAATGACATTTCAAATACATTGTTGCTTAGAATTAGACGCCACGTTTATGACAAAAAATCAATTCACTTTGAGGATATTCTGTTTTTTTCATTGATTTAAAAGTAGTAGTTTTTTAATATAATTTTCGACAAGCAATTACGATCAGGAATCATCAGTCAATCAATAAGGTTAATTTTTTCATTTTGGTTTTGGGCTACTTTTTTCTAATTATATCAAAAAAACGGGAGGTTTTGATGTTTCACAACCTTCTTCGATCCGAGTGAATTAATTTTAATTAATATTTCTTTTCTATTTTCAAAAATAGTTAAAGGAACGAAAGTCTAATTCCCTATCGGGTACTAACGTCTGTTGCTGGTTTTTCTTCTTAGGAATTATGGTAAGATGGCTTGAACAATAAGCAGAACAAAGACCCTTTCTCCTCCTATATTGCTATTTTAATCATTGAAGAAATTGATACTCTTCTGAAGGAATTGATACTGAAGTATAAAAGATGTTATACTTCACATAACCTGAGGAATATTCCTGGAATTCCTCAAACCAACGAAGACAAGAGAATAAACCCTGAGCGCTGTTATAATGTAGATATTAAGCTCAAATTGAGAGTGCACTTGTTTCATTACCTTTTATTGGTTCTGGTACCCTGATAACTGCCTATTCGAGAATACTCAATATCCACAAAGAAAGACTCAATATCCCACTTATTTATCCATATTTGTCAACACAAGATATTTCAAATAATTTAGTAAAAATTATGATTTCTTTCTATATGTCATTATAGATTCGTAAGTGGAAAAGAAATATGAAATCTTTTCTCAAATCTAAAGTATTTGTATCACGTTGTGAGAATATACAGACGTAACTCTCAAATTGTGTGTTCATTAAATTAAAAATAATTCACGGAGATCTCATCAAAAATAATTCATAAAACAATTTGTCATTAGACAAGGTCAATACGGAATAAACCCAATCGTTTTTATCGTAGTTTAAATAGGTGTTCTAAAAATATGAATCAAACAAAGTGATGAATGATAATATACACTTATAGATTATATATATATATATATATATATATATATATATATATATATATATATATATATATATATATATATAAGGAGTATTGCCGTAAATTCTAAATAACTGAATAAAAAGTTGGGTTCTCGGCAAGGTAAGGCTGGATGATGATTAAAAACAACAGTTGTCGATTAACATCGATATTTCGGTCCTCTGTTGGGTCCTTCTGGTTATGTCTTTGAGGACAATCTACAACCATTATATTCTCACTGGACAACGGAAAATCAGATCACATGGCTCCAAAACAAAATGTGCAAAATCTTATTAATAATGATAATAGACCTTCATAAATAACATCTCAAAATATTCATATGGTATGAATATGTTTTCCATGCAATTCACCAGTAGCAAGCAGAGATCAAGATGTCATTTCCTTTTCATTTTGAACCCATTCACAATAAAGAAAGATGGAGTGATGATATATTGAAGACCTCTACTGATAACGAAACCGTAAAAAACCGGAAAAAAACCGAAACTTAGAAGATACTATACCTCTGACGTAAATAAAATTGGTACCAATTTCGAAATTGAAATTACTCAACATACGAGTACTTATATTCAACAAATTTGAAATATGAACGTTATCTAGTATAAGAACTTTTATATGAATATTAAACGACATGTTTTCCATTTCCATATGAGAACCAAAAATAGAAGGAGGTTGTACCCTCTAAACAATGAAAATGACTTCTTAAATTTTGAAAATTGGTTGACCATTCGTCTAATTAATCAATTAGTAGTGAAACTTTATCAAATAAATTTTATATAAACATCTATGTTTCAAACGTATCAACACAAATTTCATGATAAAGTTGATTGATGATGATTCACTGATATCTTGATAAAATATGGTTCAATATAAATTTAATGAAAAACACTTGAGTTAATTTCAGAAGATTATAGAAATCGAAACAAGTTTTTCGGGGTTATACCCCGAAAAACAATTCCAAAAGTTAATTCGATTTTTGGAAATGGGACAACACCTAGAGACATTTGTCAAACAATTAATGTAATTCTTGTGAAACTTATCCAAGTTTTCATTTTATTTATAGAAAACCCATGGTTTTGGGAGGAAATTTAGCAACATCGAGATAAATAAGAGATTTTCTATAAAAACCTTTCTCCGTTTTGAACGAGAGAATTCTGGATTTGAAATACAATTTGGAGGGTATGTTTAAAAAGGTTATTATGGGTTGAGAAAAGGCACCAGAAAAAAAAATTGGAAACCTCTTATGGCCGTTGCCACACCTATGGCCATCCCACTCTAATAGATGAAGTAATGGGTATTATTTCCTTTTTTCCATAAATATTGATGTTTAAGTAATATTTCATTATGCAATCATTGTTTGATATAACAAAATATACAAAAATGCATGGCTAAAAGTGGAATTAAATGCCCAAAATGGGAAGCTTCGAAATTCGTGACAAAAATTCCTGCAATAATTTTATATGACATGAAATCTGTATTCACAAAAAATGGCATTCAGCACAAATGTCTTCTCCAAATCGTGTATTTTTATATTAGAATATTGATTGGAAAAAATCTTAAAAGGGCCATAAGACGTGCCTCTATCCTACGGTGTTATAGTAAAACAACAATTAAATCAGAAAAAATGAAGTGACTAATTAAGTGGGTACTTGCATATAGACTTCAAAAATTAAGGATTGTGGTGGTTCTTCAATAGAAAGTATAAAAAGCTCAAGACAGTGTTGAATGGATCCGCCGAAAAACGTTCTAAGCGACAAAATTTCAGATGTTGAGATTTTGGGGGAATTTCATTTTAAAGACCATTTCCTACACGGGGTATTTTTTACTAGAAATTTGTAGTGTTAAGACAAAGAACGGCGGATTCATTCAATTGTTGGAAAGAATGGAATACCTTTTTTTGAACGACAAATATTTACTTACATTAATATAGTCTAAATCCTTCGTTTATTATTTATGGTTGTTGAGGTATTCCTTATTGACGCAAGGATACTATCGAAAATCCTTCAAAACGGAAAATTCAGTTGTGTAAGGAAGACGATTTACAAGATACCTAATTGCGTGGTACTTTCAATTTAAACTAAGCCACTCATAGTTGAAATCCTTACACAAATAATTGATTAAAGAGCCTCAACTATTTTCATCTCAAATGACGTCAATGTATTCTTTGAAGTGAGTACTTAAAAGTTGAACTGCGGTACAAAAATACACCGCGAATAAATTTAAGAGTGATCTGGTTTTCCCAATCATCCTGTACAAGAAATCGACCGAAGAATTTTTGATCATATCATCTCACCCATAATTGCCTCTTGATTTATTCATTTTGTTTATTGAATTACGGAATAAGATGAGTTATGTACCAAGGTAATTCATATCCTCATGTATAAGGTAATGTCATCACGTTTTTATTGGAGACTTCGTATTTGGAGGACTAAGTAGTTGTTTACGGATCTGGAGGCACTAGAATTTGTTTGCTGTCGGTATACTGATTGATCGATGTAATTTTTATCGCCATAAGGTTTGCCAGATGATATTGTGGATCATTTCTCAGTTGTTAAATTTTTTGAAGTTCAATTAGAGTGACCGGGATTATGAAGCCCAAAGTGGAAAATCTCATGAATTTGAATGTGCAATCTTGAATTAACTATAAGCATTTCACGTACAAGTTAATTTTTCACTTCGAAGAGTTTGATTGTGCTAATTGATGTCATTTTCTCATCAATGATTTGCTTATAACAAATTATGAATGGATGCATATAATATACGAACGATTTGACAAAAAACTTATTGCTTGTTAATATCCCAAAGACAAATAATGAGCCACAGCAAAGAGAGGCAGTTAAAGTGAAAAAATTGTTTTTTTTCAATATTCGCCACGAATTTCTGCTTTATCAAAATTTTTTGAATGTTCAATTTTTAATGGATTATTTTCGAAGCTTTTTCAAGCTTCAATTTGTAGCAAACCCTCAACAACAATAAGATTTTTCCTCTTAAGTATCTGCTTCTGCTTAGAAAAACGATTTTAAATTATAGATATACAAAAAGATATCACATATTGTGTATCTGTTGAAACTACATGTCAACTCAACAATAAATTAAACACATTCTCAAAAAATTTCGATTCACATTCACATTCATTCAAACATTCAAAGACACATTATTAAAGATTTGTTGAAATTTTTAATAATGTGTTTAAGTTCTTTATGAATATTTATTTTTGTACTTATAGGTGAGTTATATAGTTGAATAAGCTTTTTGTGATAGGAAATCTAAGTATATTTTAAAATACAATTGTGTGAGAGTGAATATGTCGGATTGTTTATACAATACAATCTGAATAATTTGAATAAAATATATTAGGCTTCAACATATTGACTTTTAGGATATATTTTGATGTTACAGTCAAATTAGTTCTTACAATTTGGTTTGGATTATTATCAAAATGGAATCCCCTAGCATTGAATTCTTTTTACTATCTATTGCCTTTATATTTATATATTTTCTCTTCATTTATTGGATGTTATGGAATTATAGACAATAAATTATAATTTATTCCAATACTAATGTGGACTTCCTTCTCTACAGCACTGTTCTACAGCAAGACATACCTATCGTATTTGAAAAACGATTTAGCTAAATTCAATAAAAGTTGTTTGATACACTAGGCATACTAGTTTCGGAAGTTTCAACTATCATCAACAGTTTAACACAATCTATTTGAGTACATGTATTGAATTTTTGCTGAAGAATATGTCAAAACGACAGATCCAAGCGTCGATTAATATTATGATGTATGTCATAATATTCAAGGTTATATATATTTTTATATGTATTATTGACAATATTTCCCAAACATCTAAAGTTTTATTTAATCTTCAGATTTTCCCTGTAAAATTCGTGTCTATTGAATACTTAGGATTAATTTTTTGAGAGGATCAAATGGAATAAACATATGCAAAGCACAGTAATGAGTATAACAGAACTCGTTTCGTGCTTCTGATATTCGTCAGGTTCATCCAATTTCTTTCGACTTGGAACGCTTTATTTGGATTTCGTACGGTCTATGACATCTTGATTCATTCAATTTTAATTAATGTACACTCTACTTCTTCAATTTCAATAACTACCTGTTATTTGACTGAAGTATGACTTCCAGAAGCTGTTCGAGAAGAATGAACGAAAAGTTTTTGAACTAAAATAGGTTTTATTAATTCATAAATCTTTTTGAACTTGAGAATCTTTTTCAACACGAATCAAATTGAACTTGAAAGGCTCATCGATTTAGGTGTATTGAATACTTCATTCAAACCGATCAACTTTCAATAGCGTTGAACGTTATCTCTTACTACTCGTATTTCGAGTGACGTATGGAAATTTTTAATTGCATTAATAAATTATTCAAAGATGCACTAGTTTGTTTACATATTGTTGTCAAATTGACAGGGTAATGAATACGCAAGCCAATATAATCAGGGTATTTTCAATATTGAGACCTCAAATTTTATCTGTTGAATTATTGTATAATTCAGTGGAAAGTAGAGCACCCTAGTTGTTTATTCTGTAAATGTATGGAGTTTTTTAAAGGGGAAAGGAATAAACACAAATATTTCTGAGACCCATCTGAGTTGGCCTATGAAATCCGTAAAAACAATATAATAATAATGAGTTATTTAATGAATGACACGTAGGTTTCGCTTATCTCTTGGTAAAACATATTAAAATTTATTGAATTAAAAACTAACACACTTCACTTAAGTTTCACTGAATATATTGTAAATTCAACATTTGTTTCGGGTGGTTAACCCATTATGAAGAGTGTACAATATTACTGATAATACTGGCGGTAATATTGTATGCTTTTGATAATAGGTTAACCACCCGAACCATATGTTGAGTTTTCAATATATTCAGTGAAACTTAAGTCAATTGTGTTAATTTTCATTTTTATAGTTAATAAGTTCTTTATTCTCAACAGGTATAATACCCAATTGGAGAGAATAATAACATAATGTTGAATAAAAACTAAATAAATACAATGAAAGAAATATAACAAAGAGCTCAATCTAATCTAGAAAAACTGAAGTAGTAAATAATAACTGAACAATAGAATTAAATGAAATATTACAAAGAACTCAATCTGAATCAATTAATTTTAGTCAATTTCTTTTGTTTCCATAAATCCTAGTAATAACTTCTATGGAGTCAAAGTGAATGTCGCAAGTATCAGCAACTCTATTGAATGTAGACTTCATAAACCAAATGGAGGATTGTATCAGCGAGTTGGACCGCGGAGTCTCTAGATAGAATAATTCTGTAGAACGAGAATTTTGCCTAGGAACACGAATTTTCAAAGCAGACAAAGACGAGGACAATTTTAATGATAAAGTTTCTCTTCTGCCCTGCAATGAGATTAAACTAAACTCAATAATTGTTATAATTTTCATCCTCCCTCCGAACTAAGAATTTCAAGAACCTTCTCCATAATGGCTCAAGATGGCGTTGATGGCAAGTGTGAATAGGATGCCAGATCATGCTGCCATACGCAACTTGCTACGGATTAGGGCATTAAATAATAGTCCTATGAATGTTGAGGAATTATTGAAATATTTGCCATTGCGTATAACAAATCCATATATTTTCGAGGCTGATGAAATAAGTTGATTAATGTGTTAAATGAAGGAAAGCTTTTGATCGAAGACTATAACAAGATTTCTCACCTTATTAGAACGAGAACCTTACCACCGACGCTATAATCACACTCAATTCGATCTTTTTTCTTGTGAAAGAGACATCATTACAATTTGACACATTCAAACTCATATAATTATTCTCACACCAACTGGCAACATGGTCCAGCACGAGCTGAAAATGTACAAAAAGCTTTAAGTACACTTAGACAGCATATGAATTATTGTTTGTTAACAAATTTTTTTACTGTGGCAGGTTGATTCATTATGCAAAACTTTAACGACTGAATTGATCTCTTCCTCAGTTCTCAGTATATAAAGAAGGAAAAGAGTTGCTACAAGTATTATATGATCACTCAAGAAAGTATAAGGAAATGAGCTCAAAAACTCTATAAACACAATATATAGTCGGATGGTTAAAACAATTTCCTAAACTATTATAGTCTATAGCACATAAATTCATAGATAATTCGAATCCTTATGGCAAATATAAACGTTTATAGAACATACGACATGTTCAAGAAAACTTGATGATAAAATTTAATTCATGGAAAAAATGCAGATTTTAAAATTGCATAAAGAAGAAAATATTTCAAGAAATTGATACAAGTTGAGAGT
This sequence comes from Henosepilachna vigintioctopunctata, assembly GCA_030704895.1. Taxonomy (NCBI): domain Eukaryota; kingdom Metazoa; phylum Arthropoda; class Insecta; order Coleoptera; family Coccinellidae; genus Henosepilachna; species Henosepilachna vigintioctopunctata. The sequence goes on along the minus strand of JARQZJ010000132.1, from coordinate 1,445,874 downwards.
CACAAATGGAAAAACATTATGATATTACTTTTTATCATAATATTACTCATTATTATTTTTGTACAACCTGTTATTTTTTTCCTGTAATTGAATGTATATCTATATTGTTATTAATATGTTGCGATAATTTATGCTTTTCTCTGGATCAAACGAAATAATTTTGACATATCTATTATTCATATATCTTCGGGAAAAATCCTGAAGATGATCACGACACTCGAAACTTCCATCGACTTCTTTAGCTGACTAAAGAAATCAAATCGAAGAAACGATCTCGCACATGAAACTAGGCAAGTAAGTGATTTGCAATGAATAATTACTCAAGTATCTCAAGTTTCTTTACGAACCCATCGAGATCCGCATTGTAAAGCAAATTTGCATTCGCGCTCAGTTAAACTGAAATACTGCAACATATTTTTTCAAGCGTTTAATTATGTCTAACTTGGAGCAGATAAATTGTGGCTATACCAACATCAACGCTGTATAAATTTTCAAATGATTTCCGAACGACGTATGTACGGATATTATGCATTTGCATGTTAACCACGGAAAAAACGTCGGCGGAGAAATATTTCTATGTTACCATAATAACTTATATACCGAAACGTTAATTATTTCTCTCGAATAAATTATAATTAAAAGGTATTTTTATCGTATTATCGGTATTTACTATCAGAAAGAGACGGAACTATTCATAAATAAACAATTGCCGTAATGTTGGGCAATTATCTTTGTTGTTTGTGAAGATGTTCGAGAGCCATATAAACTGATAAAATTACTCTGTTTCCTCTGTCTTCGGTGAATCGAATTTCGGTGTTTTTTCACCTAAAACATTTCCATTGATTATACATAAAAGTATATGTAGCATTTTCTGAATATTATTTCGAAAAATCGAAATGATTCGAATAAAATTCTCATAGGGCTGTCTACACGAATGTTCAACGAAAACTAAGTCTGTTAACTTTCATGAGTGAATATTTAGTGCATTCCGAAGAATATCGAAATCGTTGAAAATCATGCAGTGGTCTTTTATTCCAGTTATTTGGGAATCAGTAGCAATCATCAGCATATGTAAAATCAATAATGATAATAATAACAATAATGATAATAATAATAATGGCAACAGTTTAGCAAGACTAATCTTCTCCTGCTCCAGTATGTACAAGAAAACACAAAAATTCTACACTATAGTTATTAGTCCAAAAATTACAAATGGCAGCCGTTCAGCAAGACTAATCTTCTATTGCTCCAGTATAAACAAGAAAACCCCCTCAAATCAGTCCAAAAATTAATAAAAATTAGCAGGTTATTTCTTAATAGGAGACCTAAATAATAAACCCGAAAATAATATTTGAAAATTAGATATAATTTAAATAACATCAACACAAAATTCAAGAAAACAAAATGAAATAATCCAACTTAACCTATGTAAAACTTAACTAAAACTCCCCACTCTTAACCGATTTTAGAGTCTCTTCTTTCAATTAATTATTGAGGTGTCAGACTCAAACAACGCCTTGAAGTTATTCAATGTGTGAGGAGTAATCATAATCGAAACATTCTTCAAATTCAGATGTTATATGTCGAGGAACGCTGAAATTACCAGCCTCATGTATATTCACCTGATGAGCTAATTTTTTGAACGTTTGTTCCCATTTTACTGTTAATAGATATATTTTTTGAATAGTCAGGTAGTTTTTTAGCTGTAGCAATGAGTTTATTATTAAGGAAAACTAACCTTTGAATGTGTCAAATACTTTTACAGCACTATGTGCATATGTGATTTCTTCTCGTCTATTAAAATAGAGATCTTGTGTAGTCATGAAGCTTTCCTTTGTCTCAGGTATCACAACTTAGTTCATCAAAATATATGGATTCATTATACAAAAATATTTAATAACTTTCTCAACATTCATAGAACTATTTGATAATAAACCGTAGTAAGTTGGAGTATGGCAGCATGATCTGGCATCCTATAGTATCACCATCTTGGATAATTTTATTATTATTTGCATTTATCCAAAAAAGTAATATAGTTTTTAGAATTCAATTTATCCAAATTTCAGCAAATTTTTAATTGTCCTCCTCTCTTGCAATCAGATTCTTCATGTCATTCTACATGCTAAGCGAACCTTTATCAATAATAATCTATACCCTTTTAATATAGAAATAAATGAATGAATCATTTTCTTGATTCCGCTTCTTAATAATTTTTTTCTTGAAATCATTGTTTTTCTGAATAGTATGGGTTTGCATTTTAGCTTCAATTTCATCTGAGTGACATTTTTGTATATTTCCCACTACTATTGAGATTTCTCAATTCAAAAAAGTCATTCGAAGATTTATGCGAGAAATAGATGAAGAGCTGGAATGGGTGTTCAGCTATTTTCGTCTTCATTTTATCTGCAGATCAGACATATTAAAATTTTACAGTCCGAAGCGAGTGCCTTCAAAGAAACCATTTATCCTTATTTATTGGATAATATAATTAATTATTCCAAACTTTATGCCATTTACGACATTAGAATAGTCGAGCAAGAATCGCATGTACATTTTTCTCAGCAATATTATTAACAATCACCATCCCCTCCACGAGTAGAACACACAATTATGGTAAAACAACTTAGTTGAAATTCAGTTTGAAATATCTCGCTTGTATAAGTTAACAATCCATCAGGCGTTCAATGAGTAATCGACAAATGTTCCACCAAACCGGGCAATTAATATTGTCAAGACTTCTGCGGATGTTCATCAACATTAAGCCATCCGATAAAACAAATTATATAAATATATTCCCGTAGGTCCAAACCCGTTTGTCATACATCACAGTTTTTAAAGAAACGAGCAGAGACATAAGCACGCTCTTACGGCCTTTTTGCGCCAACTTTTAATGCACAACCCCAAACATTTATAAAATACTTGAAATGATTTCAAAAAACTGCCTCTCGACCAGTGGTCATTAACATAGTTGGCTCTTGATATAAACGTGATATCGTGTAGCAAATGTCTTAATTATTAGCCAATACCTCGGCGCGAATCCAAACGACCGCTAAAGCCTTTTCTGGAGATCTCAGTTAGCCAGCAAAAAGAGATCAGTCTCGAATGTTGCACGTGAGTTGCTTCCAAAGCATCGCATGTATCATATGTGAATTATTTCCACTTGAAAAACTCACTCTTTGCGAAATCCAGCTTTTTCAGCGCCCCGATTTTAGTGTTGCGGAATTTTTGGAAGTTCTACGGCTTCTTAAATTTCCAGACTAGTAATGTGTTTTCTCTTTTTGCGTTTGAATTATAATGGTCTTCTTCCTCAAGGCATCCGTTTTTGCTGTATTTAACGTGACCGCTTTTTATGGAGCGTAAATTTGATTTAGAATTTCGAGTAGGCGTTTCATTCGCATAATTAACTTTTGTCTATTTCGAGGGGTGACAAAGCTCCCTGATAGTCTGAGCCTTTTTTCAGTATTTGTAAATTCTCGCGAGCTGCAGTTAAAAGATATGCAAAAACTATTAATTTCTTTATTATACACTACACAGTACAAAATATGTTTACTGATTTCGAATATTTAAAATGAAACACATTGATTCTATTTCTCTAGATAATTCTTCAGAATATGGTGAATAAAAAAAACTTTTTGTCAATGTCCACAGTACAAGAAATAATTCTGAATTTTCTTCTAGCTGCACTTCTCAGACGAGCTGGTCATTCAATAACTGCCGTTGTTTGTATATCACGAATTTCGAATAGAATGAAATAATTCTATAAAGTACGGTGCCTTTTTTCGAAATTTGTAAATTTCTGTCAGTAGGCTTTTAATTCGTATAACTAACTCTTGTATTTTTACAGGGGCGACGAAACTTCTTAATAATACGAGCATTTTTTTCAAATTCGTAAATATCCGTGAGCTGAAGTTAAAATATATGCAAAAGTATTGGAAACTTTTCTAATTTCTTCATTGTACACTAACGTACAAAATATGTTCACTGAATTTGAATATTGAAAATAAAACACATTTACTTAATTTCTCTAGATAATTGTCTAGAATTTGGTGAAAAACAAAAACTTTTTACAAATACAAAACGTTCACAATAGAAGAAATAAATCGAAATTATTTCTCGACAACTCTTCAATTCTCAGACATGCTGGTTATTCTATAATAACCGTTATTTGAAATTCACGAATTTTGAAATGAAAATAAATAATTCAATTAAGTACTCTGTTCCGAATATTGAAATAATTTGACGAGCAGCCTTTTTTAATTGAATATACTTTGATTCCTGTACATATTTCAAAAATTGAGACATTGGTGTCTATTTATATTTTAATTGATGAGCTTGATTTTCTTGCATCTCTTATTAATTCTTATTGTCCAGATACTTTTAGGGTGTTATTTATATGGAAATAGAAAAATCCACCGTGAAATATGTTAATTCAGTATCTTGAAGGTGTATTTAGACACAAACGGAACGATAATATTTTCAATAATAATACAAAAATAATAGAAAGTTTAGGATAATTTATAATTTTTCTGTTTTTCGCATGTAAAGTTTGCAAATACCCGAAAAAATATTGTTATGCCTGTAGGTATATAAATGATTGATGAAACATTTATTTAGCGCATAAAATTCAACAAATACTGATATTTTGATTAAATATAAAGTGACAATACACATAATTATATAAGAAATGAACAAAAGGAATGGGAGGAACAAAATCATAGAATATCAAATAACCACAAGAAAAACAGGAATGAAAGAAGAAGAAATGATAACATTGAAAATTCGAAAGTGAAGAGAATTTTCAATGTTGAATGTGTATTCAAATATCAATCGATATTCAGAATTGTGTCAATAAATAGGAAAATATTCGAATTATGGCTGAAAGAAATGAAACTAGTCACCAAGTTACCAATGAACATAGTCTTTATAAATAAATAAACGAAACGAATCATCAAGTTGAAATTTTGATAGACTAAAACTGAAATCAAAATACGTGAAAATAGAAGGAAATAGAGAGAAAAGAAAAAAGAGTTTGACTTGTATTGGTCCAACATTGGTTTTTAGCTGTCTCATCGAAAATAATAATTGGAAAATTGAAAAAGGCACTTAATGAGCGAATAAACCGTATGCTTCGAATGTGTTCGAATCCCTCTTTCTCCTTGTTAAATTCTTTAATATTTCATATCTATTTATCGTTACTTCTACAATTTGTAATCTTATTATGTCCATTCTTATTTCCATGCAATAATTCAATATATATTAGTTCGATTCATATAATTTATATGTTGATCAATATCATTGAATTTAATGATAATGATGATCAATAGTCAGTATAGTATAGGACTATAAACCATAATAAAATAAACAAAACATGAGTTTTTTAATTGTTCAGAAATCTTCTAAAATGCATGAAATAATAAATAGGCATATAAATTCAAGTAAATATTCAAATGAAAATGAGAATTATGAAATTCACCCCCTCAAATATTCTTTCCTAATTTCTTCGTTTCATTGTGAATTTACTGAGGTTTCGAAAGGCAGAGCTCCTGTTAAGAAGAGTTATAAGCTGTGTGTTCAAATGAAATTTCACTTCAAGTCATTTGATAAACTTATTCAAAGTCGTTACGCATTAAATCAAATCCCTTTCATATAAAGTGTTGTTTTTCTGTATTTATTTCATTCCATATGATTACCGCATTGGAATTTAATTTCTCAGTTTTCTGTGTGGATTTGCTGAGGTTTAGAAAGGGAGAGTACCTACCTGATAAGAAGAAGAATTATATACTACTGTTCAAATGAAATTTCGATTATTTGTATACGTCATTTGACAAAGTTATAGTGTTCGTTAATGGCGTTAAGAATTGAATCAAACTCGTGATATGTTCATATAAGTGTTGCCTTTCTGTATTTACTTCTTCTCATATGGTTACCGCTTTGAAAATGGAAATAAACGTGTCAATACGTAGTCTTTATTCGAAGAATATTTCATTTATTTCTCAAACACACGGCAAAACAGTGATAAAATTGATCGAAGCAGTTTAAGATGAGATATAAAATATGCTTATCGAGAACTACTTTAAAATTTTTATCAGATAAGAAGTTTTCATAATCAACTTCAGTCGGTTTTTGATTCGCGGGTAGAAATCTCAAAAGTATTTTTTCAATAATAAAATTTCGATTTGGATGTATCAGTGTTTGAGTCAAAAATAAATTGAATGGAACCCTAGTATGCCTCTAAAATCTGTGATATGTCTATATGTTAATATGAATATGTCTATAATGAATGAGGTAAGTTATCTCAGATATTTTGTTGATAATTGAAATGAAATAGAAATGAATTTTAAATTGGGCAACAGATCGAATGGTTACTGTTCTACCTTGTACGGTATATTGTATGGAATATATACAATTTCAGATATATAATTCAGATGTTTCATGGCTTATTACTATAGATTTCAGACTGTCAAAATTGTTTATGAAAATAATTATGACGAAACGACTTTATTAAGTACTTACTACTTATTCGAGTTCAAAGTACAATGACAAAAATGCAAAGATAATAATATAATAATAAGGTAAAAAATAAAACAAACTGTGAAAAAAGTAAGAAGAACCTACTCTAGAAATTCAAAATAACAAAAAAATTGTTAAATACAATTTACAAGATAAGAAAATTAGAATAGAACAGGAAATTAGAATAATAAATAAAAAAATAATTAAAAATAATGTGAAATTATAAAAATAAAAATGGTTGGTTGATCTTAGTTTAACAAATTGGTTTATAGCTGAAAATTTTCAAATCAAAGTATTGCAGTAACGAAAATTCGCTGGAACCCTGATACAAAATTCAAATAAAGTTTTATTTTCTAACTCGAACGGAACACTTTGAAATTAAGATTGAATATGATTAGTCAAAGAGAGTTCGTATAATTATGTTCTATTGAAACGAAAGCGTTCTTCTGAAACAGCAAATCGATATTGTTGGTTCTCAACGTTTTGAATGATCCTAGAGCATTTCATCAATTCGAGTTTTTCTTTTTGAATAAGTTTAACATCTATATATAAGGTATAATTAATGTATAGTTATGTTGTTGCAATATTCTATAAAATGATGATTTATGATACCTTTGAGTATTATCAACTGTCTGGAAACCTCATATCTGTCTATGTCGTCTGTATCTATATCATCTGTATTTAGATAAACTGGGTCAAATGAAGGTATACATATTGCTCATTTGTAAAATATTCCATCAAAACGTTTGGCGGGCTCCAGTGCATTTAATATATTCATTTTGTAACGAAATAATGAATTATTATTACATACAAGTCCTGGAAAAACATCAAGCATCATTGACCTCATGTTGTGTAATATTTCGAAACATCTTCGCATGTAAAATTTACAGCAATGCCCCTCTATATACTAGAGTGCTCAAGTACCAGTATGAACTGTTAAAAACCATATTTCGCTGATATGGATATGTCAAAGAATATATTTTATCGAAGAGACAAGAAGTGTTTTCGAATTCCCAAAATGTAATATCAGGTTTTCCACAAGGTAGTATATTGGGACCTATCCATTCATATTATTCTTCAAAGACGTAGTGAACTCCCTGAAGCAACTGAATAGAAAGGTTTCTCTGTCCTATGAATGGCTGCTCATTTTAGATTTCTGCGCACTCTCTCAGTGGTGCATATTGAAATAGCTCTGTTGAGCTTATGTTGTTTTCATTTAGGAACAATGGAATTGTTGCTATTTATATAAACTCGAAAATCATCCAATTAATTCCAAAAAGAACAGATTATCATCAGATTATTCTCGGTTAAGTTATGAATAATCTGATGTTATTTTGACATCAGCAGTAGGAAAATTTTCACGGTTGGATCATTTTCGACATAGTCTATTCAAGTGGCACCGTATCGATTCTTTCTGTAACACCTTTTCTTACAGTTTCAATCTGCACTCTAATATTGTATATTTTGTTGAAATAATTATCATCAAATAGAATCTGAGTATTCAAAAAGTTGAAACAAATTATTCGTTCCTTATACGGTATTTCTTATAGAAAATTTTGAAAACCCTACTTCAAAAACAACTTCCTTACTGTTCTCTTTATATTTATTTCACACAATTTTTTCTGAGAAAAGCATTTCTCTGTCATCAAAAGCATCTGGCTGTCTACACAAGTTGTTTCCAAATCAACCTCCATTATTATTATTACAGTTGTTGTGAAAGCGGTGGTCAGAGATCTATTAGACCTACAATTTAGGGCCGATTCCGAACGGCCCAAGAACTCAGTGTGAATCGAACCCACCAGCTCAGGAAGTCAAGAGCGTTATATGATCACTACCGCTCGGACATCGAGCCTCTAAAAATTTTTGGAGATGCCGGGGATCGAACCCGGGGCCTTTCACATGCAAAGCGAACGCTCTACCACTGAGCTACATCCCCACATACGATATAATGTTCTGCTTTCTTGTATTTGATCCAGTCTTAGGAATAATCGGGAAAATCTTGGGAATATTGGAGTCTCGTGATCTCTGGTCTTGAAATTCGAAAGTTATTTCACAGAGATCATTCTATTCTGTGACCCAATTGATTTAACAGAAAATTGATAAAGACATTTTGATGTATATATGACATATTGATAGATATAAGATATTTTGAGTGATTATTTTTTCAAGCTTAAGCATTCCTTAATAGTGTTTTACAGCTATTATTTATATTATCACAATATTGTTTATTTTAAGTGGAAATTGGTAATGAGCATACACTTTTTCTATTCAACGATACATTCTCCTATACTCCTCTACAAGTCTAAAGGATACACACAATTATTACCATTATTAAAACAGTAGAAATAATTTTTTTCACTTCTATCAAAAAGAAACGAAACTTGATTCTTAAATTTTTGAATTTTCTATCTGTTATCGTGTATAACAGTGACCTAAAATAAGAAAATTTTATTGGTTCCTGCTTCGCTGAAAATTGAAGATTTATTAAGTTCATGTGGGGATTTTCAGTTTATGGACTTCATGTAGTCTGTCTTTTTCTCAGAATTTTTTCTAACAATATTTATACATTTATTTATATAAATATTTCGATTATGACTGAAGGCCATAAAGGAAATAGTTCAAATACAACGTACTCTACTAATCTTGTCATGAGATAGCGATCTAGAATGCTCGAGAGAGTTTATAAGGTTTACCGATAGAGGGAGCTCACGTGATTAATTAACGAATGAATTTTCTCCTCATTCTGAAGATGGGTTCAAGGGGTGTTTAAAAAGCCATCGAAACTTAATTGTTTGGATTCCTGGCACTGAGGATTCTCAATAATGATGAAATCGTAAATGGAAATGAAAAACGGATTGTCAAAACAGAGACAAACGTCACCGAAGAACAGAGTATAAAAATGCAGACACTCAAGAACCAAATATCAACACAATTAAAAACAAAAAACCTCGATTAGGAACTCAGAAGTTAGTTGTAGTTTGTTACCGAGAACTCACGAATTTTTGATGCCAATAATACGAAGATACACCTTCTATATAAATATATATATATATATATATATATATATATATATATATATATCTTGAAATTGATTTATTGCCTGTTTGAGGTATTTATTTTGAAAGTTTTTAGCATTAACAGGCTTTTTTAATATGAAAAAGTTTATTTCTGTTGACGTTTCGTTGTTATATTACAACGAAACAGTTTGAAACAATTTGAGTTTTGACAAAGTTGTAATATAACAACGAAACGTCAACAGAAATAAACTTTTTCATATTAAAAAAGCCTGTTAATTATATATATATATATATATATATATATATATATATATATATATATATATATATATATATATATATATATATATATCAAGAATGAATCAAGGTGCATCACATCATTCATTCGCGAGTATACCAAGGGAAATACCTATCTCTTTCTTATTTTCGACACGTATCCTCTTTGCCCACCTACCTGAACGGAATCAATTTATAAACACTTCAAAATAATTAAATCGTAACGAAAAAAGCATCAACCAAGCCTCTGTCACGCAGCCCACACTTCCGGTAAGAGAAAGAAGGAAGCACCATTAAATTGTCAAACATCGAAATCGAGGCAATGTTTCAGTTGAAAACGGTTACTCTGAGGCGACTATTAACCCTGGCAAAAGCATTATCGATATGGAAATAAAAAGTATCTGGTTATTTTTTCTTACTTCTTGGAATTCGTCACAAAATATGATCATTTTGCCAATAAAAATTTTTTCAGAACCACTGGGAAATACAAATCTCTTCAAGTTTTACCTGGTGTTTCCGTACTCCATCAGCTATTTTATTAATAATTATTATAATAGGTACTTATAATATCAATAATAAACATTATAATAACAGTCCATTACCTATATTTGAAATTATTATTTCAAATAACTCTAATCGTTTTCAATGTTTTTCATAAGACGTACTTATTGGTCATATAAATTTTAAAAATGGACTTCAGGTTTCAATCATTATTTAATCAACATCTTGCTCCAAATATCTGGCCGACAAAATTATTTTAAGAAATAAATTACATTTTCCGAACATTCGTCACAAAATGCTGAAAAATATATGAAAACCGTAAAGTTTCAAACATCATTTTCGTACTTGGTCTCCAAATATTCAAACCAACTGAATAGCGATTATAAAATAATAGAACTATTACATTTCAGAACACAAATGAAAAAGTTATTGTTGAATGAACAGAAAAAGGGAAAAGCAAAACATTCTTAGGAATAATATACTGGTTCTATGGGGTTAATAGCTGGACTGGCGAAAGCCAATATTAACCACCTTTTGAAATGGTTTTCTTTTGCTTACTTCTTTTCACTTTTATCAAGAATGATAATCATTCTTGATAATGCTGTAAAAGGCGAAACTAGTCGAATAAAGAATTGTTCAGTCAGTGATTTTTAGACGAAGTTTTTATTATTACCTCTCATTTAATGGATTATTTTGTAGATATGATGTTGATATTCTCATTATCTATTTCATGGCTTGATATTCGCGAAGTTTCGGAAACATCAAGCCGATTTAACGACCACCCCGAAAACGGCAGGCGATGGCTTGCGAAACGTCGAAACATCAAGCTGTCAAATAGATAATGCAAATAGCCTAAACAACCCTTCTACAAATGTCAACTTATTCTTATCGTCTTATCTCATTTCCGGTACAAAGCGAGTACTAAAACATACAATACTTTACACGGATATAGTTAATATCTATAGAACTTTTGTCATTTAGTTAACATTCCTTCAGTTATTTAAACGTATACTAATTGATAATAAATGCTGACATTTATTGCTAATGACACATATCGAACCAAATTGAGAGTTCTATAAAGTCCTTGTTATTACCCTAAATAGGATATTAGGAAAAAATGATGCGGACTATATACTTTTATATTTCAACCATAAATCTCTTATTACTTTATTGGAAGCGAAAGGAAATAATGAACAACATACGAAATCTTGTGTACTTAATCAATATTATTCTGTAGGATTTTCACACGAATTTCTGTAGTGATCAAACTTTGATGGCTTTCCAGAAAGTGAATAATTCGGAAATTTTGTTTGGATTAACACTTTAATGGCCTAATCACTGGGGAACAGCAATTGTGTTGTCTTAGATCCGTGACTTGTTTTTGACTAAATTTTGGACTCTGAATTAAAAAATGTTATCAATTTTTTCTATCGCGTCAAGTTTTTAAACTTCAGGATACCCTCTCTTTACCCAAGAGTCATAAAAATGTATAATACAGAGGAAAATAAAGTGGGTACTAACCAAACATCTTAGAATATTTTATTCATACGAAGGTTATTATAATATTTAAAGTTCAATTCGGTTTATACAAAAAATAGAAAAAGATATTAGGGTAAACATTTTCGCTTATAACTTTTCTAGAATGTTCAATCTGGGGACATTCTCGAATGATACTCCTACAGCAGTCAGCCATCATACTGACATCCCATCTACCTTGATACCTTGCCTCCATGACCTTCAAATCTTGGTGGAATCGCTCACCCTGTTCATCACTAACAGCGCCAAGATTTCTGGAAAGTTACCAAGAATGCTATGTAGGAAATGCAGTTTGATAATAAAGTTAGAGCCAAGCTTTTTGAAGCTTTCTAAGAGTTGTAGAACAATTTTGACGTAATTCTGAGCTCGTGTGTTTCCAAGAAAGTCCTAGACAATACTTTCGAATGCCCACCAAGCATTCCTTTCAAGTTAGGTCATTATTTCAATGAAACGTTCATCTTTAATAAGTTTAAAATCTGTGGCCCATCAAAGACATCATCCTTCATCTTCGAGAAGCGTAATAGTATGCGTAACAACTGTAGGAAAAAAACTGGACGTGATAGAGAAAAACTGATTAATGTTTTGGAATCAGCATGTCAGTTCACCTCTAAAACAGCCTAAAAATCGAAGTCAACAGAAATTATGTTACAAATTTTTCGCTGTAAAATCTTATAATATTGTACAACAATGAAAAATTCATCATGAAACTACTCTCATCACAGATCAGGTCTCGAACCTAGATTTCAGGATATCTACTATTGTCTTCCTCTCCACCTTTTTCGCCATCAAAATATGTACAAGTGCAGAGAAAATATTTATATCAAGGTTTCTTCAGACACATTTACAATAAGCACTTTTAGTTTCATCAATAATTACCACAAATTTGAGAATTATCAAGGTATTTTATGGGCATCTATTGACCGATTTTGAATTTTTCTTTCTTCAATGCATAAAAAATCTGCCCTTATAAAGTTGAACTAGCTGACCCGGCCAACTAGCTCACTCGGCCAATGTTGTTATGCCATATAAATTATATAATATATATATATATATATATATATATATATATATATATATATATATATATATATATATATATATATATATATATATATATATATATATATATATATATATATATACATATATATATATATATATATATATATATATATATTATATATTGCAAACATGCATGTGAAGATTCTAGTAAGAAGAAAAATATTAGCCTATCACTAGCATGTCATAATAACATATCATTAGTATGTAAACAAATGTCGCTTTCTCTGTAAACGACTTGATTGGTTTTTGTGAAATTTTTTTTGCAATATCTTCGAAAATATTCATTTAAATCATATGCTGTAAAGGGACATATAGATCTATATTGAATCAACAATGTATTTAAGGTATTTAATTGGATAAGGATTAATCCTGTATTGTTCAAAATCGCTTCGAAAATTAGCCGTTATTTGTAGTAAAAATTAAATGACAAAAAAACGTTATTGTGGGATATCCATAAGAGATAGACATATACCATAGCGGATTTTCTGTAGACCTTTTCAATGTGTACAATACTTAGTACATTATTTTGATAAATCACGTAGGGTTCAGCCTGCGTTTGCAATGTAAGCAGAAAAAATGTAATTATTTACGACATCACATTAGAAACCTCAAAAATAACAGTATTTCTCCACTATTCAATGGATGTTACGAGTATCATCCATATGAACCTTCCTCTTCAATCACTCTATCTATCAAAAAAAAAACCTCATCAAAACCAGTTGCGTAGTTTTGAAGATTTAAGCATACATAGGGATATAGAGACATGGAACTTTTTCCAAATTTCATTTGCTCTAATTTTAATTCCAAAGTATTTAACTAAAATATGAAATTTCATTACAATTCAAAAATTCCAAAATTGACAGAATATATGTATTATAATTCTGTAGTTCGTAGAATTCTGTACTTCTCATTCACAACGTTTATAGAGATCTAGTTCAGCTGATTATATCCACTGACTATCGGAAAATATGCAATTAATGATCTAGAAAGTTATTACAATACTCTGTTCTTATATTAAACATTATTAGAGAAATATGATTAACATGCTCGGATCGAATGTCAGTCGGCATACCTCTATAATTCGTCATTTGCTATCAATTACAGTCGTGAAGTGCCTACCTGTGACAACAATTTAATTATTGTTGATATCATTCAACCCGTTGTGCAGTGCACGTGCTTATCAAATTCAAATTAATAACTTTATTGATAAGAAGTGTTCGAAACAATCTAGGTTGATTGAATTTATGTGTTAGGTCATCCATCTTGAAGGTTGATTTTAGCGCCACATTTTTGATAACGGTATTTCAGTTGTATTATATATTCGAAGTGTTCTCAAAAATCTTACATGTTTCTCACGTGATGTATCGTGAATGACATAGATAATTAATCGAGTGGAAGTAAAATAAATGATATATTTAATAAAAAACACTCGACTGAGTCATACAAAATTATTTTGGTCGGCACTTTTTTCGGGATGCTTTCAAAAGTTTTATGATCATTTTCGAAAGTTTTTTCATTTGTATACTTGATATCGACACATGGTTGGAGAGACAAAGATGATTATAGTTCTAGGTACCATGTCTTCAAAAGTAGGAAATTCCGTATTCTTCATCCATATTTTCTCTCCCACAAAATGTCAACAGCAAGTATAGATGTAAAAGTATATAAAAATGTTAATAATGTCAAAAAATAACTTCGACACATCTGATGAAGAATATACAGAGTTCACAAGTTCAAAAGAACGAAAAGGGGACCCTACTTAGAGATACAAATGTTCGCCCAGAACACGAATCCCTAATAAAATATGGATAAAAGTTTTTTTTTGTTCAAAAATTGTTAAAAAACTAAATGGAAGACTTATGATGGGTAGTGAGTTTTGATAACAAGATTAAGGATTACACTAAGACATTAAACAAATTGAAAACATTATTGAATAAATTGAACAGCATAATGTCATAGTTGAGCTGGCTATTTGCATGTGATATCTCCACAATCCTTCAAGGGATAATGTTAAAGGATTTGGAAATCGATGGATTACCTGATTGAAACATGAGACAGATTGTTTCGTTGTGAGAGAAACTCTGCAGTTTTGTCAAGTTTATCGCCTATTGACAAAACAACTTCAATCTTCTGGTGACTTAAGTGAATATATCGAATAATGAATCCATCACCATTCCATCTGTCGGATTAGATACTAGGTATTCGAAAATACAGAACCACCCGTTAGAAAAAAAAATGGATAACAAGTTGAGAATTCTTATGGATCCTTACGAATAATGATTATGTTAATTATGTTTTTGTGGCCAATATGTTGCAAAATAGTGCACTTGCGTTCTTTCAATATCTCAGTAGTGAATCACGCTCAGGTTTTGGTGTTGAACGTAGGAAAACTGATGAGTCTCTTGCGGATCATAACATTCTGTCTTGTGCAGACTTCCATCTGTTGGATTAGATAGCAAGTATGCAAGAATAGAGAGCCACGCGATAGGAAAAGAAATCAGATAAGGAATTGAGAATTCATGAGAATCCTTACGAATAAGAACATTCGTAAGTATATTAGAATTGCAACATCTATTTTGATTGAATATAAACTTAAATTCAAACACTTGAACTTATGATTTACATTAATGAGATTGAATAGGCATGATGACACTAATCAAAAATCACAAAAATACTATATTTATCTGATAAAACTTGAAGCTTAGGATAAAAAACAAGCATTGTTTTTCTTATTAAGGGTGTGATTGATATATATTTTTATAAAATAAAACTACAAAATAAGGCAATCCGCCATGATATCTTGAACACCAATCAGAGATCATGACGTCAGTGTCAAGTAAACACGAGACGGCGCCAAAATTACATTTCGTATTGTTAACCTCCACTACGACTGTGTTTTCATTTATTAATCCAATTTCACTATTTGAGTGTGAATGTTATTAAAATAACACGAGTTATGGATGAAGGATTTATTAAGGCAAACAGCGAATGTAGAAGCAAACAGATGATGTAGAAGGTTTCAAAGGAGAAGTCATTTGATTAACTAAATTAGTTTTTGTTTGAGTGGCTTTACTTCGAAACTTATTTGTCGTATATACTTGGATTGATTTATCCACCATCTTATTGGCATTTTCTTGTGAAGTATTGCTTATGGGTGCTTGTGAAGCTGAAAAAGACAAAAAAATAGTATTTATAAAATATTACCTTCAAATACACATTTAAATAGAATTTACAAAGATTTACAAAGAAGTGGAATAAATTTGTATTACAAATAAGTACCTACATGAACTTCCACATGACACCTCTTCAAGTTCCACATGCTTTGTACCTATTTCCTCTAAATCTTTCAGACATTCTCCTATCAATGTCTTTCTTTGTTTTTTGAGAATATATGGTCTTTCTGTAGCATCTGATGTTCGTTTCCTTCTATCTGGTTGACATTGAAATTTAGTGGGCATACACCCCGGTTTCATGCGGATCTTTGACACCGATCCCATCAGATGATATTCCATATAATTATCCATATCATTTGGTAACTGAAATTTGAATAAAATACATAATATAACATCAATGAGATGAAATTTCGAGGTTACCTCGAAATAGATTGTTTATATTTTTACATTTAGACCACGTACAAAATATTATTACCAAATATTATATATAGATTCTAGTACACGAATCTACAAAACAATGTGAAAACTTACATCAAAGTGATCTTCACAAAAATAGAGGACAGTGCTGGACAATATTGCATTTGAATCTCGCCTTGCAAGTTGAAGCCACTTGTTTCGTGTTGTTTTATTTTTAGGAACGAATACAAATAACTTATTAGGAGTTTTTATGTATGTGTTTGCACACTGGGGGACCCCACACCACTTATACACTTTCGAATTCATTTTTAATACCATAAAATAATTAAATTGTTGCACGAACCCAGAACCTAGTGTTTGAGTTACCGATTATTGACGTCACAAGCGCCGCCATGACACTGACAAGCGTTTTATGTAAACAAATAAATTTCTATCTTAAAATTGCATTTTTTTCCTAATAAACTCTTGATTTCTGCAGAAATATCTTATTTTTTGTGAATAGTATACATTTGTGGACATTATAAGCTCGTTTTTAAAAAACTGTCATCATGCCCATTTTTATTAACATTGTACAAAATCGACCTGTTATGTTCGTCAACCCGAGTTTTTTTTTCTACCAGTTTGGCCGATATAAAATGCTGGACATTCATTACAAAAAATCTTATAAATACCGCTTTTGTCTTCAACATTTGTCTTTTCTTTATTATTTACTAAAAGTGACTTGATATTCCTTTTGTTGGAACAAATGGTTTTTATTTCTCTCTTCTTTAATCTTTCGCAAATTTTTTCACTCAGATGAGGTATGAAATTAATAAAATGATATTTTTGTTTGTTTTTTAATTTGAGATGGATGAATTGAGTTTAAAAGAATTTTTCGTTGCTTTTTTCTTATGAGATTATCTATTATATTTTCGTCATAACCGTTATTTTTCGCTAAAAGTTTCAAAGTTTTCACTTCTTTATTGAAATTTTCTTCGGAAAGCGGGTTAGTCGTGAGTCTATGTATAAAAGAATAAAAAGAGCTGAGTTTGATGTTAAGCGGTTGACTGCTATCTTTCTGTGCATGTAGGTTTTCTGTATATATCAAATGTCTCATCTTTCCTATTCAAATCTACAAAGTAATGTTTTTTGGTCATTTCTTTTGAATTAAATGGCATTTAAAATGAGTTGATATATTTTAAACAGTTACAAGACGAAAACATCATCCACATACCGTCTCCGTATGAAAATGAGCTAACGCTCGAAACATTTGATATACATATTGAAATGAATCGTGAAACATTAAGCGTTTAATTTATTTTAATATTATGATTTACACTTTATTCACTACATAGCATGACGCGTTTCGTCGTTACAACGACTTCTTCAGATGAAGGAGTCGTTTGATCAATAAAACGTCATAAATCATAAAGTCTCATAAGTTCGTGTTGAAATTACGTTTATCACGTGATGTTTTAAGAAGCTATTCAAGTACGCCTCCCTTATGGCGATACGTGGTGAGGGATGAGACAAAACCAAGTCCTCCTTTCCAAAAATCACGATTATTCGTTCAGTATAAATATTCAAAATAAAACTCAATAGGCCTCAGCGGGTGACACGAAAGATTGAATACACGTGATTATTCTCACTACACACCCTCACCCTTGTGATATTTCGTGATATTTTTCGAACAATCTGCCCTCTTTCGACTCTCAGGTAATTAATGGACGGCCTCAGAATGATTTCTCTGGTCGGCTATGATATTCTCTCAATCTATTCCAATATTTCAATTTGTTAGTCGTTATATATAGATTCGATCGAACTATGAATATATATCTACCTATATATGATTATACCTCAATGCTTTTTGCATTTTTTCGAAGTATATCTCGATGTGACCATAATTTCCTAACCATCTGCTCGCCTCTTGCCTATTACAGAAGATCCACTTCAATTGATATTTCAAGGATGATTAGAATCTCGTTACTGACTCCCACATTCAACCTCTATTTCGTGACTATGAACTGCAAATACCAAATACTATTGCGAATTTCACGCCTGAACTAACCCAATGTAGGAGGAGTTGAAAAAGTTTGTCGACTTTCAAACTGGGTTTAATTTCTGTACTTTCTGAAATATCATGCAGAAAAACAATGCGAATAAAAGGGAAAATCATTGAAATATTCGAAATATATAAATAAATCTAAGTATGTTTGATGTTATTGGAATAGAGATTTTATTTTGAAACAAGAAACACTAGTCACATCTGAGAAATCTCCTTTCGGACAAATGGACAATTGGACACCAAAATAATCGACTACTTATTCATAAGACCTTAGCCATTTGATTCACTTATGGTTCGAAAAAATATTCTTTCAAACTGAAATGATATCATTGGAGACTATTAAAAAAGGTATTATAACTATTTACTGAATCTACAAGAATAAAATGAAATTTATATTCATAATGTAACAATATCTAATTCAAATTTTCTCACATATTGAATAAAACGCATGACCCGTGTTTTAAAGTACAGTTTCTTCTTCAGATGATAAATTAACACTGCGCAACTACAGATGCTTGTACCAAATCCACATCGCAAAAAAAGAAATAGCAAAAAAGAAGAAGACTAGAAGCTGAGAAATAAAACTGAAATTTTTTCAGATGCTAAATTAACACTGGTACAATCTTACATATATCATATTGCTAAACCTATTCTGCAGTGCATAGATGTATAATAGAAAGAAGAGAAAGAATAGAAGTTAGAGTTAGAATTGAACGTAAAAACCAGGTGACAGGTCAAACGAAACGTAGATCAATCAAAATCAAAAATTACCCCTGATCATGAAAAACAAGATAATTAAAGATAGGTATGAAAACTAAGCAAGAGACAATTCTGCTTCTAGTTATTAATAACCCTCAGTTTTAACACCTACTTTATATTATATTTTCTATGTGTAATTTATGTGTTATTTTTACATAGTTTCTTTCTCTCATTTCTGAATATACCCTCATCAAGTCAATGGTGATCCAGCCTCGCTGAAAATAAATAGGTTCAAGATCTCAACGATATATGAGGACTATAATATGCTCTATAATATTCTTTGTTACAAATAATACTTACAGTCCTTCCACTCTTTCACAGTGTACCTCAAATGATATTCAGGGACCTTGATAATATTCAGAGCTAATTTTATTAGCATTTTCAGAGGGAGTCTGAAACAACTTCCAGCAGCATACACCACCTTTGAAATGGTATATGGAAGTATTGGTAGATGTTTTTCCTTCTATTCTATCTAAATGTGTCAACCATCACAAACAGAATAAGCAGAAATCACTCACTTGATAGTCAAGCAGGATTTAGAGGAGTCTGGGAAAACTGAAACCCACTGGGAAAATTTGAAATTAACAATAATTTCGAAGTGAAATTCTTCTGAAAAGCTCTACACTCTTATTCCATTTTCAGAGAATTGTTGAATTGACGAAACCTTGATGAAAAATAGCTCATTTTAATAGAATCGTTTTGTAATAACTGAAATACTTAGTACATACTGGGACATATCGATTGTTCTTTCATATTGATTTGTCTACGCACTTCACATATTTTTAACAAGAGTTTCCAAAGTTTACTTAAGAGCGCATCTCGAAGAAATTTCTAAATTTTCCGTTTTCTGTAAAGCATTGAGGATTACACTTTCAGGAATCCAGGATTCTGTTTCAGTAAACCGTCCATATCGGTAGACAAATCTACATAACAGATTTGTCTCAATTGTGCCAGTATGCATACATTCAATTGTTCAATGCCACATCACCGTCTGATTAAACAACAATTGCATTTTGCAGACGTGAATTACAAATTGAAAATTAATAACGGAATGGTGTTCAGGTATGTGAAGTCGTTGATCGATCCACGTTATGTTATTGAATAGTGCTTTTGTTCAGTTAATCATCATTAAACGAATAAAATTCATTGCTACTGACACTAATTTGAATGGATTCAATACTTCAGCTAACATCTCATTACATTTCAAAAGTGTGTGCGTATGATTAATGCTTTTACAACAGATATATTCGGTAATGAAGTGAATAATCTTTTATATTTTATTGATACATAAAGAAGTAGTAATGTGTTATTTTAACATGTTTACTGTTAAACATGAAAACTGTTTAAACAGCATTGGCGATGATTACCTAATGGTAACATCAGTTTTGATGTAGTTTGATTCCTCAAAGTTATCAGGCAGCACTGAAATAGAAAATACAGGTATTCATTCGAAATAACCAAATAACTCGAATGAAACTCACATAAAAATCTCTGCGCAAATGTTATTAACAAGATTACAACATATTAACTTCTGTGAGTTATTCCGAAGAACATAATATACTGCATTCCGAATATAGTGCATTAGGAGACATATCGAACTCGAGCCTTTTTCCAAGATGAATAAACAAGAAAATAATACTTGGAACGAAGGTTTTTTGACTAAAAATGTTGAGCGCTGTGAAGTATAATTCTTAAATGAGAAAAATTCCATGTATCTATAAAGACAATCAAACGCATAATCTGCTCAAGAGGAACCTAAAAAGAAGTTTCATAGGAACTTTTGTTGATATCAGAGGTTTTTCCTAATTGGATATCTAGTTTTTTGTCTAACCGTCATTTATCGTTTAAAATACAAATTATAGATCTGAAGAGTACCCCCTATATATGGGTGTACCTCAGGGTTCTGTTTTTAGGTCCTCAATATTTTTGTTATATGTTAATGATATTTCCGATTATCTCAAGCTGAATCTATCACTCTTTTCGCTGACGACTCGACTAGGAGTGCATCAGCTAAGACAAAAACGAACTTGATAAGAAATGCAGGAGAATTATCCAGCATTTTTCAGATTGGTATTATCGAAACTCTCTTGTGCTGAACCTGGAGAAAATTCAAGTAATCATTTTCAATCGCGGAAATCTATTACTTATGCAGCTTTTGTTATTGAATACAGAGATCACCAACTCGAGTCAGCTGAAGGTGTTTGAATTTTAAATGTGCATGTTGACAACAATTCGAGATGGCATTGTCATATTGCATATCTCAGTAAAAAAAGAAATAGTTCATGTTTTGCTATTAGTCGTCTCAAGAACTCGTTACCTCTGGATGGTTTGCTTACTGCTTATTACGTTTTCGTCTTCACCCATTTGAAGTATGATGTAGTCGTATGAGGTGATTCAGAAGCGAGAGCCAGAATTTTTCTCACACAGAAAAGATGCATTCGATTAATCTTCAACCTGAAGCCAAAATCATTCGGGCTGATTTTCATCAAGCACAAGATCTGAACGCTGCCATGTATTTACATTTTACAGTGTCTGATGTTTGTCCGCCGTCAGCTGTTAGACCTTTAAACAATTTCTGGTTTCCACGGATGCAGCACAAGGCAAAATTTCACCATTTCCTCATAGAACATCAAAATTTGAATAATTTATGTACGTCATCAAGTTATATAACCATGATTTACATAAAACTTAGTAGTTTTCTGATTTTCACTATAATTAATTCAAAACATGACAATATTATTTCGCCAACACAGTGGCTTTTCGCCAATACATGGTTATCTATAGCGATTTCCACACACTTCAGGATGAATACAAGCAGCCCACAATGTAATAGCTCAGTTTATCATCAACATTTGATGAAGCCACTGTGTTGACGAAACAATATTGTCATGTTTTGAATTAATTATAGTAAAAATCTGAAAACCACTTAGTTTTATTTGAATTATGTATTCAGATTTTCATCAAGTATCGGCCCAATCGATTAATGATAACATAACCATGTTCCTAACTACATCAAGTCCTTAAGTCGGCTGAAATTGAAGAAGGATGTTTCCAGAATCTTATTGCATAATTATTTTCTTACAAAAATATTTTCCTGCTGAAATTGTTTAATTGTAGTGTATTCTTGACGTATCCTATACATTATTGTTATGTCGTTCAGGGGAAATATACATTACTATTATTATTACTATTATTTAAAGGGTGCAAACTAAATTTTTCATGTAATAATGCTTGTTCTTCAATAACTTTTCTTATGTAAATTGAAAACGCATGCAAATAAATTCTTCGGAAACAAACACAGTGCATTGAAACTTTGAGTATCTGTCAAACAGTTTTTTTTACATTTCACTGAACTGATGATATTTCTTCTTTTCAGGTTGATGGAAAACGCAACCCCATCCCCACAAACTAATCCTTACGGCAACTGTCTGTCTCCCTCTAACTCTCCGTCGCCGCTACTCTCCTACCTCCAAGGGTCCAGATACGATTACCACGAACAAGAACTGATGTCCTCGCAGATGCTTACCCAAGCAATGCCAAAAACTCAGGAAATGTGGGGCGATATGGCGCCCAATATTTATCAGGAATATTGTTCGTACGAAAATCGGTACGGTATACGTAACTACGCGGACAATTCCGTACAAGTGTACCAGAATAGGACTAATTTCGTGCCAAAGTTGGGTGGTCAAGGACAAAAAGTGCCAAAAGAGGCTAGAATCAGAAGGCCGATGAACGCCTTCATGGTGTGGGCTAAGGTAGAAAGGAAGAAACTAGCGGACGAAAATCCCGATCTACACAACGCAGATCTCAGCAAAATGTTAGGTGAGTACAATCACTAAATCTCAGATAGAACTACGAGGGTGTCAACCCTTAACCACTTATTCGAATATTTTTCCTTTCCTTGAATGATAACGTGATCGTGTTAAATCACGTGCCAATATTCATCATGCAGCTCAAATTGATTACTGTCATCCAAACAATATACGATAAATGTGGAATGTTTGGGCCCTTAAACAGAACCATGTGGAACACCCGTTTCACCCTTTTCCAAAACAAAGACTGTTACAGTTTTTCTGTCTTATCACATGGCAAAATTGACCTTCCAGATGATTTATTCTCTCATATTTCGGAGAAAATATTGTAACTTGTCTATGAAATACGAAGGACAATATGGAAACCATTGGGCGATAGTTGTTAGCTTTAAATTTAATGAAACATCTATCAATATTTCTAACATATAAATCTTTGAAGAAAATTTATAATTAGATATAATGTATAGATATCAATAGTATCGCTGTGACATGAAATATTTGCTTTCAAACAGTGCAGATTATGAAAGATTAAACCTTGCAAGTTTATTGTATGAATGCTACCTTCAAGCGCTAACGTCCTTGTCTTAAATCCATATTCTCACCTATCCCAAACAGATTTCGTAACAATTTTCAGTCTTATCATCACGGCATCTCATTCAAATATTGATTCAGTACCAAATAGGTATCTACTTTCGACATCTTGTGGTAGCAATTGTCTCCAAAAATTGAAGCGACTTGTTTATTATTTACATCTGCCACGTTGATAGTATGACGTTAGAGTATCTAATCTCGCTGTAGATAAGTTTTTGGAAGCTTGCACGACTTGAATATCAATACCTGTCTCTTTTACCTATGCGTTGGGATATAACACAACTTCTGGGTCATACTGTGTGAGTACGTTTGGAAATTTGAAGATCTTAGTACCCGATAAAAATGTTCTGCTCAATGATTTAGTTTATTCGAATGTGGGACGTTTTTGAGAGCTGCCATGAATAATAACATCACTCGTAGATTTTTTCGTCTAACCTATGATTAGATATAGAAGAGTACCTTTGAGATACGTAGTCGATAAATAATATTACAATAATAATCTTCAGTATCTAGCTTTTCGATGAAGTTATCTATGGAATATCTATCGTTGGAAATGAGATTTAAAATATTGCACTTATTTGCTAGCTGTGAATTATAAGAAACTTAGCAAAATCAGGCTAGTGGAAGCCATCGTATAATTATGTGAATTTACAAATTTTAAAATATTTTGTAATATATTCACCAAATGTTCAAGGCCTTACAGTAACACATTTTCAAAAGTTGTGGTACTTTGAGTTCATTATAGCCCAGTGTTTACAAGTATACATTTACTGTAGAAAAAGTCATTTGACTACATTCAAATGAAACGATGAAGATAGGAATGATTAATCAAAACTTGTTCGAAAAATAGAGAACAGAGGCATTGATAGATACCACTCTTTTAGTAATATCCATACTGTTTGGTGCTCTTTTTCGGGATGTTATAGCTATGTAATAATATGAAATGTAGTTTGCATTACAATTTTTTCTCAACATTTCATGAATAGTGTAGTTTAATAATATAATAATAATAATAAGATTATAACTTTCATGTGTTATTCGTGCTAGTGAATAAGTCGTTGAAGTACAATACTGAAATACCTCTACAAGTTTTGTGCATTTTCAATGTATGACAAAGTTCCCTTATATATAATATTTCATTCTGAATCTAGATCATACGCAATTTTCGAAAATTTATCTCAGAATATCTCATGATAGAACTTCCTATGAATAGTTTTTAAAGTTAGGTTCCAATATTTCCTATAACTACTATGTAACAAACTTATTCATTGTTGGTCAGATTACCAATCCTTATAATAATAATAATAATAATAATAATAATAAGACATTTATTCCCAACAGATATACATCCAATTACAGAGAAAAAATTACAAAAAACATTACAATTTACAAAAAATTGCAAAATTGTACACAAATAATATTAAATAAGAAAAGAAATTAACAAGAAAAAAAATCAAAAATAAAGAGTATAAGCTAATATATACAACGAAAAATTAATTCAAAATAAATTGAAATAACCAGATAACTAAAAACAAAAATGAAATATTGTCCATTACAAAGTTACGTATGGTCAGCAGAAGTTGACCATTTAGTAACGAAATATGTTTGATAAATAAAAATAAAATTGAAATCGATTGCGTTAGTATTATCTAATAAACAAATAAAATAACTAAAATTAAAATAATATTTATAACTAAGACATATGTGGACAACAGAAGTTCAGGAAAATATCACGACATACCAATGCGCTGTTCTGAGTGGCATGCCAAGATAACTGCTAGCCGATCAAAATAGATATCACATCGACCGCAACAAACATCATAAAGATTACATATAAAATTGATAGGTGAACGTGACATAACATTTGATCTGCTGTAAGTGACATAAAATGTATTATTCTGCCTCAGACCAGGCCTTGGTACGCGAATATTTATTTTGCTGAGAAGAAACGGTGAGTCAATCGAATTCTGCAAAATTTTGAAGAGAAATGTTAGGCCGAACCGTTCACGCCTCAACTTCAATAATTCAATTCCCAAACTATCGGTTAGGATAGAATGGTCGAAGTCTCTAGAAGGATATTGTCCATAACATCTGAAGTACATATACTTCAAACATTTCCTCTGAACTGCCTCCAAGTCGACAATAGAATTAATGTACATAGGAGACCAAATTATAGACGCATATTCCAGTTTACTGCGAATAAAGGAGTAGTAAAGCGTTTTCATAGTGTCAAGATTAACAAAGTTCCCCCAATTTCTAACCAAATAACCCAGCATCCTTATCAAAGAATTCATGTTTAATTGTATTTTATTTATCTTCAGTGATGTTCTTCATCACTGAATTCGCAGGAACGATAAAACATAATACTATAACAAAACTTAAATTTACCATAAATTCTGACATAATTATAATACACACTCTCTACAGGCAAGTCGTCATAATTTTATACAAGTCTCGAATAATTCAAAACTGAGCATAATTCACTCAATCTATATTTCGGGTTACTACAGTATTATCGAGAGTTGAAAACAAATGTGCTAAGTATTGTGAAATATGTTGAAAACTTTCGTGAAATTAAGCGCAGTGTTTTGAATTGTAGAACTGTGTTTTGAGAATACTAAAAAATATTGGGGTAACCAATTTTTACGCGAATATTAAATTGACATTAATGACAGATATTGTTTAGAATTGATGGATATATTTTAAGTCTCAATACTTCCTCAATGCTATGCGTTGTTCAAATTATATTCTGTGTACTTTACGTATTTCTATAGAGGTCGACTGTCATTGTATAATATGCATCCTGAAGAAGACAAGATTTATGTTTCCTCTATAAAAAAATGAGCATTGTAATTGGATTATTACTATGTTACATTGTGAAATAATTGTTGGGTCTGAATCAGAAGTCCCCAACCTCTTGATCCATTCAGACCAATTATTTTAGTGTTTCCCTACAAATTTTAGCTTTGTCATTACTTCGAAATGATTTATTTTGACTGATTGACAGTATTTAAATGTCAAAACAGAATAACACCCAACTGGAATTATGATTCTATCTATAGCTTTTCTATGAAATGAAAATCAATAAATTTATCATATAACAGTTATCGAAACATATCACAATCAAAATACAGTAACACTCCTGATGAAATATCAGAAGTGAAGAATTATAAGTAAATATTTCAACTTAATTGGAGAAGTATATTGAACGGTAGCGAAACGTTAAAAAGAAATGAATATTTGGCTAAACCATATTACTGCCTCAATTCACTATGTTTTTTTCGGGCACGAACACATTTTCAAGATGCAGGTTATACTAAGTATACATAATGTTTGTAGGGGTATGAATATAAAAATAACACTATTGAAAATTCATATGTTATGTCATGTTATGTCATATGTTATGTTATGTCAAAGCCTGTATACGATTTCACTATTGAAAATAAATAATCCAATGAGCATTGTTGATTACACTTTCATTTTGTAAGAACTGCTGTGTTAGATAATAAATAAATAAATTTCTTAGCATGTACTAACATGAAGGCAACAAAAAAAAATTTCTAGTACTTATTTCGAATATCTCCTTAAGTATACCTATTTGTGAAACGATATATCAATGAAATTATTTATTTCAACGGTCAATAACACATCTATAGATGATTAAAAAAAAGAGTGAAGGAAACGTTACAAGCTGGTTTCCAAGTCCGTTCGGAACGAACGCTAAACCGAAGAAGAAGGTCGGACGGACAGAGAATTCTATCGTCTGTGTAGATCCACCGAGTCTAAGCTATTCAAGCATCAAGATCTCTCTCTGTGCATCTCATTAGGCACGGATTAATGGGGTTTTGGCGACTGTACCAGTCGTCCTGCCCTCGCGTCTGATTGGCCGTTAGCCAGTTCTGGCCGGACAGCGAACCAATAGCGCTTCGCTTCCAATTATTACTCTTTATTTTGTTTTAAGGTCATTGCGATGTAGAAAATGGCTGAATGACTTGTTTATACGTAATCACACGGACTGGAGGAACATTCTATGGGATGGTTATAGAGTGTTGTTAATTTTACTGGTTAATTGGTGACAATTGACGGTGCGACCGAGACAGATGGGTGCTTAACGTTCGGAATGTACAGTGGCGTTCAAATAAGGGATCCATGAATATTTCATTTGAATATATGTATAGAACGTTATACGTATTAACGATACCGTATATATATATATATATATATATATATATATATATATATATATATATATATATATATATATATATATATATATATAATATAACGATATATATAGAAAATATAATGAGTTCTCGGCCAAAAAGGGTACCACTATGATTGAAATGAATGTAACGTGTTAGTTAACGTGGTCTATATTTCGATATAGGACTGTATAAAATAACAGATGTTAATGAAATGTCAAAACAAAAATTCTTACATCGTACGGCTAACTAGGTTAAATGTTTGACCAACACTATAAGCAGCAGTGTGTGTATTAAAAATATATACGATATTATACATAAACTGGAAGTTAATAACATCATATAAAAATTACAAAAAACTAACCAAAATGATAGAACCGATAAACTGGAATTGCCGGAACACAGATAAATGTCATCGAAAAAGTACAGAAGGTTAAAGAGTGAACCACTATACAAACAAATGTCATACCGATCACGTAACACAAAATGTCTATTAAAACTTAGAGGTTATTGAAGAAGGTCTTATTCAAAATGTTTTGAAATTGCAAATGAAACTGAGTCTAGAAATGCATGTTCTCTTATTGATGCTATTAACATTTTTATTAAAGTTCCTATTCCTAAGAAAATCCTTTTTTGGTAATCACAAGCCACGTCCAGTACTCTGAAGTTTTCAAAATCAAAGCGATGTCCCTTTTTTGAGGAATGTAGTGCTAAAGATATGTAAGCACATCTATTAGGGTGAAGTCGTACATCACTTTTATGGAGGATTATTCTTCTTTTTATGATCTGCGATGTTTGACCTACGAGTATATATTTACCATTTCAATTATAGTGAGTCTCCTTTTTGCTGAGAACTCATTACAATATTTCATATTCAAATTACACGGCAATTGCAGTCTAGGTACCTACCTAACTAGGTACCTAGATTAAAATGTGAAAAAAATGGTTAAAAATGATTGAAATATGTATAAATCTCAAATGAAAATTGCATTTGTACAGAGTTTCATATCAAAATTCACATTCAATGGACAAGATGACTCTTTTTTATTTGAGAAAGATGCATTTGTCATTAAGAAATGACAAATGCTGTGAAAATGTCCATTATTTTCAACAATGAATGAGTAGTTTCCAACTTTTTCACAATTTGACGAGTGGGGCATTATTGAATTATTCAGAGATACTCAAATTTGTTTATATAAAAACGGTGATATTTTGGAGCCTTGAAGTAGCCTGTATTACAAGAGATTTATGAAAATGTTTATTTTCAAAAATTATTACGGAACTATCTCAAGTAATCTCTTGAAACCATTCTTGTCTTACTTCTTCCGTTTGAATTGCAAAAAAAATATTATTCATATTCTCGCAGAATATTTCGAAATGATTCGTTTACTTGAAAATTTTTGGCCAAATAACGAAATTCTGTTTTACATTCGACAAATGTCTTTTGATGATGAATAAGAAGACCAAAACTAGTCCAGTATATCAAATTATTTTGTGGAATTCAATTGTTTCCAATTCAATCTAAATATCTTAGGAAAAGTAACATGTTCGTCGCTTTATCGCGCATTGTAGTCTCCACATATTCCTCATTTAAATTGCAAAAAGCAACACTAACAGCTACTTTATGAACTCAATTTTACCTATTATTTAGATTAATAGGCATCAAATCTCAAAACGTTATTATTTCGTCGATTTCGAGTATATTTGGTAGTACCTACAATCATCTCTGTAAAAAATCCTTTCATTCGAATAATAAGTACAGGGTGAACAAAATTTGAGACAATTATTTGTATTTCTTCATTTATTTAGAATACAATAGACAAAAACTCAAGACAATTACAAAGTTGTAAAACAGTAAAATTTTCAACTTGTAATGTAAAAACTCAACTGAAAAGGAAACTTAATCACTTAACTACAGATGAGAACCTAAAGTACCTATATAAAATAGTTAGATGAGATCATTAATCGATTGGGCCGATACTTGATGAAAATCTAAATACATAATTTGAATTAAACTAAGTAGTTTTTTGATTTTCACTATAATTGAGTTCACAAGACAGAGGTGGATGAACAACTTTCGAATTTCGACAAGGTCACCTCGAAACACAGAAATGTATAGGGGAGAGAAAAACAGACAAATTGACGGAAAACCTAATACACTTATAACTAAAGGAAAATACAAAGTATTGACATATCAAATCTGGTAATAAGTAACTGACCTACGAAGTAACTAATGAGTTATATTCCTTTTTGAATCAACATCAGGGAAAAATCAGTAATATTTCATAAAAGTGTTTGAATGAATTTCAGACACTAGCCTATTCGATATTTTCTGAAACTAATATTTTGTGACTTACTGTACGAGTCAACTAGACCTAAAGTAATGGCAGTAGTCATCCATTCATCTTTTCATGATGTTTGGATTAATATTGCGGATGACCATCTAATGGGAACACAAAGACTTGACTGGTTTTCTGGAATACCTGCCATCTGGGACAAGTATTGCAAATTTGGTTACAAATTTGTTCGAAAGAGACAAATGGAGATGAAAGGGTTACCCAAGATAAGTCAAAGTTCAATCATATGTTCTGTTGGATCCCAAGCATTACACCTCTTGTATTATTTCTGACAGGATCTCTGGAGTCATTAGCTTCGTTACTCAAGTGGAAAATTCGGAAAATTTTCGAAAAGAATCTCAATTGAGTTGAGTTACTTGATTAGAAACGACCCTGGTATGTTTGCAAGATTTAACATTCAATTTTTGAGCTGAAGGAAGTCATTTCGAATATTTACTATGAATTTAGCAACACTTTACTGTTCGGAAATAATACACTGTTACTCTGGCAAATTTTGTTTGCATTTTATCTTCGAAACAAAGGGGCTTTACAGGAATGTCACAGGATGAAATTTTCCCTGAATACCTTTCAAAGTTTTCTATTTTGATTCATATTACCAGCAAGGAATATATATACAAGATCGTTATATTTAACTAGCTCATACAGCTAGGTCATTCTTTCGATAATTTTCAAGAATATACCTTTTTGGGTCAGTTATTTTTCCTCTAAAATCAAAGTTCTCTCAACAGTTCAATGTGGGTTTGTAGAAACCGAAAAGTGGCCCGGAAAATCGCCTACGAATTTAATAATTCGAAAAAACGTTGTAGTTGCTTGATGAGTTTTGGCGTTGTGTTTTCGAATGCAGTTCAGCTAGTTAGAATTTGAATTAATGATGTAACCACATTTGTTTAATTATTTTATCTACTTACAAATACACCACTTAACAGCTTCGGCCAATTACTGAGTGGGAAAGTACAACGTAGTTTAAAACTTATAAAAAATGAAACTGGAAATAATATCAATTAATGTACAAACAATACACATGAACGAAAACTCTGTGGGCAAGCTGACATTCAAGCTCAACCTCAAGATACAGAAAAAAATAATGTCTAAAAAATTTATAACTGAAAAAGTTTGGCGAGAGCTCGTCTGATATCACCAGGCACGCATGCAAATATGTCAATTATGTCATAAAAAGGCTCGAAGTCACCACAAATTTTATAAAGGAGTGAAAAAGCCAAAACATTACAACGAGCCAGAGGTGGATAAAAAATGTTGATATTTGTACAAGTTATTCTCGGAACACGGAAGTTTATAAGGGAAAGAAGAAGAGAACAATCAACACAAAACCTTATCAGGTTGTATAGGAACATTATTCCCAAATATTTCCAACTTGTTTCAAGTGATGGAACATTAAATCTTGTAGTAAGTAACTGATGATTTATACCTCGTTCTGGATACACACCGTCTGAGCAAAAGCATAAATGTTTCAAAAATCGTCTTTGCACGGATTTAGGTAAGATTCCTTATATTACACGCGTATCCTGAATTCCAAAGAACACTAGCATATTCTAGTTTTGAACGTATTAAGTTATTGTATAGGAGCATAGTTGTTTCAGATTGAGAGAGCCATTCAGAATTTCTTATTACAAAACGTAATGTTCTGTAACAACCTGAAACACTATCATCAATGTGAGTAGCAAAAGTATTTTGTGTCGAAAGTTACCTAAATCTTTGAATTGCGTACATCTATTCATTTAATTACTAATCACATTGTAATCGAAATGAATCGATTACACATATTATATTCTATCTGAAACATATAGCTATCATTCTTCATTGACTGCGTTTCTTGGACTTTAAATGTAGGTACCAACAACAGGCACATTGAATTTCTGTGAATTTATATATATATATATATATATATATATTAATATTATATATATTGTAATACAAATGGTTATGTACTTTTCATTCAAATCAATGCACACAGTTGTTTCATTGACATTAGTCTGCAACATGTAGCATTTGAAAATGTTGATGGTCTGTGAATCTCATCGAAATGGTACGTCATGCTTTTTGAGTATTATTTTTAATATTATATGTAAATCAGTTTAACAATTGTTTTATTAAGATTGTTTATCGATTTACATCAAGTATCGGCCTCATCAATTATTAATTATATAATATTATCTTGTATAATCTTGTATAATGTTCAATTATATCTTGTTTCACCAAAATTAAAGCAAGTATTCAATCTCAGATATTATTGATCTTAGTTTATTTCAAATCTTTTTCAACTCAATTTTACTTCTATATGAATAAGCTCACAAATAACGTTCTGTAGGTATGAAATAATTACAGTCTAATTAATGCAAGAATTTTCGAAACATAAAAGTGTTCCACAGCATGTAGGCGTGGAAAATTGGAAAACCGTTATGAAAATCCATAATTTTATCCGCTCGGAAGTGAATACTTAAGATGTTTGAATGAGAATGGATCGTAAATTAATTCTCGCCTCTAATTTGAAGGTCAAGTTGTCGGTAATTTTTTTACACATTTATTATTCTCATACATCGAATTAATCCGATGTTGCGGTTTTGCAAAATTGCCTGTAGATGTGCAAATACGTTGCAGTCGCTGCCTCATTGCTGGAAATATTGTGACATAAAATTTTAATTGAAATAATGATGGTATATACAGTCGGTAATTTGACCAAGAATATAATTTAATAACTAAGAAATAGTTTTTCGATTATGTTTAATATCATGAATCCATAATACGAAATCTTAGAGACAACTGTTATTAATAACGGCCATAAAAACTAAAACTAAAATCTACTAACTTGAATACTTTGAATGATATCATAAATTTTTCTGACTCTTTTTCTTTAAAGCTGGCATTTCATTCTCGAAGCTTCAAAACTTATTTTCCTAATGAATGTAAAATTTTGTTGAAAACGTAGAAAATCATCAGCAATTTCTGTTCGTTCGTATGCATTGAATTCATTGAATTTGGTGATGTTCTTACCATGCCTATATTTAGGTCCAAAACGCATGTAAAATCTTTTTGATACTCATAATGATCGTTCATCTACTGAAAGAAAATCTCACTGCTATACTTCTTCTGAAAATTAAATTATACTCTTCGAATTTTTCATCCATTACATTCGCTCAATCATAACTCAAAAATGAGAACTGAAAAAAACTCACATTTTTAAAGAACGCATTTAACTTCCTTCTACATTTTAAACAATTTTCATATGTTTTGAACTACGAACTCATTATTATGAATTTTATTCAGTTTATATACAAATAAACAGATTCTGTGCGTTCTTAGACGAGTTGACTATGTATTAATTCAACAATTTACACTAGTAGAGATGTAGTTTTTCTTACCTATCTGATAAGACAACTTGCTGTTTCAAGTGTGTAGAAATTGTCAGCATTTCTTGTATTATAACCTCGTTATAATACTGACACAATGTAACTGACACAACTTACATTTTTTTATTACTCTATATCGGACCAATTTGTTTTAAATATAAATATATATGTAGCAAAAAGTATTCTCTGTTTAACTGACATCACTTCTAACTAATTTAGCCTGCGACTGCAGTATATCTATCACATTTCAAAATTGTTGGCATAGCTCTATTCTGTAACTTTTGTAGTTTTTTCTTTACTCAATTTCAATAACAGAGTAGAACAATATTCAAAATGTGGCTTTACTATAGACTAATACAGCAATAATTTGACACATGCCGTGAGCTTTTTTCCAATTTTTTCTTGGAAAGTTGATTTTCTTGGAGATTTTATATATATGAAGTCAAATGATTATTGAAACTCAATTTCTCATCTGACACGACCTAAATATTTAACAAGTTTTACCCTTTCAATGGTCTGGCTTTCAATTTTAATACAGATATTTCCGCTACTATTTAACTTAAGAATTTTTGCTTGTACCAAAAATTATAAATTTAGACTTTGTTACATTTAGCTATAAACTGTTATCGCTTAGCCATTCATTTATTGCTGCCAAGTCTGTTTCTCAAAGTATGGATATTTTAACCACTAACATAAATCATTGTATCATCTGCGAACAATCGTATATCTATAGAGCATTTTTTACTTCAAAACCAAATCATTTATGTATAAGGAGAATTGCAATGTACCTAAGACCGTACCCTGGGGTACGCCAAAACTCCAATGCTGTCCGAAAGAACACCATTGAACTCAAGTTTTTGAGAGCGTGAATGTAAATGAGAATTGAATCATTTGTTTACTAAACATTCAAAACCAATTTTATTCAGTTTTTTCAACAGCAATGATCTATATAAAGTTTCGAATTATCTTTTATATGAAGTCCAACAATAAACTTTAGTTGCACGAAGACACACATGGCGACCTGTTTTACATGACCGGGATGTCAGTTGTGCAGTCTAATTAACGATTCAAATATTGTCCGTGAGTCTATCCTTGAAAACCCAGAAAAAGAATTCCACTCCATCAATATTTTCCACTACGAAGATTACCAATTCACCAGGTCGTCCGGGAACGTCTCCCGACATACTTATTGAGCTAGGTTATGTCTCCTGAATTTTGAACAGAGCGTCGCGTTGCACTGGCGGCCCTACGACAAACATCTGAACGCGTCCTCCGTTTCCGTTATTATAAGTCACTGTGTCGCTCCGGGCGGATGTTTAAACGGACGTGAGGTGACATTTTTAGCGTCTGGCCATGGTGAAGATATGCTCATTTGTTTCTCGGAAAATGCTACCTGGTTGACTCGTCTGCAAAACATTAATTAGCGAGGATAACGAACCGACGAAATGTGGAGGGCGAAGTTTTCGTCAGCGCGAATTTAAATTCGAGTTCATTCTTTTTTTATTTTTGTTTTGAATAAGTTTTAATCGGGGAACGCGTGCTTGAATTTAAATTGTACATAATGATATCGATTTGAATGAGTTTTCGACCGATCAATATTCTCTTAAGAAGAGAATATGCACCGATTGAATATTGAGTGATGTATGACGGATTAATCATAAATAGAGGTATGAACTTGAGGTCATTTGGATATTGGTTGTCCTTTTGGTTATTATGTTTCGGTAGTGCTTCAAATGCACAAATACGATAATATATCATTCAAAATCTGGTAGTACAGATATATCCTGGTAATTATATATATATATATATATATATATATATATATATATATATATATATATATATATATAATAATAATAAAATTGATTTATTGCCTGTTTAAGATATTTTCATTTTTATCGAAAAACGTTTTCAGCAATAACAGGCTTTTTTCAACAAAAGCAGACATCTCCAAATTCCTAACAGATAGTTAGATATGAAAAAATGAGTCTTTATTTTTGTTGACGTTTCGTTGTTATATTACAACTTTGTCAAAACTAATTTTTTTTAATTTTCTAAAACTAATTAGTTTTGACGAAGTTGTAATATAACAACGAAACGTCAACAAAAATTAGCAACATAAAGTTTCTCATATCAAAAACTCTAATTGCAGTTATTTTATTTTATACATATTGAAATTTATCACTGTGTTTATTGCTAAAAACTTTCGAAATATAAAATATATATATATATATATATATATATATATATATATATATATATATATATATATATATATATATATATATATATATATATATATATATATATATAATTCTCAGATAGATTTACAGGCCAATCAATAGAAACGGTATTTGGATGAAAATACCTCAGAATGAAGTGTATCAAAAGACAAATACGATAACGAAAGAAATCAGAAAACGACGAGCAAAGTTCTATGCACATATCTACAGAATGAAACAGTCCAGAATACCAAAGAAACTACTCGATATAATTATGAATAGTAAATGCGGAACAGAGTGGCTAAAAGAGGTCCAAAAGAATCTACAACAGATCAATATAAAAATCTCGAAGATCGCACTGAATGTCGCTATAAAATCGCACATGTGAAGTTTGAGCAAAAGTCAAATCGTCAACCTGGAGTAAAATGGACAGATGAACGGAAGAAAGAGCATTCAGAGAGGATGAAGCGTTTTTGGGAGGCAAAAAAGGTGAAGCAAAAGTCCTAATTGCGAATTCAAGTTCAGTCGCTCTCCTTATGGGGAACAATCGTACTAATAATATATATATATATATATATATATATATATATATATATATATATATATATATATATATATATATATATATATATATATATATATATATATATATATATATATATTTATAGAGAGAGAGAGAGAGAAGAGAGAGAGAGGGGAAGAATATGACTGTTTATTCCTGAACTTTGAATCAAACTTTTACACGTGTTTCAAGCTTGTTGGCTCTCGTCAGAACGACGTAGATCAAGTTTCAGATGTACAAACTGGACAAAAAAAAAAATCATAAATGTAAACTCACGAAAAGCAAATCGACCATTTGTGGCTTTTAAATAAACGCTTCGAGATGTGAAGACTAACTATCTAACTCAAGACTACTGCGGCAGTTCGTATTTCTTCCGGAGTTTACAAACCGACAATTAAGACCAGCAAAAAATCGGCAAATTGATATACATTAGTCTTTAACTGGGATTGCAGTCCAGAAGAGGAGAATGAGTTACCTCTTTGATACTTTCCCAGCTTCGAAAATATTTATTTTCTGTTCAGGGCTGAATTTATAAAATATTGACAGTTTATCTAACAAGGCAGTAATTAAAATTATTCGTACAATTACCGTGAATTCTGAATCCACATTTAGAAGTGGATCGTCTTCAGATGTGTTTTTAAGTCATAATGCGTTTCTGCCAACTGGAGAAATCTGCCAGTTAGCAGATTTTTGAGTCTTTTCTCTTCCACTTATACTAAATGCTCTTCACTTATCCGACAGTAAGACCATATATTCAAATTAACTTTGGGTAAGGTACACATAAAAACTTATGTGTACCTTACCTTTAGTTAAACAATTAAATAGAAAAAACTAGGTCTAAAACAATTTTCGCTATCTGCAAATATACTGATCACTGACTTGCGCAGTTGACAGAATCCATTGTATTCAATTTGAATCTTATCAAAAGTAGCTATCGCATATGAGATCTAAGCGATGATCATTTGATTTCTTATTATCAATTATTGGATGCGTCATATCAATCACATACGTTGAGAATATTTACAGACAAAAATTTAAATTTTGTTTGTCTCTCAAAAGATGAGTCATACGCCAAATCAATCGATAAATTATTATTTACACGAATTCAAACAACAAAATGGACATTTTAAACTATTCCTCATGAAAAAGAATTCCAAAACATTCACAAAAATCTACATCCTCAGTTTAAATTTTTCAAGTTTAATTCTTCTTTCAACTTCTATTCACATTGTTCTGTTACATTTATTCAATAAATGCACCGATTACAATTAAGAAGAGTGCTCACAAAAATAACGGCTTCAGTTTTGAGTGTGATCGCCTTTACAACCCTCAAATAGAAATATAACTTCAATTTTATGTCGAATTCGCAATAATATAAAACATTTGAGAAACTGAAATAACGAAAAAGACATAAAATAAATGAGTCTTCCCCGGTTATGTCGACCAAAGTTATCACATTTATGTTTTATTGTTGCTTAGAGAAACTTGTACATTTTGTACAATAAGTGATAGAAAGAGGAAAAACAAAAATGTTTCTTTCTTGGAAATAAGTATCACATAATTATGGATACTCATGATTACTAATCGATTTCATAAACTTTTCCTCATTTTCTTCAATATATAAAAACATCAACAAACGTATAGAAAATGTAGAGGAAATTCAGCTTCCAAGACGTTCACAAA
The DNA here is from genome assembly GCA_030704895.1 of Henosepilachna vigintioctopunctata. Classification (NCBI taxonomy): domain Eukaryota; kingdom Metazoa; phylum Arthropoda; class Insecta; order Coleoptera; family Coccinellidae; genus Henosepilachna; species Henosepilachna vigintioctopunctata. The sequence goes on along the minus strand of JARQZJ010000132.1, from coordinate 1,407,785 downwards.
ACACAATACACATTCCATCATCTTTCAGTCAAAAGTGAACACATACAGTTTTATCAACGCTACCCATCAAATTGCTCAGTGGACACCTATTTAATCTTTCACAATGGAAAGTTTTAAGACACCTACCAGAAGCAACCATCGACGAATCAAGGGTACAAAGTGTTACCAAAAATCCGAACAATTTCGCAAACATATCGTTCATAAATAATATGGAGAAAGATATAAGAGCATATTCGTCACAATAGATCACTGATGACCTCCTAGTAAAACGAAACAGGTTTTTGTGCTATCAGCCATCATCAAATCATGGTATTGATTTCAATGTTCTCTAGCAATATCCCTTGTAGGACAATGGAAAAATTACATCGTAAGTGCTCATAGTTCAACAACACTATGACATTTACTGAATTAATTATTCAAATGAATAGACAAATGAGTTTCTATTCAACATTTCATATCCAGTGTCATCGTAGCAGAAAATCATATTTGCATATGTGAATATAGGTAAATCTTTATGCCACATCGGTTTTTTCGATCAAGAATAATAACATATTTTCGAAATTACAAATATTACAATGCCATTTTCTGAACATATGACACAAATTTCTTCAATAATAATATAGTACTACTATGCTGTACGAATTAATTGGGACAAACATTTTTTTTTCTTCGTTTGAGTTACTGTAGTAAGTATGTGAGTACCAGGGTGGCCCAAACACCCTCACACCTGCTTGTTTACCACCTGAGGTTACGTGAGGGTTCGACTTTGACCATCATTTACAGTCTGACAGGTTTCACCTCGCCAGCAATTCAGTTGTGAGCCTACCGTTGCAACAGTTGGTGGTTTCAATTACGTGCTGTATTGTCTTTTCCAAAGATGGATATCACTCCGAGGAAGCGTTCCAAAATTATCGCGCTTAATGAACATACATCAATGACTGTAAGAGATATAGCTGAAGCTATTGGTGTGGGAAAGTCCAGCGTTTCGAGAATTTCAAAAACATTTGAAGAAAGTGGCTCATAGTCTCGAAAAAGAAAGGAAACTGTGGCCGCAAACGCAAAATTATTCCAAGAACAGACAAATTGTTGATAAGAATTACCAAAATCATTCCGAGAAAGACAAGTACTGATCTTCGAAAGAATTGAAGGTTTCTGGTGTGGAGTTGAGCACCCCAACTGTGCGAAAACGACTGTTAGAGGTTGACCGTAAGGCAAGAAGACCAAGAAGAAAGCAACTGCTTACCCAGGAAATGAAAAAACGTTTGGTATAGCCCAAAAAGTACCGTGCGTAGATGTGGACGACTAGAAGAAGGTGTTTTTTAGTGATGAGACACATTTGTTTGTTCAAGGGTACAAATGTTGTTAGACGAAGTGATGGGAAAACTTTGAGGCCTGATCACATCCAGCAAACAGTAAAACATCCTCCGAAACAAATGTTTTGGGGTTTTTTCACAACCAATGGCACTGGACGATCAGCACCTATAACAGGGATATAAGAATTCAGTGAAATACATGGAAATATTCATGGAAACATTTGGTGAAACATTTCAGCACGACCTGGCTCCCCGCCACAATTCCTAACAAGTGTAGGCCTTTATGCGTGAGAATGAAATAAAATTACTCTATTGGCCGGAGAATTCACCTGATCTCAATCCTATTGAGAATTCATGGAATATTTTAAAGAAACGACTGGCAAAAATGGATTGCACTACAAAAAAAAAATTATTATAAGTGCAATTCAGGTGTGTTTTCATGATGACGAATTGAAGAAAATCTGCAATTAGATGCCTAGACACGTTCAAAAAGTTATTTCTGCGAAATGAGGTCATACTTCATATTATTATGAAGCATTTACGCTATTTTGTATGTATTTACTTCATTAAAATGTGAGATTTTCGAAAAAGTTGTTTTTACCCTTTTTCCCAATTAATTCGATCAGCACAGTAGTTGTTGTCGTTTTTCCTGAAAGTAAATCCACTTCAAACATCAACTACGAAGAAAACGTTATCGGTTATTTCTCTGAAATGTTGATGTCATCTCAATACTTATCAAAGCTTAACGTTGCCAAATATCAGACATGAAATGGTATTTCACAGAAGATTAAAGCAATCAAAATTTCGAAACGAAATAATAATTACCGACAGAATCTTGGAAGAGATCCATCGATCACGCGAACGCCCTGTGAGAGTTATGTAATCATTTATTCGTTAAATTGTTTAACTTCGCACCTAATGAAGACAGACTGAAAGAGGATTTGGTTAATTCCTACTTCCATATCCAATTATCATAGATCATCAATCAACATACCGTGGAACATTCAATCAGAGTTCATTAAGGTTCATATTAATATTGGAAATTGCGTCAAAATGTTTTCAAAGGTTAATTGAGAAGGATTGGACGTGAATTACGTTAACTAGTGACAGTACAGTTACAAATTAATTAACAATCGGTAAATATTGTACAGATTTGATGGTTACTTCTTTGAAATGAAACACTTTGAATTTGAATGAGAAACATAATATTATTTAAATGAAGAAATGAAACTCTGTAGTTATTTATACTTCTCATATCATGGCACTTGTAAATATTCGATATTAAAAGTATAACTATAAGTAGTTTAACTTTCTTTCGATTATTTTTTGACGAATTATTCAAAAGATAATTTTAGCAGAGCTGACTATGTGGAACATGAAGAATGCAATATCTCCGTTATCCTTCAAGGAATAATAGTTAGAAAATATTGAAATCGGTGCCCACACTTATTGGAAAGGTACGACTGTGTAGTGTTTCGAGCAACTATGCCCTCTTCAGTTGCGTAACGTCCAACAAACGAACACATCGGCTTCAATTCTCGAATTTTACTGTTCAATCTGATGCATAGATTATTATATATCTCAAATCTTAATTACTAATAGAAAGCTTGAAAGTTTCACACGTCCTTATCAATTAGGGTACTGCAGTTATATATATATATATATATATATATATATATATATATATATATATATATATATATATATATATTATCATCATCTTCAGCTCCGTCCAATGCAGAACGAAGGCCTCCCTCTGTCTTTGCCAAGATTCCCTATCTGTAGTCGCTCTTTCATACCTTTTTCACAGTGAAAATGAACTACCTGGAAGCCATGAAAATAAATGAACTCCAAAAATCCGTTAAATAAAATCTTCTCAAAGACCAATTAGACCTAAACCACTCCCACTGTTAAATCTTTGATACTCGTAGTTTGGAAATCTCCACCTCTATGTTGACTCTATGTTCTATGGATAACGAACATAGAGCGGAGGTTATATTGATCGTGATCAATATCACCTCCGGAGGTGATAGAATATAGAACATATTCTACCACCTCCAGAGACCGAACCACAGAAATACCAAATTGAGGGTGTATTCTGTGGACCGAACTGATCTGCAAATATTTAACGGTTGTCTTTGTAATATGTATCCACGCTTGATAATGCCGTAAAAGGCGAAACTAGTCGTATTTCTTATCACCTCTCATGATAATATCATTTCGCCAAAACAATGGCTTCATCAGATATAGATGATAAACTGTCAATTCTCATGGAATGCATGTTACTTGCTTCTTGTGATGAAAACAACGAATATAATCTCAGTATTGCAATTGGGAAAACTATAACTGCCACAGATTTATTCATCCTCAATATAAATTGCTTTCCAGTGTATAGTTTGCATGTTCTCAGTATATGACAAAAAGAGATTTCAATTTACTGATTGAAATCTGATAGAAACACGAAATATCAATTCACATTCGTTTATTTTGATCCAAAATGGACAAGTTACACATTTTCAATCAAAATGATTGATTCGAGTCAGCCTTGTAATGTACTTCATTCCAGATATTCAATGATATCACAATTCACGCTCTGAGTTCAGATTCGTTCTTTTCAGCCCAAAATAAGCTAGTATCTTGAAAAATTTCATGAAAATTTATCGCAGAGGGTGAAACTAAATAATTATCAGATTTTCTTTCTGATTTTCAACAAGTATATCCATCTAAAGTTCGGTATACTCATTTTCCGTTGAAGTTTCACTAAGAAAAAGGAAAACTTCACGTAAAAATTAGTTGAGCTGTGTGTGAAGCATGGGTTATATTACCATCGTGTTCTTGGGTGTTGTTGTGTTTATTAGTTGCTGTGTTCGGTATAATAATAATAATAATTAATATTAATATATTAATAATAATAATTATTAATATAATAATAATAATTATAATATTATATACTAATAATAATAATAATAATAATAATAATAATAATAATAATAATAATAATAATCTTCATTAACATAAATCATAATATTTTTACATTAAAAAAATCGTTTCTTAGGGCGAGATTCAGTATGCACGCAATCGTAAAACAATAACGTACATTTGCTCTTCCATCTAACCCTTAGATCTACTACTATCTAACCCTACCTACTAAATCAACCATATCAACCCTAAATCTACTAGAAGACAAGATGTGATAAATCAACTTCAGAATGAAAAAAAAAAAGAAACCAGTCCACATTATTGGTTTTCTATAATATAAATAAAGTGAAAACTCCAGAGCAGAAACACACATTCAATCAAGTGAAACAAAATATCCCACCGAAAGCAAGACCAAAACTCAACAGAAAATAACCACAAAGGCGCAAACCATAATAAATCTCAAAACACCGCAAAATGTTATGAATTATAACTGTTGATAGCCCAAATTATGAAGAAAATATATAAAATGATCGGTTGACTGGCCATAAGAAATTTAATTGCTTCAACCCCAAAAAAACATCAATTGCAAACTCGAGTAGCATAAGTGGTGAAATCCGTCACAACCAGAGCACGCCTAAGAACTCGTATCGAACCTTTTCCTCTCAAAGTTCTCCAACAGGTTTGAAATTTCAACTTGAATAGTTAACCCGGATCGAAGAGCGAATTATTTCGAAGAACTCTGTCATTATTCGCATGACACACGACTGTAATCTAACTATACTTCCGTTAATCCTTGATAAAAATAAACTTTATTTAGCCGTCAAAGATCAGAACCGTGTAACGCAAAAAGAGACCCATCATAAAAGCACAAAGAGCGGAAGGAAAAACTCTGAAACGGTTTTGCGGCAGAGATATCTGCATTGAATGGAAACGTCGAGATTAGAATTCTAGTAAATAGAACACGCATGCACGTAGATATATGCAAATTCGACACACACACACTCTATCCACTATCTTTATATACTTTATATAAATATACTGTATATTACCGTTTTAGACAGGTGATTTTAAGCGACATAATTTTCTAATATAGACTGTGGGAGTATTCTTATGGGAATTGAACTCGCGACCTCTCACCGGGCGTTCCCATCATTGTGCTACCGGGGCCCCCCTTCAGGGGGCACATCGCTAATTACACTGTAATTGAGGCAGGAAGTTAAGAAATCACCGCTGTTTTGCCTCGTTCGTTTCAGATTTATACTGTGATTTTTTCCTCCACCACGGTGTTGAATATGTTACAATCATACACTTTCGAGACTTTCTTCATTTTTAATGAGTTGTGATCTAATTCCATTCATCCGTCATTATGAGTTGTTTATGGATACGGTGAGCGGCAATTTCTTAATTGAAACCTTCTATTCGAATCCGTTAAAATTTCATTTGAAATTATGAAATATGTACGAAAACCACAAACATAAATTTTTTATTGATAGTTATCATCACAGTACAAAAGTCTTTTGTAGAACTAACAGAATATTTATTAAGTTAATTCAAGAAAATCAGATGATTTCATAATTATTTCTGCTGCATAACGACCTTATTTGTCATGTTTCAAATATGCAATATAGAATCAAATTTTATTGTGAAACATATGCCATATGTATTATAATATGATATGTATAAATATATATCATATTATAATAATAAGTTTACTTTGAAGCATATATACAGAAAAACCTCAGTGCATCACTGAGGAAATATTCCACGAAAATATTTCCAGTGCGTTTCTAACATTTCAAACATTTTTGAAATTCTTTGAGAAATTTTCAAACGGCTTTGAATATTCATTGAAAATTCACTGAAATTTCACTGAATATCCATCAAGAAAGTTGAAGAAATGAAATACCTTCAACTAAGCACTCGATCTGGAAAAGCCACAAAATAAGTTAAAATTTCTAGCATAAAAATTTTGTCACCTAAATATCTGAGTATTTTCTGTTCCATTTATAATTATCAATTGTCATAATATAGGATTGTTATTAAAAATTGACATTCAATATAAACTAAATTCAAACACTTGAACTTTTGACTAACACTTCTCTCACAACATAGCATGACGCGTTTTGTCGTTACAAACAACTTCTTCAGATGCTAACAGAATACTGGAATCTGAAGAAGTCGTTTGTAATGTCGAAACGCGTCATGCTATGTTGTGAGTGAAGTGTAAATCAAAAGTTCGAGTGTTTCAATTTTAGTTTATATTCAATTATAATGGATTTTTATCATGTGAACGCCAACACTATTAAATATTTGAAAATTGACAGTTCAAAATATGTAGATTTTTTGTATGGCTTCAGCTAAATATTCAGCTATTATTATAAAAAATTGACAGTTCAAAATATGTAGATTTTTTATAGCTTCAGCTAAATAAATATTATTATTATTATTATCATTTGTACCATTTATATTTATATTTAATTTCATTTCAAAATTGATTTTATATATAATTATACCTTACAGTTAGGTTTAAGTCCACTGCAAGACATATATTGTGAATAAATGAATAGAATTAAATGAATGAATAAGTAAATTATTCAAGAATATTGTTTGGTGTTTCTGTTTTTCTATTTATTATTTAATTTTGTCTAGTTTTTCTAAGAACTTCTCTGTTCTTTTCTCATGTTTGTTTTTCTCAATTCCCTCATAATTGAATCAATTTACTTTGGGAGGTTTAACTTTTGAAAAAGGGGTAACACCCCGAAACAATTGTCTACGAAACAATTCATTACAAATTTTGTAATGAAACCAAGTTAAGTGTTATTTTTTATTTAATAAATTGAATCAATTTCTTCAGAAATCTATTCAAGATTGATACGTGAAAAGTGAATGAAAATCACTTACTGATATTTCATCACTACGGTTACTTGAATCTTTTTCTTTTGTATTCTAATTGTTAGAACTGGCAGGTTAACTTCTCCACGTGAATAGACACACCAATTTCAATTGTGTAAAAAACCAATTCTCATTTTATATCATCAGTCATCAACTGATGATAATATCATCAGTCATCACCTGATGATATTACTCGATTCGAACTATGTCAATAACCTATCAATTCACGTCGTACATCTTTCTTATTCATGAGTACAAACCGACGTTTTCAATCATTCACAAAACATCCACCCATTCAAGTTCTAACTCATTGACACCGGTACACAACAGCGAACACAATTCAAAATTTTTCAGTCTAATTTGAATATTCATCTGTGTCCACCGTGATCTTCTCCTGATGATGAATTACGAAACGGCCAGAAAACCCATGGACACACCCTACGCATGTTTCGATGCCCCCGGGGGGTCGGGGATAAGGGGTCACGCGGAACTCCCATCCTGTCTGGGGTGCGGCCTCACCAGCTACGGTGAAGCGACCCGCCGATCATCTTCACAGCTCAATACTCCGGAGTCACGGACTGAAGGAGATGCGTAGTCAGAGAGCGGTAACTGGGACTCTCTGCAATGGTTTTACGAAAAATATCAATATGAAAATATTTATATAATTCTATGGAAGTAAACTTTCACAGCCGATTTCATGTAGATAATTTAGGAAAAAAAGTTCTTGATTATCTCATTCCCTTGTCGAGATATTACATTTTACGCTAAACCTTGTTTGTTAATTTAAAATTTTATAATGTCAACATATAATTTTTAAAATATTTCGTGTCTTACTTGGGGTTCTGTTACATTTTTTTTTACAATTCCTCATAGTTATAAGAACATGCCTTAAAAATTTCAACAAGTCGGAGGTTAAATAAGTGAATGAGAAATTATTTCCTACTCCAATACAGGTTTTATCTGGCCTTCTCCGAGGCTCAGAAATTTAAAAACGACAAAACTTTAAAGTGCCATTACTCAAAAACTATGTGAGATAAAAATTAAAGTTTGATGACGTTTTACATATCTATACATAGAACACCTAGACTAAGTTTCATAAAAATCTGATTCATTGAGTGAAACGGCCTGAATGAGTTGACGTGGAATGACCCGTTTGCCAAATATTTTCTATTCCATCTATACCAAACTGTGTTTGACCAAAATATCAGAGAACTCTTTATCAATTTTATCATTTAGAATATGATCTTAAATTTATTAATGTTTCATTTCAGTTCAAAAACCCTTGGATGTGTCATATATTCTCAATTTATGAACATTTTGAAAGAAATTATTAAGTTCCAGTTATATTGAGAAATATTGGTTTATTATCAATAATAAATCTACTGTATACTACTGATATCATAACAATTATTGCTATTCAAAAATGATATCACGTTTCTATGAAAAAGATAACAAACGCATTATCTTTTCAATACTAAACGAAAATAAAGAGAATGAAGAGTTCTCTACTATGTACAAATTGTACATATTAATGGTATTTTAGTTATTGAATAGAAAGAGAAGGTTGTTAGAAGTTTTCCTAGATTGAAATGATCAACTGGAGATTCAAAGGTTGATTCTTTGCATTTTTGATATACATCATTAAGTTTACGAGCTGAAATGAAAAACGATTTCTTCAATTAGGACCAGGCATTAGACAAAAAGTGCATTTCAATTAATGAATTAATAAATGTACTAATATATTATTGAAAGACTTGATGTGGAAAATATGAAGATATTGTTCAGTAGGAATGAAAATTGTCACAACATGACAAGAAAAATATAATTGTGATAACAATGAATTGAACAAAGTATTATCTCTCACATACGAAAACAATCTCTTTCGTACAATATGTAGATAGAAGGTGAAATTTTATGCAATTAACTACAACACAGTATTTAAATATGCAAACAGATCCGAAGAAAAAATTTTAATTAAATAACAGATAATTGATTAACCGCATGTTCTGACATAACAATTTTAATTCTTTGGGAAATTTATAGAACTAAAACATAATTTTCGTGATTTCCACCTGCGTTTTCTTGCAATGTTTGTGACATAACATCTTACATACATTCATAACGTCTATTAATAAAATATAATTCTAAGTAAATAGCTTTATTGAAAGTAATCGCGATAAATTCAAGTTTTTTGAGTGATAATTGATTTTTGAGAATTATGGTGGAAATTCTGAACGTATAGGAAATTATTATTATGAGAGAGGATATTTCCCTGAGTAAAACTACTGAACCTTCAAATCTTAATGAATTTTCAGGTGAAACACTTTTCACCTGAAATTTCACATGAACTATCGATAATTTGACGAAGTTAAGTCACAGCATTCGTATTAACACTTTTTCACTTCTAGTTTATGTATATAGTATATCTCCACAGCTTGGTGTATTTACTGGGGAATTTTCATTAGGAATATAAGAATTCTCTCAACATTCCTAGAACGTCATTCATATCGTGCTTGATGCTCATCCCTTCTGGTTATTTCGTAAAAGATTATTTGAAGTAATCTGTTTACCCTACTTCAGAGGACTAAGTGGATGACTGGCAAGACTAGATAATTGCTGAGGTTACCCACTTAATAAAGAGACTGATGCTTTCGAGAAAGCTCTGACAGAGAAGAAAATATTGAATTATTGAATCTTAACAGAAGATGTAACATGTTATTAGTTTCACTACTTTTCTGAAGTTCCTATTATAACCCTCTACAAAAAATGTTATGTGACCATTATGGTTCACTAATTCAGAACACTAAAGATGAAAATCTAATGCAGAATTGTAAATGAAATCCTAAAACTTAGTTTTGTAATTGATACTATCCATTATTCAAACAAAATAACTGTTGTTGTTTGTTGGCGCCTATGTACCATTAAGGCATACACAAAATTGTTCATTATGTACATTCAACCTGAAATGATTTTTCTGCTCAATTCGTTTTTCTTCTTATCATTCTTCATCAAGTAATCTCTTCGTCATAGAACCCCATATTTACTCTTCTTTTTCTCAATTTATTTAATTTTTAACTGTATAAATTTCATGTGTCCTACCGTACTAATTTTCTATCTAATTTTCATCTAATACTCGTAATGTCGAATTATTGGAGAGAAAACTTCTATGTTTCAAAAACTTTATAGCGAAAATCACAAAACTAGTTAGTCCATCTACAAAGACACTGTGAAATAAATTTATAAGCTACTGTGAAGATAAATATTCATATCCCTCTACCTGCTCTACTACTATAAAGATTGATACTTGCAAAATGTCGCAGAGATATTTTCGAAGCCATCGATCGTTTTCTCATGACTTTTTCAAAAATTCGTTTCCAAAAGTGATCTTAGAGGTGGTTTCGACGCTCTGCTCTCGATGGACAGTTGCAGTACTCCCTCATGTTCTAAACTACACCGGAAAACACTAGTTAGCCACGTTTAGTTAAAGTTGTAAACACATTTACCTAATGATACGCCAACTCGGATATTCGTCTTCGACTTTTTGTATCGCCGCCCAAAGCCTTCTTCGATACCACGGCATTAAGAGGCCGAAAGTTGCTGGGTCATTTTAATTATAATATTTTCGTTCTGAGGGATGTTACACAACACTTTTGTATTTGTGGTAGTGCCCACTCGAATCATGTCTGCATTTGATTATTCGGATCTTTTTGAATTAATGCGGTTTTATTTTTTCTTCGCACTTTCTTGTAAGGACCCCGCCCTCCAATCGAGAGTTGTGAGCTTGTAGGAGGTCTTTAGTTGTGTCGCTGTTATTGTGAGGAAAGTGAAATATGTATCTAAGATTTAAAAGCTTTATGATGGGAATACTTGTCGTCTTATTCACACACATTATGTTGTAAAAATCAAACATAAAATTATATGAAGAAATCAATTTTCTAATTTCTATAATGTTTGAAGGTTTCAAACAACTTCAAAATATGTACTTATATAGTAGCAATCTTCACTCTCATTCACGAACAGAATCAATATTCGATGATCTTTAGTAGTTTTTCTATAACGTTTAATTTGTAAGGAATTTCTAGATCATTGGAGATAGATATTTTTGAAAATTTTGAGAAACCCATTTTGAAAAATTGAGTTTTGAACTATTTTTGTTTTCCAATTAAAATCAACATCCTATCAGTTTTGGCGGTTATTTCAAAATATTCAAAAGTTTCAAGAATTTCTAGATAATTTGAGAATTTTTGGGATATCCTAGGCAAAATTCCTAGAGCTATGAGATGAGTACCAATTGAAATTTTTATCAAATATTTCGTTCATTAAATATCACGGAGTTTTCGTGTAATCAACTCAATAAGTTGATTAACTGGACTTGAGGTTCACAATAAGGTTGCAGGTAGATCACATCTAACAGAAAGTAAAGAGTTCCTCGAAAGTACCGTGGGTACTATTGTTAATATCTTCCGAAGTTTTTCGATATTCTAGAGTTCTAGAATATTCTAGTATTCTAGGTACTAGAATTGATGTTTCTCGAAATTAAGGGAGAAAAACGTCTAGGAATGAGGAAGCCTTCGATTAGCGTATTTACAATAACATCCTTTTCACTCCCTCAATGAGTTTTGAGGAATTAGTGAGGTTTCAGAAATTCCTTGATGACTCAAAAATTCCTGGGATATCTTAGTTTGAAAATTTCGAGTCCACCACAAAAGTAATGTAACAATTGAGTTACAGATAAGTTACTTTTTCCAAAAAGTTGAGTTACCCAAAAACGACGTGGGTAAATAGTTTAAGTACATATCTCGAAATGAGGAAGAAAAACATCGAGAGAAATGAGAAAGACTGCGATAAGCAAATGTAAATAACACCCTCTTTACTCTCTTAATGAGTTTTGAGGAAATAGTAAGGTTTTAGAAATTCCTTGAAAGCTCGAGAATGCCTCAGATATTTTGAATATATTGACAATTAAAGAATATCTGAGATGTCCCACAAGGAACACTCGTATCTTAGTTTGCAAATTTCGATTACCCCACAAAAGTCGCAACATTTTCCAAAAAGTGAAGTTTCTCGAACACTAAGTGGGTACTGTGGTTAATATTTCTCAAAATTAAAGGAGAAAAGAATAACACCTACTTCACTCTCTTAATGAGTTTTAAGGAATTTCTGAGGATTCAGAAATTCCTTGCTCACTCGAAAATTTCTGGAATATTTTAGTTTCAAAATTTCGAGTCCCACATAATAGGCGCAACATTTTCCAAAGAGTTAGAAAGGTTTTAGAAATTCGTTGCTTACTCAAAAATTCCGGAGATATGTTAGTTTGATAGTTCCGAGTCCCCCACAAAAGTACGTTAACAATTGAGTTACAGATAGGTTACATTTTCCAAAAAGTGAAATTTCTCGAAAACTACATGGGTACCTCAGTTAATATTTCTCGAAGTAAGGGAGAAAAACGTCGAGAGAAATGAGAAAGCCTGCAATTAGCGAATATACAATAACACTCTCCAATGAGTTTCAACGAATTAGTAAGGTGTTAGAAATTCCTTGCTTACTCAAAAATTCCTGAGATATCTTAGTTTGATAGTTCCGAGCCCCCCACAAAAGTACGTTAACAATTGAGTTACAGATAGGTTACATTTTCCAAAAAGTGAAATTTCTCGAAAACTACATGGGTACTTCAGTTAATATTTCTCGAAGTAAGGGAGAAAAACGTCGAGAGAAATGAGAAAGCCTGCGATTAGCGAATGTACAATAACACTCTCTAATGAGTTTCAACGAATTAGTAAGGTGTTAGAAATTTCTTGCTTACTCAAAAATTCCTGAGATATCTTAGTTTGATAGTTCCGAGTCCCCCACAAAAGTACGTTAACAATTGAGTTACAGATAGGTTACATTTTCCAAAAGGTGAAATTTCTCGAAAACAACGTGGGTACTTCAATTAATATTCTTCGAAATAAGGGAGAAAAACGTCGGGAGAAATGAGAAAGCCTGCGATTAGCGAATATACAATAACACTCTCTAATGGGTGTAAGGTTTAGGTTATTGAGGTTTTAAAAATTCCTTGCTTACTCAAAAATTCTTGAGATATGTGAGTTTGATAGTTTCGAGTCCCCCACAAAATTACGTTAACAATTGAGTTACAGATAGGTTACATTTTCCAAAAAGTGAAGTTTCTCGAGAACTACGAGGGTACTTTAGTTAATATTTCTTGAAATATTAAAGGGAATAAAACGTCGAGAGAAATGAGAAAGCGTAGGTGCAATACCACGCTCTCCAGTCTCTTAATGAATATCAACATTGTATCACGAAGGATGCCGCAGACCCGAGGACGTCAAATGAACCGCGCTGCCGCGGCGGCGTATTAAAAAACACTTTAACAGTTAAACGGTTCAGGCGAGACTCTGAAATTGAGAGGAATCGAATGACAAACTTTACACCCTGCAATCAATGTGCGAGTGTGTGCGGTGATATATGGGCAGGGGGCAGGCCGGCCGGGCCTTAATAACAGAGCGGCCCATCGATGATAATGATAATACGTCTCGGACCAGTGTTGGTATAGCGCGAGGGGCCCCATGAGCGAGCCAGGCCTGGGGGCCTCGGCCAGCGGAACGCTAATATGTGTCAATTGACCCCGTGGATATTTCCTCTAATAAATATGTTATCCCCCCTTATTATTCATTTACGGGGCTCTTATGAACGCGCCGAAACCTCGCATTAGCGCGAGAAATGACTGGTTTGACAAAATGATACAGGAGAATATGGAAAATTCGTGATAGGTGGTACTTGGAGATCGGTACAGTCAATTCCAAGGTGATGAAGTCATGAAATCGTTGAATCTATTCAGATTCTTGTCCGTTCAGTTGCCGGAATTGTTTTTGCGTGTCTTGGCCCACCAAATATAGGAATATTTGAATATATCCATGTTTATATTCGATTTCATAAAGTTATAACAATAATAATAATGGATAGATAGAAAGACATTCATTGATGCAATCTAAATTGTTACATTTTAAGCATATATTCAAGAGGAGGTGAAATTCGAGAAAAACAAAAAAATTCAAGTCGAAATAAAATAGGTAAATATCCAGTACACTTTCAATATGTGTCTTAAATCTGGCTTGTTTAGCGTTCCTCAAAAGAAGAAGTTACTTGTTATAACATTCAAAACAATATAAAATCTCATTTAATTTGATTGAATGTTCGCTGATCTCTTGATGAAATATTGTTTAATATATTAAATAAAAACACATGGCTTGGTTTCACAAAATTTATAATGAATAATTACTTGACAATTGTTTCGGGGTGTTGCTTCATTTTCATTGGCCAAACTCTGAGTCTAAGGACGGCGAGGTCAAAATCTCTCCAAGGGTATTGCGCATAAGCTATCTTATGCTAAGAGATTAAAGAGGTTTACTTAGAGGTTAAAAAACATATATTACACATTCTCTAAACTGCCTCCAAGTCCACGATAGAATCATTGCACAGAGGAGACCAGATTTTAAAAGAATATTCTGACTTGTGATACGAACAGAAGTAACAAAATCAACAAAATTATCCCTTCAAATCAAACTTATATAGTTTGGACAACTAAAGCTGTTACCCGATGTCAAATCAAATCAAATCAGATCAGTCAGTGGTGCCACTCGTACATATATCCATTTGCACAAGTCAATAAAAATAATTGAAACAAACCGATTTGAAATGAATGAATAACACAAACTACAACAATAAAATAAAATCACATATCATGTTTTATTCTTACTGCTATTTAAAACACTGAAAGGTAAAATCTCTCAAATCATATACAATGTTATTTACAAGAAAAATTTTTATTTTGTCCCTAATGCACATAAATGACAAGGACCTACAGGATAAGGTAATAATAATAATATTTATTTAGCTGAAGCTTTAAAAAAATCTACATATTTTGAACTGGCAATTTCTAATTATATACCTATCCCATCATTCAAAATATACTTTCTAAGATCACTCCTAAATATCTTAATACTAGTACTAGTTTTCAATATATTTACAACAATATGAAAACTATCAGTATTTCTAGTATCAAACCCAATCACATCACTGACATATATGAAGCAAAGAGTATTCTTTGTTTTACAGACATTAGTTCCAAGGAGTTCAGCATAATTTTCACAGGGGTATACCTATTGCACTTTAAAATTGTTCGCATGGCTCAATTCTGTTTTATTTTATTTTATTCTAATTTTTGTAATTATTTAATTTTTTATTTAGTCAAACCAAATAGCAATATGAAATAATATTCAAAATATGGCATTATCATTGATTTGAACAACAATAATTTCACATATGTCGACAGGTTTTTTTCTACTCTTTTCGAAAAATTGAGTTTTTTAGAGATTTTAGATGATATCAACATGATCATTGAAACTGAATTTTTCGTCTAACATAATGCCTAAATATTCTACTGTTACTACTCTTCTACTTTTTTGTTCATTAATCTTTATAGTTATATCTTCATTTTTATTGGATTTAAGGGTTTTAATTGTACTCAACACTATGAAGTTAGATTTTTTCACATTCAGAGATAAGCTATTGTCACATAACCATTCATTCAGTTCAAGTACAGAACGGTCTCTATTGATCCCCTCTGTCATGATTTATTATAAAATAAAACTCTAATAAATTCAATGGACGATGAATCTACTCTGTGATAGTTCATATTTAAATGAGAGGTAATAATAAAAACTTGTCTAAAAATCACTGACTGAACAATTCTTTTTTCGACTTCTTGATAATGCTGTAAAAGGCGAAACTAGTCGAATAAAGAATTGTTCAGTCAGTGATTTTTAGACAAGTTTTTATTATTACCTCTCATTTAAAACTCTAATGTTTAAAAATTATGACCACTCCTCGATCTCCGGAGTCTATGGAAAGATATAAGAATATTATCTTTATTTCGCGTATAATGTGAGTGTTTATCGGAAAAAAGTTAGAACTGGTTTGAATTTTTATGTACATACAATAAACGTCCAAAACTCAATAAACTAGGCAAAGTTAAAATTTCCAGTTTTCCAAATGATGACTTGCAGCAATCTCTATATTTCAAGCCATCAATAATCCTGATAGCCTTTTTTGTAGACGAAAAATTCTTTCTATCCCGGCGGTTGAACCCCATTGCATAATAGCGAATTTATAATGTCATTGAAACAGAGAGAAATAAACCGTTCTGTGTACTATTGGTTGAGTTATTATTGTTGATAAACTTCGCAATAAAAATAAATTCCTGGATAATTTTGTTGCCTGAAGATCTATGTGGCCCCTTCAGACAAGTTTCTAGTCAAGAACAACGCCCAAAAACTTGATTTCTTTTTCGATGACACTAGTTCTTAAAGTAAATGCATCTGTTTCCGTTTTACTCAGATTTAACGATGAACGATTCTCCTCAAACCACTTCAAGGCCGTCGCCCGGAGTTCTCTCACAAATTCCTCGCTCTGCTCATATCGGCATCAGACACAACAATGACTGTAGTGTCATCAGAAAATGAAATTGTTTTATTCCGGGGTTTGGTCAAATAATAAGGGAAATCATTTACAAAAATTAGGAACAGCAATGGACCCATAATGGAGCCATGTAGGAAACCATTGGTAAATTTATTTAAAAAATGGATTAAAATACCTTACACTCTCATTCAAGAAATTTTTCCACTTTTTTGTGCAGTACAGAGAAACCCTCTCAATAATGAAAAGTTCATCGCAATTTGGAAATGTGTATTTCTCAAAAGGATGTCTCCTTTTCAAATTTGATCATCGCTCTTCTGATCTTCGCTTTTTCACAATATAAATAACAGATATACTTCGAGAAATGTTCATTTCAAACTCTTAAATTTTTGAACATAAGAGGGTTTAAATTTTGTGTTTTACAATTTTTGGTAAGGAATAGGTCAGTGAGTGTTTCATATTGAGCTCATAAATCCTTTAATCGTAAACATTACGAAACAAATATTATCACGATTTAAGTTAGCATCAATCGTATCTCTATCATATCAATACTTCATAGATACTGTTCTGAGAAGAATACGTGAACTAACTATACAAAAACTACACAAAATGACTCACCTTTATAAATTTATATTTTGAATGTCTGACTTTATCGACAAGTTGATACCAGTATGGACGACTAACATACCTGCATTACGTCGAAAAAAATTATCATATCTTAATATATCATGAAATACATATGTTTTAATTCTCGTTAAATTTCATGTTATATATTCATATAAATGTTTGAAAAGGTATTGTAATAATAAACAGTTATTTATTTAAACAGTTTATATCACATATAACCTTCATATACCATGTGTGGTATATGAATAATTTTATATACCAGGGATTGTTATATCAGAGCACAACATTTTTGGAAATATAATTTCGGTATTCAATTCATGGAATGGCAATTTTGCGGTTTTACCTAATAACGTTTAAAATGATTCTTCTTCTTTTTCCTTGATTTATTGACGTGTATCCTCTTTTACTCATGACAATAAAACAATAACAAGAACAAATTAATCAAAATCTCTGCTCGAAAATGCATGAACGAACTCAAGTCAAAAACTTATAATTGAAGAGAATAATTCAGAAATTACTTATAGCAAAGAATTGATTTGAATTCATGGTTGGAATTTTGAACGCTAGGGGTTATGACTTTTGGAGCCCTTTGAAGCAAGGGGTCAGGGAATACTTGACCCCCTACATTATAAAGTAATAATTATTATTACGACTATATTCGGAAATATAAGATCAATAGTTTTTTACATTTCATTCGAACATTTATCAAGGTTTATACAAAATATTATAACTCTTGCGAAAATATTTACTAATTTGCTGACAATCAAATAATCATCATATCAAGATTTTCTAAGAAAAATATCGACAAAAATCAACAGTCTTCCTAGAAAATATAAAAATACAAAATCGGAATAATTATTCGTTTCGAGGACTTTCAAAGCGTGTTTTAAAAGCGAAAGCGAAACGAAAAGTTCAAAAGCATTTATTTGTAGTGTCTTGGCGTGCCCCACCGTGTCCCCCATTCCGATTGACCGCGAATACTCGCCGGATTATACGGACTTATCGCCGGTTACAATTCGTCACGTGAAATCGAATACCTGGTGGAAATTTTACAGAATCGTAATTCTAATGACATATCGGACTCGGAGAACAGCAATTTTATGTGTAGGAGTAGCAAAGAAAGCGTTCAATGCGAGTTCTTTTACATACGGCCACATTGCCATCGAATGCTTTCATGTAGGTATATCAAAACGTCAGGTTTCTCTTTAATTTCCTGATATAGCCATAAATATAAAAATTTGGTAATGCAGAATAAAACACTAGGTATAATATGTACATATTTGAACTCAACTTGTGAAGCACCTACTTACTATTAATTGATTAAATTTCATTTAGCATTTTCTTTGTTGTACTAAATTACCTAATTTTCAAATCAGTATGTCTGTTTTTTCGAAAATTGTAAGTTTGTAAAAGAAAAAGAATTATGTTCTATGACAAATGAGAACAAGAAAAGTTCAAGGTTTTTGTACTGTTCCATCTTGTATAAATACGTTTCAACTCAAAAACCCGAATATGACCATGTGATTAAAATTGCAATAGTGAAACAACTTTGCAATTGTTTGTAATATCAAGAGGAGTAAAAATTGAATGGTTTGTTTTTCATGAGAAATTATAACGTTGTAACCACAGACTCCATAAATTAATGTACCTATTGCATAAAAATCCCTTGGCTCAGTTTCACAAAATTATATCAATTGCTTGACAACAAATAGGGGCATTACCAAATTTTCAAAAGTTAAAGTGAAGACTTATATTCTAGACTGAAATTTTCATCTATTTTACCTCTGTACTTGCTATAAACAGAGATCCATGCGTCACATGATGTACAGATATGCAATACATAAAGTCCAGAATATACAGTCGGAGAGGATAAACCAAAATAAATAATTGTGTTCGTTAACACTACAGGTAATTTGAACTTCATATCCAAGAAGAGGAAGGACTAACAAAGTATGAAGTGAGCAACTACTTGTTAACCCCAGAATTTTTATTCAAAATAGGACGAAAAACACAATTTGTGATACTTTTAATGGTAAAAAGTGATTAGTAGAAATGTGGGGAACACTTGTAATTGTATTATTAAGCAATATAAATATAAAATACATACCAAGTACTAGCGTGAAGTATACAGTAAATATTAGTCTAGAAGACTAGAAGTGTTCGTTTTAAATATTGAAAATGGGATAACACCTCGATACAATTGTCAATCAATCAATATGATTTTACGAGAGTAAACCAAGTGTTTTTCATTCAATATATTGAACGATATTTTACTAAGAGATTAGCGAGTGTTCATCAACAATGTTCATCTTAGAGATGAACATATTAGCCAAAAGAACACCATGAAACTGAAAACTGTCCAATCTTCTGACAGGACAAACTAATTCATCAACTGTAATATCTGAAAACGTGGATTAATTCTACAAAAGTTGATTGATACATTCTTCATCTACTTTGGGCTACTGGCCCATTATCAAAATCAAGAATTTGATACAACGTGCCAATCGGAATATGTGGTGACATTTTGGACTGCTTTGAACTATATTCATGAATATTCAAGGTCAATAGTTGATGTAAATCGATAACAAATGTTGGAGAAAGCATTGTTTTCAAGATTGAGACACTTCCATTAATACTGACATACCTTCCACCTCTACGATAGCTTTTTCAGAGGAAAAAATCACTTTTCTGGTTTCAAGCGCTTACATAATTGTAGCCTCTGTTCACCACCAAACGCTTCTCAGGGCAGAAAACTGGCTTCTGCGAAGGCTTTTTTCTACAGAACACAATATTTCCTGTCGAAATAACTGAAAGAACGTACGTTTCAACATTACGATGGTCATCATTCTGAAATAAGACTGTGAATTTGAAAAATATTCCATCCTCTGCCATTTCAAGTTCTATTTTATTCACCAAGTCTTGTGTGAAGGATTTGAATAATAACAGATCTTTATATTAATGAAAATTTCTCGATTTTCTACCTCTATCGTTTTTCGATAAATCTGACTCTGATAAATCCGATGAAGCTGATATACTCAAACTTCATTCCATCGTAAATTCTGTCAGTAACTCATTTCGCCATTTTTCGTGAAACTGTAAACCAAGTCTCGCAAGCGTTCCCTTTGTTACACCAGTTCCACCGGTGTATTTTATTGTACGTACTCCGTGTCGCGAATAGTTCATACCTCTCATTATAATTACAGCTGGTTTTGATTCCAGCAACGACTTGAAATATTTATGGGGTTGTGGGAGAAACTATAAATTTCTTATGATTAGGTTTGAAATGGATTCCGTTTTTTAGCCGCCAGTAGATTGACATTAATGAATTTGAAAAATTTATTGTGGTAGGCAACTGACATTGAGAGTGCGCCATAAAATTTCGAAGGAAAGTGCACATTATATAAAAGAGAAATAAGATATTCAGACATTCGAATGTCGAAGTCGGTGTAGAAATAAAAACTCAGCGATCATATTTCTTGACATTTGTTGTATGTAATGAAATGTATGAATTTCATTCTAGTTCTCCGAGAAATTGAAAGCTAACCAAGATGAAAATGTGATATGCTAAAGTATTTTTTGAGTATTTTCAGTACTTCGTATAACTAGTTCTATAGGTAAAATGAGGTAACTAATTCTTCATATTTTCCCATAATCCAAAGATTTTTCAGGAGAATAAATTGACTCCTTCGTCATTATGTGATAATTTATAATGATGAGAATAATAACAATAATAATGATAATATTTATTTAGCTGAAGCTATACACAAATATACACACGACACTATACACACTATATATACACACTTATACAACACTACTACACTATACACACTATATATACACAAATATACACACTATATACACAAATATACACACTATATACACAAAATTTACATATTTTGAACTGTCAATTTTCAATTACATAACTATCGAATTATTTAACATATTCTTTCTCAAATCACGCTTGAATTTCTTATTACTAGTTGGTACTAGTTTTCAATATACTTGGTAAATTATTGAAAGCCTTAAATCCGTCATAGTTTATGCTATTTTCAGACTTAGAAAGTTTACAACTTTGGATATAAAAACTATCAGTATTTCTAGTATTATACCTAATGCATATCAATAACAACTATTTCAGTTTTTATTACATTACATAGAAGCAACTCATTTTTTATATTGAATATGAATATATATGAAGCAAATAGTATTCTTTGTTTAACAGACATTAGTTCTAAAGAGTTTATCATAATTTTAACAGGGGTACAACTATTGCACTTTAAAATTGTTCGGATGGCTATTTTGTAACTTTTGCTATTGTTGAATATTTTTTATTCAAACCAAATAATAAAGTGGAGCTATATTCAAAATGTGTCATTATTATTGATTTCAACAAAAACAATTTCGCATCTGTGGACAGATTTTTTCCTATTTTCTTCAAAAAATAGATTTTTTTTTAGAGATTTTAGACGATATGAAATCAACACGATCATTGAAACTCAATTTTTTATCAAACGTAATGCCTAAATATTTTACTGTTTTTACTCTTCTTATTTTGTGTTCATTAATCTTTATAGTTAATGCTCATTTTTATGGATCCTAAGGGTTTTACTTGTACTCAAAACTATAACATCAGTGTTTTGAACATTTAGGGACGAGCTATTGTCACATAACCATTCATTAATTGCAAAAAAGTCGCTATTTATCCCCTCTGTCATATTCTTAATATCTTTGCCACATATATAGAGTATAGTATCATCAGCGAATAAACGAATCGAACATTTTTTCACATCAGAGACAATACCGTTTATAAGAAACGAAAGATTTATTTTACTTATATTGTTTATCACGAAATTATTGAAATTCTCTATTTCATTATTTCAATTCAAACTTTTCAAAGGATTTTTTTAAATTTGAACATTAATAATGTCTATAATTTAAATTGACTGTCAATTATAATTGAGTGTGATGATTCTTTTATCTCTCAAGAGTTTCAATTTCAATTCTATAATTGAGTTTATTGCCACTCAATTCTATAATTGAGTTTATTATTTATCGCAGGTTAATATTCAAACTTCATATCAAATTCAAATGATAATAATTAGCATATTCAATTAATAAATCAATCGGAAGTAAATTTAAATCTTCCGGTACTGTGTTCAGCTGTCATATTTGCAATTGGAAAACTGGAACCAGTATACATTTTAAAACCAATGAATTAAAATTAATTCACACTTGACTTAAGTTTCACTGAATATATTAAAAACTCTACATATAATTCGGGTGGTTAACCTATTATCAGAGTATACAATATAACTGTAATATTACTGTAATATACTGTAATATACAGTAATATTGTATACTCTTGATAATGGGTTAACCACCCGAAACATATGTAGAGTTTTTAATATATTCAGTTAAACTTAGGCTTATGATTGCTTAGGAATAATAATATCAATGAAGCTTTTTAATGCAAACATCATCATTTTATATTGAAACTGATTCAAACTTAGGCATCGCTTGCTGTAGGATCTTTTTTCCAGAGCCGTCTCCATTTTTTTCTGATTGTTCATTTATATCTTAAAATTTTTAACTTGTGTCACAATTTTCCTTTTTGAAATGTAGATTCATTTGCATAAACAAGATTTTTCACTTTATTTGGGAGATTATTTTCATTTGAATCATTCAAGTCAGAAGAATAGAACACTGAGGGAATGATCAGTGTATTTTTTGTATTTGTACTTTAACTCTTTCATAAATGCAAAGAATTTGTTTGCATAATTGCTGCTAATTGTTGAATTTTTCTTGAAGTTACACGCTTTTTGATAATTGAAAATACATCTTTTATTGATTTATAGAACTCTTAGTTATTCAAATATTTAATTTTAATATATTTAATATATATATTCAATGTAAATTTATAGTTTTTAACATAATGTTTCACCAAGAGATAAGCGAAACCTCCGTGTTATTATTAAAAAAAGTATACATTTTGTTGAATAATTCTGGAACCATATTCCAATCTATTCAGTATGATATTTGTCTTGTTTCAAATGATTTCAGTTTTTCTCAGATCAAAAATAATGAGCAAGGAAATTGTGGACTATCGAAATAGCTCCACTAGGTAGGTACCGGCTTCGTAGACTTCAAGATTGACATTTATCGATGTAACGGTCTAATGTAGCGAACTCCTGATGACATTTTTAAAGGTTATTGAGCGTGTACGGAATGATTAAGCAGTAATTGGAAATTGGAAACGAGTATCGGTAACCTCTACCCGAAAATAATCAGCCTTTGGACGTACAGAACGCGATCGTTCTTCGAGATAGTACCATGAAATCGGTAAATCCGTTTTGAGGTTAAAGGTTTTTTTACGTTTGGCAACGGTGCAGTTTTATAACAACGTGATGGTAAAGATGGAACTTACGTAACTTTCTCAGATATTGGAAACTACCATGTTTAATTCAAACAAATTTATTTTTCAGTTTTTTTATTATTGTTTACTGCTATCTTTCCACAGAAATGATTTCATTCACTAATGTTAGGTACAAAATGTATACGATATATTTAGGACGTCTTACCCGCACATATCGAGCAAATTGAAAAAGTTGCAAATAATGGAATAAATTAGGCAGATACACCTGGAAAACAGAAGTTTAGGTTTACCTCTTCCTTTTCAGCAGACCACTGAAACATACCGTAGCACAAAAATATATTGCCTCAAATATATAACTGCCCCGTGTTCATTGAGTAGCTTGTTTCTTCTGACTCCTTCTCTTTCCTATGTGTACCACTCGATATCTTCCTAAGTTATCTCTATTTCAAATTTGGCTTTGATTCTTTGATGGGTTTTAACAAGACCTAAACATTTTATATGTTCACTTTGGTGAACATATAAGAACAACTCTGAAGAAAACTTTAAATACGCGTCTATTGTGAATTGAAACATTTTAGTTGAAGTGTATTCAAGTGTTTAAGTGTAATTCGTATTATTTTGGGAAACAATGTGAAATTATCTAGATTAGAGAGTGATATACATATCAATGTTATTAATGTACCTAATTTAAATGAAACTAAGTAATTTTTCGATTTTCACTATAATTAGTTCAAAACGTGACAATATCTTTTCGCCAACACAGTGGCTTCATCAGATGTTGATGATAAACTGAGCATACTGACTGATTATAGTGAAAATCGAAGAACTACTTAGTTTTATTTAAATTATGTATTTAGATTTTCATCAAGTATCGGCTCAATCGATTAATGACATTAATGTACCATTGGAAGAAGTCAGGGAGATTCAGTTGTTAATATCGATTTGAATGCAAGTTTTAAAAATCATTTTAAGTGTGTAAAATTTCAAGAAAAATAAATTTTTTAGGTGCAATAATTATGCTAACTAACTTACTAACCTACTTGAAGTATGATATCCCAATTATTCTTTGTTTTGTGATGTTCTATGGTACAGCATCGATCACTCACATAACATAGAAATAAAAGTTTGAGAGATAAAAATTCTTCCCTCTCTTACGAATTTCGAGATATGAACACCTCTTTATAATTACTTTAGAGATAAACAAACTAACTCATGGTAAATCGTGAGATTTACTATGCAAAGTTTCATAATTATTCAGTATGAAATATTTCATAAATAAAATTAGTTGAACAGAAAATTATGAAATTGATTTCAAACAGCCAGTCAATATTATGACGTATAGTCGATGAAAAGAATAAAAAAAATTTCGTAAAAATCTACGCAATGTTGATTAACATTTTCCGGGAAATAAGCATCCATCATCGGATGACAGAATGGACATACAGTGTATTTCAATTCCAGAAAAGACATATATATTCAAGTAATTTAACGTTAAAGAGCAGTAAAGCTCAGTGCTGCATTTTGAACGTTTTTCATCCTTGCTTTATAGCTTTAACTCTAAGAAATTTATGCCTAAAAATGACTTACTGGCGTCTATTCAAAAGCACTGTTTATACTTCAGGCACGGATGGAAATACATAAAATGACGTCATGTCATAAACTTTCGCAATAAATTATTGGGATTGGTCTCGGCTGATTGCCAGTAAGAACTGTTATTGGAAAAAATCTAGTTGGCTGTGTCGGCGTTGACAATTGACTTCTGGTAGCGTTGGCTTTTCTTCTGTTGAGAACTTCATTGCAGACTTTTGAATGAAACCAAAGTTGATTGACTCAGGTTAATATTTTCTGTGGCTTTTCCAATTTTTCTATGACTGGTATTTAACAACGAGTAGAAGAATAAAACCATTTCACAGGTGAACCGAAAGAACGCAATGTTTTATTATATATAGAACATCCCAAGATTTACTGTTTGTTCCATTGAGAAATACTAATGAATTATTGTTTGAGAACTTTACTTTAGACACATTGAAGGAGTCTTCTTAAGTATTGTTCTGTTGATCGATTGTGGATGAACAAAGTTAATACCTATTGCTAGTGAATTCATAGAAAGATTTATCATGATGAATCTAAATAATTGATAAAACGCAGAAAAAATATTAAAATCATGAAACAGTGAAAGATAAAATAGAGTAGAACTTATGAAACTATGAATGAGCGTTAAAAACAAAATTGTTTATTGTAGTTATAGCATTTCAACATCCATCGTCGCCTACAATCATCGGAAATTATATCAGCTTATACCGTAGCACAAGCAAAATATATTGCCTCAAATACATATGTATATAACTGCCCCCCTTCATCGAGTAGTTTGTTTCCTCTGTCTCCTTCTCTTTCCTCTGTGTTCCACTCTATGTCTTCCCAAGTTATCTCTATTCAAATTTGGCTTTGATACTTTGATGGGGTTCAACAAGACCAAAACACTGTAGCAGTTGCTTTGGTGAACATATAAAAACAACTCTGAGGACAACTTTAAATACGCGTCTATTGTGAATTGAAACACTTTCTTTTGAAGTGTATTCAAATGTGTTGAGTGTTAAACAAAGCACAATTATCTAAATTAGAGTGTGATATACAAATCAAAGTTGATAATGTACCATTGGAAGAAGTCAGTGAGATTAAGTAATTAGGTGTTATTATCAATGAAAATTTGAGTTTAAAAAATCATTTTAGGTAGATTATGAGTAAAATTTCAAGAAAAGTGAATTTTTCAGCTAGAATAAGTAATTATGTTAGTGTCTTTACAACGTCTTTATTGTATAAGTCGATAATGTTACAACATTTAACTTGTTTTCAACTGTAGTTCACACCTTGCCTCAAAATGATAATTATTGTTTGAGAACTTTACTTTAGACACAGTGAAGGACTCTTCTTAAGTATCTATCATTCTCAAGATCTATCATGATGAATCTAAATTAATTGATAAAATGCAGAAAAGATTACTAAAATCATGAAACATTGAAAAATAAAGTAGAGTAGAGCTCGTGAAACTATGAATGAGCGTTAAAAACAAAATTGTTTATAGTAGTTATAGTATTTCAACATCCATCGTCGTCTACAATCATCGGAAATTATATCAGCTTAATTTTATTGAATAACAAATCTACTAATGATGAATAGAGACGTATTTCGACCAATGTGTAATCATTAAAACTCGAGTTATTCATAGCAGCTCGTTGCTCCATTGTTAAAACAAAGGTATCTAATAAAGTTGAATAACTCTAGACCGTGGCTAAAGGAAAGCGCCTATAACGATAAAAAAGATAAAGCCTATTCAACATATCGGTCCGAGCGATAATATCTAATCGGTATATGGGCTTCGCTTATTAATAAATTAACCATACAGAATATGGTTGGGATTTTTACTTCCAAGTTCTATGGTCGTACGTGAATGTTTCTATGCAAATCAGGCACAAATTGGCCTTTGTCATCGCTTCGTTGATGAACTTCCCCTAACAGTTTTTTTGAATGAAATGATCTTTATTAATTGAAATTACAATGATGATACGATAATTGTCTCTTTTTCAAATTGTGATAGACTGAGCACTTCCTTTTAAAGTTTTTTTATCGCTGGGTGACGTTTTCCTATTAGCATATCTAAAGATCAACTTAAATACTTTTTGATAGATATTGAAATCAAATATTCACTTGAGCAGTTGTCAAAAACATTATTTCAAATTTTTTCCAAATATGAAAATATATAATTTTCAATAAATAATTTCACATGGTTCGGTATTTTTTGACGTGTAAAATCATGAACAGATAAATTGACAAATCAAATTACTCAATAAATCATTTCAATTTGTTCCAATAAAAGTTTTTGCTTTGGATATGAAAAAACGACCAGTCAATGTTAATTCTTATTGTTTAAGATGAATTAAGATAAGTTGGATAGTCAATAAAAAGTCTTAATAGTCTTAATAAAACTTGAAATAATTACATAATACTAATGTTCTACAGTAGTAGAAAATTAGCTAGAATTCTTCTGTTATTGTTCAAATGCAGCATATTATCTTTCACGAAACGTTTTCAACTGAAATCTATAATTATCAGTAATGTATAAATTCTTTGAAATCAAGCTTATAATATGACAGGCTCCTTACAGAACTTTGAGAATCATTAAATAAATGAAATAATTCTGAATTATTTCAACCTTGTAAATATTTGGTCTATGTCTTAACTATCAGGAGAGAAAAATTCATATATTTTAAAACTCCTTCAGTTATGTTAATCATATTTGTTTACACATAATTAACTGAGGTTACTATTGATATTAACTAATTTGAACATTCAATAATTCTTTCAGCGTGCAGCAAACATGTTCGAAAATTTTTTTTGGACTTCACAGTATCGTCAAAAAATTCGCTATATTTTGAAAAGCGTAACTCATCACATAAAAATTGTCAATCTGTAATGTAAGCGAGTATTTTATCACATTATTTCCAACATTAAAATATGTGCTACCACAAAGTTCAATAATTATCTCTCAATTTTTTGAGTTACGTTATGTAACTCAAAGGAGTGAACGTTATTAGTAAAATTAAAAGAAAAGTAAAGTTTTTAACAAGGATAAGTAATTATGTTAGTGTCTTTACAAAGTATTTAGTGTATAAGTCGATAATATTACCACATATAAACTTTTGTTCAACTGTATTATACACCTTGCCTCAAAATGATATTCAAAAGTTGCAAAAGTTCCAAAATAGAGCATTTAAAATTATATTGAAGTGCAATAGGTACACACCTGTATCACTCATGTTAGAAACACTAAGTTGTTTAAATATTAGGCAGCATATAGTATATAAAACTCTTGACTTTGTTTATAAAATAAAATATGGCAAGATTCATAGCTATATTTTTGACCGTGTAAAATACGTTGAAGATGTACATGGTTACCAAACAAGATCTAGGGAACAAAATGATTTCTATATTGATAAGTGCAGTACATCTAAATGCCTAAATAATTTATGTGCGAAAGTAATGATTTTATTTGATAGTCTAGACCCGAACCTAAAATTATGTGAGAATCATAATGCTCAAAAAAATTATTGTATCATTCTTCAAAAAATAATATCTAGGGTGAAATATGTTGTTTGATGTTGTATTTGTAACTTGTCTTTTTTGTAAAGTGTAATAGCTCTGCTAAATAAAGTGTACTACTACTACTAATTTTATAAGTGAAAGTTGTCTTTGTCAATCATAAAACAATATAATTAATGATTATTTTGGATATCAATACTCCAACCAGATGTTAACAATTCAATTTTCATCATTCCATTTTTCAGTTGTTAATCATTTTCAATTCATAAAGTTTCACTAACTTTTTGTTAACACTTACGCCCCAACGAAACTTTTTTCTCGGTTTTATGGTACAAATTTATTCATTTATTCATTAATCGTCACTGCAATCATTAATTTGAGTCATAAGTGAACAAAAGGTTCAGTTTAGGACTACCCCGATCATCCCAATTGTTGTACTTATATAGATACACAGACAGGAACCTTCAGCTAATAACCGAGTCGAAGAGAAGTAAAATGAATACAAGTTAAATCGACAGGTATTAATAATGATATCGGAACTTGGGTAGGGACAAGTCGAACTAGACAGCTGATGAATGCAGTGTCAAATGAAGTAGACAGATACACATATCTCATAAATACTTCAGTCAGAGACGTAATCGACGCAATATTCTGTGGTTTAAGCTCAATGGATAATTTGGACATATTACTCTTGAAATCCAAAACTGATCTATAAATGAGTGTGTTTCATGTTATAGTATCATTTATTGATGTTAATAGCTCGTTATTTTTTGATAAAGTTTAGTGTGCTTCGATAACTTACATCATTACCACTACGTAACATTTTCACATTTTTTACATTATACTTTATTTACATTTCACATATTATTTCATAAGAAAAAAGAATATTGTGTATCAGATTCAGATAGAGCAGGGAATATTAATTCTTTCTAGTAATGCGAATGTGGATTCCAGTTTCTTGGATTCTTGTTCTAGGGCGTATTGCAAGGTGATAATCATACCAGTTTGTTCCTGTTGAAGTTGGTACTTTGAACAGTTCAAGGGGATATGATTGACGTTTAACTTTCATCACATTATGGGCATATTAGAGTTTTTTCTTTTTTGATAAAATAAGCGTGTGTGAACCCAAACCTAATCGAGTGTAGATACTTGACTTGGTGTAGTCGATTTTTGGGTATAATGATCACTAGAAGTGGATCGGGATTTGCTTCAAAAACGTACCTGTTTTCCAGAAATATATGATGCCAGATATTTTTATATCTTCCATGTATCAATCTTGTTACTCTCAGTCACTACGTCATTGTTGCTATACATTCTTTGAAGTGAGTGTACTGCAGATAGATATGAAGACGCAATAGTTCTTTGCTGAGGTGTTCTCATCTAAAATTTAGACTCGCGCTTGATAAATGGTCATCAGTTCGTGTATGTCTCGCCCGAATAAATGTTGCCTCTTCAGTTGCACACATATGTTGCATATATATTTATCCACAAACTTCTATCTTAGAGACTTACCTCTGTATTCCTCAAACTTTTGAATAGTCCTGCCACTTCCTTACGCGCTTTCGAAAGATCTCTTTCAAGCTACTATCTATTCATTTCTCAAACTATACACACATCCCTTTTCGAAACAGATACTTCAAAATGAAATGCAAAAAAGTTTATGAACTATCGAACATGATTTAATATTCTAATCACTATGCAGTGCATCTTCTATCAGTTCAGACTCTACATTGATGTTGACTATCCTTGATACAAAAGTAATTTTATCATCTAAACAAGAAACTCTAATATATTAATAATGAAGTGACAAATGTTGCGCAATAGAGTAGAAACGCATGTAACTGCTGTAGGTATAGTTTTTATTAATTGTATAATTTTCAATTTCACTATAAGAAATTAAACAAGTCGGTTGGTAATTAACGCATTCAATATCGAGTGACCTAACTGGAATATAGTGGTAAATAAGATTTCGTTTGAGATCATAACTTCACTCAGTAATTACTGTAAAAATTCTATATCCTCTAAAATACAAACCAAGAAAAACATTATTCAACTTCTTCAATAAGTATAGCAAAAGTACCAATAGATGAAAGCGATGTGAGAAGATACACAATGAAAGTTCTCAGGAAAATGTTAACCGAATTTCCTTAGTTGAATCCAGCCAGGCATTCCACCTAAAAGGCTAAAAAGGCAGTCATCTGAATACACTATTCAATATATTATCGAAAAGAATATATTAGGGCTTAAGGAAAAATGATCAATTCGATATAAATTTGATGAACATATGTTCGGAAAGTTCGGAAACACAGAAGAAAAACGACCTGCTTGATATTTTGTATCATATAACACTTTAGTTTCTACAATGATCAACAGAATTAAACATACAATAACTACCAACGAACTACCTAACGAACCAATATATTCCAAAGGGCAATGAAAGACCCTTTAGTGAAAAACCCTTGCTTTCACAAATATAACTACCTATGAAGAAATATCATTAACAGAATTAAACATACAAAAACTACCAACGAACTACCTAACGAACCAATATATTTCAAAGGGCAATGAAAAACCCTTTAGTGAAAAACCCTTGCTTTCACAAAAATAACTACCTATGAAGAAATATCATTAAAAAACTCTGAGGTTTATGCTTCACCTAAAATATTCAATATTAGTGTTTGCTTTTACTTGATGTTAAATCCATTATAATTGATTATAAACTCAAATTCAAACACTTGAACTTATGATTTACACTTTATTGACTACATAGAATGACGCGTTTCGTCGTAACAAACGACTTCTTCAGATGCTAACAGAATAATGAAATATTATTCTGTTATATATAAATCATAAGTTAAAGTGTTTGAATTTAAGTTTATATTCATTTATATTTACCTAAAATAAACAGTATAATGATTTTGTCATATTCATTTTAATCTATAGCAACCGGTATTTATATTAGCTGTAAATTTGTGAGTTAACTTTCAGTCTGATGATAGATTAGTCTTTCAATAATCGAAATTGTTCATGTGGTTCACTTATTCATTATTGGTTGTATACTTATTTTGCGAGTGAACTACATCCATGAAAAAATATAATATTGTTACTGAACTTCATTCTCAATGAGGTAGATGAAGACTGAAGATAAATACTGATCACAAAATCCATAGTTCTTCAATGCATACATTTTCGTGAAGAAGCAATCAATGTAAACTATAAATATTGAAGCAAAAACATTAAAACACTAATCCGACCCTGATATTATATACTTCGTTAATGTTATCATGTCACCCCCACAATCGATTCACAAGCAATAATTAATGGATTCTAAAAATAAATTGCATTCGATATTTAGTTGCAATGTTTGACATTTTAGTCATGTTACTAAGACAGAAATATGAACCGATTCGATAATGTTCTGTTCAATCCTCTACATACTGATTTGGCATAAAAGGATAAGAAAGTTCAGTTGGAAAAACTGAAAATTCGTATGTAATTTTCGATGAATAGAAAAATTTTATATTTTGAAATATACAGTGAAAGACTAAGTTATAATATAATCATTATAACTGCTCTTTTTAATGATAATAATAATAAATTCTTTATTCCCAACAGGTGTAACACCCAATTACAGAAAATAATAACAATGAAACTGAATAAGAAGAATTTCTGATTGAAATATGTGTTCGATTAAGCTACTTTAAGATACTCCATATGCTAGTGCACTCCCTCATATAAATTCTCTGTGAATAAAATTTTGAGGACTTGACTACGAAGATCTGGGCTCGAATCCCGGGGAAAATGGACGCCTGTGTATGAAAAAAATGGGTTTTAACGATTATAAAATTGAATATCAAAAATTTTTGATTTACAAAGATTACGAACCCTAAACTTGGAAGTAAAAAAACCAAACGAGGATACATTTTCGGTAAAAAACACCCAAATTATAATTCAATTATAATAATTATAAATAACATCGGGTCATTCGAGAGTTCACAACCAGTTTCACAATATTAAAGTACAATTTATACGGGAACCTTAATTACACGATCTCATTCATCTTTACGTAACAAAATGAACACTCAAATTGATTTATATCATTTCCGTTCATTTATCATAAAAAAGCGTGGGACATACGAAATTAGTCAACCTAACGTAGGTCTTAAATAAATATACAAGCAAAACTGAAAATTTGTAGGAGGCAGAGATGTGTCTAATTGTAAACACACCTAAGTCTGTAGGCATCTTATATTGTTTAAAAATATGAATTGCTGCATAATAAGCAATACGGTGATTATTAATGTCTTAATCGCAGTTGTGAATGCATTACACCTCTTTAGACGTCTCCGCAGGTACCGTAAGTTTAGGTTTAACTTTAACTGTGACGACTGCCGATTTCATATTTTCTAGTATGCGAGAAGTAGAAAGCATTACATAATTAGTTTGATATTTGTAAGGTACTGAAGGTGAATGGTTCGTATGATGAAGATTGACAAATAACGATTTAGGTAAAGATATGGTTGACATCGGTATAATCTTGACGGTTAAATATAACTAATTGGCTTTCAATTTCATAATGAAGAACATACATGAAAATTTTATTCAATTAAAACCTTAGTAATTGTGTGTATCAAAACAACGTTTCAGTGAATTATCATTCATTGGTACTTATTTTGTTTCAATAAGAGCTCAATGTGAACTACTTCATATACAATCGCTTGGAATACACAATCGCTTGACAAATCGTGGTCAATATGCAGTTAAACCACTGACCTCCAGGTTAACCAGACAAGTTAACTGCAGATAATTTCTTGTCGTTCCCTTAGGGTAGAGTCTGGAGTATAAAAATGTCAAATAGCAGATCTGAGTTCGAATACCTGGTTTATGGATGTCTCTGAGTTGACAAAATGAAACAAACTTTAAAAATGAAAACCGAGTTGACGTTTGGGACGTACCGTCAATAATAATAGGTCATATTCTAATAACTGTGATATATCAAAAAAATAGTTTCTGAACTTTTCTTCATTTACATATTACACAAAACCTGAAGTTGTTCAAGATTCTTGCTTAGTGAATTGTGGTTGTGAATTCTCAATGTATAGTTGTAGATATCCTTTATTCTTGTGTCCTTCAGTTCGACACCTTTGGTTCATTTTGAACTGTTCTTCTTCGTTTGGTTTGTTTGGAACCACTTGAGGTTTTTTTAAAAGGTTTTCAAGCTGAATCAGTTTCAGAAAATCCATCAATGCCCTCTTGGCTTATGGCTGAGACAGATAACTTGTAATAAGATTTGAATTAATAAAAATTCTGACTATTCTGTTACTTGCCCAGTTTGCGAAAAATTGATTGACAGCAATAAACCTACAACTCGAAAGTGAATAGTTGCATATAAACATATATTTGCAACAGGTAACTACCCAATTACAGAAAAATACATAATGAATAATGAGTACAAGATATTCTGACTGCGAATATCAATAACAACATAGATATACAATATTAAAAAATTATTATAATAATAAACAATATCAAATAAAATGATCTAAATCTATAATATCAATATTCAAATATTCAATTATTTGAATATAAACTTAAATTCAAACACTTGAACTTATGATTTACTTTTCATTCACTATATATCTTACTGGAAGAATTTAAAAAATTGTGCCATTCTAATGCCTCAATATTGAACACCGCTAAAACAAAATGTATATTTTTCAATCAATCTAATATAGTGAATAATGAAACCTTTATCAGTCTGAAAACGAGAAAAATTTTTAGGAATTTTGTTAGATCGAGACCTCAGATGGTCCTTACATGTCGACTATGTGACTAAAAAACTGAATTCAGCATTCTATGCCATTAATAGAATAAAGAATTGTCTATCTACTGAATTGTCTATCTGTTATGGCAGTCTATTATGCTCTTGCATATAGTCACATGAATTCATAACCTCATGTTATGGGGTAATTCTGTTGATAGCCAAAGGGTCTTCATATCGCTAAAACGGAAAATAGAACAATTTTCAAACTGGGACCTCGAGAATCTTGTAAACGTTCATTTATTGTAAACAAAATATTAACTGCACCTTGCATCTATATTTATAAGTGTCCACTCTATGTTGAGGAAAATGAAAATGAGTTTGTAAAATTGAGTAGCTATCATTGTTACAATACAAGAAATATTGAAATTCTGTGTATTCCTAGACATGGTTCGACCAAGTATGAAAACTCACCTGTTTATCAATGCATTAAGCTGGAAAACTTATAAAGTCAGTGCTCCTCACAAAATGCTATTATAAAGTTAAGGAGTACCTGACCGATAATCATATTGCGTAAAACTGACATGTCCAACACAATTATGTAATTGTCATAATGGATACAATAAACATTCTTATTATTATTATTATTATAATTATTATTATTATTATTATTATTATTATTATTATTATTATTATTATTATTATTATTATTATTATTATTATTATTATTATTATTATTATTATTATTATTATTATTATTATTATTATTATTATTATTATTATTATTATTATTATTATTATTATTATTATTATTATAGCATGACGCGTTTCGTCGTTAAAAACGACTTCTCAGATGCTTACAGAATAATATAAATTATTCTGTGAGCATCTGAAGAAGTCGTTTGTAACGACGAAACCCGTCTTGCTATGTAGTGAATAAAGTGTAAATCATAAGTTCAAGTGTTTGAATTTAAGTTTTTATTCAATTATAATGGATTTACATCAAGTAAATGCCAACACTATTAAATATTCAATTACAAGTATTAACTGAATCTCTAAACAATGAGTAATAATTAATCAAAAAAAAATCACTCAGAACTGAAACCGATCAAGATAACCTAATGGTTAAGATTCAAATACACATTGATGATGGAAATATGTGAGAACCAGCAAATCACTGCAGTTTGATACCTGGTTTGCAATAGAACATGCTAAGCTAAGCGGCGATAGCAGGAGAAAATTGGTTTCGTGGGTTTTAAGTAAAATGTCTAGCTTATTCTCGTAAACCTCTGAGGAACAAAGAACTTAGGTTTACACAGAAGCTCAGGACAGTCGAGATTATCATTGTGCAAATTGAATAAAAATTTCAATGCATTCATGCTTCTCCTGGTATGGAGGCTCCTAGTGTCAAACCTCTACAGCAAACAAGCGCGATAACAACCCCTAGGTGGATATACACCATCCTCTCGAAGTGAGAGCCATTTCAAAAACTTTCTCTGCAGTCCTCCAAGGGGTTCATGTGACAATTATATATTAGTCGCCAAACAAGACAGTCATACTCAAGTTTGCTTCTCACTAGGGCATTAAATAATTGTACCAGTGTTGAGGAATTCGAGAACATTGCATTGAGACGATGAAACCATAAACTCTGCTACATGATAAAGTTAATTAGTTCATATGAGGTATGAATGAGAATTTTTGTTCGAATACTAGGCCGAGATCCTCAAGCTTCAAAAGTCGAGTCACATTAAGAGTTATTAAAAGATCGAGATGTAGAATCATTCTTGAAAGACTTGACAAACGAACCTAAGCTGTTGGTAACACCTAATTGATGGAAGAGTTTCACCCAGAATACAACGGATCACAAAGTTATTTACCTTGTTTATATCTTAAATTTATATATAATAAGATGAGATTATGAGGTGACTTATATACGTGGACACAGAATTTTCAGAAGGTTCACCTGATTGGTACTATCTTCACTACATAGTATAAAGCAAAGTCGCTTTTTCTGTCCCTTTGTCCCTTTGTACGCTTTAATCTTTGAAACTACGCAACGGATTTTGATGCGGTTTTTTTAATAGATAGAGTGATTCAAGAGGAAGGTTTATATGCATAATAACATCCACTAAATAGTGGAGAAGTACTGTTATTTTTGAGGTTTCTAATGTGATGTCGTAAATAATTACATTTTTTCCGCTTACATTGCAAACGCAGGCTGAACCCTACGAGTTTTATCAAAATAATGTACTAAGTATTGTACACATTGAAAAGGTCTACAGAAAAGTCCGTGATGGTATATGTCTATCTCTTATGGATAACCCACAATAACTTTTTTTTGTCATTTACTTTTTGCGACAAATAATGGCTAATTTTCGAAGCGACTTTAACCCATACAGCATTAATCCTTAACCAATTAATTACCTTGAATACATTGTTCATTCAATATAGATATATCCTCAATAAACCTTGAGTAACATATTGAAGCATCAAATACTGATTTAAAATAAGATGTTCAAATATTGCAGTCAAAAAATTCAATTTGAATGAACACATGATAACTTTCGGAACTATCAATTCATCCTCGATAAAAACCCAAATAATTCGATTTATATTCATGCATCCGTGCTCAGATTTCAATATAGATATTCTAAAACAAATTTAGTCTACCGTGAAAACGAACGCAACGTACATAATTGACGATCAGTCATTCCTATTTTGATGTTAATTCAACATTTAATAAGATAGTGGCTACCAGTAAATGCTTTCAGGATCGGATTTAATTTACTGTGACCCATCCAATATTCATTATTTGGTTTTTGTGTTAATGGCGGCGAGACGGAAATGGCGTCATAGGAAATGGACGTCAACTGTGGATTTATCAGGCACACCTTTTTGCGATCTGGTTAATTGTTACATGCACTTCTCATTGGTGCAATTTACAATTGAGTCTAACCAGGCGGTTCGCCTAAAAAGATAGCGCAAATGGATAGCCACTTCTTTCGCATTTGACAGATTATATGTCACTTCGTTGTCTGATAACGTCATTGCTGGCTTTTGAAACCGAATTCTACATAAAAATTCGTGTCTTAATTTTAATAATGATTGAAGATGTCTATTTGTGAAATCCTTGGTGAAGTCTAGAAATTAATAATTGATGAGGCCGATACTTGATGTAAATCGATAAACATAATAAAACAATTGTTAAACTGATTTACACATATATTAAAAAACAATACTGCATGACGTACGTTTCGATGAGATTCACCTTCTTCAAATGCTACGTGCAGACTAATGACAATTTCTCGAATACATACAATATATAAACTTAAATACAGAGAAAACAGGTAGATAACAGGTAGAAGGGATGAATTCATACTGAACTACTATATAGTAAATCTTATCAAAATTACTTAGTTTACTATAAAGTAGTTCAGTATGAATTCATCCCTTCTACCTGAATTCATACTGAACTACTATATAGTAAACTAAGTAATTTTGATAAGATTTACTATATAGTAGTTCAGTATGAATTCATCCCTTCTACCTGTTATCTACCTGTTTTCTCTGTATTCAAGTTTATATATTGTATGTATTCGAGAAATTGTCATTAGTCTGCACGTAGCATTTGAAAAAGGTGAATCTGATCGAAACGTACGTCATGCAGTATTATTTTTAATATATGTGAAATCAGTTCAACAATTGTTTTATTAAGTCTAGAAATGTTGATCTCCTTAACTGAATTACAAATAATTCCAAATATGCAATAATAAAGACTAAAAATAGCTAAATCCTTACTAAACAGTGAACTACTCTAACACGAACAAAATCGAAGTTAGAAATGGGTATTGAAAATTACAAACAAACATTATAGTTGAAAATGATATATCAGTAACAAAAATAGAAAATTACCAAGAGTAAATTGAAATAACGAAAAAAATAATAACTAGGTACAAAAAAGATGTACCCACATCAAACAGTTGAAAAATCAAAAGAACAAATCCATATAGAACTGGAAACTTGATAACAATAAATTTTGTAAAGCCTCCTGTCGTAAGTCTTAGTTAAAGAAATTCAACATATTTAGGTAGGTACTATTTACTTCGAATATTTTCGAATGCCAATATTGAAAGGCCTTTATATCTGTATTTTTCAGTTGATATTCATCATGAGAGAATTGTATATGGAAAAACCTACAAAAGAAGTTACCAATGATTTCATGAAATATACAAAATTGTTACTGAGTATCTTTCTCGTTGTATCTATTTGTTTTTGGATGTATTAAGTAAAACTTCCATCTTCAAATCTTTTTTTTACTATAATATTAGGTGAGCTATCTACATAATTTTGAATTCCACAGAACGAAGAATGAAAAACGGAATAATTGATACAGGTTTATTTCGTAGAATTTCCGAAAATCTTAATATTCTGTACTGAAATTCAACTTATTTTTCTACGTATCTCAATATTTGTAAAAACTATAATAATAATAATATACTTGAACTACGCCGTTCTGATGATAGTCAATCAGCTTGAAACATATGTAAACGGCTGTCACAAAAACAAAAAACGTAAAAACAAACAGGTAATGCCGTAAATTTCTTCATTTCAATAATAATACGAGTATAATAAAATTTATTGAGAAACATCCCTTATATTGTAAAATTACATTCATCAAATGATACAATTGATACAACTAAGAAGAATGCTCACGAAAGGACTGGATTCAGTTTTGATTCTGATCTTCCATTCAGTCATCGAACAAAAAAAATTGATTGAAACAAAATTATTGATTCAGTTTTATATTCACAATATTAAATTTGAAAAAAACAGAAATAGTTCCGTAGAAATATTGAACATTTAAGACAATTTAACATGGTGAGGAACATCCGTGGTAAAAAAATAATCAAACATTTGATAAAAAACAATTGATTGATACATTATTGCCTACATTCGAATCAACAAAGTACATCAATGTGTGTTAACCATCTCAAATGTCTGTATCCATATATTCCAAGAAACTTAGTTGATTTCAATGATGATATTGTGTTGTCTCCATATTTATTATTCAAGGTAGGTACCGTTCATTCGACACCAATTTACAAACTCCTTCACAATGCATTCGCATGCATCCAGAAGTTCTTCAGGAGTCCTGCCAGAAACAAATACCGATGAATCATCGGCAAATATTGTCAACAAAAATTGGGACAATTTCGCAGACAGATCGTTTATAAATAATATGAATAGAAGAGATCCGCGTACAGAGTCTTGCGGCAACCCATGAAACAACAGCTATGAAAACAAACTCAATAGCTTTTTCAATTTGATTCAAAAATTTTCAGCATTGTATGCCAGAAAAATGAGAAATTTTTCAAACAATAATTGTTGATAAGAGAGGAAGAAGAAAAAAAAGGTTGAATATGAAGAATGTAAGTAAAGCAGAACAGAAAACGAATATCACAATGTTTGAGAATATTCAATAAGAAACCGATAAATTAGTAAATTTCTGAATATAACAGAGAAACTTTAGCTTTTATTCAACTTTGAAAAATAGAAATAGGTATATCATAAAAACGTAAAATTTTGTTTACTTGATTCCAAATATAATCATTTCCCAAAAATATTTTCCAGATATATCAATCACTCTACTAAACATGGATAGATTTAAATATCAGACACGAACAAATAAAGAATAAACTTCAAGTACAGATGTAGACAAGCAGATAAGTAATATTTACTTTCCTGTATTTGCATATAAAATATTTGAATTCACAAAAAATTATCAAATGCCGAACAAGAATGAAATAAACAAAACAAATCTAAACTGTGTTTGAGTTGAAGATTCAAGTGTAATTATTTGGACACTAGGTGAGAAACTTTCTGATTTTGATATTTAATTCAACCATTTGATTTAACATAGCCAGTCGATTGCACCATCTCAAATCTTCTAATTCTCTACCACACAGACCTTCAGATAACGATCAGATGTTGACCTTTTTCACGCTAAGAACGTATTTTCGAGTAAATTCTCGAATTCCACATTGTGAAATTAGATCACAGGTTCTGATAAGATAAGTTTTCAATTGATTTGACCTATTCTTATAATTTATGATTACTGTTAATTCGGATTTAGGAGCATCTACTAAATAGAAAGGTTGAGTTTTCAGGAGAGTCAATTATTCTGCTCAGAAAAGTATTTTCCATCCACAGTGGCGTTTGGAATTAGTTGAAAAATATAAAAATTCTGCTAGGTTATGCTAGATTTTTACAAAATTGGTTGAAATACGAACCACTAGGTGTTTACAAAGTTTTCAACTAGTGATTTCAATTTTCATTTTAATTATGATTCTTGGAATAATAATGATATCAATGTACCTTTTTAATGTAAACATCAACATTTTATATTGAAACTCATTCAAACTTAGGCCGCGTTTGCTGTAGGATCTTTTTTCCAGAGTCGTCTCTATTTTTTCAGATCGTTCATTTATATCTTGAAATTTTGAACTTGTTTCAGAATTTTTTTTTTGGAAATGAAAATTCATTTGCATGAACGAGATTTTTTACTTTATTTGGGAGATTATTTTCATTTGAATCATTCAAGTCAGAAGAATAGAATACTGAGGGAATGATCAATGTATTTTTTGTATTTGTACTTCAACTCTTTCGTAAGAATTTGTTTGCAGAATTTCTGCTAATTGTTGAATTTTCCCTGAAGTTACACGCTCTTCGATAATTGAAAATACATCTTTTTTTGATTTATAGAACCCTTAGTTATTTATTTATGGATCTTTTTCGAGATTACTCTATCAACTGCTATCCACTGTTATAGTTTTTCATTATTAAAACTTATGATAACAAGTCAAATTTTCAATTTCTTTACTGTATTCTGAAGCTTTGAATCAGTTCAAATTCTTGGCAATGGCGAAATACAAATACATATTCGAATCTCTGAATCAATAATGTATATAATTATTGCAAAAAACTGGAGAAACACGAAGGAATATTCGAAAGCTAATACTGAAACCGTCAAAAAATATATTATATCAAGTTGGCCATAGTTTAGCAACATGTAGATATGTATTCAATAAATTCTACAGAAAGATAAGATTCTTCAAACTGTGAATAACCGTATTTCATAAGTAAGTGCAATATCAAACCTTGAAAATTATAATAAATTGTCCAATAATCACTTAACTGTTCCCTTATACTCATATTCATAGTGTTTTCTGCAATTTTGAAGGAGTTCCTATTCTTGGCAACGGTAAAATAAAAATAGATTTTCGAGTCTCACAGTGTATATAATAATAATAATTATAATAAACGTCTTTATTGCCACACGTATTGTGCTACATAAGAAGAGGCGAGATTTAGCATAAGCTACTCTTTCATCTAACCTCAGGAAAGTAAATGAAAATAAAGTAGAGAAAAAAAATGTTAACACAAACATAAGAAATGATATATTTGAAAGAAAGAGAATTCCTAGAGTTCACTAAAACAAAATAACATTTATATAAATATCTAAAATACCATTAGAGTTAACAGAAAACATGTCATAAAGAGAAAAAAAACATAAATAAATCAAAAATTATAAAGAAGCAATGCAAATATACACTAACAATTACAACATTACAACAAAATATAATCATAAAATTAAAAATTAACACACTGGACTTAAGTTTCACTGAATATATTGAAAACTCTACAATATGTTTCGGGTGGTTAACCCACTATCAAGAGTATTCAATATTACTTATACAAAGATACTGTGTTTAACCACCCGAAAATATGTGGAGTTTTTAATATATTCAGTGAAACTTAAGTCAAGTGTGTTAATTTTCATTTTTATGGTTTTTAACATAATGTTTCACCAAGAGATAAGCGAAACTTCCGTGTCATTTAGTGTGTATAATTGTTGAAGAAGCTGAAGAAATACCAAAGAATATTCGAAAGGCAATAAAAAAACCTTCAGAAAATATATTTCACCTAATTGGCTATATTTTAGCAAACCTGTCGATATATATTCAACAAATTCTACTGAAGTTTAAGATTTTTCAAAATGTGAATAACCATATTTCATACAAGCCTCGAAAATTATAATAAACTATCCAATAATCACTTAACTGTTCCCTTATACTCATAATTACAACATTCTATTCCGTACTGAAGAGACTAAATGAAAAAATGATTCATATATTAACTGTACACCGGTACAACCCAAAAAGTCCCACAAACACGGTTTCGAAACTATGAATTATTAATAACCATCAGGCCTTCTCGTCACATTCGCTGTCGTTGTCTGGTACTGAACGACAGTATTTTGTTTTAGGCGCGGTTCGTATGTTCTTGTCATAAACGCTTCCTATCAATTCTCATCATTACGTTGTTAATTTTTGTCGCCGGCGACGTTCGGGGTTAAGGTCTACAAGCTACAGAACATATACGGTGAACCTTTCATTTTTCGATCAGAAAGTCATCAATATTATTACTATTAACTTTTTAATCTTCGAGTAGGAACATGTTAAGCATGTGAGCTTTGTATGTACGAGTTTAACCGCAGAGGTAAGCAGTGGTGTGCCTGTGGCGACATCTGAATCCTAATAGCTGAAATGACGACAAAATATCAAATAATTATGTCCATGTCTATTTGGGAATATATAATAA
The DNA here is from genome assembly GCA_030704895.1 of Henosepilachna vigintioctopunctata. Classification (NCBI taxonomy): domain Eukaryota; kingdom Metazoa; phylum Arthropoda; class Insecta; order Coleoptera; family Coccinellidae; genus Henosepilachna; species Henosepilachna vigintioctopunctata. The sequence continues at coordinate 1,364,665 of JARQZJ010000132.1, read as the reverse complement.
TACATTTATTCCCAACAGATATAAATATCTCCAAATATATAAAAAAATATATCTCCATTAAAGATATATTTTTCAACACCCTGCTCAAGTACTGTGTATTTTTCCCAGGTTTTAGACTGTTTTGAATTTTGAATAGACATTTTAAATAGAATTAGCAAGTTTCACTGTCTATATAGGGATCACTATTATTCATTAATTCATTATTTCAATATGGGACCACTATTATTCATTATTCATTATTTTCATTAAGGACTTACCCGACTATATCAGGAGCAATGTTTTTGATTTTCTGGGTGTTAAGATTGTATTGTTTGCCGATGATACTTCATTTATAGTTTTTGCACAAACCTTCAGCGAACTTAGGGCAGGTTGTGAACTACTAGTCGGATACTTCACCGACTGGTGTTCCAGTAACTCCCTTATATTGAACTCAAACAAGACTGAGCTCGTCTACTTTCAGACTAGGATTCTGATCCCCAGCCAACCCTAAATCTTCAGTTCGTTGATTTGAAACCTTCTCAATGTATCAAGTTTCTTGGGATACATGTTCATAAGAATTTAAATTGGAGAGATCATGCTGATTATGTCTGTAGGAGACTTAATAGTGCATTTTTCGCTTTGAGACGTATAAAACTTATATTACCACAGGATTCCTCAATGAATGCCTATTATTCACTGGTGCACAGTCACCTCAACTACAGCGTCGTACTTTGGGGTGACTCCTCATTCAGTAATTCAGTATTTGTTGCCCAGAAGAAGATAATCCGATTGATTTTCAACTTGAAACCTGGGGAGACCTGTAGGCCCTCTTTTATCAAGAACAAAATAATGTGTTTTCTATGTATTTATATTTTGGCTGTCTGTTGTACACTCGTAGAAATGTGTCACTAAAGTGTTCGGAGTTTCAGGAGTATGACACAAGACACAAAGAAACACTATGTATTCCAAAACATCGAACTTCTATATTCTAGCGGTCACCTATGTACAATGGTATCAAATTTTTTAATCAACTGCCCGATAGACTGAAGGTTTTGGAATACAGTAAATTTGAGAGGGAAATTAAAATGCTGCTCAACGAGAAGTGTTTTGACAATAAGGAAGAATATTTTGATTTCAATATAATTAGCATATAACTAGTTATTTGATGTTCCTTTGCTTCTCTTTTTCTTTTATTTAGTATATTTATTTTATGTTTCATATATTTACTATTGTCATTGCTATTACTTAGATAACTTGTTTTTGTGTTTTTTAGAAACGTGTCCTATACAAGTGTTTTTTGTCTGAAAGGATGTATAAAAGTTATTATTATTATTATTATATTGTACCTGAATCAGGTAAATTTATATACTTCTCCCAAAAATTTTAGAGCTTTCGGTGCAATCACCAACAATTTACAGTTGGTACGTTATAGTTCGACGAAGAACAATTAACATTATTTATTCCTATAGCTAACCATCAAACACAACTATACATTCAGCATATTTGCCACATCTTAGCTATAAAGTAACGATGACATTTCTTCATCAAGGATGACATACCGCATTGTAGATGTTTAATATTCGTACTTGAACATTCATTTTTGTAACCTACCACATGAAATGATAGCAATATTTCTATTTTACAACGATTCAACTCAACGTTTTATGGCTTATTTAACTACCTCGTTATTGATAAAATTCTTATATCCACTCATAAAGTGTTAAATATTGATTACGCGGATAATCAAGGTTTTCCAGTCGATAACTTGGTACGCCAAATCAGTGAAACGTAGACAGCACCAATAATTCAATCGAAACAATAGAATGTTTCAAATTTTTCGTTACATTATCGAAAATGATGAACCATTATTACAAATCGAATTTGGTGTTTCTTGCTAATAGAATTTTATCGGATTGAGCGATAACATGAAACTTAAAGCAATATCACTACGCCGAGTAATTTGATAGGATATTATGCTTTACTTCACTAATTGTTCGTACCTGGATGAAAATCCAATACCATTTGTAGATAAAACTAAATAAATTATGTGAGTTTCACTATATATTCTTGAAATTATAGATTCAGTTCCTCATCTACATCTGATGAGGCCACTGTGATGGCCAAACACTGTTGTCATGTTTGACTGAATTATAGTGAAAATCAAAAAACTAGTTTTATTTAAATTATATATTCAGATTTTCATCGATTAATTGGGCGAATCGATTAGTGACACAATAATTCTTCCAGAAGCAATCTACGCAACTGATACAATTATTATTTCAGTCAAAACCGTTTCATTCATTTTTGGAATAAGCTATATTTATTTAATGAAGGAAGCAAACGAATTTACAAATATCAGCAGGAATGAAATAGATAAAATGAAATAAATTATCTTATTGAATAATATTAGCGTTAACTTGATGTAAATCAATTGAAATTGAATATTAAATTCAAACACTTGAACTTTTGATTTACACTGTTATTGAAAACAAATCATGACGCGTTTCGTCGTCATAAACAGCTTCTTGTCGTCGTTATAAACGACTGTGCTAATAGAAGGCCATTTCATTAGCATCTGAAGAAGTCGTTTATAACAACGAAACCCGTCCTGCTATATTTTCAATTAAACACAACAACCTATACGTTCCAATGATAAAAAAAAACATCAACTAGAGTTCGATGAATAGAACAACGACTCAGTTCGTCCTAGTCAATAACTTTCAATAAATAAATCGAAATTTTTTTTTTTATTAAAATTTTTATCATCGTGAAAACATTCAACTGAATAATTATGTTGAAATAGTAACGAATAACGATAAAATAATAGGAAGTACTGCTATATTTCATAGTAGCAAAATATATCCTATCCAATAAATCAAGACTAAAATGAGATTATGGAAAAATTTTGAATTTTTATTTCAGGTATGATCTTCGTTTTTCGAATATTCTCTTCATTTATTCAAATAATCCTGCTTGGTTGATAACTGCTAATATCTATATCCAGAACTATGATTAAAAACTTCGTTCATAATAGTAAAAGTATAATGAGATGAAAGTTTCTTGGTATAAACAGCTAGAAATTTCAACAAATTGATTCGAATAAAACAAAATTAATGAAATAACTCGAAAAATTATACAAACTCATAAGTAGTTAAAGAAACGAAATGTCAGCACTTATACTTAAAACGCAATGAAAATGGAACATATTGTAACCTGAAACTTACATCCTACACAATCAGAAGTATAAAATATAAAAACTGATAACAAAAAATCATTTTTATCACTAACCAAAAATGTGTTTGGGTGAAATAAACAAATGATATCCATTCAAAACCGACAAAGTAACTGCAAGCTTATCACAGTCTTAACCTGAATGATCTCAAGAGATGCAAAAAAGCAAATATTTTTACCATGTATGTATATTGAAAAAATATAACATAATATCAAATTCTATAAATATTCAATTTAAATTTTCCTACTATATATTCAATTATCTTTGTAACTAATGTAGGCTTACATATTCGAAATGGTACATAGAATATATTCATAGAATCGAAAGTGCTTCCTTCGTTACCTTCGAAAAATATCATCTCTAACTAGCAATACTTATACTATTACCTTTTTATCTAAATACCACATTTTATAGCTTCACGTTTTCTTGCAAGGATGGATCTAATTGAAATGATATATTTCATTCAATTTTTGCAATATTGATGATTGATTCTGAAAAACTGTAGTTCGTTATATTGAACTCATCATACCATTTTTCGGGTCAGTAGCCCGAAACAGATATCTAGTTTATGAGAGAAATTTTGAAATGTAACCGAGAATTTCAATTGCAACGCTACTTTCAACAATATTGCTCCAATTATGATTGGAGTCAACTGACACCATTAAAAATAATATATCTTTTTCTCACACGAAACTTGAAAAAAAAATTTTAAAATGTATGCCTTAATAATAATAATAAGTTCTTTATTCTCAACAGATATAATATCCAAGAACAGAAAATAATTACATAATGTTGAATAATAACTAAATAAATAAAATTAAAGAAATATAACAAAGAGCTCAAAAGTCAAAGTGAATGTCACAATGATTGGCAACTCTGTTGAATGTTGACTCCATAAACCAAATGGGGGATTGTATTAGCGAGTTGGTCCTTGGAGTCTCTAGGTGGAATAATAGTACTAAAATTTTGCCTAGTAACACGGAATTTCAAAGCAGACAAGAGAGGAGGACAGTCAAGACTGTTGTGCAGTAATTTGTAGAAAAATTTCAGTGATAAAGTTTCTCTTCTGCTCTGCAATGAGATTAAACTAAATCGACTCAATAATTCGTTATGATTGATTCCTCTCTGTGAATAAACTTTGTCGTTCCTCCAAACTAAGAATTTCAAGAACCTTCTCTGAATAGCATCAAGATGGCTTTGATAGCAAGTGTAAATAGGATGCCAGATCATGCTGCCATACTCCAACTTGCTACGGATTAGGGTATTAAATAGTCCTATGAATGTTGAGGAACTATTAAGATATTTGCCATTGCGTATAACGAATCCATATATTTTCGAGGCAGATGAAATAAGTTGGGTGATGTGTTTTCTGATCTAAGACTGCACCAAGATCTCTCACCTCATCAGAACGAGAAATAACCTGACCACGGACGCTGTAATTACACACAATTCGGTCTATTTTCCTTGTGAAAGAGACAACATTACACTTTGACATATTGAAACTCAAATAATTGTCCTCACACCAACTTTAGTTGAAAACGCTCGCCAGGTTCCACGAAATAATTCAAAACACTCGGGTTAATAACTCATTATCAAGAGTTTTAAACATCTAATTGGAGAACTTCTAATTAATATAACTAATCACAACAAATTGAACAGTTGATAATGGCTTAATCGATGTATATACCGAGTCTACTAATTTTGTGGAATTCAGAGAAATATTTTGAATTATAGGATGCATAGCAACAAACACGTTTAAATAATGGTTGTTTGAAATCTTCTCACCAAGTATCAGTTTCTGCAACAAATATGCAAAGCTCGAATTGAGATATTCTATTGTAAAAGGAATAGTTAATATGCACATCTCAAGAATTAGCAATTTTATGTAGTGATACTCGCTGAAGAGGAAATTTACAAAGCAAACAATAGCCAAGATTACAACGAGCACTAATATTAGTCTATTTGTTCTTGAATGTATTTCAAAATGAGTAGTTAGGCATCTCTAGAAACAAGAAATAAACCTATAAGTGAAAGATTGTTACTGGTAGTATGAATAATCCTTCCTCTTTATTTATTATTCTATAGACACCTTGTAGATAACACGTACTTGAAATCCGGAAGATGATATTAGTAAACCGATACCAAGCTGGGAGGCATTCTCTTCAACTTGTCAGTTCAGTAATACTGTGGTAGATGGAGAACAACTCGAGAAAATTGTAAATTATTATGAAAAGTATAAAAATATTTTCATGACAAATATTCGAGGCTATTTTTTCAGAATAAATATCAAAAATTCAAAAAATACTGAACATAGAGTTTAAATGGTTGATTTATCATATTGTTAATTTAAGAATGCAATAAAATTGTATGTATAAACTATAGAGAAACATACATGTACGTACTTACATCCGTCTCCATGTTTTTTCACAAGAAAAAAAATATTTCAGACCATTGTTCCGTTGAGTGCATGTCAAAGTAGCCGAAATAATGTTGATAAATCGGTTGAATTAGGTTAAATTTGACAAATCAATTCGTTTAATAATCACATCACCTGCTGTTGGGTTAGTCTTGCAAAGAAAACAGTACAACTTTCGGAACAATAAATAGTATTCAACAATTTAACGAATCAGCAGAGCTTAGTAGTCCAACTGTCATTTTTTTATCGTAATAACAGCAATGTTTTCATTTACGCACCAATTTTTTAATCGAAAATGATTTTTGCTCATAAGTAGAAAAACTTTAAAGAGAAGGTTTGAAAATGACTACTCATATCTTAGTGATATAAAATCTCCATCGAGAACACAGCAACGAATTCAATTATATTCTATATCTCCTCATTGATTTCTAAAAGTTTCATTGGTTCTTTCAACTTGAAATTTTTAGTGAGGCTCGTCGATTCCTATTTGTTTTCACATGAAAAAGAGTCAGTTATTGGTAAATTTAAATGCCAATAAGAAAATATGGCAACATCAATATCTAGTGCATGCACACGTCTCCTAAATGAACAAACCTTGAATTCTGGCCACCTCAACTTGAACTAAATAACCCACATTTTGATGTGAATAGTCCAAAAGAAACAAGAGGTAAATTTCCAACAAGATAGATTAAATTGAGACTGTTCTTTTGGCACAAGATAGCAGCTGATGGAAATAGAAAGCTGATAAGGATCTGAAGTCCTACGCTCAAAGTCAAAGACGATGAGTACTACTTCTTAAGTCTTAAGATGAAATTTTAGCATAAAGAATGACTTTTAATGTTGTCGAGTCAATAAGTCCACAATATAAGCATTTTATTGAATTCCTTGCTTGGAAAAATGCTAGCAAAATACATGTAAAACCATGCTCATAGGATAGGAGATAAAGACTTGAAATTTTCAGTTGTGTTCGTTTGGAATTACCAAACTCGAAATGTGTTAGATATAAGAGGTCTTATATAGGTGAGAGTGTGAAATGCAGCAATGGGCTTTTTTACCTGGGCGAACATGAAGAGTTCTTCCAGCCTATTGGTCTTTCAAAATTGATATTAACCTATAGGTCTTGTGAATCATTAAAAAAGACATCTTATAGAAGTATGATTCACCGAACTTTATTGTTTAGTATTTCATTAGCATAGTGTGGATAACACGTACTTAGTAGTTCATTCCAAAGAATGCAGAACATAGCTGGAGGGAATTCCAACTTAATACTTTCATAGTTCGATAATTCGTACGATATTTAAGGCCCGTCTGCCGCGATTGTTATTCAAGATCATAACATGACAAAAACGACCGATTGCTCGTTATTTACGGGTTTAGGGGGGACCCTGACATTAGCAGTACTTAGGAGCCGCACCTAAGTTTGATCAGGCGGTCCGACACGCGCTAGCGTACTTGTTTTGCATACAAATCGTGTCGCGGGCGGCCAGCCCAGCGATTTCGCATCATGAATTTTAATTATCGCGGTTCGCCTATTTCGAACAAATCCGCGATGGATGTCCAAAACTGTGCATCTCTGTGGTTTATCGTTTCGGAGTAAGGGTCAATAATCCCCGTCGTCAGAGTTGACGTCAAAATAAAACTTATGACTTGTACTCGACTTTCTTGCAGTTTCCAGAATGGAAATCCGGATATCTGAGAAGTTTCAGTCGAAAATACGATGAGTTATTGTGTTTCTATCTATAGCGTTTCCGTTGCTGAATCAGCTGATTTCGAAAATGGTTTGTTTGTGAAAGAATGTTCAATACAGACCGAACCGCGTGATTGTTTTCATAGACGTCATCACACCTTAGAAGTTGGTAAGAATTCAAAGACAATATCGGGATTCTAAATTCGATTAAACACTTATTCATTATACTTTATCATTTACTTGAAATACGTTACGGGATGGATAATTTGAATTGGTTCCAATATCCCAATTATCGTTGTATACTTTTGAACAATGTTACGCCAAGTGTTGTGCAAAGAATTTATCGCCATTATCGATTTGTCAATATGGTCGATAATTTTTTAAATGTGCTTTCTATAAAAGGATATCTATGAATTTCTTTCAGAAACATAAAGATATCCTTTCGTTTCCGATATTCCTATGACTAATTGGGAAAACAATTTCATGAATTGGGAAAACGTAACACCGGACTTAATCCCTTGTGCATGCTCTAAGCGGACGAAATTATGCTACTGAGTAAAACCATCTTAGGTCTTCAAAACTCGCTCAAAAAATGAGTAGAGAAAATGGAAGAGCAAGGTGTACGTAATGGTGCAGTAAAATGGAATAGATGAGAGCAATTTTGGATGAACAGCCGACGTAGACGTTATGAGTATTGTCATATGCATAGAAGATACACCACTGTATAAAGCAGAAAGCTTCAACTACCTTAGGTCCTGATGTCATAACACCTGATGCCAGTGTTGACAAAGATGTCTCACTCCCAGTGAAAATCACAGCAGCTGGATACCTGGTTTGCAATAGAACATGCAAAGCTAAGTTGCGATTAAGAGAGAAGATTGCTTCTGTGGGTTTTTGAGTAAAATGACTGGCTTATTGTAGTACACCTGAGACGAACCAAGAAATAAGTTTACCCAGAAGCTCAGGACAGTCGAGAGTATCAATGAGCACATTAAATAAAAATTTCAATGGATTCAAAGTTCTCCTGGTGTGGGGGCTCTTAGTGTCAAACCTCGAAAGCAAACAAGCGTGATCACAACCTCTAGATGGATATACACTACCCTCTCGAAGTGAGAGCCATTTCAAGAACTTCCTCTGTAGTGCCCCCAGGCGGTTTATGTGACAATTTTATATTTGTCGCCAAACAAGACAGCCATACTCACGTTTGCTTTTCACTAGGGCATTTATGGCTCTCACTAAATGGTGTTCTATGCGAACCCAAAATGCCCAACAAGATCAAGGAAAAGGTGAATAACACAGTGGTGTCTCAATATAAGCAGAATGCTTGACTACGAAAAAAGATCACGAACAACAATTGCACACAAATGAGATGAACATGTTGAGATGGGCAGGTGGATGCAAGCTTGAATACAGTCCGCAATTAGTTATTAGAAGATCCTTCAAAGTAGCTCCGATCGTAGAACAAGTAGGAGAAAGTCGTTTACACTGGTAGGGTCATATCCAAGATACGAATATGACTATGTTATTAAAACAAAGTACTCAACATACTAAACCCGATCAGCAGAAGGGGCAGGGCACTTGCAACCTGCTGGAACATCAAGAGGAAGATGAACCAGGACAACCTGATTAATCAGATCTCCCAGAACAGAGTTCTTTAGGCAAATGTATAGGGCGACCCGACTGTAGATAAAATGGGAACATGGGTTGGACAAAGAATAAGATTTGTATGAGTAATTGCCCTCACAGAGAAACTCTCATAAAACTCACAGAGGACACATAATTTTGACATCATTGCTTCTATGTCACGATTGTTCATTCTTCATAATAAGAATCACTTTTTTCCAAATCTGAAAGTTTTTCGAAAACCAGTTCAATTTTTTCTCGTCGATCATTTTATTATCGAAAAATATCCGAATCACACCTAGAGAGTAACACTAATTAATTATATCAACTGGCGGTCCCCTTTGAAAATCATTTGAGTACTAGCCAAATGCCTAAAACTCGCGAGGAATTCGCGCAATTTCATCAGGTAGTCATTAATTAATGCATTTGGACTAAATCGAAATAGTTTCCTTTAATGAAATACCTACGGAACTTCGCCAAGAATTAGCGGATTTGAATACTTCAGCCTCAATTATCTAGCGAAGTCTGATAAATCAAAAGAAACTCAAAATTTTGTTTTGAAGATAATTTCACACTACAGAAACTAAAAATAAAGTCGATTGAATGTTCGCTGATTTCTTGGTGAAACATTGTTCAATAAATTAAATAAAAATACTTTTATTCCGCATTTTCAGAAGTCAAACTTTAAACTTTAGTCAATTTAACTTTTTGAAATGGAATAACACTCCAAAACAATTGTCAAGTATTTAGAATAATTTTTTGTGAAACCGAGCCAAGTGTTTTTATTCAATATATGAAACAAATAATATCAACAATTCTGAATGTATCATTACTCAATCAATAGTTAGTATATATACCTATATTTAGTTAAAATATTAGTTAACATATATTTCATTCGAAACAAATACAGGTAATAATATTCTCCCTGTAACTTAATTGGTAGCAAAAAATTGCAGAACACCTTTAACATATGTAAAAACATGGAACATTCATTCTGCGAATGAGTTTTGAAAATCATTGAAGATGTATTATGAGGTTAAATTTCATATGCATCACTCTCTTTTCAGTTAATCCGTAATATTAAATAATCATCCTTTTGAAAGAATGATATGTTCTATTCTCAAAAATAAGAGCTATCGTTCAATTTGCACATTTTTACAATTTGATGAAATTCAAAATGATAAATATTATTTTTGATAAATGATACGGAGGTTTCGCTTATCACTTGAATCATTATGTTAAATGATAAATTGAAATTGAAACACTCAGCTCAAGTCAAGTGTTTTAATTTTATTTTAAGATTTTTTTTGATATTCAGTTGATTCATACCTACTAAAAATATTTCAGTAGCTAACAATAACTCAGTGTAACAGTCCTTTGTACTTGATAGATAATTATTAACACAAATGTGTTGAAATCTTCATTCATATTTAGATGAATAGAAAACCTTGTACTCCTTTTCAAAGAACTGAGTAAATGTGAAATTTGAAACAGTTTTTGAACATTTTATATAAAAAATAAGTACAAAACACAATTTTCTACACTTTTAAACTTTGAAAATACAACTTGCTCGAAATTATAGAGGAGTAATAATATAGAGATAATTTAATCATCCACAGCTCCCTGATGATGTTCAAACTTAAAAATTAATTGAAAAAAAAGTTAATTTATATCTCAAATTTACGTTGAGAATCTGAATGAGAAATTGAACCGGTATTTATTGCTAAAAGTAAATTCATAAAAACAACACACGATTATTCTGTTTATATAAGTTCAAATTTGCGTGAACTTTTATAAACTTATAAAACTTATATTGTAACTTCAATACATGAACTATTCATCATTTTCATCGAAAGCAAGCATATTTTCCAGATCCAATATTATACTTTTCGTTTTGTAGTTGAAAAATTTTAAACTGAACTATTTGTCGTTCGAGAATTACAATATGGAAAGTTTCCTTCGTTTATTTTGAACTTGGCTCATGTAGGTGTCGATTTTAGCGATTCAAAGTTATAATAAACAATTTAATCCGAGTATGCCATGATTTCCAATGCGATTCCTTGCCAATTCCAGATAAGAGATCCGGTCATTGGAACTATTAACCGCAAAAAAATGGTAAATACTGTTTTGTTTTCAGTATTTCCGTTGTAGATTCAACAGGTAGGCGCCGATTGACTCCAGGATATTACTTCATAATAATTGACAGTTGAGTTGAACAACGATTAGCAAGAACATCTAGCAACCTACGCATCCAGTTAATCTATATCGAACAGGAAATCAACTTGTCAATATTGCGGGGATATTTGTACTCGCAATAACTTCTTTTATTTTTTTTCAATTCCAATTTTGTCTTATGATTTATCCGTGGAAAATATCGATTCGGAGAAAGAAGTCGAATTTTTACGTGTACATACTGTCAACTAGTCGAAATTGTTGATTAATTTGAAATTGGTATTTTATATGTTATGTTGAGTTGATATTCACAGTCATAGTATTGACGTCAGAAAAGATTGTTACAATGCATGTTTTGATTCTTTGAATTCGACGTCAAACAAAAAATAAATATGTATTCCGTTTCTGAGAATTGTAAGATAGGAATCATATCAACCCCCGAAGGAAAAAATCGGTAGAAAGACTATCATAAGATCTTGTTTTTCTTTATATAGTTCAATTTGCAGTAATGATTCCTATGCTACAATTATAAGCGTTTTATCTCATACAATTTTATTATAATATATTTATTCTTTCTCTTCCAAGAAGATAAAAACACCTACTCAATTAAAAAACGTTATTCCCATTATTTTGTACTGGAATATTTGAAAAACTCATAAAGAAAAAGAATCAATATTTCATTGAATTTCTCATTTTCAAAAAGAGCTAACGCTCGAAACATGTTGACTATTAAATTTGTAAAATAAATCGTGAAACATTAAGCCAAGAGTTTAATTTATTTTAATATGGATAATATATTACCATAAGGGATATATATTTTTCGTTTTTGAGTATCGAAGAAATGTTGAATACTTGCATAAATATCTGTACCATTGTTAGGAGCAGAAAAAATTCGATAGGTACTCTAAACAAGTTTAGTTCATCATTTAAATAGCGCACGCTTCTCTTTCTCCGACTTCCTGTTTCAAACTTTCGTCCCATTTTTGTTATCACTCTTACAAATGCAGAAAAATATTACGCATAACTCAATGAAAGTGGGTTATTGAGAAAACGAATGAAGATATAGAAAATCCAGTGGACTGAACGACCGATACAATGAAGAACAATAAATTATTCAAAATCCTGAATTAGCTGTAGTTCTGAAACTATTCAGAAAAAAGGAGCACGCAAAAGAAGCGATAAAACATTGTCTTTATTCGATAATGAGTACCTGCTAGTATCGTTCCTAACAATGATGAAGATATAATAAGATTGAAAATTAATAAAAAAATAAATACTTAAGTTAATAAATGACACGGAGGTTTCGCTTATCTCTTGGTGAAACATTATGTTAAAACAATAAATTAAAAATTAAACCACTTGACTTAAGTTTCACTGAATATATTATTACAAACTTGAGTAATTTTGTATACTCTTGATAATGGGTTAACCACCCGAAACATGTGAGTAATATTGTATACTCTTGATAATAGGTTAGACACCCGAAACATATGAGTAATATTGTATACTCATGATAATGGGTTAACCACCCGAAACATATATAGAGTTTGTAATAATATATTCAGTGAAACTCAAGACAAGTAGTTTAATTTTCAATTTACTGTATTCATTTTCAATGAACTAATTTCAAAAATGTTCAATAGTACAGACAACACATGTTCCTGTTACAAAACGTGAACAGTTATCATCAATATCTTAACACCTTAAGGTACAAAATTTGGGAAGTATTGAACTCTTGAAAAAATATTAGTAGCCCAAATTTCTTACATCAAATATATCGACGATTTGAAATATTTCACTATGAGTTGTGTAAATAATCGATTGACATTACTGAAAATTCAATTTGCATAAATATTTCATTCGCCCTATTTGGTATAGTTACGAGTATCTCCCTACCCCATTCTACAACATATAAAAGATTATATAATAGGGTCGTTCACCAAAAATTGATATTATTATGACGAGGCAGAATCGCCCACTTCTAACTTCGACTTCATCAGTCACGCGAAGACCGAAACCACAAAATCAACGTACCTTCGGATGCATTCGACGTTTCTAAATCCGCCACAGAAAAGATTGATTGATGTAATAGAACAACAGGCGGTCTGGTTAATGCTCTATGCACGGCAAGACGTCACCTCAGTTAGGTAGCTTGACCGGCGGGTGATCACACTACACTGTCCCGAAAAACAGACTTAACAGTAAAAAGTTGGTCGTTTACGAGATGGAATTTCGTGTTTGTCTTAAATTATTTCTGATTACATAGTGTACAACTTAATCTACTGGGTTTAATGGAGAGATGTGTCCGAAACAATATGGGGAATACTGGAATGTTTCAATTTTAAGTCGTCGTTTTGAAATTATTTTATTATTATATGAAACGGGGAATGGATAGTTAATTGTATTTTTGGTCGTGTATTTCATTTGAAATTTAACATAAGTTATTCTCTATATTTATGATTACTACTGCTATTATTCACAAAAAACACGAAATATTGACAAGAAAGTCTATTCATTTGAATAAGAAAGTCACGGTTTAGTCGGTTAGTAAACCCGACTATTGGGTTTGGGTTCGAGCCCTGGTGAAGGCATGGGTGTATTATTAGTATTATTTTTAGGTCTCTCTTTCGTAACCAACGCAACCAGCATAGAAGAAGAGTAATGTCAATGGTCTCTCACTTTGTACACAACTCACTGTTTTGTTTCTTAATTATCACTTGGATATTCACTTTTTCATTATTCGGATTTCCACATTGCCAATAATTGAATTTGAACATTTCACGACTTCTTGGATACAAATCATAGATGCAGAGGAGTTCGAATTTGATTTCAATTTTTCTTGAAATTTTTCCAATAGATGCTTAGTTTTCATTAACCACAACTATTTATATTAGTAGGCAACAATTTTCAATTGAATAATTTTGTAGAAATTAGTTAATTTTTTTTGTGAAGCCCTGATGTAGTATTCGTAATGATTCGAAACGTCGGCAAGGATAAATGTAGCAAAAGTGAAAACTTTTATTGCTGACGAAATTTCTTTTGGAAAATATCCACCATATAACAAAACTAGAGAACGTTTATAAATAACGTTGAAAGTTGACGAAACAGATTAGTTAACTCAATATGCCTATTAATACTTATAAATATTACCTAGTGTTCATCATAATTCAAAGTGACCTCACACAGAAATGCAAAGATTCCACCCCAATCATAAATCTCAATTTTATATGCCCTGAAAACCTCAATTTCAATTTCAATTGGGAAAAAATATAGGAATCAATTGAAACGTCTTCATAAATGACCCAAGCGAATAAAGTAATCAAGACACGTAAAAACAAAAACTAAAAACAAACACCAAATAATCTAATTTTAAAGAAAGAAATTTTATCGTTGATGCTTCACCACAAATTCTTAAAATTTTCACGAAATATTTTGAAAAAGTTTTACTGTATTTTATACAGTAAAATATCTCTTCGTGAAGCATTGTTTAATATATTGAATGGAAACACTTGGGTTGGTTTCACAAAATTTATAATATATACTTGACAATTGTTTCACCCCATTCATTTTTTTCTCGAAAAGTTTCACCCCATTCTCAAATTTTGAACTGATTAAAATTGGTTAAAAGTTGAACAGTTCAACTTTTGATAAGGGGTTAACACCCCGAAACAATTGTCAAGTATTTATTATAAATTCTGTGAAACCAAGCCAAATGTTTTTATTCAATATATTCCGATCTATTTTTCAAAGATAACTTATGAAAATCTTAATATTTAATAATTTGAATAAAACTAAGTAAATTTTCGATATTTACTATAATTAATTCAAAAACATGACAATATCGTTTCGCCAACACAGTGGCTTCATCAGATGTTGATGATAAACTGAGCTATTACACTGTGGACTGCGTATATTTATCCTGAAGTGTGTGAGAATGACCATAGAACACTATTCTTCTTTTGTAGGGGAATGACTATAGAACATATTCCTTCTGAATTGTGCTGGATGACCATATAATACTTTTCTTCGATTGCATATTTACTGGAATAAAAGGAGATTTACTTATTAAAGGAGAATTATTTATTAAAACTTGATCAATTAATAAACTGTTCGATTTCTTCCTCTCATCAATTTCTACGGCTTCTAACAGCGTTAGTTTATAATCTATCCGATCCGTATGCAATATTTTAAAGTTGTTGTCGAAGACATGGTCTTCTTCTAAAAGATGTGTTGCATACGTAGAATCGGTTTCATTTTTTGCAAAGCGTCTTTCGTATTTAGATGTTCATTCTAAGGCTGAAATTCCTGCCACTTTGGCCAGAATATATGTACTTTGGGACAAGTATCACAACTCAACTGATAGATACCCGATTTATCATCAGGAGAAATTTTATCTTTCGCATTTCTGATGTGTCTACCCACGGTATTCTGAATTTTGAAAGCTAGCGTTAAATTTCTATCAGATAAAAACTTTTTTGTTAGAGGGTTTTTGATACAGGGTTGCTTAAAACCCTGTTTTTGTGTTGATGTTTGGATGTTTTTGAATTGATTATAATGAAAATCGAAAAACTACTCATTTTTTTCAAATTATGTATTTAGATTTTCATCAAGTATCGGCCCAATCGATTAAGGAAAATCTTAATATTAATATAATCACTTCTAGCTTGCAGATATTTTTTTGTATTACACATAGCAGTTCCAAAATAATGTCAAACAATTCACACCAATAATAATAATTTCTCATCCAATACGCTTTTCACTTCAGATAGTTTCATGGTTGGTGCGCTTATTCAAAACAAATCGTTTATACACATCAAAGATTTCGGAAAAATAGAGCTAATTTCGATTCATTCAATCCATTTGAAATTTCCGGCTGGCCTAAAACCAACTCGAGTATTCATCAATAAAACACACCTTTCTACAAATTGCTCCGCACATCCTCTGATCAAATCTCAATAATTTGTTCACTTTGTACAACAACACGCTGCGGCGTAGCCATGAGGAACGACATAACTTCATGTGGGCGAAATCGATGTTATTCAACAACCAAATCGCTTTTAAACATGCCAGTGATAATTTAATAAATATCAAACTATAACTATGACTAACCGACTCCACCGACCTACCTCTGACAGGTTCTTGGCGCTCTTTTAACGAAAACAAATTGTAAATTAACACCAAGTACCGAATGGTACCATCGAGAATTTTGCATGACAATGATGCCATATTGTATACATTTCAGGTCCTATACCAGATACTGACAGCTATTAATAAAATACCCAATAAAGGGAATTTATTGTGTGGTTCCGTCACAATATATTCAAATTAAAGTGTGAGGAACCAAGCGTGGGTCTTCCGAACCATGAAAGGGCTGAAAGGCAGAGGACAAAAAGTGAGAAAAGCAATATTTTATCGGTGAATCTTGTTAATGAGGAAATATGACGATGGTGTTATAAGCGGAGATGGAAATGTTGTTTACTGAACGCCGATGGGGCTGAAATTAGGCACGGGTGCTTAATTGAAATATATTTTATGCTGGTCGAGCGGCCAATAAATGAAAGATTTATGGATGAAATTTCGAACAGATGTGCGCTCGTTCTTTCGAACTTGCGGAACGTCTTTAGATATTCGCTCGGTTGAAACTGAATTAACACACATTTTTCATGATCCTGTGGATTTTACTACTTTATAGGAATAATTACCGAAAAACCGTTAAAACGTCTCTTGTCCTTTGAGATCGATGAATTTTTCAATGAAAAAGTCACAATATAATTTTATTTTTATTTACATATCTTAACTATAGTAGCCGTTAAAGTATTACATACATAAGGAGATTTAATTTCATTTTTCAACCCCCACGTCCCTCTCGTCAGCAAAAGTCATACCCGTCATCATCATTCTCACGTAAACATTAGTATTATTATTATTATTATTACGATTGTTCCCCATAAGGAGAGCGACTAAACCTGAATTCGCAATTATTAGGACTTTTGTTTCATCTTTTTTGCCTCCCAAAAACGCTTCATCCTCTCTGAATGCTCTTTCTTCCGTTCATCTGTCCATTTCACTCCAGGTTGACGATTTGACTTTTGCTCAAACTTCACATGTGCGATTTTATAGCGACATTCAGTGCGATCTTCGAGATTTTTTATATTGATCTGTTGTAGATCCTTTTGGACCTCTTTAGCCACTCTGTTCCGCATTTACTATTCATAATTATATCGAGTAGTTTCTTCGGTATTCTGGACTGTTTCATTCTGTAGACATGTGCATAGAACTTTGCTCGTCGTTTTCTGATTTCTTCCGTTATCGTATTTGTCTTTTGATACAGTTCACTCTGAGGTCTTTTCATTCAAATGCCGTTTCTATTGATTGGCCCGTAAATTTTGCTGAGAATTTTTCGTCCTTGTTTTTCTATTTCTCTAATTCTTGAATGACCGTCAATAACCATTGTTTCAGATGCGTAGATTGCTTCTGGAAGAATCGTTGTGTTATAATGCCTCAATTTGGCGCCTCTCGAAATGCTCTTTTTGTTATAGTGAGCCCATGTTAGTTTGTAGGCCCTTTGGAGCTTGGTAATTCTCTGTTCATTAGCGATTCGGTTTAAACCTTGAGGACTGTATAACTTCCCCGAGATATTTAAAATGGTCGACGTGCAGAATTTCACCATGTTTTGTGATGAGAGGATTTATTTTTTGGTTTTCTCTCCATGTATGTGGTTTTATCATAAGCAATTTGTAACCCACTTTTCTGCGCAATTTCATGTAGTTTTTCTAAGGCGATAATGGATTCAGTTCTACAGACAACAGAACTGAAGCAATATCGTCTGCAAAGGCGAGACATTTGACATTTGCTGTATTTTATTTTTTGATAGCCACTTGTATGCCCTTTACGTGAAGTTCCCATTCCCCAATGATCTTTTCTAAAACAATATTGAAAAGGATTGGTGAAAGTCAGTCCCCCTGCCGCACACCGGTTTTACACACATTTTAGGCACATTTCTAGGGAAAAATGTTAGAGAATATTGAAATCGAAGGCTATATTCATTGAAAGCGTAAGACATTTTCTGTTTCGTACTGGTACGCATCTGTTACGTCTAACAAATGAAAGGCAACGACTTCAATCCTCACATCTATTGTAAGACAGAAAGATCCAGTAAGTCGTACGCATATATAATTCATAGATTTAAATACGTCACAAATCTTAAGATCAATGAAAAGCACATGAATACATCTAACATTGAAAGATTCACACGTCCTTATCAATTAATATACTACATTTTACAACTCTAGTTTTCAAACAATTTGATCTAATTTGATGAAGTCATGCCATCTAGGTTTTGGTTGTAGAAACGCTCTCTGTCATTTGTCAAGAAATTATCGAAAGAAACTTATAGTATTATATATAATTCTTTCATTGAATTCTGTTCATTTTCATTAATTCTTGAGCAGCAATTATAATTCCAAAAAACAAATATGTGTATGATTGAGGACTTCGGCACATAATATTTCTTGAATCATATTTTCGGATGCTATTCAGGACATAGTAAGTTATAAATATCATAATCTTAAGTGATATCACGACAGAGCAAACTTTTTTCAATTTTTTGATGTACATATTCCAAGCAAGTATCTAAACTATCATTATTTGTGAAGATCCCGAGAGTGCTTTCGTTTTCAAGCATGTGGGTTGCTTTGTGAGTAATAAAGTGAAAAACTACTACTGGCATAATCACCATCTAGACCGGCACCCTCTATGTCATAAAAAAACACAGCAGAAACCGCGCAGCAAAATATGTCAAATTTCTTGTTGCCTGCGGGTGTTAAAAGATTATTGAGATATTATTCCTTCACTGAAACTTCTATACAACTAGAGAAAACTTGACTAGACTAGACTAGACTAGATCCTAGCGTCGGTGGTCAGGTTCTTCCTCGTTCTGATAAGGTGAGAGATCTTCGTGTAGTCTTCGAGTAGAAGCTTTCCTTTATTCCACACATCACCCAACTCATTTCATCTGCGTCGAAAATATATGGATTCGTTATACGCAACAGCAAATATTCCAATAACTCCTCAACACTTAAGACTATTTAAGGCCATAGTTCGTAGCAAGTTGAAGTACGGCACAATGATAGGGCATCCTATTGATAAATGTCACTGAGGTTTCGCTTATCTCTTGGTGAAACATTATGTTAAAAAATTTTTGAAAACATTGAAAAGCCGAACCAAGTCAAACCTAAGCCAAGTATGTTAATTTCAATTTATTGTTTCTCATCATATTAATACCTATTCTATACATATCCTATTGATTACAGCAATTTCACATCGAGACCATCAAGAGAGGTTCTTGAAATTCTTATTTTGAAGGGAAGAAAAAATTCAACCACAGAGAAACGCCAATCAGGACGAACTATTGAGTCGATTTGGTTTAATCTCATGGCAGGGAAGGAGAGAAACTTTATCTCTCAAGTTCTTGTCCTCCTCTCTTGTCATCTTTTAGATTTCGTATTCATAGGGAAAATCCGCTTACCACAGAATTATTCCACCTAGAGACTCCAAGGAAGTCGCTGATACAATTCTCCATTCAGTTTTTGGAATATACATTCAAGGATGCTGATAAATGTGACATTCACTTTAACTCTAATGCAGTTATTATTAGAAGTTATGTGAACAAGTGATATCGACTAAAACGAATTAAATTCATCTAAATATATATGGTCATGTCTGGTTCACCACCAGGGATGGCAAAATGAGGCTAACCGCCAGCGTGTTGGCCACCCCTGATCTAAAAAGCCAACACTTACCACAACCCACACATCAACTTTATTTAATCTGAACCATATTCGTTTCTACATCAGCTCAACTCTAGATTGTAGTCAATCTACAGCGCAATTACATAAAACTAAATAATTGCAGGAAATAACACGATAGCTGCAAATTTACTTTACTAACGTCTGGTTTTGGAATTCGATAATTCCCAACACGGTTATTACCTTTATAATTCCAAGATAATTAATTTCCGAGAACAGTATTTAATTGAAATATGGCCGGCGTATTTATCAATATTTTATCAAACACAATATTTACAATAAGCCAGACAGTTATCATTTCATGAATTCAGGTTGATATGAACACCGTTTTATTTTAACAATTCCAAAGAATTATGTGGAATGTGAACATTCAATATGATAATAGTAGTTGTCTGTGTAATTTTTTGAGAAATAGTTATAAGGTTATGTAGTTCTAAACAAATTAATTGAAGAGAATCATCAATCTATCAAACCTGTTATTATGATCTACTTTGATTACAAACACTATATCTAATGATTACAATTTTTCCGTTATGATTACACAATATGATTCTTTAATATGCGTCTATATATTATTTCAGCAATATTTAATGATTTCCAGTGCATTTCCAGTGCAAATTTTTCATTTTACATAAATACCTGTTCAAAAGACTTGGTTCAGATTTCATTGAAGCATTTGTTCTCTCATCATCATCAATGTCGAACTCTATCGAAGACACTACAGTATTTAAATAATTACAAATGAAATCATCATGACAAACAAGTACCGGAATCTAGAAGGCATAAGATCCATTGAATGCAATTCACAAATTCGCGTATTTATTTCTGCTGAAAATTTGTGAAATAGCCATAAAATAGTGCCAAAACCAAACTACATTTTCCATTACCTCCAATATATTCTCTACGAACAATGACTACAGTACTATTTCACTGATACTTGTAAATATGTAAAGCAGCATATGCAAAAATGCATATAAAAAAGAACATTTGTATCACGGAAAAATCTGATAACCTAAAATCGTTGGTAACTCTGGTAGCCTGATTGATTGTTCCATTACCTCATGAAAATCCAATACCATCTCTTGAATTGAAGTTTATTTATCATAGAATGAAGGATTATTCACCAAATAATAATTATAATAATAGAAATAATTACTGATGAATTCTTCTATAAAATATTGATGCTATTTATATGTTATTCTTTGATCGAATTCTTTCTCAAGATTGCATTTACGTGTTGATGAAATATCACGGAACATGGTAGAGTTCACAGTTATTCTTCATTAACTGACTTGAACTTTCATCTGAATCATTTTATCATGAAATAATATCTTGTCTCATATATCAACCATATAACAGACATATACCTACTTTCCTATGTAAAACTGAAAACTAATTAAATCCAATATTTAGCACGCGCAAATTCCATCAGTGAATTATTGTTATCAGTTCAGATTATAATAATGTAGGTATCCATATTCCGAGATATTTCCATCAATTTTTTGCCATAACCTCACTTAAACTCAATCAAGATGTAGCTCGATAAAATATGAACTCAGGAAAATATTTCATCTCAATTATCTATCTATTCTAGCGATTAACCAGTCTGCTTATAAAACCTGAAAAGTATTATGAAACTCTAGTCTTAGTAAGAATATTCCGAACCCCAATCCACCTCCTTCCTTCTAAAGTTGGCCCAATGACCACCCGCAGCGCTGCAATCGCACTGTCAATCACCAATCCCGCCTACCAATAATTAATCATGACCGAAGGTACCTAACCTATCTCGAAAGCGCATTCTGTGAACTTATTTATGAAGTTTATAGAATGTTTAAGTCGATATCGAACGTACTATCTAACCGCACGAGCCTTGTGTAGGTATAGCACAGTTTGTAAGGTATATTTTGTTGCATAAAATTTTAAATTAACGGCTAATGCGATTATACGCGTCTAATAATCGGTTCTGGGTCGTTTGAAGATGAATTATGGGGTTTAGAATCAATTTATCTGGGCCCTCGGGCTGCTGTTAGATGAACTGAATGTCTATATTTCCTGGGATATTCGAAACAGAAGAGACAGCTTTCACGAGAACCTACAGAACATATTGAGATTCACTTTTTCAACATCAAACTTCTTGAACAACTCTTCTTTGTACATTAGGTACCACTTTCATGGAATCTTGAAAAGTTGTTTGAGAAATATTTCAAGAAAATGTATGTATTTTAGAAGGATGCAGAAGGTTTTCTTCCTACGAAGCTGAATTTCACATAAAAAAATCTAACAACCGAAACAAACATGTTAATTCTTTGAAATGAGTATAATTCTTTAGATAACTCTTCTTTGTACATTGGGTACTACTTTCATGGAATCTTGAGAAGTTGTTTGAGAAATATTGCAAGAAAATGTGTGTATTTTGAAGATGCAGAAATTTTCCTTCGTACACAGGTTAATTTAACATAAAAAAATCAAACAACCGAAACAAACATGTTAATTCTTTGAAATAAATATAATTCTTTAGATAACTCTTCTTTGTACATTGGGTACCACTTGCATGGAATCTTGAGAAGTTGTTTGAGAAATATTGCAAGAAAATCTGTGTATTTTGAAAGGTGCAGAACGCTTTCTTTCTACGAAGATGAATTTCACATAAAAAAAATTTAACAACCTAAACAAACATGTTCATTCTTTAAAAGGAATATAATTCTTTAGATAACTCTTCTTTGTACATTGGGTACCACATTCATGGAATCTTGAGAAATTGTTTGAGAAATGGTGCAAGAAAATCTGTGTATTTTGAAAGGTGCAGAACGCTTCCTTCCTAAGAAGCTGAATTTCACATGAAAAAATCTAACAACCGAAACAAACATGTTCATTCTTTAAAAGGAATATAATTCTTTAGATAACTCTTCTTTGTACATTGGGTACCACATTCATGGAATCTTGAGAAATTGTTTGAGAAATGGTGCAAGAAAATCTGTGTATTTTGAAAGGTGCAGAACGCTTCCTTCCTAAGAAGCTGAATTTCACATAAAAAAATCTAACAACCGAAACAAACATGTTCATTCTTTGAAATGAACATAATTTCTCGACACAACCTCTAGCGAAATTTGATGAAAAATGAAGAATGCAACATTTTAGCTCGACGTTGAGAGTTATTTGACCCTAAGGTACTTCATACACATGTTTCCAGGTACTGACTCATTATCAAGAGACTTGATCTTGATATCAGATGTTATCATCAAATATAATTCAGAAATAGACCAAGGCAGTCTTCAATTCTCAAAATTAAACGAAACAGGGTTGTATGAAGACTTGATAAAAGAATCTTCAATTTTTCCTAATGTTGAAACAGTGAATAACCTTCATCAAAAATTTCTTTGAATACCAGTATAGCACGATCCGGAATTGGATGCATTATATGAGAAAAATGCAATATAGACATGACCAGACTTATTTTTTATTTTTGAGAACAAAACTACAATTTTTAACCTAATGATCGTTAAGAAGTTACAATTTTTATGGTTGAATTGGGTAATAGGGATGACGACATATTAAGAAACAACTTTACTATTTTGAAGGGTATACATTTTAGAATTCACTCATGATTTAGAAGTTGAAAAAGCTCTATTTCAATGGGATAATTTCAGGAACGTTTCATATAGTTTACGTAAATATTGTTCAAACACGTTTTGTTGGCACTTGGAAGTAACGCAGTGAGTAACGCATCAGTGATTTCGTATATTTTTTGTTAAATTATTATTGAACCATTTGTTTTCAGAATTTAAACTAAAAAATCATATGAAGCTACCTGCACTGATTTACCCGAAATCACAACAGTATTCTTCTCTTTTCGCCTCGAACGTGTTCTGTGCTATTTGTATTGATCTCGAATCGGGTATCTTGGGAAATTCTTTGATGTTTACCAATTGCTTTCAACACTTATTTACAGCTCCTATAGTAGAATTGTCGTTTCTTCAGTGCTGTCATTTCAGATTGCTGGAATACCGTTTAAGGATACTTCAAGAACTCTAGAAACATATCACATAAATCCATTTTCAATTACTGTATTATGGTGATCTTCATGTGCAATCTAGGAATGCTTTAGCTGGATAAGCACGGTTACCTAATATTGAAATAATTCGAAAACTAACTCCGACCAATGACTAAATAGTATTGACAAGGATGTATTTTAATGTCGAATGCTGAATGTGAAATGAGAAAAACAAGTCACGTGTATAACGACGATATAAATATGATTCGGTAATATGAAATAGAATTTTTGAGAAGTACTGAAATTTTTTATGCCAGACTTTTTTTTAATTATTAAATTTTTTGTGTGAATTCAATTAATATTCCACAGTTTCAGAAGAAGTGATTATCTTCAATTTTCAGAATTTTTTCGTCACAGATCACTCTGCAAATTTGAAGTCTTCATTGAAGTTCCCAACAACAACAACAACAACAACAAAATACGTTCATTAAGTGCTTTGATTAATTACATTTCGTTTTTTCCATTGCTAATACAAATTGGAAAGTTATAAGGTCTTGCGACCTTCTTCAACCCTGTGCAACTTAATTATCTTTGTAAAAAAAAAATTTTGAATTTGCTTATATGATAAAGGTTCTGGTTTCTCCTCAGATGCGATTAAATCTTTCGCCTTTTTATTGAAGTTCATTTGTGGTGTTAGTTTGGATGGTGACAAATTTGTTTCTCAAAAGTAGGCCTTAAATATTCTGATGGTTTTATAAATAAACGAAGCTGAGTAAATTTTAGAACACATGAAATTCTCACCGTAACGGTTTGTGTATTTAATCTCTTACTTTCGAAAACAGACAATAAATACTCATCATTTTGATGCGATCATATAGGCAAATAAACGCGACAAGATGTAACACTTCTCTACATTTTACGGTTTTCAAAGCATGACAAACGACATTAACGGACAACAAGACAAAATATATGTGTATCAAATATTATGTTTCTCCGTTGATTTTTGCCAATTTTTCTGATGAAAAATTGAACTTGAAGCTTATTCCATGAAAGAATATTTCTGAAAAGTTAAAATTCAAGTGACATTCTAATTATATTTGTATATCAATGATTTTGAGAACAAATTATTTTATGAATAAAAATTATTATTATCATTATATATATATTTGCGATGCACAAAAAAACCAGTAAGATCTAATTATGAATAATGCATAAACTTTGAGTTCTTTAAGAACTACTAAAAATATATTTTCAGAGTTGGTTATCTGCAACTAAGTTCACTTTCAAACAACTGTTATCCTTATAATGAACGTTATTCGCCAAACAAACTCCACCCGTTTTCATTCTGCGAATTATTGAAATCAAATCCACATACATGAAAAATCGCATCTTAACTTTAGTTTGAGTTGGAAGTAGTGGAAATTTGAAATGAAGTTTTGTGAAAAACTTATTATCGATTACGGAAATCATTCATGAAAATGTGGTGGTTCACATTGTGTTGTATTATTTTCAAGTTTTCATGTATTGAAAAATTGTAATTAGTTTTGATGTACGAGTATGTTATACAATGTTCCTTGCAAGTTTGCCCTTTTTTCCTGAAGCGTGCTATGTTTGTATTAATTCGTTTCTGATAATATTGAGTAGTTTTGGAAAATATTGAATCAAATTCTTGAGCGTAATGAATCAATTGAAAATTTGTGAATCTGTTGTAGGTTAAAAATAATCATTCTCTTTGTTTCAGGGAAAAATGGCGATCTCTTACCCCACAAGACCGTCGACCATTTGTGGAAGAGGCTGAAAGATTGAGAGTCATCCACATGACCGAACATCCCAATTACAAGTACAGACCAAGGCGAAGGAAACATAACAAACAGAGAGCAACAGCAGGATCCACGTCACGTGTAGGCACATCTCTGCCAAGCCCTAGTCTTCCTAACATGTCGCCTCGCTATTCTGGCTACATTCCGAACTCCAGTTTGTCACCAAGTTTGGCCCAGACAACAAACTTCGCTGGCCTAGATTTCGCAAGCGGAACCGGATCGGACTTCAGTCAAGATAAAAGGTACAGCCCGGAGTACCAACAGTATAATTACGTTGGATACCAACAGAACTTCTTGCAGCAGAAGAGTCCTTATTCAATTCATACCCCCGATGCGTCACCTACGCAAAGTCCAGAGCCCAAGAATTCACTGAAAACGCCTGGAAGTCCCTCTGAAGAACACAAAGACAGTTCTAATGATAAAAATAGTGCATTACCTACTCCGGAGCTATCTCCTCTGGAGCACGAGAACCAGTTCGAAGATAAACAGAGGTTATCTAACATTCAACACACAAGTAATGTTATGAACAACATGTCACCAAATATGAGTCCAGGTCACCAAAATTACAATAGGGTGCAAAATTACCGACCACAAAATAATGTTAATTACACTAATACTCATACAATAACTTCAGTTCCTATGCCGAATGGAATGTATGTGATGTGCGCAAACAAGAGTTCCGTTGAGCAAGGCCACATAGTCACGGGAACATTCTTTCCACCAGTTGCTACCAGTCAAGACCAGCAGCTTCTAGGAACTACCCAGAACAATATGGCGTCTGTTGTCACTGCCAACAGTACTGGAGGTATGTCTTTCTACAGTACATCTATACCACAGTACTATCCTAAAGAATATTCTTACGACCAAACCACGAACAAAGATTCATATATGAGCTTCGGATCGCCAATGAAGAACGACCTCATGGAAAAAACGACTTCATTCAGAACTATAAAGTACCTGTTATGGAGGATCAATATTCTTCATATCAAAATAACGCATTGGTACAAACGTACATAGCAGCTAATGAAGAAAGAAGTGATGTTGACAGTGAAGTAGACACTCGAGAATTCGATAAATACCTTAAGTTTAGTAATAGTGATCCGAATTTGATCGATTCCAATCACAACTATCACAGGGCTGACCCTAATATTAACTCAAACTCGACCTATAACTTCCAAGCTCAACATACGTCTGTGATTTTACCCAATACTAACATCAAACCAGAGCCTGTGCTAACTCATTACTCGGAGGTTTATCCAGAAAGTAGTCAGAATGGTGTAGTGTCTAATAAGGACGACGACTTCAGCGAAATCTTAGCAGACGTCCGGAAGACTTGTTACAGCAATTGATTAAGTCAATTTCGTGTAGATTCACAGGAAATCAAGAACAAAGTTAATGGACATATTGTTGATAATATTTATTTGTTTACGCACATTTAGTGTTTTCTAGGAAAATTAATTTGAGATTTTTAGATAAGTGAAAAATAATTGAATGTAATTCTGTAAACAGAAATTTTGGTATCTGGCGGATATTTTATTTTTGAAATTGATATTAACTATATTATCGATCGTTCTGTATTTTGTGTATTTTTGAAGTGAGAATATCATGCTAGCCAGTTCAAATATTACATGATAAAATAACGCTTCACTATGTCACTGAAGTCATAAAGTAAATATTTAATTCGAATCAAAAGATAAGAGCTAGAAGATTTAATTTGTTTTTATTCTATTTGTTTATTCACTTGTTACTATTTATTTTAGATTTATTATCGTTCTTCCAGATCTTTTAGGCAATAAGGTGAGATGAACAAAGTTCTCCACTTTATACTGATATACTGAGATATAGGTTATATTAGAGAATTTTTCATATGAAATATGAAAAAAGCTTCTAAGCGTTTTGTATTGAAATTGCGAAATCGATACTTGTAAAATTTTTGTAGAAAATGATGGGTTTCATAATGTATAAAAACTGTATTATATCTAATGAAAGATGAGTCAAGACTGGTTTCTTTTTCTAATAAGTTGAAAGAGCTTGAAACGATAAAGATGACAAGTTGTTAAACATTTTATCTCAATTAATGAAAAGTTTTTTCTGAAATTTAAGTGTCGTTCAGGGTTCATTTAGCTTTGTATAAAAAATATCACTGTAGAGATTTTTTTGAAGACCAAAGTTTGTACATTCTGTAAAATAGTGGATATATCAATGTATATAATCGATATTTTCAAAATATATGAATTTGAAATTGATCGTTTTATTATTTTTTGTGAAAATCTTCCTTCTCACAATATTATATCTAAGAAATCTTTACAAACTTGTGACATCTTCGTTATATCAGTTATTTAAGAAAAAATATCATCAATTGACAATCTGAGATTACACAACTGTCGATGTTAATCAAATATTGACTAGGTAGGTATATCAAATATCTCATGTTCCAATGATCCTTTGAGAACAGAACGAGTTCAATGAATCCATTTAAATCAAAGTAGTAAACAATTTTCATTGCCGCCTATAGTATTATTTCTACAAAATTTAGGGTGATTCAGTACTTCAAAATTAATTTATAAACCTGGTCTATATGACGAAACTCTTTACGTTGAAAACTTATGTCTCCATTTTACAAAAACTTGTAATTGCTGCCTTTCAGTTTTCAAGTTTTTCAGTACAGTTTTCCTCACAAAGGAAATAATCAAGAATGAAAACTTTTGCCCAAAATTGAAGTTCTATTGTTGCTATGAGTTGACAATATAACTGATGTAAAGCGAATGTGCCTATTAATTTTTCACGAAAATGTAGTTTATGTGCCTATTAAAACATTGATAATAGAATTTGTTTATTTCTAATTTTGTTCAAGTCATTGAGATACAATTTTCTTACGTTTTTCGAAAGCTCCTTTAGAGCTTCAAGATTTTTGTAATTTGCTAGGGGTAGAAATAAAAACAGGAAAAAATTCGAAGGGATCTTCATTGTATCTATTGAACTAACACGTAGTTGTGAAATTGATCACAATTTCTAGACTCAGAAGACCTGAAAGGTAAGGACGCAATTAGGGGAATTGTCTTGTGACGCACGTCTTTGCAATTACGTCTTTGCAGAGATAAACTTAGGGTTCTCAGTCATCTCAAATAGGTCATTGTCAATCCTAAAAGTAGTGATAAAGTAGTTTTTTCTTCAATTTCAGCAACTTTGGCGATCCTAGTTCGGCCATTTTTATCGATAAAAAATGCCTCCGAACATTAGATACAAAAAAAATGTTTCATGTATTCTCTAAGGAGAAAACAAGAAAACTTTATATTTTTCACCTGTACTAATATTTATTTTTTTTATCTGCTAATATTCATCTACTCTATATCATCAAATCAATATACATTACACTGAGTTCAAAGTTTCGACATTCGAGTACTCAAAAACCTTTTTCGATATTCATAAATGAAAGTCATTATTTTTCAATTCAAAAAAAAGTTCGACATGAAAAGTTTATAACTATTGTTGTACAAATGGACCCGGATCGAACTTGTTAC
Organism: Henosepilachna vigintioctopunctata; assembly: GCA_030704895.1. NCBI lineage: Eukaryota > Metazoa > Arthropoda > Insecta > Coleoptera > Coccinellidae > Henosepilachna > Henosepilachna vigintioctopunctata. Next base: position 1,335,417 of record JARQZJ010000132.1, on the reverse strand, counting down.
GTTCCTGGTAAGGGTGAAACCCCTATGTATAGAAAAATCTCTTGATTATAACAAAATCATCAGAACTATCTTTCAAAATATAATTGAGCATATCCCACTACACATTATATTTTTCTTAGGTATTAAATACTTAAGTGCTACAAATAACATGAAAAATTCACCCAATTTCTGAAATCCATAAAAAAAAAAAAAAAAAAAGTGACCTGGTGATTAAAAAAAACTTGCACAAGCTCTTGATACCATATAAGAATGCAGCTGCAGTTGAAGACAGTCATCAGTTTGTGCAGTTCCCAATTTGTTTCAAAATAATGAACACATTAAACCAGTTTTAAATGAATTTTTAGACTTGTTTCATCCTTGTAAATAAAGCTACAGATTGATACCTCAGAAAAAAACATCTGTTTTTAGATTTTCATACTCTCAAAAAAAAATTAGGACGTAAATATATCATACATATCATCCAAAGTGTTTTATCATACTCATGAAGTTATAAAGTTTTACTTTTCCAAAAGGTCAGTGAAATAAACAAATATACGCAATATTCATAGAATTCGTTAACTGTACAGAATCGAACTAAGCGTTCGACCTATATGTCAATCTTCCATCTTAAAATGAAACCAGATCTATTATCAGAACACAAACAATTGAAAAATGAAAGAATATAACTCAACATTATCATGCCAAAATTAAAATTATAATCTCAATAATATTGTGGAAGTACGAGTATTACAGATGACAGAAACTACAGTATAACCAACACCCAACACACACCTCCATATTTTGACGTTTATCACGTGACATGTTTGTTGTGACGAGTGGACTCTTTGAGTTGAGTATGCCGCAACAAATGTTGAATGTACGAGACGTATGTTTATGTTAAGAGAGTAAAGCAGGCTTTTTCAGACCAGTAGAAGTCAAACCATGTAATGTTTACGTTTCAGTTTCAAATAAAAGTATGTAATCAAAAAAACAGTTGTTTTCTTTGGTACTTCTTAGTTGGAATGGACTTGTACTAAATACCAGTCTTCAAAGACAATTCAGTCTTCTACGCAATCGTATTTACCTTATAAATTTTTAACACTCTAACTAAAACTAATAAAAACGCAAGAATCTTCTAACACAGAAAGTTTTAGAAACTTACAATGTTTACCTAAGAGGAAATTGGATTATTGTTGTTGTTTATACCATTTTCATACACAATTATTTTAATCTGAAGTACTGTTAAAAGGTATTTTTCGAATCATATATAATATCGACTGACTTCAGCTATTTCTTCAAGAGGGAAAAATGTTTCACATCAGCAAGTCAAATTATAATAAATACAAATACCCCGAATCAGCAATCATGAAGTACTTCGGAAAAACTGTACATTCTTTAGCCTAACTACTTCATCTACTATCCATTTAACACATATTTCAACTGCAATACGAATAAAACACCCACCGAATTTTCGTCTCAAATTAACCTCATCAATGTTAGGATTCGTACATTTTAAATCCTGAAATTGTGAATTTTGTTAATGTGCACGATAAAAATTAAATTTGATGAGAAAAAGGACGAGAATATGACTACTTTCAAGCTATATTTGAATTTGAAAAAAGTAACTTTTCACCTTAGATATTGAAACTGGCATTGTCAACTGGAAACCTGAAGATGTAACCTTTACACGCAATCGAATGTATACTTCTCTGACATTAGGACAGATGCAGTTTGAGTTAAAATTAAATTAGTTATGTTAGAATTTGAAAGAGTAAGTATTAATAATTTAACAAGAGTACTAAATCAATAGACTTAATTATATGGAGCATTCCAAATAATGAATGCATTAATTTAACTATCTTCCACTTTAAATATAAATTTATAGTTGCAGAAGTTGAATTTTATAGGCTTTCACACCCAAATCAACCCGTAAAATTTTCCATGTGGTTGAGTAACACATGCCCAAATGCTGAGAACGGCGACGACATTGCACGTTCCTCATTAACACTGTACGCTACGGCTACAATATTCTCTTCAGTGCCCACTGTACGCATGCGAGACACTGGTTTAATGTCCAACAAAGTAAACTTGGTGCGAAATTTGGTGATAACAGCACGAATTGTTGATTCACCAGGTCGATTATGACGACCTGGTCATCAGCGTCGTCATGGTCGTCCATTACGTTATGGTCGTAACAAACGATACACATTTTTCAGAGAGCACGAATTTTGATAGTGAATTAAAACAATTTGCAATCGTTGCTCGTTTGTAAGTCTTTCCATAATGAAATGGCAGAGTATATTGAAAACTGTTCACTCTGACAGATGACGTTTGGATGTCATTACCAACCAGTGCCGCCAACCTGAAAAACTTAACGCTTAAAAAATCACCCGATGCGTTATATTTAAGAAAGTTTTTTTTTATTATTATTCATTCTTTATTCAGAGGAATATAGCTCTGTTTTTCCTATCAATTGCAGTTACTTTAGATTATTATATTTGAAAATAAATGCTTATTCTTGTTATTTTTATTATCCCATTTTGATTTCAAAACTTTACGGCTTCGCACTTCCTCATAGTGTTATACCAGATATTATATATCAGAGGGATAAAGCTCTGTTAGGTTCCCTTCCTAGTGATCAAGCTTATTTCAAGTTAGATTTCGATTATTATATTTGATAATGTTTTTTCTTTATTTTTTGATATTGCATATTTATATTATTATCGATATTTTTATTCACCAAATTTTGTATTTTATTTAATCATTATGTATTTTATAATTCATTCTGTGTTACCTGTTGGAAATATATGCTTATTATTATCTGCTATTTCAAGCATTATGGCTTTACACACCCCCACACAGGAATTTTCACTTATCTCAGATAATAAATATCAGAAAGATTAAGCTCTGTGTGGGTCCTTGCCAAGTTATCAGGTTCATGGCAGTGGTCCCCATGGCGGTAATGTTCACAACAACGACCTTCATGGCGTCAATTTCGGCTATGTCCTAAAAACTTCCTGAACAGATTGCTGTGGCAAGCAACAACAATTTTTCAATTCCTTATGGAAATGTTCGCCGAGTCCTAGATCTCTGGTAATTTTCAGGAGATTTTTCGGGATTATACCAGTGGATCCCAAGATAATTGGCACACTCCGGGCCAGGTTCATGTTCCACTGTTTCTCACTCTTACTTCAATTTCTTGATATCTTGAGATTGTTTCAGCATATTTCTCAATTAGGTTGTCCACATTTGGAATTGCCACCTCGATAAATGCAGTTTACCTCGCTGTTTTGTCAACCAGTACCAGGTCAGGTCTATTGTGGGAAACTGTTTGACCAGATCATTCTCCAAAATTTGCTCCGGAAATTATTTGTAATATGGCACCAATTGTAGAAGATGTAATTTTAATTCCAGTCCTTGATGCACAATATTCGCTACGGCGCGCGGCGTCATATTGAACTAATATTACTGATTTTAATAATTATGACCCAATAATATTGATATTACAACTAATAATACAATTTAAAATTAGCTACGTAATACGCTGTGACAAAATATCGACCTAGTAGATAAATGCACAGCGAGTTTAAAAGTATTTGGAACCCCTAAAGAATTCAGTTATCTTCAAGGTGAAGTTTCACTTCGAAACTTCAACAGTTTCAGAAAGATAATATCTTCATTTCGTGACTTTGCCGACCTTGACAATTTCACCGATGTGGACATTATCCCTTTTATCCAAACGTAAATCCATCCTCGAAAAGCCCTTCACTAAATCTAGTTCCCATCCCTGTCTCATACGAATAAATCGATATCGACCAACTATTATGATTAGACCGACTTTTTTTCAGGAGTCGAGTTGCCCAACAGCGACCGGGGAACCTCGCAAAAAATCGGAATTAATTCGCTTTCGTTTATTTTGCCCGATCCGAGCGCAGAAAGAGTAGGCAGCGTTCTTCGGCGACTCGCTCTGCGAGCAGTTTCGTAAATTTTCATGTCGGTGATCGTCTTTGAGATATTGATGTCCACCGCCGGCCAAACCGATAATTTATGGTGGTCAGTTCGGCATTTTCAAGAATCACGGCCTCTCATCCTGGTCTATCTCGGGAGAAATTTATAATTCGATTCGACTAGTTATGTAGCGAATAGGCGACGTAGGGGCATTGCTGTGTGGCTTGTAGATTGGACAGATAATCCGATAGAGATGTGAATGCTGAAATTAATCCTGCGAGTGGTAAATGAAAAATTGGGCGGTAATTAGGATGAGTTGATGTAATGTCAATTGACCTCTCGGCAACATTTCTCGGAAATTTTATGAAAAGTCTGAAAATAACACTCGAACCACTTCCCTAACTTCCACAAAAATCATATATTTCACTCATAAAATGTTTCGGGCAGCTGAACTACTGTCGATAGTTGATACAAGCATACTTCGATCCACCTTCTAATTGGTTTACCACCGCAATTCGATTTTTTCTAACACAACATTTAATTTTTCGTTTATTGGTTATTCATTTTATTCGTTTGAAAAATACTTTTCCTTGTTTTCCATTCATTAATTGCAGAAAGATCTCTATTGATCTCCTCGGTCATATTCTTAATATATTTGCCACATACATAGGTGTATACTATCATCAGCGAATAAACGTATAGAACATTTTTGCACATGAGAGACAATATCGTTCATAACAACAACGGACCTAAGACAGTTCCTTAAGGTACGCCCACGTCCAATTTCGTGCTATCCGACAGCATGCAATCAAAATTAACTTTTTGTGTTTGCGAATCCAAGTAAGATCCGAACCAATCATTTACTACTCCCACAAAGCCAAGTTTATTCAGTTTTTTCAATAACAATGATCCACATAACGTTTCGAAAGCTCTTTTGAAATCCAACAATACTACTATAACCGTTTCTCCTTTATCTGTAGCACTATACCATTCCTCACATATGCTCAATATTGCTGTCTCACAAGAGCAATTTTTTTGAATCCTGATTGAAATTCAGAAATGACAAAAAAATTTTCACCTAATTCTAATACATGGTTTTTCACTACTAGTTCTAAAATTGTCTCATTTAATCTTAACTATATTTATCACCAGCACAGCACACTAATCAGTCTTCTTCACTCGATCAACAGATAGAATATAATTCGTTAATGTTTTTCATATTTACCATATTCATTTGGAAGCAAAGTGGACTAACAGCACAAAATTTTAACCTACTTCACATGTATTCGGTCTGTTCAATTTATTACTTTTGAATAACATATTATTCCACATTTCCGTCCAAAAACTTATTATTTTATTTGCATAATAAAGAATGGAAACGCGTTTTTCAGGTTTAAGAGATCATAGTTGAACATATGCGTGAAAAATATTTTCGACAGTTTTAATATACTATTGTTTTCTGAAATCGATGTTTCAAAAAACAGAAAATACAGTTATCAAGATTCAAATGATTTTCAACTGGATACACACTGGAAACAAGAGAAAATATTTTTAACTTCCTAGCTACTAAAAGTAATTTTCAATCAGTGAATTTTGAAGCTATAAGTTTAAAAATTTAACTAGAATCATTTCAAGTGTCAATCTCATTTAGGTAGTTACATTAATCGAGTTAAACAATGTCCAAAAGAGAGTCTTCGTGAAGTCATGCTACTTACGCAGATGTTATAATAATAATCACAATAATATTACATTTATTTCAAGAGATATACATTCAATTATAGGAGAAAATAAATTATACACAAATAATAATGAATCAGAAAAAACCAAAGACAAAAACAACCAAAAAAGAGTATAAGCTAATATATACAACAATAATAAAATTGAAGAAAACTTGAATAGTAATGAACAATAATTAATCAAATGAACTAAACTAAAAATATAATATTATCTATTACAAAGTCACACGTAATCAACAGAAAGTAATAAAATATAGTTGATGAGGTCAACGAAAATAAAATTGAAATCAATCGCAATATTAATATAAAGTAATTGAAACAAACTTAAATTAAAATATTACATCCCGTTATCCTGTTCTGAGTGTCGCGTCACAAAATAGATATTACATCGAGCATAACACCCAATAATAACCATAACACCCATCATAAAGATTCTATGTACACCTGATAGGAGAACGTGACAAAACATTTGATCTGCCGTAATTGACATAAAATGTATTATTCCGCCTCAGACCAGGCCTTGATATGCGAATATTCATTTTGCTGAGAAGAAATGGCGAGTGGATCGAATTATGCCAAATTTTGAAGGGAAACGTTAGACCAAATCGTTCATGCCTCAATTTCAATTATTCAATTCCCAGACTACAGGTTATGATGGAATGGTGGAAGCCTCTCGAAGGATGTTGCCCATAAGATCTGTATTACGTATACTTCAGACATTTCGTCTGCAAATCGACTATAAAATTATTGTTCAAAGGAGACCAAATTATAAAAGCATGTTCCAGTTTACTGCGAATAAAGTAGTAGTACAGCGTTTTCATTGTGTAAAGATTAACACAGAGGCCCCAATTTTCAACCAAATAACCCAGCATTCTAGAAACAGAAGTCGTATATGGCCATGCTTAGGTTCTGCCTCCTCGAAAAGAATTCAAAGATTTCAAAATTCTTGTATAAGATTCATTTTCTCCCTTAAATGTAGGTATCATATCTCCTATCGCTCGGAGGAATCGAATTGTCTTAGAATGTTCAACAGAATTAATTAGCATATTGCTTGTATGGTACATAAGGTTTTGAACCAAAAGATCCTTGCTTATATTTTCGATAAGCTTAAGTTTTTTCAGAGGTTCATAATAGAATGACCAAAAGGCAGATCTTCTCGTGATACCTAAACATTGGAAAAAATTGAGAGATAGCACCTCAAAAGCTTATAATTCTGTTCCGACTGGCATCAGAAGTGAATCTAAAATTTTTAAAAAATTCTTGGAAAAATGTTTGCTACCTTAGCGAGTAATTTTTTTTCATTCAAACAATTGTAATAATCGTAATTAGTAATAAAGCATCAGAATAATTTGTCGTAATTCTGATGCTTCAATTTGTTTTTTCTGTCTTAATTTCAACTTTCTGTTTCAATTTGCTTTTTGTAATATCAATATTCAATTTCTAGTTTCAATTTCTAGTTGTAACTTCGATTTTATTGGTGTGTAGGTACTACTAGCTATTATATAAACAACATCTATTTTCATACTGTTTGCACAATGAAAACGCAGTACTACTTCTCTATTCGCAGTAAACTTTGAACATGCGTCTATAATTTGGTCTCCTTTGTGTAATAATTCTTTTGTCGAATAGGAGGCAGTTCAGAGGAAATGTCTGAAGTATATGTAGTAAACATGTTATGGGCAATATTCTTCGAGAGGCTTCGACCATTCCATCCTAACCGATAATCTGATAATTAAATTATTGAAGCTCAGACGTGAATGGTTTGGTCTAACCATTCAAAATTTCCACAATTCGATCGACTCGCCATTTCTTCTCAGCAAAATAATTATTTCCGTACGAAGACCTGGCGGAATAATACATTTTTTCTCAATTACAGTAGATCAAATGTAGATAAGATGTTTTGACATGTACTCCTATCAATCTATTTTTGCGGTCGATGTGATATTTATTTTGACCGAATATCAATGATTTTGAAATGCCACTCAGAACAGCGCAATGGGATGTCGTGATATTTTCATGAACTTCTGCTGTCTACATATGACTTTGTAATATATAATATTTTAATTTTAGTTTTGTTTCATTTGGTTTGTTTATATTCATTTTGTTTATATTACTATTACTATTGATTTTAATTTTATTTTCGTTGACTTCATCAAATACATTTCACTACTACGTTCGTTCCATTTAGTTCTTCTTTACTACTATTTCAATTAATTTTAATATTATTTTCGTTGTATATATCCGCTTATACTCTCTTTTTTGTTTTTAATCTATAAATTTTTCTTATTTGTAATTATTTTTGTACAATTTGTTGTTCCTTGTGACGTATGTACCTACGTTGGAAATAAATGTATTATTATTAAGATTGAAAAATTATTGAATTAATTATTATCAACTATTAAGTAATCATTGCATAAATGACACGGAGGTTTCGCTTATCTATTGGTGAAACATTATGTTAAAAACTATAAAATTAAAAATTAACACGCTTGACTTAAGTTTCACTGAATATATTAAAAACTTTACATACGTTTCGTGTAGTTAACCCATTATCAAGAGTGTACAATATTACTGAAATATATTTAAAAGTCTACATATGTTTTGGGTGGTTAACCCATTATCAAGAGTATACAATATTACGAGTAGAGTAAAAGTGGAGTAAAGAGTATACAGTATTACTGAGTAATAGTGTATACACTTGATAATGGTTTAACCACCCAAAACATATGTAGAGTTTTTAATATATTCAGTGAAACTGAAGTGAAGTGTGTTAATTTTTTTTTATACAGTTTTTAAACATTTTATTTTCGATTGATTCAGAAGAACGGTTTTCCTGCAGAATCTTTCCGATATGTTCTACCTAGAACGAACAGTAACTAAATAGTGAATATTCCGTTCTGATTGAATCAAGGTTCTTCAAACGATAAATTACTTTCAACCTTTTTTATTGCATCATAATCACTAAATATACAAAACGCGTTCAAAATCTGTGTTCATAACACTCTCTTCACAATAAAAACACGAATCCACTTACGAAAGACCTAAGTAAATATAAGCCACAATTGTGAATAAATTGAATTCCAGTCGTATTACATACATCTATATCTTGAGCGGAAATATCGACTGTAAAGATGACTATCATCCGTTTCCGGTTCAATCCGAGGATCAAGATGGCGAAAGGTTTACGCATGAAGCGCTATTAGAACGTATGCAAATCGAATGTATGAGAAACTGTAAATTTTAGAATGTTTCGATACTAATATCCTGATGGGGATCACTAACCGTGAAATTGGAGTAGTTAAAACTTAGAACGTTAAATTCATACTTCAATGACGAAAGGTTAAAGTGACTACCTGGGACAAGTGTATAAATAGGTATCAAAGTGTGAAAGGGAATTTTTCATTAGGACCGTATATTAGAAAAAATTATGGGAATTTTATTCAAGTAGTGGAGGGTATTATACAAACAAGTGTTGATACGAATGAATGCGTAAAATCATAGACCGTGTAGGTATTTTATATATCAAACAGAAGACTATCACTTGTAGCAGATGTATATTCGTTTATTCACTCATTAAAGTTCAATCAAATCGTGTTCTTATTAACATTTTTTATTTCATTACTCAGTCTTTCAGTTTTTAATCCTCTTGTATTTTTGATATGATTTTCTGAATTATTGTCCTGTGGCCTACTGTTCATAATCACAGTTCGACAATAATTCAATTAATTCCTATCTATTTTAAGGTTTGACGTATTTCTAAGGTTTCAAAGTCAAACCATACGTCAACATCGTCCTTTCTTCATTATTCCTTATACTTTCGAGCGGATGTTATTTGAGAAATTATAAATAACTGTACAAAGGAGAAAACACTCAAAGTTTTATTTCTTTTTATATTGACGATGAATATGACCACAGAGAGTGTAATCATAGAAGTCTAGTGACAAATACATACAGTTTGGCCATAAAGTAAGTATGGTATATAACGGGTGATTTTTTGAGTGTTAAGTTTTTCAGGTTGGCGGCACTGGTTGGTAATGCCATCCAAACGTCAAATGTCAAAGTGAAAAGTTTTCAAAATACTATGATATTTCGTCATGGCAAGACTTACAAACGAGCAACGATTAAAAATTGTTGAAATTTACTATGAAAATTCGTGCTCTGTGAAAAATGATTATCGTTTGTAACGACCATATTATGGTCGTCATAATCGACGGACGTGGTAAATCAACAATTGCAGCTGTTATCACCAAATTTCGGGTCAAGTTTACTTTGTTGGACATTAAATCATTGGTTGCATGCGTACAGTGCGTACGGAAGAGAATATTGCAGCCGTAGCGTACAGTGTTGATGAGGATCGTGAAATGTCAATTCGTCGCCGTTCTCAGCAATTGGGCATGTGTTTCTCAACCACATGGAAAATTTGACGTGTTGCTTTGGGTTTGAAAGCCTATGAAATTCAACTTCTGCAAAAATTGAAGCCAAATGGCCTACTACAACGTCTAATTTTTAGTGAATGGGCATAAGAACAACTTAATGAAAATCCGCTGTTTTATCGAAAAATTTTGTTCAGCGATGAGGCTCATTTCTGGCTTAACGGATATGTAAATAAACAAAACTGTCGCATCTGGAGTGATGAACAGCCAAATGCCATAGAATAATTACCGATGCATCCCGAAAAAAGACAGCATTGTAATTGAGGTATTCATTTTTGAGATATTGGTATGACAACGCCCTAAACTAATGTTAGAAGTGCTATCGAAACACCCCTCAAATTTAGATGAATTTAGATTAAAGCGTGCATTGCTATATGTTCAAGAGAAGGATAAACTGATAGTTGGGAAAGAACAGTATTGTGGAAAAAAGAATAAGTATTTCATGATATTTAGAGTATAATTGCATCGAATTTTCTCGTTTGTTGGTATTTATCCACGTACATAAAGACATAAAGTGGTACCAAAGCTCGTTAGGAACTAACAATATAAATATAAGTGGCAGTAGATTAAAGAAGATACAGCTCTGAAAGGGGAAGTTCAAAATAATTTAGACAAATTACAACATTGGTTCAATAGGAACCTCCTTCATGTCAATGAAGCTGAAACAACATATACAGTGTTTCATAATTTCAATAAACATGTCAATGATATTAGTGTCATGCTCAATGATAATATTTTGAAGAGAATGGACAAGGTTAGGTTTTTGGGAATTGAAGTGGATGAATGTCTTACATGGAAAGCACAATGCGATAGCGTGTGTTCTAAGTTGAATTCTGCTTGTTTTTTACTCAGAAATCTTAGAGAAATTTTGACTTTTGATCAAATCATGTTAGTTTACTACGCGCAGGCCCACTCAAGAATATCTTTTGGCATTGTTTTCTGGGGCTCGTCGCCTGAGGCTCGGGAGGTATTCATGTATCAGAAAAAGATTGTGAGGAGTATGGCTAGTGCGCCTCATACTACTTCCTGTAGGCCTTTATTTAAATCTTTCAAAGTGTTCGCATTAGCGTCACTTTATATAATGGAAATATCTACTTTTATTTATAAAAACAGGTAACAATTTTTGAGGCGTGGCGATCAACACCAGTATGGCACACGTAATAGAAATGCCTTTATATTACCAAACTTTAAATTCAGAATAGGTAGAAAGTCACCAATTTATTCAGGTTTTTTATTTATTTTTATTTGAATCGTGGGTTCCCAATCTGTAACCATTTTTAGGTCTAAGCTGAAACAATTTCTAATCGACAAATGTTTCTATAGTGTTAGTGAATTTTTGTCATGATAAAATCGATTTTTTTGTTTTGAACCTCTTGGAAGCAAACGGATGCATGTAAGTTTAGTTCAGCAGATTCATTGCAGGTCTTTTTCCTATTATTATGATCGTTCATTATTATTGGTGTGAAATAGATCATAGAAAACCAAAACGATCCCAGTTCTGTAGTAGGTATACACATTTCTCAATAATGTCAAATGTGCTCGAAGCCGGTACTGCATGATAAAACTCTCAAGATTTCTTATAAAATATCATCATACTCATCAATGCAAATACTCTATTCAATATAGTCAATGAAAAGCGCAGGTCACACAATTGTTCAAACGTTAGAAATACGTCAATGAATATTTAACTGTCACTTGTCATTACAAAAGAGGTAGCGGGATCAAGAATAATTTACCGGGTGCATGCGGCTGTGGCTAGTGTCCGCCATTTTAGTTACGGGTATATTCGATATTGTGATTGCAATGACATTTGACATGTACTGATTAATATTTATATCTTCTTGTCTTTACTCCTCTGGATAGTTATTCCTTCAAGCGCACCTGCTTGTATGGTGTTGGAATAATATCCCATTTGAAATTTAGATGTATTTCTTGTTTTATATACCTATATTTTTCAGTGAGCACTGGTGGTGTCACAGTGATCGCTTCCAGCTTAATAACCAGCAGTTGTCGTCTTGATGATAATAATCTACTGAATTCATTAGGAATTAAATATAAAATTTTATTATATTTTACTGTAGTACTATCAGATGAATCGAAGGCCATAAAATTTTCCAAGTTTAGTAGTTCCTCTCTAGAAGAAATAATCAATAACCACTGTTATCAATTGCAAATCATATTTAACATATTCAAACACCAATCACTAATTGAAATATTCATTCCTTGTGAAAACTATTCGAATCGAAAAAATTGAAAAAGAAGAATAATTTCCAATATAAGACAGAGTAAGTAACTTATAAAGCTTGAAGGAAAACACGCTTTTAAATTAAGTGAAAATTAAATATCGAACATCATATTGTTTTACACACGTCAAAATCAGAATATCAAATTAGGTAAGCAAATAAAGATTATTATGAAAAGCAATAAAAAATGTGCAAGTAATAAAAGATCAAAATTTAAAAACGGAAAATAAAATTGCCATCACAATCATTTGAGAAGAATTAGACATTCAGAAGAATCAGAAAGGAAACATAGAAGCGAATACAAAAAGCGCCAAAGTGAAATATTAAATAGATTATCAAAGTCAATGTCAAATTAGTTACTCCTAGAATAGATCATTGTATCAATCAAAATCCTCCGGACGATCTTTTTGAAATCATTAATCATTGAACATCATTAAGCAGATCGCACAAAGCAATGAATATCACAATTCTTTCGTCGATAACATTTTACGAAAAAAGTTATATAATAAGGCCACATCCCAAGTATATCCTAAAGTAACAGATAGTCACAAAAAGTCCAGAACATTAACGTATTTAGGCAACCCTGTATCAAAAATCTCGAAGTTTTCATCTGACAGAAATTTAACAATTGGAGAACACCGTGGGTAGACACATCAGAAATGCGACAGATAAAATTTGACCTGATGATAAATCGGGTATTTATGAGTTGAGTTGCGGTACTTGTCCGAAAGTATATGTTGGCCAAACTGGCAGGAATTTCAACCTTACAATATCTGAACACCAAATATGCTTTGCAAAAAATAAAACCGATTCTACGTATGCAACACATCTTTTAGAAGAGAACCATGTCTTCGACAACAACTTTAAAATATTGCATACGGAGCGAAAAGGTTATAAACTAACCCTGTTAGAAGCCATGGAAATCAATAAGAGGTAGAAATCGAACAGTTTATTAAATGTTCAAGTTTTAATCAATAATTCTCCTTTATTAAATTTATTCCAGTAAAAATCCAATCGAAGAAAAGTATTCTATGATCATCCCCCACATTTCAGGAGAAATATGTTCTAAAGTCATCCCACTGTAAAAAAAAGAACAGTGTTCTATGGTTATTCCACCCCACGCACTTCAGGATGAATATCAGCAGTCCACAATGTAATAGCTCAGTTTATCATCAAGATCTGATGAAGCCACTGTGTTGGCGAAACTATCTTGTCATGTTTTGAATTAATTATAGTGAAAATCGAAAAAAACTACTTAGTTTTATTCAAATTATGATCATTTGAAGGTTATCAGTGGCATTTCGCGAATTCTCTCTGCCAGCTTGTTGAGAAACTTTCAGCTCCATTAGTTTGTACAATTTCGAGATGGGAAAGCCTTAAAGGTGGAAATCTAACATCACCTCTCCCTACTGGTGTTATAGGGGTGAAAATTGCTATTGCGAGGGACAATATGAACATTTTATATGGCGTAGATATAAAGTCCAGAAAACGTCATTATTCCAAGTTCCTTGTATATAATCCCACAACAAGATCTGTATTGTCCAGCAACAACTTTCACCATGCGGTGCAGTATTCTTAATATTTTATCTCTTACACTAAAGTGACCTCAGCAAAGTAAGAAATACCTCAGGAGCGACTTGAAAAGCTCAAAATAAGCTGCCCTCATAAGAGGCAATGAAACCGACGATGCAAGTTCTCAAGACGTATGCACTCCTGCTCATTGTCGAACATCTCCTTAACGTAAACATATCAAGAACACCTCGACTCCAAATGGATTCCGAGAAACTTTGCAGTTGTATCTACTGTAGTTTTCTAATCGAATTTCGATATTAACATATTTATATGTTGTAACCAAACTGTGTGAACTATCCACAATCATCCTAACCATAGCGCTAGTCATAACCATTTTTTTTATAAAACTTAACTTTAAATTTTTTTAACCTTTCGAATGAAAACATCATGTAAGGAGTAAGTACCCTGGCACATTTTTTCTATATCTTTAGCAATGGAATCGGTTAAGAGCTTATTAACAACCTATTTAAAATCACTATGACCTATGTCGCGATTTATCACTTTTTATTTTGCGTATTGCTCTAACTTGAGTATGTTGAGCATAACACGTTTTCTTGATCTTTAAAATTGATCTTTATTAGTGAAGCCAATACAGAATACCCTCAACAAATCCCCATCAGTTGTTTTCACGTCTGCTGACGCTTCAATTAACGTTTGTCATTTTCTCACCATAGACATGAGTTGTTATAAACCCATACCATGAAAATTGGTCAAAACACTACGTCCTTGAACATCTTCAGCATTAAATCTAAACCTGCTGAAAGACCTCTCAGCATTATTATCATTCTGAAGATCGGACTAAGGATACTTCAAACACACGATCCTTAAAATCTTCAGAAGCAATTTTGGTACCCTGGGTGTACTATTAACAAGTGTTTTAACAACTTGTCTACTTGAGAACATTGATCGTTCCAATCTTTACGAGTAAATGGATCCACAATCTTCTTTTTGACACTTTTCTTGCAGCCTTTCGATAAACCTTTATTTTTATCTACAGCCATTATTGAAACCGCCTTAGAATTTGAAAACCACGAATAACAAACAACGATTTCAAACACCTACCTTAGTTAATTTAATCGAAATTAACTCAATATTTACTTTCGTTGAAACAATGCATGGGTAGGTACTTCTCAATCATATATCGTAAAGAAAGATCCATCAATGATTCATATCCCTTCTAACTCCTCCTCATTAAAGTAGTGAAAGAGATACAAAGACCTCCGAATGACAGAAACTTGGATACAACTAAGCTCGTTGCAGGTTCAGATCCTGCTAGTAGATAAGCTGCCTCATGAAATCATAGCAACAAGTTTTGAGAAAAAAGCTCCAAAGAAATTAATAGATTCTAACGATTTTCTATATATAAAAAAACAACAACTACTTGCGGAGAACTCTGCCGAGAATAGTGAGCCACCAAGTCGCTTATCACGATCTAGGAAACTCCCATTAAAATTGAATTAATCCAACAAGTTCAATTGAATAAAACTACCCCAATTCGACATGGAGAAGAGCTTCAGTCATACGATATTCAGGAAAAGAATCACAAAAATTCAATTCTAATTCAAGAGATTTTCAAAATTGAAGAAAATACTTGAGACTGTCAAACGAAACTAAAAATCCAGACGATAAAAACAAGAAATATCAATTTTGTATATATCTTCAATAACGATTTGATAAAAAAACATGTAATGTCAATGTATGAATTGACATCGCTAGGAAAAATCAATACAATCGTGTCATGTTAATGAATGTATTCGATTTTTAGTTTCATTCAAATCTAGTTCATTATTGAATTATACTCACATTAGTAGAAATTTTTAGGAAAATTCAATACCCAAAAAAACTGCATCAGGTACTATATTGCTAATGATAAGACCAAAAACAATTCGCCAAAAATTACACAGAAACTTCCATCGATTATACCATGGTAAAGTAACTTACTAAGTTTAAATTCTATGTTCTATAGTAAATATTCACTGGTATTTTAGCAGTAACTGGTAGTTCGATAATAAACCTAATGGTCTTTTAGACTACAGTGTACATTCCATACCTACCACAAAGATCAGATCTAATAGTTCTGATGAGCTTTATGAAATTGATCATAGTCAATATTATTTCCAAATAATCAAACTCAATTAAGACATTGAAATATTCGAAAATTCTCAAATGCGTGATTGTCGTCGATTTAAGTTGGATAAGACGAAGAGTATATAATGCATTTTCGTTGAATGAAGAAGCACTTTTCGCTAATTCTTTCTATAACTAAAATGGCATGAAGTTATTGAATGAATCCTTTGTCAATCTACTTGAGGATATGGTTTTGAACAAATTAAATTAGAGATTCGTAATAGATAATTTGTAAAACCGCGTAACTCCAACGGTGCAATAGACCGTAACGTTTTGATTAATTAGTAACAAATGACGAATTTCTATTTTACAGCACTTCCTGTGAATATATTGAACGACATTAAATTTTATAGAGCTCAAATTAATCGAAATAATATGTTTTATCCTTGTTATGTTACATGGAAGCAAATTTGTTGTAATGCAGATTTTTTTCAATACATTTCATCAAAACATACCAATGAAACGCATTTATACCGCTATAAAAACTAAGAATGTCGTTCAAAGTTGTATACGAAGTCTGAAAATGCTCCGGTATTTATTCTTAAGCCGTATACTAGACCGCAAGAAGTTTTCTCCATCAAATTTGGATCCTTTAATTTACTTGTTGAGTCAAATTTATTTCAGACTCAAAGAAAACAGAAGAGAAAAGGTGTTGTCATACCCTTCTTTCATTCCATGATGTTGATGAATCATGGCAGCATTTGATATAACCTTACATCTATTAGTAACAGTCAAATGCAGGAACACTCCTCGATTAAAAAACATGCAAGTCACAGCAGCTCAAGACAAACACTTACCTGAAACAAAAAGTATTCGAAATTAATTGGAAGAAAAAACTTTATATCATTATATCTTCAAGTTTTTCTTGAAACTTCGTGTATTTAAGAGAATATATCGATAATAAATTCTTCAGTAATTTTCATATTCTTGTAAGTGTTGAGTAAAGATATATTATCAATGATTTATTTCATTTCAAAACATTATATTGAATGCAAAACTTCCTTGCATAAGCACTCTGTGCTTGTGCGAAAGTTGGACCTTTAGTTTAACGCCGACCATCGTCGGCGTTCTCAGCAATTGGGCATGTGTTACTCAACCACATGGAAAATTTTACGTGTTGATTTGGGTATGAAAGCCTATAAAATTCAACTTCTGCAAGAATTGACGTCGAATGATCTACTGCAAGTCTAATTTTTGGTGAATGGGCCTTAGAACAGCTTAATGAAAATCCGCTGTTTTATCGAAAAATTGTGTTCAGCGATGAGGCTCATTTCTGGCTTAACGGATATGTAAACAAACAAAACTGTCGCATCTGGAGTGATGAACAGCCACATGCCATACAAGAATTACCGATGCATTCCGAAAAAAAGACAATTTGGTGTGGTTTATGGGAGGGTGGCATCATCGGTCCATTTTTCTTCAAAGATGACCGTGGAAGAAACGTTACCGTCAACGGCGAACGATATCGAGCCATGATACGCAACTTTTTTTACCCTAGTTGGCCGAGTTGAATTTGGTTGACACGTGGTTTCATCAAGACGGTGCCACATGCCACACAGCTCGTGAAACAATGGAAATGAAGGATGAATTTGGTGAGCAGCTTATCTCTCGAAATGGCCCCGTGAATTGGCCGCCAAGATCATGCGTCTTGACGCCTCTGGATTATTTCTTGTGGGGTTATGTAAAGTCGTTGGTGTATGTGGGCAAGCCGAACACGATTGAAGTCTTACAGGATAACATAACACGCGTAATTCGTGGGATACAGGCCGAAATGCTCGAAAAAGTGACGCAAAAATTGGACCGTCCGAATGGACCATTTGATACAGAGCCGCGGACATTTACATGAAGTTATCTTCAAAATGTAAATAGCAAAAGCCAAGCTAACAATTTCAATAAAAATTTTGAATATATGATGCAAATTGAGTGTTTTATTCAATTAAAAAAAATACCTTTCAAAAATCACCCATTATAATATGAAGTCACTATAACGTTAGACTACTGAGAATGTGAAAAGATATTATATTCGTTTTTTTTCAGAGATAATTTACGATTCTTGGAATTTCAAGTTATTCTACTATTTTACTGTCTATTTTCATATTTATCAAATTTGAATCAATTTATTTGTCTCGTTTATCCATACGTATTGTAATACTCCTTGGTAGATTACGGCAATCCCTCTAAACTTGCCTAAATTCGACAAAAATGCTTTGGGCTGCTGATTCATTATCAAGAGTTAATCGACTCAAAGAATTGACGAAATTAGTAGCACAAAACATGTGTCGAAAGTACCAAATAAGTTTTGTGAATTTTGCAGTGGATTTCGAATTGTTCGATAAATTTAACATAAGTAATATAATCCCTCCTCATAATAATAATAATATTTATTTCAAAAATAGCTATTACAAAATCATATATTTTGTTCAAAACATATTATTTATAATTATATGTTTAAAACGAACTTACGAACTAATTTACGCTTGAATGATTTGAAGTCACTAATTGTTTTTATGGAGCTAGCCAATTTATTGAATGCGTTGAATGCTTCATAAAATATACTATTCCTATGTTAAGAAAGCTTACAAACTTGCATTTAGAAATTTTCAGCATTTCTTGTATTATAACTATGCACATCACTGACACATGTTACATTTTTTATTATTCTATATGGGAACAATTTGTGTTTGACTATAAATATAAATAGGTATATAGCAAAAAGTATTCTCTGTTTGACTGACATTAGTTCTAAAGTGTTAGGTATGGTTTGGATTGGAGTATATCTTTCACATTTGAAAATTGTTCGCATAGCTCTATTCTGTAACTTTTGTAACTGTTGATTTTTTTCTTTACTGAATCCCAACAACCGAGTGGAAATATTCAAAGTGTGGCATTGTTATTAATTTAAAGAGCAATAACTCAATATATGTCGTCAAATTTTTTCCAATTCTTATTAGAAAGTTGATTTTCTTTGAGATTTTAGACGATATGAAGTCAACATGATCATTGAAACTCAATTTCTCATCTAAAATAACGCCTAAGTATTTAACAAGTTTCACCCTTCAATTTTCTGGTTTTCAATTTTAATACTTATATTTTCGTTAGTATTTACCTTAAAAATTTTACTATAAATATACACTTTGTTACATTCAGCGATAAACTGTTATCGCTTAGCCATTCATTTATTGCTGCCAAGTCTCTATTGATCCATTCTGTAATAGTCTGGATATTTTTGCCACTAACATAAATCATTGTATCATCTGCGAACAATCGTATAGAGCATTTTTTCACATGCAAAACAATATCATTAATGTTTAAGGAGAATGGCAGCGGACCTAAAACCGTACCCTGAGGTGCGCCAAAATCAACTCCAATGCTGTCCGAAAGAACACCATTGAACTTAACTTTTTGGGATCGCAAATGTAAATAAGAATTGAACCATTCAATTACTAAACCTTAAAAACCAATTTTATTCACTTTTTCATCAGCAATGATCTACATAAAGTTTCGAATGCTCTCTTGTAGTCCAATAATACTACAATCACTACCTCTTCTTTATCTATAGCTCTATACCATTCCTCACATCTGTCATATAATATTTGATTCTACATGTAAAAACTCTAAGATTCTAAGATGATTTTCACTCATTTTCCTATTTAAACTAATTCAATTATTGCAATCAGTAATTAACGGTTACTGAATTCCAATATACGCTAATTGCTTCGTCATAGTCTGATGATGACTCCAGTATATCTAATTTTAAAAAAAATCTTCAGTTCCTTCTAACCTTCATATTCCTACTTGACGTCTGCGTGATTTATTATTGGAGGAACGGATGCCCCGACTCTAAGTCAGGTTTGAAGGTTCTCTGAATTGCTAATTTGAATTTAAGCGACTTACTAGCCACGGCTGAATTATTTAAAAGATTTTGGAATTGTGGATTGTTCAGATAGAAGAGGAGACCAGTGACATGTAAGATGCAGTTAGTTAGCAACTATTGGCCGCCAGATGTCAGCACGGTAGCGGGTGACAGCAAGAGCTAATATATGTCCAAGATAGCCGAGACAGCCACCCAGGGTAGGAGTGAATGAAATTGCACGCGGTGTACTTCGCATCTGAATTTTATATACACGCATCATAACCCTATTTTCACGTTATATTTATGGAATATATGTAAAAGCCACCTACCAATGTACTTGAAATCATTGCTGAAAAAACAGCGTAATCGATATCAAAATTCCTTTCGGTGTATTTCATAAATCATCTCCAAGAATTTGAAAAAATTATTGCTTGTTTTTGTACGTGTTTTTGTTTTGCATATTCCACCAATGGAGTATATTCCAAAAAGAGATCGCGCTCAATTCTATTGTCCCTCCGTTTGAGTACTGCTCTTCGCTTTTGTTCAATTTATCTCAAACTGACTTGAATAAGTTTCAGATACTCGGAATAAGGAAATGATGCTGATATTGAGGTGTAATAGATATACACCTGTTACGACTATAAACATGACTATAATGCATGATGAAAGTTAAATAAAGAGTAAGATATAAATAACTGATCTTATCTATAAGATGAAAAAGCAAGAGATTCCGATTGCTTAGTTGAATACACGATCATCAAACCAGATGAAGAAATTATTTTCATATTGACAACTGTAGAGCACAGAAGCCCTAAATTCAAGGGGACTAAGAATGTTCAATGGACTGTCAGTGATAATAAAAGTTTGTAGTAATTTGGATACATTCACGACCTTATTGTATCAGATAGTGATAAGTAACTTATTTTGAAATTTTTGTAATGATTCATTGATTTTTATTAGCGATGGGAAACTTATTTCTATTCTAACCTCACATTCAGTGCGAATTTTCAAATTTTATTAACTCCAACGTCAACCTCACTGTAAACAATCAATTTTTGAAGATATGAGATGGAAACACCAGTTCCACAAAGTCAAAACTCCTTGCTAACTAGGAAGAAAATAACAATTCCTAGCAACAAGTGTTACACATGGCAAACCAGTATTTTTCTTAAAGAAGCCTCTCAGAAAACAACTGCCTACTGAGATTCAGTGTTCATAATCTCCTGATAGTATCTCCATTCAACAAATTGGATGAACTAAGATTACTACAGGCGGCAACTACACAAAAAAATCCCTTTCGATCACAATATCCATTGATTTTAGTACATTTTTCTTCATAGAAGTCTGAAGCTACGTCCCACTTCAGGTCATATATCAGACAATATGCGAAAAGAAAGAATTGGAGCAATATTAAGGGATTATTGGCATTATTGATATGTTGTACTCTGAACCTAACAAGTATAACTCTTTATCTCAGATACTCCAGTTCAGAAGGATTTTTGTGAATATCGAAAATATTAATTGATAAGACTGATACTTGATGTAAATAGATAAGCATATTGAATAATAATTGATTGTGTAATATACAAGTCAGTTGTTATCTTTCAAACGTTTCGTTATACAAGGTGTTAGAAGAACATACGCCCAAAATTCAAGAATTTTTTTTTCACCTACCTATTCTGAGACTACATTGTCGTGTTATATTTTTGAGAAGCTTATCTGTTTGAGATAATATATAAACGAAATATTTTATTATCAGACGTACATGTGATGTTCTGAATCTGTAATAATGTTTGAAATAACTTCATCAAGCCTGAAAACAGGTATTGGCCTTTCTTGTCATTGACTGCCGAAACCTTCCAAAGACATAAAAGTGGTTTCTAATTGAGTTTCATCATCAACTATCTGACTAAATTCAGACTGATCGACTTTAGAGATCTCTAAAAAAAATAATTCAGAGGTTTTGAGTCTGGGCAACATGCAGGCTGTAGACGTGCTTGACAAAGCCAACATCATAATATGCATGTTGCTATTAAAAAATCGCAAGCAACCAAATTGAAATATGGTGATGTACCAGCCACAATGAGAGCAGGATTTCAACGAGTACTGATGATGAAAATACCCTTCACATAACTCATAAGGAATTCTTATTAGTATAATCAACTTTCTTGAAACTTAGTTGTCGTAGAGTTTGTTCGTCTCGTATTTTCGAAAAAAAGAGGTTTTTGAACCTAACAAACTCACTGTGCGTGACCAACACTAATATATGAAACAACAAGATGGTTTGCTATATTGTGTCTTTTTGAAAAACACCATCACGGCTAGTTTTCTTCAGTTCATATCCATAATGACATCAGAGAACAATTCATCTTAAAATACAAAAATAGATATCCACAGACACAAAAATTATTTTACATAATTAATCTTTAAATATTTCATAGTGTTGGCGTTTACTTCATTTAAATCCATTATAATTGAATATAAACTAAATTTCAAACACTTGAATTTTTGATTTACACTTTATTGACAACATAACATGACGCGTTTCGTCGTTAGAAACGACTTCTTCAGATGTTAACAGAATACTGAAGTCGTTTTTAACGAACAAACGCGTCATGCTATGTTGTTAATAAAGTGTAAATCAAAAGTTCGAGTGTTTGAATTTTAGTTTATATTCAAACATAGTTAATCATCAAATTAAATAATTATATGATTTAAATCAAGAAAATAATTAAATATTCATTGAATGGTATATGAAATGAAAATTTTTCACATCAATGCTGCGATATAAAAAAATGATTTAGATAATTAGCTGAATAACTTCCAAATCCAATAATAAAAACAAACAATAATACAAAAACAATTCGTATCACAAAATCATTAAATATAAACGGTGATAGCAATTTCGGTCACTCAGCTATCCTCGAGTAGTTTGAGTACAAAATTGAATATACACGTACAAGGACAAGAATTTCTTGTACAAAGGTACAAGAAATTCTGATCAACAGTTTCACTTCCTTTCGGTACCATAGAACTACGGTGTTCTTCTTCTGGGATCAGTAGTTTCTTCACAAATTTATATCTCCTGAGAATACAGAAATTCAAATTTGGACCTGATATCAGTTCTTAAAAAAACCAAAAGGTCAAGAAAAAACTATAATCTCTATTTTTGAAGTGAAAAAACTAGTGTTTTGGCTTCAAAAAGAAATAAAGGAAAACTTCAGAATCTCTACATGTACTTTCACCGTCAAAAAAGTGATAAAAATTACGAAATCGAAAAATCGAATTCTGTTTCATTAATTTGTTGTAAAAACATATTGAAGAAATTAACCTTTCAATTTTCATCTCAATAAACTATAACATAAGGAAGATTAAATGCATTTGTTATTTACATTATATACTGCATGTAGAGTTAACCTTAGGTATTCATTACTACGATCATTGTTCATTATATGACAAACCCTATGGACCATAGTATGGAACCCTGAGGTACTCCCTCGTCCATTTGGAGATCTTAAGCGATGCTTCTCTCTGCCAAATGATCGTCAAATCTTTACTGTCTGCGTCTGAGACTTTACATTGATTCAATTAGAAAAGAATTAACACCAACGATCATCAAACCAATCAGAAGTGCCTGTCCCCATGAGATTCTAACCTGAAGAATATTGATGAATACCTAATGAGCAACTGCTTATGTTAGTCACAAAGTAAGTTTAAAGTGATACAGACATTAAAATTTCAAAAAGTGTCATACGAAATCTTTCACTGTCTGAAAATGTTAAACACGAGTATGATATTGTAATTTCCATTGTTCTCATATTTGGTCGGCTGAACACAGTCTCTGGTACAGACCTGGAGTCGGCATCAGGGCTTAGCTGTCCGGAGCGGTATGCGATCGCTCGCGACCATAACTCGCAAACTGCCATCTGACCACGCACTATCTACATATACATATACAGGCACCGACCACAAATCCATATACTATGAACCGCACCAGCATTGCTTACAAGATCAACTTTGTTTCACTCTACCGCTTTTATTGTGCGCCCAGCTCTTTCCTGGCTAAACATTATTACCCTATTAACTTAAACTCGGCCAAAAATGCCTATCAACGCAGTCACCTTTCAAGTAAATGGGCTGTGGGTTGACGTGCCAGTGTCTTGGTATGGCAACTGGACTTCCCTGCAAACTTAGTACTGAACAGGAATCGAAATATCTTCTTTTGCCGAAATATTGACAAAATTTGTACTGTCACTAATAGGACCTATTCCACTAAGGACCTATTCATTGAGAAATTTGAATGAATCTGTTCACGAATTCGATCCAACTACAGAAGAAAATTCCATCGTCTTCTAATCCTAACTTTTTTACTTTTAACTCTAAGATCTAGTGATATTTCATAAACGAAAACGACGCCAATATTTTCCATAGTTTCGTTTTCTCTGTTTGTTTATCATTTCAGCTGTGATAGATTTGGACTTTCGTCCAAAAACGGTTCATGCAATTTCTCGGTCAGATTCATGAAAGCATAGCAGTAATCATCAGCAAAAATATACCAAGAAAGAATATCATTAAAGAACTTATTTAAATTGAAAGAGAAACAGCAGAACTATCTAGAGATAATAAATTAGGAACAAAATCAAAATAATTAAAATTTTATCAGTACATGGAAATGTATAAAACTGATAATTCACTTATCTATATTACAATAAAAATAAAATTGTTATATCAGTGCCGAAATAGCTCAGTTGGGAGAGCGTTAGACTGAAGATCTAAAGGTCCCTGGTTCGATCCCGGGTTTCGGCAGAGTTTTTATAAAAAAAATTAAGTAATATATATGTTCGTTCCTTCAGAGGGTTCAAAAGCAAATATATTGTGAACGTAAATGTTGTGACCGCAGTATCAATTCGCGGCATCAGCCTGAACTCTCCGAACTAGGAGATTTGTTCTTTGATATCACAGAAATCTCTCTAGCTGCTTGTCTGTTACGCTATGTTATTATAGTTAAGTTATATGTTATTCATATTTTTATGATTATATTGTTTGCACAATTGTTTTTAGATAGAATGTTTTTGCTCAGAAATAAATTAATTATATGCGTTAGGTTGAGAGTTAAACTTTAAATGAAAACGTGAAAATCAATTTATCATGAATGTAATTAAAGTAAAATTATAAATAGTGGAGATGAAACTGGATAGAGAAGCTTTTGACCGCATATGCTTCCACTGTGTTGATACGTGGAATTTAAAGAATTGGAAAACATCAGAATAAATATCGCTACTATGAATTTTGAAATTCAACTATTGAATTTTCTGAACCACTAAAAAGAAGAATTAAATCATTGAAAAATAATTTAATTGCCTACTTACTTGAGTTAACATGATGAAAGAAGTTATATAATTCATATAATGTCATATTCTATAAACACCTTCTGATAATTTTTTTTTCTTTTATATTACAAATTCTACGAACCTCTTCTCAATAATGATATATCCTGGGTAATGTTCATTGATTACAAGACGAATGGCCATTCGGAACCGGCGTTGAACTGTAGGTCCACTTAATCACAAAAAAAATTTCCACTTCAATAAAGAGCAAGCTTGAATTTAATTGGAAGGATTTATGTTTATGACGTAGGAACAAAATGGGATTAAAATGATATGTCAATTAGCATACGTATCAGAAAAGCAATTCTTGAACATATCAACATATTAACTGATATTTATTCACGTGATACTCATTTACTCGACCCCTAATAATCAAAATCGCTTAAAGATCTCACACAGCAAAATTCACCTGACCGGATTGGTTATAAAAACACCGTGAATTTACTTGTAACAGATATCGTTCCTGTTACTACATATATAGAATATCAATATGGAGATTCCAACATATTTAAACTAAAAAGAGATTGAAAAAGCTCATTGAAATATATAACTGAATATAAATTCAGAAAATAAATCTTCTACAGATGTATAAACTTAGCAATTTTCTTGTTTCAAATACTCCAGTAATTCTATATTTATATTGAAAAGCAGTAATAAAATCACATACCTTGATATTCGGGCACGCTGCTACTTCGATGAAATTGCTATATACGTGAAACAGAAACTTTGAACACCTTTTCAAGAAAAATGTGCGAACTAATGAACATGAAATTTGACACAATTAAAGTTTATATGTAGAAGTGCAAAAGGCATGTTAATCATATAAAATGCATTAGAAATAAACTATATTAATTAAAAAAACTTTGCAAGCAATGCCTACTACTTGACCGACATACAACATATACACACATATACCGTACTTACTCTATGATCAAACTGTGGGTTAGAGTTTTGATTATATTTTCTTTGGTTGTGATGAAATAAAAAAATTAAACTTTGAAATTGTTTGCATTTGTTTAGTTATTTATAATTTGTGAAATACATCTTTCTCCAAGTCATGAAGGAAATCATACCTAAAGTATGATATGATTTGACAATAGAACCCTAATAAAGTACTAACTTAAAAATTTAATAAATTATTGTGGAATGTTGACCACTCGACGAATACTTGCGTCATGTATTCAATAAAAATTATGATTTATAAATTAAATCAGAAAATTTCCTAGTTTTCTCAGGATTATTACGTTTTATTGACGTATGTTAACTTCAAATTCAAAATGAATGTTACAGCGCCATCTATTTTTCGTGTTTTCACACTAATGCTCCAGAAGAAGGATTCTACCAATGAATTCATATTGCTTAATTTTTCGTTCATATTTTCTTCTTTTACAATACTAGAACGTCATCTAAGTTCAAAATTGAATTAGTTTGTCACATATTAGGATTTTCTTCTTTGAAGGAAATTGTATCTTAAAACAGGAGTTCGCATAAAAGCAATCGGAGTAATTCGACTAGTTTTAAAGAATGAACAAACCTTTACACCTCGAGAGATCGATAGAATACAAATATGTCGTCTAATAAATGAAATGTCCTTAAAGTAATGTAGAATTATTTTAATTTACTCATAATTACTGTAGGATTACTGGTAGAGTTCTGTCATATATTACATTACTCTGTTTTTATAGATCTGTTTGAAAATTTTCTCTACAACTATTTGATACCGTAGTTGCCTTCTTCTTTCAACAGTTAGATTCAATTTATCACAATGAACTTTTATTGTATAATAAATAAGACTGTTAATATAAGGATGTAGAATTCTATAATATAAATTTTTTGTTATTGAGAAAACTGCAGTCACAGAATTTATAATGTTTTCGAGTACTTATAAACGTCAATTCAACTTTATTATTATTCTCTGTGGTATCTGCATTTTTCAAGTTCTTCATGGCATAATAAACAGAAAAACTGAAAGAACTAGGAGAATTATAAATAACTCTGTTAAGTTAATTTTTTTTACTATTTGAGTAATTTCATTATTTCAGGAAGAGTATCAATGAAAGTGAAATATTTGAACATTAATCGCTAATCCTACCCGAAGACAATTTTTGAAGCAACAGTGGAATTGAGATATATATCTTAAATAATGGCTCATTATAAAGGAGCAGCCAGCGAAGCTGGCAGAGCAATGCATTTAATGAAGAAACGAGAAAAGGAAATGCAAGATTTAGAAATACGCAAAAGAAAAATCGAGGACGATTTGAAGCTCAATAATATTGAAACTAAATTTGCCACCCATTACGATGCAGTAGAACAACAATTGAAGGTAGGAATTCAGCCTAATTGCTTAGGTTTTCAATTCATAACTTCCATCATGTATTTTTCTACAATGCTTATTCATTATCTAGAGCTCAACCATTGGTTTGGTTACGTTAGATGAAATGAAAGCAAAGCAACAAAATATATTAAAAGAACGTGAGAAAAAGTTAGCCCAGAAGCAAGCAGAAAAAGAAAAGGAAAAGTTAAGGAAATTAGAAGCAAAAGAAGCAGAAAGAAATAAGCAAAAAAAGCAGGTAAGTCTCCAAATCAATAATTTTCATCTCAAAATTTCGTAATGTTAATAGTTTGTAATATTAATATTGTAGATACAAGCTTTATCATTCAATCTAGAAGATGAAGTTGAAGAGGAAGAAGATAGTGATAGTGAAGAGTCGTGGAAAGATTCAGTTGATATAGAAAGGTCTGTGAAAAGAATTCGAAAAGATCCAACAGCTAATACAAGCTTCTTACCTGATCGTGAAAGAGAGGAAGAAGACAATAGAATGAGAGAAGAATTGAGGCAGTTATGGGTTGAACAACAGAAAAAACTTAAGGAGGAAGATATAGATATAACTTTCAGTTATTGGGATGGATCAGGTCACAGAAGAACTATAAGAGTTAAAAAAGGTAAAATAATAATTAATATATAAGGGTAGATTTTACTATTTGAACCATATTGGTCAAAGTACAATGTATTTTTTACTAGATTTTGTGAATTACTCATTAACTATATATAAAAACTGCTACTGTATGGACTATATTGTAATTTCATTAGCCAAGGCTATAATGAAGTTTACCTTGTGGAAAACAGGAGCAATAATGTGTTGGCAATAATCTGTTTTTTAATATTCTTGTTTAGAAAATGGGAGCAGCTTATTTGAAAATGATTCTTTCAATTTGTTGTTAATTCTGTGTAACTTGCAATTTAAACTGTGTATACTTGAAGAAATCAAATTTTTGCACTCACATACAGTTTATACCTACAATCTTTTTAAGTAAATGATGATTTTTGACAAGTTAAAGAAACATTGGATACTTATTTCTTATCACATAAAAAATTTTTAGACTCTGATGTTTTACTAGTAATTAAATGGATGACACTGTAAACTGAGTACCAGTTTTTTTTATGAGAAGCTTACGATCTAAAAGTATGTAAATAATGTTTCATTGAAATCTAGTAGCTTCTTGCAATCAAACTGGTATTGATTTCTTAGGTGGCTCATACTCTTCATATAAGAAACAATTAGTGGAATATCTCCTGAATCATACGTAAGACCTTTAAAGTGTTTAAATATATGTTATCTTAAAATAGTAGAAAATTATTTGTTTTTTATTTTTTTTAAGTGACTATCATACGAAATTAGTAGATTAGTATAATCTACTGTTAACATAATTCATTGTATGCAAATGGTTTTTTCCATAAATATTTTAAATTGATCAGGATAATAATTTGTGAAAACTAACATTGTTTTTAATGATTAATTAACATTTGTATGCATTATTTTTGTATTATGTATTACATATTAACATAATAATGTGTAATATGTAATATGAATAGTTATTTTGTTAGCATCCAACAATGAAGTACTACTTTGATTAACACTGGTTAGGCTTCAATATTTTAATACATATATTTGTATGTATTTTCATATTTTATGTGTATTGAAAAATTCAGTACATATAACTATTTGTGTTATTATACATAATATTAATACCTATAGTAATATCTGTCAAAAAATTGAAGCATAACCAGTGTTAATCATGAACTATTTCATCTGAAAGTTGAAAACGTCAACTACTTCAGTTCAAAAAGTATTATCTTTCTTCCATTATACTTACAAAACTTGCGCTACAATGCAATTGGGTTTCGAATACTATTTATAATTTGAATGCTTCTGGCTCATAAAAGGGTGAATTCAGGGGTACACGTAATTTATTACTTTATTTTGTTATTTTTAGGAAATTCTATCTACCAATTTTTACAAAAATGTTTAGAATTGTTGAGGAAAGAATTTATGGAATTGAAAACAGTTATGGCAGACCAACTTATGTATGTGAAAGAAGACTTGATATTACCACATCATCAGACATTCTATGATTTCATTGTAACTAAGGTAGGTAAATGAATATTGTCTTTTATATTATTTTTATTTTCCCTTGCTATTCAATGAATTACCAGACAATATCAGGGAATTAGGTTCTAGATCTATATATATATATATATATATATATATATATATATATATATATATATATATATATATATATATATATATATATATATATATATATATATATATATATATATATATATATCAAACTAATAAGGAATTGGATTCATCAAACTAGATATAAGATTGAAAAATGTATCAACAGAAACAATTTTATTTGAATTCTTTTATTATTATAATCTTCCCACGAACAGTATTGAGAAGTACTATTACTTTCTTTTCTTTCATTCATTCAGTATAATTAATACCCTTTATGGATTAATTAGAACCACTACCACTTATTGTATTTTGTTATTTTTCTTAAGTTTTTATTATTTTGTTTCAAGTTTATATAATGATTTAGTTAAGTTTATATATTTTAAGTTACTCACGTACAAGTTTTTATTTTCAGTGAGATAATTAGTTTATTTGAGGTTATTCATTTTAAAAGAATTATGTTATCCATATATAGTTTGGACAAATAAACATTATTATTATTATATATCTATCTTAAAATCATCTATTATCTATAAAGAATCTTTATTAGTTCTTCTAAATTCAATTAATTCTAAATTTAATGAATAACAGTAGCACAATGATTATTATGAATTTTAGGCAAGAGGAAAGAGTGGACCATTATTTCAGTTTGATGTTCACGATGATGTTAGATTGGTTGGTGATGCTTCTATAGAAAAGGAAGATTCGCATGCTGGTAAAGTTTTGTTAAGAAGTTGGTATGAGAGAAATAAGCATATATTTCCAGCAAGTAGGTGGGAACCATATGATCCAACAAAATCTTATGACAAATATACTGTGTCAGATAAAAATAAATGAAAAGTATGAAAACTGTTTTTTGATAATTGTTTTCATCATGATAACATTATCAATGTTGATTAGTTTTCATGAAAAAGAATTTGTATATATGTATATGAATGATAATTATAATTTTTTTCTATTATTATCGCAATTTTTTTTTATTTAGAAGCTAGGGCCAAGTTTATATTAATTTAGCTGGAATTAGACTTCTTGGAGTTCTTGAGAAAAGTGCTTTCCAAGTATACTTAATAAAATATTTCAAAATGAGTTGAATTTACTAGATTATACAGTAGCTTTTTGAAGTATAAAAATGAAATGAAAATGGAAATTTCATAGAATCTTTGAGGGCTAACATTCAAATATGAGTTCTTCATTAGTGCTTCTAGAGTTATAACTATGAAGAAAGATTTGCTGAATATTTCCAGAGGAATTGACGTCAGGTATATGGCTAAAATCCTTTATCAGTTATCAGAAATTTTGTATCTTAGTATTCTATTCAATAAAGAAGGTACAAACAATTGAGACACATTATAAAAATTATCCTCAAGAATTTTAATCAAACTCTTGGCTTAAAGCTTCACATATATTCAATATAATATATTTGTGAAACATTAAGCCAAGAGTTTGATTTGAATTATTTTTTAATTTTGTTTCACCAAGAGGTAAGGGTGAATTCAATCTCAGTTATTAAAATTATTCTTATCAAAAAGTGTTGATAGATTTATGCTTTATTATATATGCTTCGTTTTTCCTGTAGATTTTTTCCAGACACAGTAAAAATAGAACTTGGAAATATTTTTTGAAAATTCGTGAATAGAATAAATCGATGGGGAATATTTTTAAATGAATGAGAATTTTTACCTTTCCACAACTGAACAAGCATCTTTCACTCTTGCTCTTCAATGTAGAACAAACATTTCATAATTATAGGAATCAACAAAAATCTGGAAATAATTGAATTATGTTATACCTTATTCTACTGTTTTATTTAAATAATAAAAATCTGAATATACAAAATATCACACAACTTAAACTTCCACTTAATGCAATGGAATTATTATTATTATTCATTTTATGTTTATCACTATCAATTTCATTTTCTTTGTCATTTGGTATGTCTTCCTTCTTTTTCTTCTCTTTTTCTTTCATTTCCTTCTCCTCTTGTTCGAGTTCTGCCAGTGCCTCTTCTATAGACTTATTGATACTTCTCATTAATGGAAAATTCTTATGGCTAACATTTTCGTCGCCCTTGAAACAATCTCCTTGGAAATCGTCGGTGTCGATGGACCAAACCATAACTCCAGCTAGTTTAGCTTTCATTGCAAACTTTACTTTTTCTCTAAGTGATTGTTCATTATCGTAGGATACTACTTTATTTCCATTAACTGCATATGGCGTCCTTGATTCTCCATCCCAATAGACTGACCAATTTGCTGATTTATTATTCAGTTCTAGACAAATCTGTGAACATTTTGTGTATATTAGTATCAAATCTTTTCGATAAAATTCAGGTTGATTGGTCATATATTTGATTTGAGATATTAGACATACTGTCAAGTGTTGGACACGATTTCTAAAGGTATATGTGGATTGTCAGGTATTTTTGGTTCAAAAATATAGCAATTTTGATTTTATTGAATCAAGTTATCAACTAGAAATTATGTTAGCCAGGTTCTAGGCCCAAAACATTAGCAAAATAAAAATAATTGACATATACACTGAATAGGACACAGCAAATTTCTTCTTAAGTCTTAAATTTATACTCATTATGCTAAATTTTTATTCATTAACTCATTCGATTTGTTCTGTGTTAGAATGAAATTTAACTACAAAATTTCATTTAATTAACTAACAATTATGTTGTAGATTAGGTTGTTATTACAGGCATGTGTATTCATAGATAGATATCTAAATACTGTGGTTATTGTGAGGTGACTTTCATAACATCTCAGCTTTATCTGTATAGGAAATCCAATAAATACTATTGAATTTGATATTAGAAGAATTTAGATGGAACAAACATTAGGGTAAGTAATAAACGTTACAAATAATCATTGTTTGTATGATATAATAGTGCAATATATTAGAAAGGAAATTTGTTCGCATGGGATTCAGAATATGAAGCTAAATAGAAGAGATTGGGTTAAATTCAACAAGTTGATTTCTTTGTCCTTAACAGAACTTTCTACATCCACCTAGAGATTGACACTGCTTGAGAAAATATCAAGAGGTCTGATGTTAATGAAATAATGATTGAATTCATTCTGCTTGATGATAATTTTACTTCTTACTTCATTATAACCCATGAATCCATTCTCTCTTGTCAATGGTCCTTGGAATCCTGTTTTTTCTGCTGGCATGCCTAATTTAATTTTCTTTTTCGGATTCAGTGGTGTCGATTTTTCCAGAAGAAATGTCCTGCCATACATAGCCAAACCCATGACAAGTTTATTTGGAGGTGCTCCCATTTCCATCATGTAATTCATGGAGTATTCCTAGAATCGAAAAGTTGAGTCAAAAAAAGTCAAAAAACATATTTATGTTTTGATTGAATATAACTTAAATTCAAACACTTGAACTTATGATTTACACTTTATTGACTACATAGCATGACGCGTTTCGTCGTTACAAACGACTTCTTCAGATGCTTACAGAATTAATATTTACATCAAGTATTTTGTTTTACTTTTACTATCTACTTTTGTTTCCTTAATTGAAACTGAATGTTGTAATAAAACATATTTAGATAATAAAACATAGAAGTTCTGTAGGGGGATATACTCTTCTCAAATAACTACTTAAGTCTGTTCATTTGGAAAGATCTCAATTTGTCAGTCAAGTCGTCATTTTGGAAATAATTTATAAAACATCCAATTCCTTCAGCTCATTTGTATTCGTTTTGTGGAAACTAGAGACTGCCTAAGTTATTTGTGGCTTGCTGATTCCTTTAGTTGTGCCAATGCACAACAACATCAGTTGTGCCTTATAGATATTCACAAAACCATTATCGTTTTCGAACTTTCAATTGTTCCTTAGACTATTTACTCTCAATATTAGAACAGAGTCACAAATAATTGATGTGTACTTTCCAAATAATTTTCGAATATTTTTTGAACATTAGGTTTAGTTTTAAAAATAAGACTATGAAAAATGGGTTGATAATACAATTTTTTCCTATTAATTTAAGTTATTTCATTCATGAAACTTTCCATGAATGAAATATTGAACTAATTTATCATCATAAAATTTTTGGAAGAAATGATTAATCGTTCTACGTGTTGGGTTTACCACAAAATAATCAATTTATTTATGTCACGTCTTTATATTGCTAATGATGATTAAATGGGGAATTTTAAAATAACATAAACTGGTTATTTCAGTTTCAACCTTTGCCGATATATGACTTGATATATAAATATCATTAATAAAAGTCCAATGATACATACGAGGATCTCAAGTCTGGTATTTTACAGAATTGAAGAAATATTTGGATACAATTGATAATTTTTAAACTGAGGATATACTCTTTTGAAAAAGAATAAAAATACACATTATTTAGGTTCATACAATATTAAATTGATGTATTTGTATATTTCAATAACATCTTTCTCAACAAAGTTTATACTTTTCTATGGAAAAGTGTGATCTTTGTTAAGTTTCTTCATTTATATTCCTTAATTGAGTTTCTTCCTATTGTGAAAGATTCCACATTGTCTTTCACATCTCACGGTAAGAATTTTTCCTCATAAAAAGAAAGCAATATAAGGCGGTAAGAGATGATGAATAAAACAAAACTCCCAGAATGCAAGATGAAAAAAAAAACGAAAACGATTTGTCCGAGACATGCAGTTCAAACGGTTATAAATTTTTGAACTATATTTTGAATAAATCGATTATCCAGCTTCATTTCGTTTACTTCTAATGTTATTATGAATATGAGAATGAGAAATGAAACAAAAAATCTAAGTAAAAACAATTCAGCAGTTTTTTTTTCGCATCTCAAGCCAGAGGGGGACCTCTCGCTATACCATACCTGGCCGCCAATGAGGTGTAATCAATATTTCCAAGAAAAAAAGTTGTCTTAGCTCTTATATGGTCTGCAGCATTCATCCAAGCAATAATTTCACCCTCTTTATATCCCGCTTAAATAAAAATTTTTCTTTTCCACTACACTTACCACATTGAGCAAGTCATCGCTTTTCAAAGGTGCATTAGATCCGGTTTTCTGGTCCCAGGATCCGTGGTAATCGTAACACATCATGTGGATAAAGTCCAGGTACCCTGCTAGACCCGCAACGTCGTAGGCGATGTCGATGGTGTCCTTTCCAGCCCCAAACGCGGCTGTGAGGAGTAAATTATATTTCCTGAATTCTGATTTCAGCTCCTGAAAGAGATGATGGTCAGTGGGAGTAAGGGAGATATTACACAGAGGCGTATCTAAATAACTGCAGACGAAAATATATATCGTCAACATTTGTGCCACATTCAATATGGATTGAAAAACATAAGTTATAATATATTTAATAAAAATAATTGGTGGACAAATGTTACAGGGTATTTCCCATTCCAAAAGTTAAAGTGGCACTTGTTATTTACACTAACAAATTTGTACATCTTACATATGTTAAATAATTGTAAATTAAACTCACGTGTCATTTTTTTCTACATATGTACCTGCTAAACGAGGATGGGGGGAAAAGTTTCAGGCCTGACAAAGAAAAACGATAATAATAAACTTTGCTTTATTATTAACATAATCTCAATCAACACTGGTATATTTCTCATAAAGGTGTTCTAATTTAGTTATACCAGTTTTAAACGTAGATACGTCAAATTCCTCGAAATACTCATTTATAGTTTCGATAACTTCTTTGTTGCTCTCAAATCTTTTACCGCCAAGCCATTATTCTAGGTTAGAAAAGGGGAAATGGTCGCTGGGAGCTAAGTCTGGAGAGTAGGGAGGATGCGGAATCATTTCAAACTTCAATTCGTGGATTTTGGACATGGCAACCATCGACGAATGCGATGGTGCTTTATCGTTATGGAACAAAAATTTTTTTTTCGCCAAATCAGATCGTTTAATTTGAACTTCGTCCTTCAAACCTTGCAGTAAGTCTGCGTAGAATTGACCAGTGATAGTCTTACCCTTTAATTTCGTAATACCCTATAATCAATGTATATAATTCTTCTCACATAACAAAAAACGGTAGCCATAAGATTTTTTCGACGATAAAATTGTTTTTGCCTTCTTTGGAGTTGGTCCCCTTTCTAAAACTATATTTACTTTTCTTCATCAACTTTTGTTGATCAAGAATTGAAAATTTGTTTGGATTAAGCCGTACAGCGCCAAATTTTTGGTAGAAGTGTTTTTCGAATCAGTTCTTGGTCTAGCGTTAACAAAACCATCAACCATCTTGCACAAAGCTTTTCTATGCTCAAATGGTTGTGCAAAATATTTCGCATACGTTCAGCTGACATCCTACAGGTCTCAACTATCTCATGCACTTTTAATCTGCGTTCTTCCTATACTATTTGATAGATTTCCTCAATCTTTTCTGAAGTTGTGACCTCAACGGACCTTCCTTAGCAAGGCTCGTCAGAGGTGCTCATACGACCAATTTTGAATTCAGAAACCGATTGCTTAGTACCTAGTTGAATATAATGGGGAGGAAACTCAGCTAAGGAATACAGTTCAGTAGGAATGTTACTGTAGGACGTAGCTCCTAAAGTGACCTAGTGGTGCCATCTCTCTGATCCGGTCGGAAACATTTTACCCCACCCTAGTGGACGTGTAGTGAGATAGAAAATAGGAATAAAGACGGTTAACATTTGAGATATCGATGTCTTCGAAAGAATTAGAGGAATTCGAAAACAGGGATTCAAATTAAAAAATAGAGGACGGAGAAAGTAGTAATGTTGGCAAACTAAAGGTGGTTGATTATTTATCATTAGTTTTTTGCTGTTCTAGATCATTCAGAGTTTTTCCTTTCATCAGTGGGTGGAGTAATTTCACTGAATTTCAATCTACAAAGTGGTTATTTTGAATACAATGTGTTCAGAGTTGAATTTTTATAATGTAATATGGAGAATTTTATCTCTTCTTTATTGCTAATAGGACCAACTGGATGGAACATCGAAACTAGAATGGAATGACCAAGAGGTTTCTCTTATCACTTGGTGGAACATTATATTTAATAATAGTAAATTGAAATTAACACTTGGCTTAAGCTTCACTCAGTTTATTGACAACTCGAAGTTGTTAGAATAAAGAATATGAATTCTACATATTACATACTGAAAATTCCTCTGGACTTTCAACACATTGTATTCAAAATAACTAATTCATAGATTCAAACCCAGTGAAATTGATACATCCACAAATTAAAGGAAACACTTTGGAAAAATTGAAAACTTCTGATTCCCATCAAGGCTGACACCTATAATAAATGATCAACTTATTATCGGTTTGTCACCATTAATCTTTTTCGTCTCAGTTTCTTAATTAGAATACCTCTTTTCGTAAGTCTTTAAAACTTTATTTACAATCATTGCCTACGTATCTGTTGCCTTCTTTAGAAGGCATCATACTTATAAACTTAATCATTTTCATCTCTATTTTCTCTCCCACCTTGTATCCTATAGCAAGTACACATGTAAAATAGATGAAAATGTTATTCTAAAAAAGAAGTGTTCGAATGTTATTTTTTTGAAAATGTACACCCTGAAACAATTGTAAAGTAATTAACATAACTTTGTGAACCTTTTTTATTAAAAAGTTATTCACCAAGAGACGAGCAAATATTCAACCAACTTCATAAATTATATAAAATTTCAATTCATATTTTCTAGTAGGTTTTTATATAGTCAAATCTAATACGGTCCATTCAATTTCTGGTTGGTAGAATATATGTAGTAAATTTTCAGGGTTATGTTCTGCTATTCTGATTCAAATCATTTTGTACCTTCACAAGCAGGAGGAAGTTATCCTTATCACTTGCAACGCCTCCACGTTTTCCTGGAAATTCCCAGTCTAGGTCCAGTCCATCAAAATTGTGTTTCCTGTCAACATTTTGATGATTAGATCGACAGTTTCATTGTAAATGAGACACATTTCTAATTTTTATGACGATACTCAAAGTATATGATTAAATAAGTTTACAATACTAGATAATAAAAAAAAGTATGGTAAAAGCGTAAAAGTATGGTAACCAAAATTTTACCTAATTGCCCACATGAATATTATGGTCATTCTTTTTTAATGAATGAAGTTTTCCTTTTTAATAACAGATATGCTGAACTTTTTGTGTCTATGAATTGTTTGGAGAAACATTATTGATATCTACTTAGAGTCTGAAGAATGTAGACTTCACCGAAACTTGATTAATGCTTACGTGTTTTCAATGACAGAAACAGAAAAACGAATTGAAATTCAATTAATTCATACTCATGTTCAACATAATCGATTTTTTAAATAATAACTCTTACTTGACAAAGTTCAAGGCATTCTGAACAAATCTTCTTCTTCTTTTTTCATCGCTGACCAAACGAGAGTAATTAGTTGAACCTTCATTCCATCCTCCTATGGCTACAGTGACTTTGACATGTGGATATGTATTTCTCAGGTTTGTTATTCTCTCGAAACCTTTATTACCGTAGTCCTCACGCAAATCTTGCCAAGGATCTGCAATAAATAATTTTTAGTATCGACTAATAAACAATGATTGTCAATTTCATCAACAAATTGTTTGGTGACTAAATATCTACCTATATGTAAATATTATACGCGGTGTATATATAATGTCCATCACCTATGGGGTAGAGTAATAGAAACATATTTCATTTCTATTGTTTTCATTTTTGACATTAAACTCAAATTGAAAACAAATACATAAACAATGAAAAAACATTTTTTCATCTTAAAATTGAACTGAACTTCAAACTATTTAATTAATGAGATTCATTATTTGGATTAATTAGCAAGGTCTTCTTCATAGAATTCCAAATATTTAGAACCCTATAGTTTTCACCTACGAGGTGAAAATGGAACTCCGAAATAAACAAAACAGTTCAAAATATTGTAAAAAAGTCTATTGAATATTACTGTATTTTCATTCTATTGAATTATTACTATAAAACATTTTGTTAACTAATTCTTAAGTTTTTGCTAACATTATGTGAATAGTTTCCTCCAAAAATTCGATTACCTTCATTCAGAAAACCAGTAGGTACTCGTACATATGTATATCGTATCGTAGATTGTTACTAAATACTGCCAATAGTATAGTAGAGTAGCAGGTATACTAGATTCAACTATTTTCTCGATATCTATATATACTGTCAATCTTCTATTCGTAATTCGAATCTGCAGCTATCATCCTTATTACTTACAACTTCATATATCTTGCGGAAGCAATGATGTCATTATAACAATCCCTCGGGCGACGACTAAGATCTATTTTCGAATGGTGCAGCCGAAAAGAGGTTTGTATAAATTCCAGTAAGTCCTAAATATTACTCATGGATGATCAAAAATTGATGAGATCCGTCTATTGTACTATTCGTGAATACCAAGTAAAAATGACAGATGATGAAGTGGTAATGCTGGACTGGTCATGGATGATCCAATCAATTTTGAAGGATAGGTGAATAAGATTGTTCAGAACTGTTGCATTAACCTGAAAGCTTTATGCTCTGTGGGATTCCATTTTTCTTCTGATGTAAAACTTGAATTGGTCCACAACCTAAATTATCTATATATCGACAACTGCAGCTCTGTCATTTATGGGTTGTTGAACAAATATAACAAATATAGGCTGCACAAAATACAAAACGCTACAATGAGATTTGTTTTTGGGTTCTCCATGTGCGAACATGTGACACCGTATTTGTCTGTGGCGTCAGAGATGAAAATCACCTTCATAGTTGATACATAATGATAATGAGAAAAATACTAATAATAATAAGTTATTTAATCAACAGGTATAATATCCAATTGCAGAAAATAAAACATAATGTTGAATAAATAATAACTAAACAAATGAAATTATGAGAAATATAACGAAGAAATATAAAAAAAACTTAAAAAAGTAACTAATAACTGAATAATGAAATGAAATGAAATGTTACAATGAACTCAATCTGATTCAATTGATTGTAGTCAATTTTCCTTGTTCACCTAACTCCTAATAATAACTGCTAGGGAGTCGAAGTAAATGTCACATTTATTAGCAACTGTATGGAACGTAGACTCCATAAATCAAAAGGGGGATTGTATTAGCGAGTTCCTCCTTGAAGTTTTTAGATGTAATAATTCTGTGGTACGAGAATTTTGCTAGGAACACTACATTTCAAAGCGGACAAAAGAGGAGGACAATCAATACTATTGTGCAGTAATTTGTACGAGAATTTGAGTGATAAAATTTCTTCCTGCCCTGCAATGCTATTGAACTAAATCGATTCAATAATTCATCATGATTGACTCCTATCTGTGGATAGACTTTATCCTCCCTCAAAACAGAATTTCAAGGACCTTATGTGTGTGGCGCCAAGGTGGTATTGGTGGCACGTATAAATAGGAGGCCAGATCATGCTGACATAATGTAACTTACTACGGATTATGGCTTTAAATAGTCTTATAGATGTTGTGCAGTTCTTGAAATATTTGCCAATGCGTAAAACGAATCCACACATGTTTCTTATGTACCTACATAAGGTATTTAAGTTTAGATCCCTGAATATTCATTTTGTAATATTGTCATGTGGTCGGAAATTCATAATGTTGACAATCAACAGAGTTGCTATAGAATATGAGATAGAATACTATATAAAAAATTGAAATGAAAAAGAAATATTTTGTCGTATATACATTAGGCATCGATTCTAAAATTGTTAATTAGATGTAAAAGTTCTATTTGTACCATACAATACAATAATGCATATTTAGAACATGTAATGTATGTAAATACTCCTTCACGTACTATTTGCAATATATGCAATGCTCTCTTTACAAAATTAAAAATTTTTCAAATGCCTACGGCCAGTAAACCTAAAATAATATGGCCAAATTGGAGACATACGAAATATTATATAAATAATAGGAATAATAATAACGCCAATCCGAGATTATTTCATGGATAGATTAGAGCAAATCAACACATTTGATATTAATAATAATATTAATGTCCTATTAATATTAATATTCTTTCTACTACCTCATCGTAATTTCAAATGAAAGGGTAGTTTCCCTTATTGTGTTGCATCACTGGTGAACCGTATGTTGCCCCATCTCCGACTGAGTGAAAGTCTATTCAAGAAGAATGTTAAGCAGGAGTAGCTTACCATTTTGCCTTAAATTTTCCTTCTCCTTTCTCCTTTTATAAATGGTGTTTCAAGATGTTTTTCATTTTTAGATGTTAAATAAAAAATAACAATATCAATTAAAACTCGTTTCATTTATTCAAGAAGAACAGTTTTTGCAAGTTTATTTATGAAGAACAACCGTTTGCAAATGCGCACCATTCGCTTCTTCACACTCATTTAACCTGGAGCTGAAATTTTCAATCACTCGCTACAGCACCGCTCTTGGAATAGAGTTGATTTCTTCAGTGATTCTTTGGTTCAAAACATTCAGGTTGGATGACAATGGGTTGTAAACTTCACTTTTCGGAAAGCGCCATAGGAAAAAATCAGCAGGCGTTAAATCAGGTCTCCTCGGTGGCTATCACAGACGATTTGTCCGGCATTGTATGCCTGTCTCTCCAAACTTGTACATCCAATGCTTAATTAAATTGGCAGTTGGTACATGTTTTAAGCTTGTTAAATTTGAACGTGTCCTGTAGAGACGACGAACAATATTGTTTATAAAACGCTCGCTGCGGTCCCGTGCGACGATTCATGGCTATTACAATTAACAAGCCGGCCAAGCGATTGAAACCACTCAAATTAAAAAACGAAAAACATTTTAAGACACCCTCTTCTTTTATATAATATATATTTGTATTGATTTTGATTTTATGTGCTCTAATTCATGGAAAGTTGGAAGAACTTCTCGGCAAACTATTGTCCTCCGATTCTCCTGATTTGAACATAAAAGTATCAATAAATACATTCATTATTATCGTTATCATTATAATAATATAAAATTAAAGAAATGTTCACTGAAATGTTGTGCATTATCATAATTTATGCAAAATATACCCGACATTAATACAGGGAATATACTCTGGCTCATTTTCAAGTGCAAAATTGTTAACCACAGCAAAACATCAGACATAAGATAAGTTATTCTTCTACAAACGCTATCACATAGGATGAGGTGGACTAGTTGGCCTCCATAATGTAAATTAACATAATATCGAGATAACAGTTGAAGGCACTCCTTGATCATTACTCATATCACCAAGACGATTTTCTATTCCATTTGATTTTGACGGCCCACACAAAATATACCGGCCGATATGTTTTGAGATAAATTCTGCTTTACATTCATTAATGTAATTGGTTTTATGTCGAACACACTTTGATATGAGATTATTACGCACAATTTATTCAATCTGAAAAATTGTTACAGACAGATAAAGATAATAAATTATTGAAAAATATGTTGCTTCCATTAGTTTGGTGATTCATTTCTCCGCTCTTCTTTGAAGATGTTTATCAGCCTAATTGTTCTAATAATTTCTAATAAGAATTTATTAGATACTGACTAGTAACGATTTGTTTTCGATATGAATATTAGTATAAGGTTCACTAAAGAACAAAAAACTCTACTTAAGTATTATTGAATTTGAGCCTGTGGACTAAACTGAAAATAGTCTAAACACTAGATACATGTAAATTTTTTGATGAGACAATGATCTTCATTCCTGTTAAAAACTTGGAGAGAAGGATAAAATCGATGGAGAATAGTAATAATATGTGTCTGAATGTGAGAAATCAAAATTTATCTCGAAATAACCCGACAACGTTGTCCTGTTAACACATATTTTATTCAAATATGTCAAGAACTCTATTGCAGCGCCATCTACCGGGTGCAGTTGCGAATCTTAATTATTCTCAAATACACTTAAACACACACAAAAAATTCCAACAAAATCGGTCCAGCCATTTATGAGGAGTTCAGTGACAGACACATATAGTATATATATATAATATATATATATATATATATATATATATATATATATATATATATATATATATATATATATATATATATATATATATACTATATATTACATATAAATATAATTCATTTTATTATACTCGTACAAAAATGTATGTTATATGTCAAAAAATATGTTGAGAGTACTATGATGACAATTATGTAATTTCAATTACCGTTATGAAATAAGATAAGATAAAATTGAAAGTATGAAATATATAGGAGTTATAAAAGATAAGCTCAAACACAAAGGCAACATGTTTAGTAGGCTTGTAGTTAAATTCATGAGCTATTTTATATTCTTTTATTTCATTTCAGAGCATTGCCTCTTCGCTTTTGAAG
Organism: Henosepilachna vigintioctopunctata; assembly: GCA_030704895.1. NCBI lineage: Eukaryota > Metazoa > Arthropoda > Insecta > Coleoptera > Coccinellidae > Henosepilachna > Henosepilachna vigintioctopunctata. The sequence goes on along the minus strand of JARQZJ010000132.1, from coordinate 1,292,292 downwards.
CAGCAGAAAAGAACACTACAATTAAAGTCGAAACGTCTAATGACTGTAAATATATGAAGTGATAACCATTTTTTTTTGAACCACTATTTTCTTGAAAAATTTAACTCATAATGTTTCAAAATTCCTTTTCTTTATCTGAAAACTAATGTAACGCCTTATTGTATCTAATGTTACAAAAGTTACTTAGTAATTGATACAGCAATAACAATTATTCGAATACATTCATTTCAAAAGCTTATAACAGTTAACAAACATTTATTTGTTTAGAGCTGAAAGTAGTCCAAAAAAATAATTCCATTATTTTATAAAAAATCATAAATCAATTATTCGGTAATAATAAAGAGACTACTCCCTTTTCAATGTTTTGCTTGAATATACTTGAAATTTGTGACATTTTCATGGTCTTCCCCAAATTTTTTTTTATATTATTTAATTCCACATCATTTCATATTTTACTCTTTTTATTTGTTCAAATTACTCCACAATACTTTTACATTACTCCAAATTTGTGTGTTTTTTCACGTTTTTATTTTAGTAATTCTACTTTTCTACGTTCTTAACATTGAGATTGTAAATTTAATCAGAACATGTTAAGACAAGTTGAGATGAAACAAACAATTTCTTTCAATCACTTAATGTTTTATTCATTTAATTCGATGAACTTAAGAAGGTTCATTTTCAGAATGAAATCTTAATATTAAATCTGAAAATGATATAATACAAAATTTCTATAAATATGCGCAATAAGTGAAATAGTCAAGTTATTGCAATTATTTGAAAGCTATACAAATTTTTTATCGTAAACGATAATGTTTGTAGAAGTATTAGCTGCTAAATCAATTTCATACCCTTTCTGTCCCTACATGAATGTAGAGCTGGAAACGTTTTCAATGAACGCGTTTCTATTGCTTCAGACGTTTAAGTTCGTTATAAAATATGACGGTTCCCTATATTTTATGGAATTAGTACGTACCTAAGGATTTTGGACTGTCTTCGAGAACATCTAATCCCACAAAGGAGTAAATTATGTGGGTGCATAAGCTAGGATCCAAGTGTTCTATAGTAAATGATCCTCTTTCCGGTCGATAGACTGACCAAGTTCCCAGATAACACACCACGATCTTGTTATGAGAGGGTCCTGTAAAAGAAAGAATTCAACATCTGTTAAAATTATAGGAAATAATATTACAACAAAAGTTCTTTGCTTAAATATACATTTTTGAGAATGAAAAACATTGAATGAAACATTTAGAAAATGAAAATGTTACTATTATTTTAAAGAAATAATTTTTTGTTTAGGTTCTCCATTAGTTTTCAGTTATTTCATCTTCTATTCTTTTGTAGATCCATTTGTGAACCAAAACTTGGGAACAATTTTCGTTCAAAAGCGAATTGGGCCAATGATACGGGTTGAATAAGTTAATTCAAAGTAAGATCCGACGTTGGGGGCCAATTTTGAGCTTGGCACTAGCCCCTACTTAACCCTACTTAGGGGCTATAGTAATTAACTAGAGAAAAATTCAATAGCAGCAATGAGAAGAGATCCATTCAAATCTGAGGAAGCTGGGAAATACCAAATACAGTTCAATTCAATGTAGTCCAATTAGTTCAGAGTAAAATGGTCTAATGATATAACATTCAAAATGTAAAATATAAAACCAGAATATGAAAACTGTGAATAGAATAATGCGAAGAATATTAGAAAAAATATTTGGAACGACCGTCAATTTGTGATATCTTTCTTAAAATTTGAAACATGTGAAACTTAGAAGAATTTCGTGCAGTGGCAATTTATTTCAAATTGGATAAGATACAATATATATATTAGAGTTCAAAAATATTTTCTTGATGGACTACTAGTAGCGAACCAAATAAATAATTAATACAAGAATATGGAATATGAACTCCATCCGATGATGTTTGTTTTTCATTGTGCATCTGTACATTGTAACATGAAGACATGTGTTATCAATCAATATTAAAAATCTGTCCAAGTTGTATTATATCGATCTGCCCTCAGTTGCAAAAAGGCGTTATTGCAGAACCCAATCATGATACTCGTAGTATTATAAAATGTAACATAATATTGAGGATACTATTTGGCAATTTTAGAAAGATGGAGCAGTGCATATTTTCAAGACTACAATTGAATTTAATTAATTCGTCAATAAAGAGTATTCATATCTCCAGTATTGTTACAACCCAATCCATTTCCGTAGATATAATTTATGCAGAGATATGTAGACGAAAATCTTTATTAGCTATCAAATAATGGACCGCTGGCCGATCTCCGTGGCTCAATCGGGAGAGCACCCGATCGTGGTGCAGTAGGATTCGGTTCGAGCCCTGGTGAAGGCATGAATGTATGGGTTTGTCTATGATTTAAGTAGTTCAATAATGATTATAATTGTTGGTAATGTACATTGATTACAAGCCCATCTGGTCGTTCGGAACTGGCGTTAAACTGTAGGTCCACTGAATAAAAATAAAATAATGGACCGCTTGTTTAAACATAGAATTCAAGACTCCAAGTATAACCAGAGAATTCGAGTCAATATATCGAAAAGATAGATTGTTGATTCTTTGAAATAATTTTATGAAAGTGTTAATAATGAGCTAGTATTTTTGTTTAAATTATTTTTGTGGAATGCAGCTGAACGATTTGAACTATACCTACTATTTATATGTTGATTTTACCAAGTTGTATAATCCAAATATTATTGTAAAACAAAAGAGAATATCACGATTTATAATTAGCAGTTAGAGCAATCGCTAATACTCAACCATCATATAAATTTATTTCGATGAGTACTACCTACGAGTGTAATCGTGCTCTGAATAAGAAGAAATAATGAAATATGAAAGTCCATCAAGGTTTGACGAGAACGAATCTTCGAATGAAAATAAACAAGGTCTCACGTTCTATTTAAGAAACAAACTCGACAAAAATGATAGAAACGCTTGGTTACACTTTGTGAATTTCGCATCGCGATTTTTCAAATAAAATTTATTTCCTACTTATGCATTTGGCATTAATGCCCAATTAAGTAATGAAGTTCTAATATAAAATGATTGAGTGTTTTCAAAAATTACATTATCTTTTCAGGATGATTTGTAAATAGTGTTTTCTCCCAAAGGTTTGTCAACGAATAACGCTGCTAAAGAATAATAATAATAATATAATAAAATTTATTGACAAACATTCCTTACATTGTAGAATTATATTCATTCAATTGGTGCAATAATAACAACTAAGAAAAATGCTCTCAAAAGGACTGAATTCAGTTTTGAGTCTGATCTTTCATTCAGTCCTCGAACAAAAATATTAGTTAGATTTATATTCACAATAATAGACAACATTATTTGAAAACAAAAGAAAAAAATTACCTCAGAAATATTGAACATTTGAGACAATTTCACATGGTGAAGAACATTTGTGTTAAAAAATATAAAAACATGGCGGTGTAAGATATATTCACAGAGTAACAACACTTCTTAATAGTGTGAATTAACAACACTTCTTAATAGTGTGAATTTCGAGAACAAATTTGAGATCAAAATCTAGTCAAGGTTGAATAATATCAAAGAAAAAGAAGTCCAGTCATAATATTTTCTGGAAATTATATTGATGACTAAACAAACGCATACTATGGAACTATTATTAAATACCTATTATTAACGAATAGCTTTCAGATATATTAGAACAAAAATGTGTAACAAACAGGAAGAAAATTGAAGATTAAAATTTCAATATTAGTCATACTACTTCGTTCATTTGAATGTTAAGCTTCGATGATTATTGGCGGTTAAATTCTTTACCATTTACCTGAACTCAAGGTCGAATGTTATCCAAACAGTGAGGAATTCGTTATAATAACCTGAAAGTATTTCGAAGAAACACGCATATTTAGATAATTTTATATTTCATTAAATATGGAAAATATTTTGACGTGGATTACGTAAATTGAAGAATATTTATTCAGCAATAAAAAGGAATATTTTCACTGATAAATCAAGTTAGAAAATAACTAGGATGAGGGCTTTTTATGTGGGTGTCGTTAAGTAGGTACGAATAGAATTTCTTCATTCTTCAAATTCATTGAAGTTTCATATATTATTTTATGAAATAAAAATTTAGAGGCTTTAGAGTCGAAAGGGGCTCAGTAGCCGAATTGTACAGTGACCTTATACTAGAAAGAGAAATGCGATTACTTTTGAGTACAACATTGAAGGTGTTAATCTGGCTCGACTTCTGGAGGTTATAAGGATCTCGGCCTAGTATTTCATCAAAAAATCTCATTCATACCTCATATCAACCAGGTAATTTTATCATGTAGCAAAGCTTCTCATCGTCCGCAATGCTAGTTGGTTTTCGAATTCCTCAACACTGAATCATTTATTTAATGCCCAAGTGAGAAGCAAACTTTAGTATGGTTGTCTTGTTTGGCGACCAATATATAATTGTCACATAAATTGCCTGGAGGCACTGCAGAGGAAAATCTTGAAATGGCTCCCATTTCGAGAGGATGGTGTATATCCAGCTAGAGGTTGTGATCACGATTGTTTGCTGTTGAGGTTCAACACTAGGATCCTCCACGCCAGGAGAAGTTTGAATGCATTGAAATTTTTATTCAATTTGCTCAATGATAATCTCGACTGTCCTGAACATCTGGATAAACTTAATTCTTCGTTCCTCAGAGGTGTACTAAAATAAGCCAGACATGTGACTCAAAAAACCACAGAACCAATCTTCTTTCGTAATCGCCGCTTAGCTTTGCATGTTCTACTGCAAACCAGGTATCAAGTTGCTGTGATTAGCACTGGGACTCACTTGTTTCTATCATTAATGTGTATTTAGATCTTAACCATTGATGTATCTTGATTTCTTCCGGTTTGGGTTCTGAGTGATTTGCTTTCTTGATTATTATTTTGATTGAATATTTAGATATTGACATTATAGCTTCAGATTATTATACTTGATAATCTTTTTTATTATTATAATTATTTTCAATATTGTACAGTCGACTCTCATTCATTCCAAGCTGCGATAATTCGAACCTCTCTATAATTCGAAGTTATCACGAGTTCCCTACATAATCTCTTTATCTTTCGAACTGAATGAATAGATTTTTATGCACTTGATAATTCGAACGCAAAAATTATTGCTATATAACAAAATGACGCGTTAATTCGAACTTATCGGCGTCCAACACTCGACAATTCAAAGTTAATGGGGACATGAAACGAAAAAAGCAGCAAATTTTACTATTTTTAGACAATTGCACTTTCCACAACAGTCTTTCAACATTTTCCAATGTGGAACTCCACTTCTTTCCGACGTAAACAACTTCCAAATTGCAGCCATTTGGTCAAGTCATCATCCATAATTCTAAGGCGATCTATCGCAAAGAAATTGTTAAGCTCGTTTTAGAATCTCTCGACAAACTGCAAATATCACGGTTCTGACAGCTATTTTACTTATTGACAAGGCATGGAGAGCTGTAACATCCCTAACGATTCTCAACTGCTTCAAAAAAATCCGGTTTCTCAAAAAAAGATCTGGAAAATCTTCCAATACTCATTGATTATGAAGAACCAGCAATAGAACTAATAGTTAACATCAGCGGTGTGAATTTTTCTGGCTTTGTTCAAGTGGATGAAGATGTTGCTTCCTCAGGTTCACTAACCGATGGCGAAATTTTATCTGCGACAGCAACGGATAAAAAAAGCACCGATGAAGATGAGAACGATACAACAGAACCTTTGGCAGAGGTGTCAGTTAAGGAAGCAAGATCCTCATTCGATACCTTACAAAGTTTATGTCTACAAAACGAGCAGTTGATAAAATAATAATTGATCAACACCTAATAATTCGAAGTTTTATTTATTTTCTCTCACCTTTTGAAACATTTGATATTTGAAACACTCGATAATTCGTAATATTTTAAAAGTCCCTCGAGTATCGAATTAACGAGAGTCGACTGTATATCTATGTTGTTATTGATATTTTTAGTAATCATATTTATTCATTATGTATTTTTCTGTATTTGGGTAGTTACCTGTTGGAAATATATGCTTATTATTATTATTATAACTCTTTCGACTTGATGGTGGTTTCTATTTCAACCTTGTTCTTGGGCCGTTGGGAAACTGCGTTGAACTATTGGTCCAACTTTTGCACGAATACAGAGTGCTTCCTAATGAATAACTATAATTCATTAGAACGTTTTTGAAATAAAGGTAGATATTTTAAGTTAGACTGAAACACTTAAAAAAATTATCCCAATATAAAAAAGCAGAAAGAACTTCCGACTTTCTCCGACTTTCAGGTTGAAGAAGAGAAAAGGAAAATTCATCTCCGTTTTTTAGCATTGAAATTCGTCTAGAACAAATTTTGTGTAAATCTGAAATTGCCTTTTATCTGAATTTATTCTTTATTATTTTTTCTTATTCATTTATTTATTGAACTACAATAAAGTAATTTTACAAATGAATCAGCAGTCGTAATGGATGTGAAATGGATTAAGAGTCTTTGAGTGCATGATGCATTTTACGTGATAGTAGGTCAGCTGTTAAATATCTCTAGAAGTTGATGATAAAATTTAGTTCGTGGTTTTATTCTAATGCGGTTAGCTTGACAAATGAGTGCCAAATTTTTCCAGAGTTTCCTTTACAATTTAGTGACATAATATTCATAATGGAAAATTAATTCGAATATACTGATCATATGAAATTTACTAGGTTACTTTCCAACAAAATAATGAAAGCATCCTCATAAAAAAATTCGAATATTCAAACGAGTTGTAAATCGGTTATACTTATTGGTTATGTGATATGTAATATTTAATATGCAGTGAATCTGAAATGCACTGCTTATCTCTAAATGGTTATATCTAACTTTTCTCAAGCTGGAAATAGTTTTCAGTTGAAAACTGTTAGAGATACATTACTATTCGAAACGTCGTGTGAATTAGATTTCTGATTTCAAACATTCGTCTGTTCATCGTCGTTAAGAATCATTCAATATTATTTCAAATTAATTTATTTCATTTTCTTTGATTCATATTTATGTTTCATGATATTATAAACCTTTGTCAGTTTAATTCGTTTGATTCCACGATCTTAATTTTCAAGTAGTCATAGTTTGTTTCATAATATAAAATTAAATCTACAGGCCATGAAAGTTCAACAATATGATTAAAACTATACTTTCATGATAGTGAAAAACTTCTAGTTTTTGTAATCGTTACATTATAATATAATGTTCCTTCTAAGTTACTAAAATACCTCTTTTAGATAATCTGAACTGTAGTGCTTATCCCTTACTGGTTATTTCTAACCTTTCTAAAGTTGAAAACAGTTTTCACTTAGAACGGTTAAAGATACTACATTACTAACCGAAACGTCATGTGAAATCGAATTTTGTTTTCAACCATCCGTCTGTTAAGAATTATTTAATTTTATTTCAAATTAATTTATTTCATTTTGTTTGATTCATATCTATGTTTCACGACATTAATGACCTTTTTCAGTTTAATCCTTTCAATTCTACGATCTTAATTTTCAATTAATTATAGTTTGAATATAAGCTTAAATTCAAGCACTTGAACTTATGATTTACACTTTATTGACTACATAGCATGACGCTTTTCGTCATTACAAACAACTTCTTCAGATGCTTACGGAATAATAACAACATTTTGAAAAACACAGGTATGAATATCAGGGAATTTGGGATTCTTTGACTTTGGTTTTACATAAGATATTCCATTCTGAAATATAATTTCTATTACCTGGAAAGGTTTAACAAGGGGGAATTGTTTAATTCTATCTGTTCATTGAGCAACTTTCCAGAATTTTTAAGCCGATTTATTTCCACTATTTCCCAATAATCTAATTAACTACTTCTCTCTATATTGTGTAAAATTTTGAAATTCGTATCAAAAGTATGGTTTTCTGTTAATAAATGGTTAGCATAATTCGAATTACTTTTATTATGTGCGAAGCTATATTTATGTTCTTGTATTCTACTACCGAAGTTTCTACTAGTTTTACCTATATATATATATATATATATATATATATATATGTTTGAACGTAGAGATTCACGGATGGAAAAATATAATGGTATATTGTTCCGGGAATACATCTTGGTTTGTTGAGTGCCTGTTGGGAACAGGCAGACGTTTCGTCAGTTTTGACATTATCAATGCTTCAAATGATGGTTATCGATTACTCGGAGTCTGGTGACTGAAAAGGTCACCAGACTCCGAGTAATCGATAACCATCATTTGAAGCATTGATAATGTCAAGTGATATCTGCCTGTTCCCATATATATATACCATTATATATATATATATATATATATATATATATATATATATATATATATATATATATATACCGGGACATGTTCCACATTTCAATTGGTAAACACCTGATTTGTCTTCTCTTTGTTGAGAAGGCAAATTCTTCTGTTTTTATTGTTCTTAATGTGTCTCGATAAATTATTGTATGTTTTGAATGAAATATTAAAATTATGTTTACTTAAAAAGGTTTTGACTTTTTGACTGGCGGTTCCGAAGTATGTTAAACTACGATATTTACGATTTCTATCCGACTGATAAGGAAGTACTAATCGTAGAGCTTTCCGATAGAGTTTTTTGTCAAGAATTTTTGACACTAGTTCGTTTTCATAATTATTATTAACCGCAATCTGTTGAATGATATTCAGTTCTTTATTGAAATTTTCTTCTGATAAAGACATTTGTAACGACGAAACGAGTCATGCTATGTTGTCAATAAAGTGTAAATCATAAGTTCAAGTGTTTGAATTTAAGTTTATATTCAATTATAATGGATTTACATCAAGTAAACGCCAACGCTATTAAATAATTATAGTTTGTTACAGAATTCGAAATTCAATCTACAGGCAATGGAAGTTCGATAATATAACTAAGACTCCACTTTCATTATAGTATGAAACTATTTTTCATAATCGTTACATTGTAATATAATTTTCCTCCCAAGTTACCGAAATACCTCTTCGTAATTATCGATCTTAGATAACCCTTCACCTTCTGAAACTCGTACTCCTTAACATCTTTTTAGTATAAATTTCATATGCATATGCATAACGCTTGACATTGCTATCTAGAAAATACGATACTGAACAATAATAATGTTTGGAATCTTCTTGAAACCAGTTGTCTCCTACGCAGTCATGCTCTCGAAGACCTGAAAACCAATAATTTAACACCGCCGCATGAGATGAAGCCGGCGACTTTTTCTTCAGACGTTATGTTCCGGAAAGGAGAAATATTTATACGGGAATCTTTCGGTCGTCATGTACTAAGCACCGCATGGCGGTGGAACACAATGAAGATAATACTGTGGAGAACTGACATTTCGTAATGAATTTGTAATTGCTTCTTGCCACCAAAGGAAATACGATACATATCCGCGTATGTCGTATGAAAGTAATCTAATAATTTGATGTACTTGAAATAATTTATATTAAGGAGCTTTAGTTGTATGGTCGTTAGAGACCGGATAATAATAATATTGAAATTTATTGAGAAACACACCTAACATTGTAAAATTACATTTATTCGATACAATATTTACAACTAAAGAAGAATGTTCACAAAAGGACTGAATTACATTTTGAGTATTATCTTCCATTCATCCCTCGAACAAAAATATTGTTTCAAACAAAAATATTTATATTCACAATAATATATAACTATATTTGAAAAGAAAATAAAACAAAAAATTATTTCAGAAATATTAAACATTTGAGACAATTTTACATGACGAGGGACATTCGAGGTAAAAAAATAAACAAACATATGATACAAAAATTGTATCATATTCTGTATTGATTCATACAGAATTCAAACATGATTCAACACTTTTCAAGATTCTTCCTTATAGTGGAACAGTATTCAGAATTTTCTGATAATTTAATAAAAATACGCTTGACGCGTTTCGAAGTACTGCGTCATGAATACTCGTGTATTTTTATCAAATTATGAGAAAATTCTGAATATCGTTTTATTATGGATGATAATTTTCTCTAAGTATCAGCCTCATCAATAATCACTTCCTTATATTGTTCGACTTCTACAGGCAATGGAAGTTCGGCAATATAATGAGGAATTTACATTGTTAAACACCCTCAAACTAAGTTTTCAAGATAATTGGTGAATTATTGAAAGCATTAAATCCGTCTCCTAGCTTGTATATATATATATATATATATATATATATATATATATATATATATATATATATATATATATATTACAATTTAGTAGAGATTTACAGATTTAGAAAGCTCACAACTTTGATTCTAAAAACTATCAGTATTCCTAGTATTATACCCATGCACATCACTGACATATGTTATATTTTTTATTACATTACATGGAAGCAACTTTTTTTCTAATTTTAAATATGAATATATATCGAGCCTTGAGAATTCTCTATTTAACAGACATTATAATAGTTCAGCATTATTTTCACTGGAGAATATCTATTGCACTTTAGAATTATTAGCATATTTTCAGTGATTTTTGTAATTGTTGTGTTTTTTTCCTTAGATGAACCGAATAACACAGTGGAGGTATATTGAAAATGTGGAATTATTATTGATTTGAACAACAATGACTTCACATATGTCGACAGATTAATTCCTATTCCATAAAAAAAATTGATTTCCCAAGAGATTTTAGATGATATGACACCAATATTATCTTTGAAACTCAATTTTTCATCTAAGATAATGCCTAAACACTTCAACGATTTCACTCTCCAATTTTCTGATCATTAATTTTTATAATTATATAGTCATTTTCAACACATATTCGTAAAAATATATATGTCCTGTAAATATTCATTCGAAATATAAAAAATCAGAGGAAATTGTTATATTGAAGTATTACTTTAGCTTTACGAGGATTTGAATTTTCGAACACTCAGTAAAAGATTGCACTGAATTGAACATTCAATCTTTCCTCATCATAGACAAATGATAAAAATTCTCATAAATTAAATTATCATGCTGAGAAGATTGCAAAGTGATTGTTATATGTTTGATTATGTGTAAAGAAAATATCATTTTGAAGCTCGTTATGAAGTTCAATTAGACATGTTGAAATTATTGATATTTATTATACAAACAAACTTAGTGGTAAAAAAACACTACCTTTTACCATTTTCGGTAATTAAAGCATATATAAAAAAGGAGAAAAACCTCTTTGAGTGAACAAACCTTTAATTATAATGAAACAATATTTAAAATTTTCAAATAAGTCAATACAAATACGCATGACGACGTTTCGAAGTACTACTTCCTTATCAAATAGTGAATTAATGATGTGAAATGCCTATTTGTATTGAATTATGAGAAAATTCTGAATATTGTTTCATTAAGGATATTAATTTTCTCCAAGTATCGGCCTCATCAATCATCAAACCTTTAATGTTTCGAACATAATGACAATTCATAATTGTTTATATATTTATACATGTTTACTATATGTTGAAGAAAATGAAGAAGATATATTAAATTCAAGATTTATCATGTGTATTCAACAAGGAACAGTGAAATGCTACTAATTCCTAAGCATAAAACAGCTAAATTTGAGCACTCACTGTACAGAGTATTAAAATCTTCAACCACTTAGCGTCAAATTTGAAATTACTGAAAGCTCATTTGTTTAAGAAGAGAGTTAAGTCATTGCTGTTAACAAAGGCTTACTAAGAGTGGCAGAGTATTTTGATGATTCGAATGTAGGCAATAATGTATGATTCAATTTTTTGTATCATATGTTTGTTTATTTTTTTGCCACGAATGTCCCTCACCATGTGATCTCAAATTGTCTCAAATATTTAATATTTCTGAGGTAATTTTTTTCTTTTCTTTTCAAATATTGTGTTTTGTTATTGTCAATATAAACTGAAACAATTTTTTCTGAACTTTTGTTCGTGGGCTGAATAGAAGATCAGACTGAAAACGTAATTCAGTCCTTTTGAGAGCATTCTTCTTAGTTGTTCACTCAATCAATTGAATGAATGTAATTTTACAATGTAAGGAATATTTCTCAATAAATTTTATTATTATTATATTATTTTATCAACTAAATTTAAGAAGATATTAGTGTATTTGTGTTTATGTGTGACATTCATTTTGTTTCGTTAAAGTAGTGTTATTAACTTCACATAACCTTAAAAACATCATTTCTTCTAATTCTAAAGCTACATGGTCAACTAAGCTACCATAATGTACAAACGCTATGAAATTCAATAAGGCGAACATCGCGAGTTTAATGTATTTTATGAAATGAGTGCAATCTTTTGATAAAGCTGAGTTTCATAACGTTACCGCTATGATTTGAGTCAGTGATTATCTGGAAGCTGGTCTAACCGTTCATGAAATTCAATGTTATGTTTCTACGTCTAATCTCATCTGTTTCTGGGATAAAATCATTGAAAAAGACCAGTGTGCGAGAGTAATTTATGATATTATTCTTTAGTATATTATCTGACAAACCAAAAAATATTAGATACATATAAATAAACAGAATAATGAATGTATTGAATTTTTCGGTCTCGATTTAGTATAAAGTGAAAACGAATATTGAATCTTCGCTGATACCTTCTGTGAAACTTGAATATATTGAATGAAAACATTCTGAAATTATATAAAATAATTGATTGACATTTGTTTACATGTTTGAAGATGAGATACATCTTCAAAATCTGGAATATTGATAGAATGGAGTAACATCCCGAAGAATCAATTGTTGAGCAATAATTCAACATAATTTTTGTGAAACCAAGCCAAGTGTTTTTTCAGATAAATATATAGATAACTATTCATTTAAATGTTAATAACGACGATGTTGACAGTGTAAGTATCAAATAATTATTGATAATAATTGAATTTCAATCATAATTTAAATATAATTGAAATTTAACGATTCAATGGTTCATGATTCTTTTGAGGGAAATACTAGAGCAAACCACCTCAATTTCGGAGTATTTCATTGCGTAATGATATATTTTCTTTTTCTCTCATCTCTTCTTAAAGTCATTTTCATTATTGATTACATTCGATATTTTCTTGGTTGTGAGATATTTGTAGATTCTTTTCAGTTTTTCTGGATTGATAGGATATTGAGGAGAAACATATTAGTTTCGTTTCTTATTGTTACTTTGTTAAACTTTAGGAATAATAAAATTCTTCATCTTTTTACGATATTTACAGTAACACCAAGAAAAAATTCGATGATAAGAGAATATTTTCTTAATTCACAAAATTTAAGCTTGTTAAGCTCAAATCAAATAAAAAAAATCCTGGAAAAGATTTTACAGGAATTAACAAAGTCGTATTTTCCGAAGTCCGAAACTGTTTCACAAATCTCAGAATTAACAACAAATCGTCAGAAGTTCGAATTAGTTATTAATAACTTTTTGTTCGTTGGAAGTAGTAGCCGAATATCAAATCGAAAATATTTACGGCAAGAGAGACTTACATTTATATATATATATATATATATATATATATATATATATATATATATATATATATATATATATATATATATAATCAAATTACGTTTCGGTTATTATTTTAACCTTTATCAAATTCAAATATAATAACCGAAACGTAATTTGGAAATAACCTAACATCATTTTGTTTCAATTGAACCAAAATTAAAACAAAATGATGTTAGTTTATTTCCAAATTACGTTTCGGTTATTATTTTAACCTTAAATCAAATTCAAATAATAATAACCGAAACGTAATTTGGAAATAACCTAACATCATTTTGTTTTAATTGAACCAAAATTAAAACAAAATGACGTTAGTTTATTTCCAAATTACGTTTCGGTTATTATTTTAACCTTTATCAAACTCAAATAATAATAACCGAATCGTAATTTGGAAATAAACTAACATCATTTTGTTTTAATTGAACCTAAAAACCCAAGATTCGAATTTTTACAATATAAATAAAATGGTTCACGAATCAGATAGATTGTCAAATGTATATATATATATATATATATATATATATATATATATATATATATATATATATATATATATATATATATATATATATATATATATATATATATATATATATATATATATATATATATATATATATATATATATATATATATATATATATTTTTTGTTTCATGGAGTGTTTGTTTGTGAAAGGTCATCTGTTTCTAACACCAATGATAATATGCAAAACTTTCTAATAATTCCATAATCCAAGAAGGACGATGTCTACATACAATAAAAAATATTCACTCCCTTCGAAAAATTCGCGAAATTTATGCGTAGTTCGCGAAAATATCGCTACTTAAGAACTACCGGTACCATATGTCATGCAGAGCGAAATATCGTAAGTAGGCCACCTTGTAAAATCAAACTTAACATACCTGACGCACTTTCGACAATCCTATTGTGCGAAGAACATACAGCAACAAAACACAATAAAACTAAAAAGTACATTTTAACAAAGTTTTTCCTATTTTTCGAAACCAAGAACTTGTTCACATATTTCACAGTTATTACATGAGGAGTATTGTTATTCTTTCGGCGCTCTACTCGAAGAAGTGAGATAAGGAAAGGTGATACCTGTTCGGTCTGATGGACTTCTAAACCTTTACCTTTCACTAACGTGTAACCGCACCTTTGGATAAAGGTGTATATTTCGGATGATCGTAACTGAGGATCTTGCTGTTTATACTGTCGAATTTCTTTGATATAGAGAACATTTCTATAGCGAACAGTAGACGTGATATCTCTATTACTGACAACGATAAAATTATTGCGAGATAATTACATATTATAGAGAAGTTGAGTGGCTGAATCACTGGTTTTGTAACTGGAGCATAAAATTAAACACATTGACGCGTAGAATTTACTCAAACTTCAAATGTGCGATTTTATAGAGATTTTCAGTGCAATCTTCGAGATTTTTTATATTGATCTGTTGTAGATCTTTTTGGATATCTTTCAGCAACTCTGTTCCGCATTGATTCTATATTTATATCGAGTAGTTTCTTTGTTATCCTGGACTGTTTAATGTAGTAGACATGGGCATAAAACTTTGCTCATCGTTTTCTGATTTCTTCATATATATATATATATATATATATATATATATATATATATATATATATATATATATATATATATATATATATATATATATATATATATATATATATATATATAATCCATCATTACGAAGCCCGAAATTGTACGTTCTGCAGATTATACGAAGCCCGTGGCAGTTTTAGGAAGCCCAAAACGGGCTTCCTAATTTTTTGTGTGTATATCGCATTATTATGGTTGAAATCCTTTCATGATAGCGGTACAAAAACTATCGTTGATAACGTAGCCACTGATTCATCAGAAAATGCTAGAATATTTCAAAACCATGAGGTAGATATTGTGAAAACAAACGTTATTTAAAATCGCTATGGGCTTCTTAATGCCGCGCTATGTCTGTATATATACACTGGTTAGTACTCCATATCCAGCGCTAGGAGGCCTGTTCTTATCGTCAGCAAGTTCTTATCGCCACAGATTAAATATGCGCTATGAATCGGCAACATTGCTCTTCAGTATAAAATATCGAAAGTAGGTAGTATTCAGCATTTCAATGAACTAAACATACATATTCCTTAAATCGTAAGTAGGTATTACCTATGAATAAAAGTGAAATAAAATTCTCGGTATATAAATATAGGAGATTTTCATTACCTACCTAGATGTACATAAGAAATTATCTATGATATTTATGACAAAAATACTAATTTCTAACAGTTTCACTAGAGTAATTGAGGCTCTAGTTCAATAGATCAGTTTTTGAAGGGAGTGATAAGGAATATAGTAGATGTCATTTTAAAAATATAGTAGATGTCGTCTCTGTAGCGTAATGAGAGAGTGAGGCCCTCACGAGGGAGATCTGGGTTCGAATCCCAGCTGAGACATGGACTTTTGTGTATGTAAATGAGTTTCAGCGGTGAAATAAATAAATGATATGAATGAGTAATGTCCAAAGATGACGAACACAAAAATTTATATATAGTATTAGAAAAATATAGTATCTTTGTCTCAGATGATTAATCTCAAAGAAGATGAAACGACGGATACAACAATGGATGAATAATTGGGAAATATTAAAATAATTTATTTTCAGTGGAAAAATATACAATGATGGTGTCAATTTTAAGAAAAATTGAGGGTGCGATTTCGCGTCGGAATGAATGACTTAATAAATACGAAAAATTTTTTTTGCAACCGGTAAATCTGTTCGAGTACTTCTTTCAGAAAAAGAACAAATATGACGGCGATTAATACTCCTGAATGAAGGAGCACATTTATGTTTGTTTGTGTTATTCATCATAATAACTCATAAATCCAGACGTACTCATACCTGGTATTCGAATTCAATACATGTGCTTCGTAGACGTTCTCTTTTACTCCCTAGACGTAAACTCTTTTATTCACATAATCTGAATGATTTAATGATATCTGTAATACAGCATTATATATCTTGTGTAAATGAAATAGAATAAAGAAATAATATTTTTCAATAAATTCAATAGCGATGACTCTCTGATAAGTACTCTGTGATAGTTTATATTTAAATGAGAGGTAATAAGAAATACTAGCCTGAAAATCACTAACTGAACATTTCTTTATTCGACAAGTTTCGCCTTTTACAGTGAAACATTATATTTTTTGAGTGAATTTAGTTATTACAATCAAATAAATCAAATACTTCCAACTTAGTCCAAATTTGAAACTCAAGTTTCTGAAAGGATGATTCTTAATGACAGATGATAATAATGATATGTCTTTTTCTAATTTCCTAGTTTTCATTTAGTGATTGAAATAAGTAAGAAATAGATTCACTGAAAAAAGAGCTCATTCATTATTTATTACTTGAATTGTAATACAAATTGTGACAAATTATTCAGTTTTTTCTGAAAGCATTATGAAAAAAATTTCGATTTTCGCCCAGTTTTTATAGTTTTTTTTATGTGTGCTCAAAAATTCCTCCCATTCGTGCTTTTTCGGAGTTAGTTTATTTATATGTTCTCTGAAATAGTCCATCATAACTTTCTTCTCTTCGTTGAACCAACCAGCTCTAGAAAATTGTTTTTTGTTATTAGTTTAATTTTTTTTAATATGCCAGAAGTTGGAGCCAATCGTTAGTATCATTTTCTAAAATGTTCTCCTCTATTTCTAGTTCTTCAATTCCTGTAATGTCTAATGTCTTCCTCTACATCCGATTCTGAAGAGAGGAAAACATCGGCTTCTATTCCTATTTCGTTCAAGTTTTTGCCCTTGAATTCGCTGCCTTTTCCTTCCTCTAATAGAAGAAGTACCTTTGCAACTTTTACTGTTTGATATATAAAGAAAGAATTTAGAAAAAAATCATGTGTTATTATAATAAGTTGATATTACTGAATAACTGCAAAACTCAGCAAGTAAAACTGTTTAAATAAATCTGTTGACCGACTATTCAAATATAATAAATGGTAGCAAAAATATTATGTTTTTTCAAGATTCGAACAATCACATGTCTTTTGAATGAAAGGTGAAGTTATAAACAAAAGAACCTTGAAAATTTAGAAAGGATGCATTCAAATTCAAAGCCAATGTGTAGTTGAAATAGATTCTTTTGATATAGTATACATTCATCAGAATAGGCATTTTGCACCGAATCACGTTCTTCAATTCAGTTTGAAAATGAAGTTAATTGCAACAAATGTGAAAATATATTACTGACTTCTATTTCTCTGACACATTTCCTTCATATATTATGTATTTATGAGAAATCTCGTTATGGTGGAGACCGAAACGTACCTAGTTGTTTTAATTTCATTCTTGGCAAAAATAGTTAACAACAATATGATGAGCATCGACTTGTTATATTAACCAGAGAAGACCCCAGGGTATTCAAATTATTGTGTTGATGATAACCGAAAAATTCAAACATTATAGATTTGAATGTGTTCAATTAAGAACGAAATATGAAAGTAATGTAAAACATAAAAAACGCGCCAAACATTTGAAACAGCTTTTGTATATTTTAAAAAAATTCATCTCATTTCAAAGAAATTTTTGATAAGCTATTTTAAGATCTTCAGAGTTCAAAACGGATATGAATTTAAAAATTCCACCTGACGAAGTCTATCATTCAGTCTGAGAAATTGAGATTTTATAGAGTAGAAAAATATTAATATTTTGATGATTATTTCGTGACTAGATGAAGAAAAATTTTCAACATTACATTTAGATTGTTGATCGCTTGAAACTGACGACGAAGGTTTCAGCTGCCTGCACGTATTTTGTTCAGAATTGTTGAGTGTATCTTTGCAAAAATGCCATTTGATGGTCTTCAGGGCAAGTATCAAACGATATCTTCTGATCTGAAATCCAAAATATCATTTGCTTCTGTAATTTGAATTATCTGCAATTGTGGTCGTAATATAGGAATTGCATAATTTGATATGAAATGAAGTATGCATTTGCTCGTATGTCCTCAGTTTCCATATAGTCTTTATAACTTAGCCCTTTGAAGATTTCTGGTTTAACGATTCTACTACTATCTGACTATGTTCAAAAGATTATTGCAGAAGAGTCTGAATACGTTCCTTAAGGAAAATACAACAGTGAATTGCTTTTGGATGAACTAGATAGATAACTATACTCATTCAATGAGATTTCTGATTCAGATGGCATCCAATATTACTTCTTCTACTGATGAGGAATTGAAATAATTTTTAATAGATGTTTTCTAAGAACACAAAGAATAATTTACATTTAAACTGGAAAATATAAAACAAAAACACATACAAACAACTTATATCAAAATCATTAGAAATGCATAAAACAGTTCATTCAATTTGTTTTTATAATGAAAACTCTGAAAGTTTGATGATGTAATTTCAGATTGTCTGTCTCAAGACGATTTCCAATTTTTTGTCAACAAGCATTTTTTCTCAATGATAACATACAGAAGATTTGACTACAGTTAAACTTTCACTTACGATTTTATGTTTGGATTGCAAACACAACAATTTCAATGTTGAATATTAAAAGGAAACGTTTTCCTATAATTGCGATAAGACTACACAGCAGCTGTAAATGAACAATTTTTTTGTATTTTTGTTTCAGAATACGTGAGTGAAAATACTGAATATTGTTAATCATTTTTTTTTTAACCGAAGAACATCTATCCACTTTATACAACGTGTATAGTATTGACACTTCTGAGTTATCCAGCGCAGAATTATTTTGGTTTCATTGAAATTTCGAACAATATGAGGAATATTCACAACTCAATTGCAAGTATTTACAGGATTCTCAATTGAAATCAAAATATTCATTAAAACATACGTACCTTTCTCGCAGTATTCTTATTTTTTGGTCGAATGTTTCGCTTCTGATTCAAAAAAAAATCTGTTAATTTCGCACATAAACTTTGGTCGTCGGAAACAATAACCGCTTTATCTTGTAACGCCAATTTCAAAATATTATTTAAATGCTAAATTACGAATGAAATAATAACCGAAATGCAATACCCAAAGATAATAATGATAGGTGATAATAATGATATGTCTTTTACTAATTTCTTTATTTTCATTTAGTGTTTGAAATATGTAAGAAATAGATTCACTGAAACAAAATTCATTCAATTCAAGAAATGAACATTATTTATTTCTTAAATTGTACAAAAATTATTCACTTTTCTCTGAAAGAATTATGAAAAAAATTTTTATTTTCACCTAGTTTTCAATGAGCTTTTTTCGTCAGAAACCTTGCTCGTCAGAAACAATAACCGCTTTATCTTGTAACGCCAATGTTAAAATATTATTTAACTACTAAATTACGAATGAAATAATATCCGAAATGCAATACCCAAAGATAACATTCCTCATTTTAAAAACAAATCACTCAACTAAATCTTAGTTAACGCCGACAACATCGCCGGGCTTCATCTAATGGGAAATATATATCAAGTGTAAAAACGCGGTCTGCATAAAAGCGGAAAGACATATACAACAAACATATACCGCTTCACACACCCTCACTCCTTCTACCGGGCTTCACTTCACCTTCAGTGTGTACCGGGCTTCGTTTCATCCGTAGTATGCGTATATATATATATATATATATATATATATATATATATATATATATATATATATAATGCATATGATTATTCAACATCTTACCGATTGTCCCATTTGAGTCAAATATGCACCGTTTTCTTTCAAAATTTGTTGTCATCTCAAAGTTAGCTTTATGATGTCTTTCTCATGGAAGTCTTGGTCTTTATTGGCGAAAAACTCTAGTAATCAATTCACACAATCTTCTGTTGATCGCAATTTTCATCACTCAGGAAGTTTTGCAATGTGAGAAAAAGGTTGAAATCGCTTGGTGCTAGGTCTGGACTATATGGTGGATGCATATAACTTCCCAACCAAACTATTTGAGTTTCTGGCGAGTCACTACAGACTGTGTGGCCTGACATTGTCCTGACGAAACATAATATCTTTTCTGATGGCCAATTCTGGCCGTTAACGATCAATCGCTAGCTTCAAACGGCAGCTTGAATCATAATAAATGATTTTCTTCCAGTCCCATCAAACCTTCCTGGCCGTTTATCCCGGTTTAGCCACCTTTTGAGCTGCTTCAGCGTGCTTTGACCAAGATCAGTTCGTCAATATGGTAGTATTTGAATCATTTGACAACCCCAGTCACTATTTCTTCAAAAAATGGATGGATTTCATTCCGTTTTTGGAAAAAAATCATGTTTTTTGGTGTTAATTGGTGTGACACCCAAACATCGAGAGCTTCTTTTTCAATCCAACTTTACGCAAATGTTTTAAAACTGTTTTGTGGCCAATCTTTATCTCCTGGGCGACGCTACAAGTACTAACTTGACGGTCAACTCGAATTATTTGTGTGATTTCATCGACATTTTCGACGACGCGCCTGCCTTTCTGAAGTACATCTTTAACTTCAGAAGTTTCTGAACGAAATTGATGAAACCAAAATTGTACGTAATAATCTGTTGCACTATCAATAAGAACACTCACAATTTCATTTGCCTAGCTTGCATTTTCGCCTCTATCAAAAAACACTGTAAAATGTACCGAATACTTATTTATATTTATTATATTATATATTAATTATATATATTAATATATATAATATAATAAAATATATATATATTAATTATAAATATATTTATTATCGCCCTGTAACTCACATAACCAAATGGACATATAGTATTACTTTACTGTTGATTTACTACATTTTATCAAGAAAATAAATTATAAATATACATCTTATATGCCTCGGTTTCCCTTATATATATATTTTTATAAATACTAACGGACCGAAGAGGCGTTTTCTTTACGCTCCTTCAATTCGAAAATTTCAAACTTTTTTGAATGAGCTGTAAATATCAGGACCGTTTGAACTATTGGCCATATTAATTAAATAAACAATTTAAATTGGACCGAATTGAAAATCTAAACCATTCTCGCCATTCGAAAACACACAAAAAATGTCTTCTCCTTTTTGAATAAAGAATATGAATCTTTGAAATTTTGCTGTTATGTTCGGATGTGCGAAAAAAAAATTTTCTACCGGGTCAAATTGCAAATCTAAACCACTCTCTACATACACACACACAAAAATCAACAAAATCTGTCCAGCCGTTCAGAAGTTCATTGACATACACGCGCACATAAAAATTATCTACCTACATATACATATATATATATATATATATATATATATATATATATATATATATATATATATATAGATTTGATGTTCTCTGACGTGTCATTTACAGCCCCGACAAAATTAATAAAATCAATATTATTGAATCACTTAATAAATGTATACAAGTTCTTCGTTGACTGAATCAGAGTGATCTCGAATTGCAGTCAGCCCAAGACCGGATTAACTAAGACAACTGGGTACCCATCTTCCCCATTCACGTTTATGGATCTAGATCTAATCATGTCATATAAGTCAACGGATGCAATTTATTAGCATTTGGAGGATAAATAACGAGCTAAGGTCCTGTCATAAATACTGCACCATCATGAATGAATATGTAATAATGTCTTCCTAGCATGGAAAACTAGGGAGAGGCAGCTAGATCGAAGAGACTTCCTAGAACGTTTTATACTGATTCATCCTTCTTGTTGAGCTGTCTTACCTACTTCTGATAAATTCATGATTAGGTTAATTTGTTCTCTAGAAAATTTCGAAGAATTTCAATATAACGTAGACAACATTTTGAATCAACAATTCTGGGGGACCTTTTGGTTTGAACATTTCTAATATAGTATGAACAGTTTCAACACAATTAAGAAGAATAATAATAAACGTAAGTATATAATATCATTATTGTAATATAATATCATTCTGATATTATACGTTACATAAGTTATGATATTATATTCCGTAGATCAACTGATGAAACAGCCAATATTACCGATTATCATTTTGTAATTTCAAGACTCAATTTAAAATCTGAAATATTAATTTTACTAACACATTCACCATTTTTATATGGTTAATTAAAAAGAAATACTTTCAAATTTCTGACATGATTTCAACCGCTTCTAGTGAATCCATGATTTTTACTGAGTTAAAAAATTTCACCATTCAGTCCTCGAAAAAAATATTCGTTCAAGTTAAGGTTTATATTCACAATAATATACAACTATATTTGAAAAGAAAGGAAAAAAATTACCTCAGAAATATTAAACATTTCTAGACAACTCAACAATACAGACAAGAATACTCCAGAACAGAACGAGTATTCTGCAAGCATCTGAAGAAGTCGTTTGTAACAACGAAACGAGTTATGTATGCTATGTTGTCAATAGAGTGTAAATCAAAAGTTCAAGTGTTTGAATTTTAGTTTATACTCAGTTATAATGAATAATTGATGAAGCCGATACTTGATGAAAATCGATAAACATAATAAAACAATTGTTAAACATTCTGCACGTAGCAAAAAGGTGAATCTCATCGAAACGTACGTCATGCAGTATTCTTTTTAATATATGTGTAAATCAGTTTAACAATTGTTTCAGAGTTATAATGGATTTACATAAAGTGAACGCCAACACTATTAAATATTTAGAAGATATCACATATTTAGAAGGTTCACAAGATGTTCGTCGATGAATATCGAATATTCAATATTTAATAGTGTTGGCGTTTACTTGATGTAAATCCATAATAATCGAATATAAACTTAAATTCAAACACTTGAACTTATGATTTACACTTTATTCACTACATAGCATGACGCATTCCGTTGTTACAAACGACTTCTTCTGTTGTTTCGACGGCATCTGTACATGCATAATAATCTTGTTATCACATTATTCTGTAAGCATCTGAAGAAGTCGTTTGTAACGACGAAACTCGTCATGCTATGTTGTCAATAAAGTGTAAATCATAAGTTCGAGTGTTTGAATTTAAGTTTATATATTCTATCGAATATTCATCGAAATAGATTGAGGAGGGAAAATATTAAAAACATTAGCTCAAACAGAAAAAAATTTGGTTAATTTTTATTTATCAATAAAAAAACACCCTTGAACAGAAAACGTGGGGTATATCAAATCATTTGTGCTGCTTTTGGCACATACTACATGGACCAAATTAGAAGAAATTTCGAGAACAGAATATAAGAATATTACAAAATGGTAATTCTACTGGATCTTCAATATATTGTATTCATAATAACCACTTCATATATTGAAACTCAGTGAATTTACTGCACCCATATAAAAAAGGAAAAATTCTGGATCTTCTTAAACAATGGCAAATTCTGATTCGCAACGGCAGAAAGAAACAATAATAAATGATCCACTCACCTTCAGTCTCTCGCCATTATTACTTTCTCCGTCCTCAATTTGAATCGCCTTTGTTCGAACTTTTCCAAAACTTAATTTTCTTCTGATTCCTGAATAAGGCTCTTTTACATTCTTTCATTGACATGGATACCTAGAACTGCAATCGTCTTCATCCCTATATTCTCCCCCACCATGTGTCTAAAGCAAGTTCAGATGTAAAAGTAAATAAAATGTTAATTGGGAAAACAAGTGTTCAGTTCTGTTCCTTCTGAAAAAAGGGTAACGCCCATAAAGAATTGCCAAGCAATTACTATAGTTTTTTTGGAACTATATTATTCAATATATCAAATTGTTTCACCAAAACATCAGCGAACCTTCGATCAACTTTATTAAACTCAAATACGTAGGTATACTAAAAGTGTGTGCCAAAACGTGAGCATAAATATAAATATTTCATTCTAGTACTAGCAAACTTCATTTCATAGTCTGCTTCAGCTCTCCACATATGGAAGCATTAACGACAATAATCAATTTCGTTACTGTCAAGCTGTGTTTTTAGCGTGAATAAATCATCCACCAAATTTCCAAACATAGAGGCAACGGGTTTTCTTGCCAAGTCATAAATTTCATTTTACTGTATGGCATGAGGAATGCTTTTTTCGACATGTATTAGGATTCGGCCAAATGCACGTTTTTGTGATTTATATATATATATATATATATATATATATATATATATATATATATATATATATATATATATATCTTGTTATAAGTAATAATATCTCTACGTAACAAGAACAGATAAGAAAATTTGGAGCTATAAATATGATACCATTAGCTATTTTACAATTGATATAATATTTGAAATAAATTTTACTATGCCACAGAAAAAAATTCTTTTGAAGCATTACATATTTTTTTGGTTTTCCTATTAATTTAACTCAATTTTATTTCTTCACATAATTCTTAATATTATAATAATAACTGTAATGGAGTAACAGTGAATGTCACATTTATTTGCAACTGTATTGAATGTAGTCTCCAAAAACTAAATAGGGGTTTGTATTTGCGAGTTGGTCCTTGGAGTCTCTAGGTGGGATAATTTGTCTTTGACTTTGGAGTCTTCAAAGACAAAATTTCAAAGCGTACAAAAAAGGGGACAATCAATACTACTGTAATTCGTACAAAAATTTTAACATTAGAGTTTCTTTTTTTAGTTTTTTAATTTTTTTTAGCTAAGAACCTTCTCTGAATGGCCCCAAGATAGTCTCATAAATATTGAAATATTTGCCATTAACAAATCCATGTATTTTCGAGGAAGATGAAATGAGTGGGGTGACCTCAAAGAACACTATACCAAGATCTCTCACCCTATCAGAATGAAAAGAACCTGACCACTGGCACTATTATCACACTCTTTCTCGTGAAAGCTGCATTACATTTCGAACATTCAATTTCAAATAATTCTCTTCACAACAATCAGCGAAAAGATCCAGTGCGAGTTGAAGTTGAACCCAATTTCATGATATAGTTTCAAATAGAATATCAAATATGATAAGTCAATATTGTCTATTATATCATTAACAACCGAATGGTTATCAGTGGCCCAAGCTTAGACCCCTGGGGTATTCCAGATGTAGCTATAAACTCGGGCGAGGTTATGCTCTGTAGCTGTACGAACTGACGTTAACGATAAATTGATACCAAAAACACAAAAAACAGTGGTACAAAAAATTTGAAAATCATTGCTTAATTTTATTCATTTTTATTCTCATTTTACATAATTTTTTTCATTATTATTATTCATTTATTTGCATTTTCAATTTATATTTTTCAATTTACTATTGCACCTTTTAAATCCACGAACCATAAAATGTTCTTGTTTCTATGTTTGTATAATAACAATATAAATTTATATCAATAAACATCAATACATATCAATTATAATATGAAATATTTGAATTGTTGGAGTTCCATCTGAGTTGAGTTGATAACCGAGTCAATTTTTACATCACCATCACTGTTGATTAAGAGTTTGCCTGGCTTCTGTGATCAGTTCTTCCAGTATGTCAGTTAGTTCATAGTTATCGTTTGACATATTATACCTATTGATCACAAAATCTGAAAATTGTAACAGTTAAAAAAAAACAATTAATACATTTCAAAAACACTAATTTGAACATTTTCTTGAATTAAATAATACTCATAACGCTCGTTTTTGAGTACAACTTTTTCTTCAGATGCTCAATTAAGGGTGATTTAACAACTACAGTTTATACCTATTTTATTGTGTACAATAACGAAGAAATAAGAATCGAGTATAAAAATCAAACTTCACAAATGAACATAAAAAACAAGATAATAAAAAGTAAATATAAAAACTAAGAGAGGATTATCCATCTGACTTGCTACTTGGGGTTCTATTATTGAAAAAATTAAGTCATGGACCATCATTCACAGTGTATAGACTATTCTGTGGAAGTTCTGAATATTTGAACTTATTAATTTCTGACGATTCTACAAAATTTTGTTTCAAGCTTTGTTCTCTCTTTTCAATACTTCAAACACTGAATTAAACATGTGACCCTCGTCTATGATAGAGGAAAGATTTTATATCAGTGTTTCATTATGGATATCAATTTCCTCAAGGTATCGGCCTCATCAATCATTATATAATTATCATTATATAATCATTACAATATTTTGAAACAATATTTATTGTCATAAACTCTTATTCAAAACAACATGTAACAGTTTCATTTTCACCTTCATCTTCAGCAAATGAACTAGGCATCAAAGAAGTACAGAAAAGTTTTCGACCTTCTGGACCATAGCGGAGTATATACATCACAGAACATCTAGAAAAAGATCAAGACTTTCGTCGTGAAGAAGAAAAAGAACCAATCTTTTTATAAATTTAAAGGGGCGTTTCAAATACTTCGAGAAACGAACATAAAAAGGAAATTATATTGGTTTGTTCAGACCAGTACAGCCTTGAGTATTTCCAACCTAATTTTTTCCTATTGGATTTTCTTCTCTATAACAGTTCGATCTATCATTTATTAATTTTCATCATTTATAGACTAATGTATGAACTAGAAAGATACCAGTCATTCAAGGAAGTACCCACATTGTTCAAGAAATTGTGAATATTTCTCTTCATTCGAGAATAATCAATTTTTCAATTTTGTACTGCCTTCAAATTTTTCTGATATTTCGAATATTTTAAGTATGAATGACCTGGTGAATTCGACTCTAATTTCAGTATCATAATTTTTTTGCCACTAATTAATTCCGACAGTATATAAAAGAAAGAATGTTTGTTAGAGCCGCCTGTACAGAGGATCAGATACAAACATCAGTAAACATTCAAAAATAGAAGTTAATGAAGCTTAATGACATTTTCTTGTACCACAAACTATTTCAAGGAGAAAAATGAGAATAGAAGGAAAAGTGATTTTCACCAGCCCCAAAAGTATGAAACAATATGACAGAGAAAAAAAATAAACATAATAGAAAGCAAGAAACTATTTTCAAAACGAAAAACAGCAGTAGTGTCAAAAAGTACAGAAACAGTAGACTCTTGCAGTTTTTCTTCATTTCCTCACTACCACATCTTGGAATTGGAATTTTTAGGTACTAGTTATGAGTTGAAATAAAAAGATAATACAGAGTCTGCTGGGAAAAGAATATCAAGGAACTCTAAAACATGAGGATTAGATTCAGTGTGCATTTGTACATTTTGGTTTCCAATCTGTACAATCTTCCTGAGATATGTGGAAGAGTTTGGCTGTGATGACCCCTAAGCTCACTTCTTTTTTTCAAATCTTGGTTCATGATATTCGAAATTTGTTTTTACTAGGAACTTAATTAATTCAGTGAATAAAATTTCAGTCTAATTGTATTTTATTTGATTTTAGCAAAAAGTGGATTTATAAAAGGGCGAGGATCTCTACCTTTTTAGTCTTGTACTTATTTGAGCCTTTTTTATGTATCATTCACATTTGCTGAAGATGTATGTGATTCTGGAAATTAATATAAGGTTAAATAAGAGCTTATGGTAATAACTAGCGAAGTTCATTTGAATTATATCTGTATTTTAACATATTTAATGAAATAATAAACTCACCTTCTATGAGATCACTTGTTATAGTGTTTCCGAAATATCTAACACCTCTGTTCTCCATATTTACAGCACCACCAATGAACTCTGCTTGAACACTTTGGGTCATTACTGCATCCAACAACAACCTGAGAGCTGTATCGTACTGGTTGACATTTGCGGTTACCATTTGGAAAATAAGTTCCTGTTTAACATAGAAATTGTTAGAATTACCGAATTTTCGAACGAACTTCTTGTCTTTCTAACTTCTGAACTCAAATACAATTGATGAGAGTAATATGTTTTTCTATACGATCATAAAATGGAATCACTCATGAATTTTATGAGAATCACTCAGTACATGTTAACGTACTAACGTTAACATAACGATAGTCATATTATCGTGCAATCGTGAGGTGGTATAATTTCTCTTTCCGCAATATTCCACATTTTTCTTTGATCATTGATAATAAGTACATACATTTTTGATATCAGAAAGTGGAGGTGCAGGTTGGATTCTGTTTGTGGTTAATTCGCGAGTCAAAAAGTGCATTTTGAGTTAGTTATTTCGATCATTCATTGTTTGAAGGTCAGTCAAATTCCATTTATATTCGTTCACACTTCAGTATGACGACCACATGTGTTAATTGTTCGAGAGCAGTAGGTGACCAACAGCCGAATATTCAGTGCGATGCTTGTAAGGGAAGCATACACTTGACCTGCACAGATTTTCGATCAGAAGATCGCGTTACTAGACACAAGGTGCGCGGAATTGAAATTATTTGTAATCCTTGTAGTTCCAATATTGAAATTTTCGCTAACTTAAAATCAATGTTGGATAAATACAATGAGGATCTTCAGCAGAAAATTAACAAAATTGATGAAAAGGTCGGCGAAATGGCCGGGAGGATTGTTGGACTTGAGGATAAGCTATCTGTAGCAGGTCAGTATTCTACGGCCCAAGATACCGATAAAATAGCGAATGAAGCTGTTGATCGCATGAATCGGGCTAAAAATATGTTTGTTAGGGGCATACCGGAATACACAGGGGATATTCAGCAGAAAAAAGATCACGATAAACATATTTCAACAGAAATTCTGCAAACTGTCGAATGTAATTCAGTCCCGATAACGTTCTTTGGTGGTGACTACGTGGTGACTTGATCATTACTTATGATGTTTATCTAATTTATTATCCTCACATTGCAGTATTCTGTAAAAAGTGTTAGTGGGCTTATGGGTCTTCAGAAACCTGCCTTCAATTACCAAAAATTTAAACCTAACATATAAAAAAGATATTCGGAGTGTGTTCAAGACTTTTTGAGGAATTCATTCGAATACTATTAATTTTTTAGAACATTTAGCAATATTTCGCCAACTAATGTCAAAAATTCATTTAATGAGATTGAATTCTCGCTTAACTCTTGGTGAAACATAATTGAATATTAAAATAAATTAAACTCTTGGCTTAATGTTTCACGATTTATTTAACAATATGTATAGTCAACATGTTTCTAGCGTTAGCTCATTTTCAAGACTAAACTACTATAAGAAACGTAACAACAAATTTAATCTACAAAATAGATGTGAGTAGGGAGGATAGTTGAAAATCTACTTGTTCATTTACAATTTCTTCTTTTCTCTTCCAAGAACTGCTAATTTCAATTGCCTCCAGAAGGTCTAAACGTTTACCTTTAATACCTGAGTGTGCACTCAGGAAATTGTAGATGAACAAGTAGATTTTCAACTATCCTCCCTACTCACATCCATTTTGTAGATTAAATTTGTTGTTACGTTTCTTATAGTAGTTTAGTCTTGAAAATGAGCTAACGCTCGAGACATGTTGACTATACATATTGTTAAATAAATCGTGAAACATTAAGCCAAGAGTTTAATTTATTTTAATATTTTTAATAAAAATTCATTTGTTATTACCTTTTTGGTTTTTTTTTTATTCGAATTAGTGAATTCTGAAAGCATTATGTGTATCAATTGCTTGCACAACATTATAAAGATCATTTTGGATGTGTCGTATGATGAAAAAATATTTGGGAAGAATCCACCATGAATTTTTTATGTCAAATAATAAATCCACCATAAATTACTCGATTTTCTCCGCTTCAGAAATGATGAGGTAATGATGAAAACATTTGTCCAGAACCAAAGGGTTATTCCTTGAAGCCCTGGAGTTGTATTTCTCAGATCTCTTCACAAATTTATGGGAGTTTTGACTTCAAAATACCTTGAAATTATTTTCTACAAATTCTATTATGAAAAATTTATCAAATATAGTAAAACTATTCGAAATACCCATTTTCTGAAAATATTGGTCACAAGATGAGTAGTAAACTATACTCTACTCCATTTCTCAATTTAACCAAAAAATTGAAGCAAACTCTGAATCTTCTGAATTCAATTCAATTGTTCCAATGAATATCATCGATATTTTCTGAATTGATATGACAATACGTAACTAAATATAACAAAAATCATTTCAGTTTTTATATAACCACCTATA
Source organism: Henosepilachna vigintioctopunctata (assembly GCA_030704895.1). Lineage (NCBI taxonomy): Eukaryota > Metazoa > Arthropoda > Insecta > Coleoptera > Coccinellidae > Henosepilachna > Henosepilachna vigintioctopunctata. The sequence goes on along the minus strand of JARQZJ010000132.1, from coordinate 1,261,716 downwards.
CATAATATTTTATATAAAATATACAGTAGACAATTGAACAGCATTCAGTACGATGAATAACGAAAAATAATTCAGGATTATAGGAAGGTTACAGAGGACGATAAGTTCAAGAAAATATGTTACACTGCTGATAGAATTTGCGATAAGAACTTCTCATCTTGAAAGAAAACTTCTCATATTGAAATACTTCCCAATTCACCATTTGTGCCGTTATATTAATCTGTCAATGAATAATTGGATATTTTAACAGGAAACTTTTCAGTGTTGATATTTACTTTTAAGCTGACAAATACTAGTTTGTAGATTTCTTAAATGATCTCTGGATGAAAAGTTGGCTATTTAAGAAAATCAAAAGACATAGTTTTGATGATAGTTTCATGACACTTGTGTCATCCTATGGGAGTGGTAGGTTCCTGACCATCTGTGTTCCGCATGGGTCAGTGGTGTGTCCTGCACTATTCCTCATATTAGTAAATGATTTTATGTGGCCGATAAAGGCGGTTCAGTTTGTTGATTATATTGCGATATCGATGGACCATAAAAGATGCTAAGGCTTTTGAGATGTCAAAAACAATAAATTTAAATTAACACACTTAAGTTTCACAAATATATCAAAAACTCTACATATGTTTCAGGTGGTTAACCCATTATAAAGAGTATACAATGGTACTGAGTAACATTGTATACTCTTGATGATGGGCAAACCACCCGAAACTTGAGTGAAACTTAAGCCAAAAGTGTTAATATCGATTAATTTTTCTCAACATAATGTTTCACCAAGAGATAAGTGAAACCATTAATTTTGAGATGTCTTCAGACGTGGCAATGCACAAGGCACATAGTTGGTTCCTAAAGACCTATTTGTTGTATAAAAATGATGAGACCAAATGTATCATTTTTGTAGTACCAATAAGGTTTATTCTCTCTGAAGGAGTTGTCTAAGTCAATGCACCTCTCGATAGAGGTGCATAAGCATATTGAGAATCCTTCTGGAACATCTGAACTGAACTACAGATGTGTATTGATAGATTGTCATCTTTCAGGCTGTATGAAACAGTAAAAACTCTTTGAGTTGGATGTTTTTCTACAGGCTATTCCTGGCGATTCGCCAAATGACACTATTAAACTTCGAGAAGGTTATTAGGACGTTTTTAATGGACAGAGTGATTCAATCTACGACTGTCAATTTTTGAATTCACCCTGACCCCATTTTGGATCCAATTTGGGTACATTAGCCCATTTCGTTTTATACAGATTTATTTACTTTCATGAAATGTTTCTGATTTGCTATTTCTTCTGTTTTCAAAATTATAGATCATATTCTGATTTTTATTGTGCAAATCAATTTTATATTGAAAAATTTATTTTCTGGTTTGAACTGCGTTGTTAATCATGTTTTTTATGACTTTGAAAAACTAAAGTACTTACTTCCTATACAATTTTTGATACGTACCATCGTTTCTCTCATTTGCGGGTCTTCAAACATTTCGCTATCAATTTTTTCAAATTCTGCGAGAGTTGTGATTGGCAATCTCATTCTGCAAGTTTCTCCTTCGGATGCTTCACTATGCGTCTGATGGACACTACTTCCATTTGAACTGTTTTCATCATTTACTTTGAAAAGTAGTTTGTATTGAATATCAAATGTCCTTCCACAAGGAACGGGCATAATATTAGTATTCACTGAAATATTTCAATAGAATTTAAAATGGTCACAAATTGTTGAGATTTGAAGAGTATATATATGACATATACACCTTAATATATTGTACAGGATGTTAAATTGGTAATCAGGAATATCTCAACTGTATACGCAGAGGACACGTTGATGATTTTCATAAATTTTCATATTTTCAATTTCGTCCGTTATTAGACATTTATATTTCCTTTTTTCATGAACGCTGATCTGGGTGGAAGTGATAAACATAGAGGAGAAAAACTATACCCAAAGATGGACCTCATACTCTATACCCGACATGTAGGTAAATGTTTTATTACTTCTCTTTTATGTTCACATATAATTCAATATATTCAATTATAATAATATCAATAATCAATTAATTATTCATTAGCGTAACAAATCCCAATGAAATAAATCGAATTTTTCACATTTTTTTTTCTGCTCAAACTTATTATTGAATAACAGATTATTAAAAAGTTATCCATTTGAATAGAAACAATCCTGAAAATGTTAGTTGTTTAGTAAGACATGTATAATTTGATTTTTAGGTTTAAATTTTAAGATTTACCTTCCATAAAAGTAACATCATAAAGTTTTTTTTTCAGATACGAAGTACTAGGTCGAGTATCATCCCTTGATCCATATTGTCTGGCTCTCATAATTATATTGCCATCTTTATAATCACCTAAAAGTGAAATTTAGTACTATGAAATAATTGGGTTCAGTTTCACAGAATGTAATCAATTGCTTGACAAATGTTTGGTGGTGTTGTGACAACTATTCTGAGGACTAACAGTTATATATTTTATTTCTTCACTTGTGAATATAATTGTTAGAGAAATAGAGTTGAAGGAAGATCCTTAGAATTGGCAACAGCAAGAGAAGAAGCCAGTATCAAGCAGTATTAAGAAATTGACAACGAAAAAGGTAATGATGGCGACGAACTGAAAATAGTTTGATCAATTATTTTTGGTAGTTGCCGTTGTAACGATTCACAAAACTTCAATTTTTCTATATTACTCAGAGTTTTTCATTTCGTATATGAGTGCAACAATTTCACTGTTTTCGAATTTATGAAGTAATTATTTTGAATGCAATGTGATAAGCACATGAAAAAAATCATAGTTTCAATTATCGAATTTATTGAATGAAAAACACTGGGCTTGGTTCCACAAAATAATATCAATTCTTGAAAATTGTTTCAAGGTGTTACTCCATTTCAAAAGCTCCACTTTGAGCCTTTAAAAGTTGGCAACATCCAAAACAATTGTTGAGCGATTATTATATTTTTTGTGAAATCCAGCCAAGTGTTTTTCATTCAATATATTAAACAATGTTTAACTAAGAGATCAGGAAACATTTTATTTACTCAATCATAAAATTGACAATATATTGAAAAATCACAATTGAAAGAAATGAGTAAAGATTTCATAGTATATCACCTAGTACCTACCAAATTTCACTGATACAGTTGAAAATATATTAAGAAAGCGCAATAACAAAATAGCTTGCAGAAACATGACAAACTATGGTTCATTTTCAGTCAAAATTATGAAAAAAGCCCACAAAACGAAAGAATTGAGCACCTAATTAATTGTACTGATTTTGAGCATTCTACTTGGGACAAACTGGAGAAACCAGAATGAGAGAAAATAATTCTGAATTGCTGTACCGTAATAACGACAGAAAAGAAACACTCTAGATCTTCTAATTTCGAAATTATAACTTGCTCCTTCTCTTCCGTCTTCCTCCATTTCAAGAACCGTAATCCTCTTTCAAAACTATATCTATCTCATTGCCCTTGTATAACAGGTAAATATGTAAAATACATGAATATTCCCATGAATTAAAATACACTCAATGCTCTTGAAACTTACAGTTATAATATACTTTCAACTATGAATAGTTTGTTTGATTCAAATTTGAAAATGAAGGTAAGCCATCAAACCTTTTTTACAAAGAGATCAGCGGATATTGTAACAAATTTTTAATCACAGTAAAGTTCAGTATTCGAACAAGCATTATAAGAATGATCAAAAAAAGCATTGTATGAAATATTCAAATTGAAATGTTTGTCAGAATTTTCTGCTCAATTTCATCTACAAAATAAAAGATACTAACTGAACATGCCAAGAACTTCTTTGATCCTAAAAGACCCCCAAGTCACTTGGGGTTCCATTTTAATCTCCACCCATTCTTCGATTTTGTTTGGATCATCTTCGTAAGGATATAAACATGCAGTTCCATCTAATTTGAGCCAAGACATTGGTATTAGCTTAATTCTTGTGCCGTGTACAATCTGCTCTAATTCAACAAGAACAAAAGATGGCGGAGGATCACTCATTATTTCAGGTAAATTTTACAACTTCAAATTTCAAATATTCACGCAGGGACAAGTCACCAGACACACATTTCACGAGTAACAGTACTGATGGAATGAATAAAGAATAAATAGTAGTTTTTTGGATCATTCGACCTTATGTGTAGATATACGATTTTAATCAAGTCACATGTTAACGTGGTCTTTAGAAAATTTTTTACTTATTAATTTCGACAGTTTCTACGTCGCTTTGAAATTAAATTTTAATATTGAAATCATGAAATTATTACGAGAATCTTTTGTAGGTGTTTCTAGGACAAAGTCAGCTATAGGTGCATCTTTTTAATAAACAATTACACCATAAATGAATGAGTCAGAAGAGAAATGAATCAATCAAATAAATATATGGTTTCTCAAAAAGAAATTTATATGTGTTCGTTAGATTAGATGACAGTGACCTTCCACCTGATTTCAAGAGGGAGTAGATATGTCAATAGCTGAAAATGATTATCATAATAATTTTTTTCGTTAATTGCACAAGAAAGTTTCGAATGAAAGAGGCTGCTTAGCCTCTCACATGCTTATAGAAACCGTGTCACTGCTAGGCTCTCAGTCTCTGTGTTGACTCTCTGCTCTCCGTTATTAAATTTGGTACAATAATTGAGAGACGTTTCGGTTCTTTTGAAACGTCGTAGACGGGACAGAAATGGAAATCTCTGCAACACGGACGTATTTCCTTAAACGAAAACAATTTCCTTTTGTAACAAAATAATCTTAGACTTAAAACCTTAACTTCTGGAAAAACTATTTGCTTTTGCCTTTTTCATACCTCCCTTCAAACTCCACCCCAGTATGGAATCTTATCTTCTTCTTTTTCATAGAATCTTTCGAATATTTAGGTGAAGTTTCGAGGACTGAAATTATGTCAACAGTGTACCGAGTGGGCATAAGGAGGTTGTAATTAATAACAGAAGGCTTAATTTTGGATCTTTTTGTGCATTTGTTTTTCACCCATTCCTTTGTAGATTTTTCTGGGAAACCCATCGATTCCTGCTACCATAGAAAGCCCATTCGGCTCATTGTTAGTACCATCGTCATAATTTTTAATGATTGCTTCAATTTTGATGACTGCTTTTTTTCTGTGTATCGGCTTCCAAAGACCAATATTTTTTTTTATGATAAATGAATGGTGTCAAAGGATTGGAAGTATCTAGGTAAAAACTCATTGAAACTAAATTCATTATACATATTATATTGTCGGCAAAAGTAACTCACCATTTTAATGGTACTCTGATATCATATTATTCTAATGATAAAAATTTTCTAGCAATAACAATCTACAGGATATACCATTAACAATCTTATTTTTCAAAATTTCTTTTTCTTCATTAGTTTTATATGGGTGTCTTTACAATAAATAACAAGTGTAAAATCTTCGTATATTAATGTCATCAACGACAATACAAGCTTATTAAGCTTTTTACTCCCATATTGAACAATTCCAAAATCTTTTCTATAATAGATTTGCAAAAATCATAATATATTCTTAGTGTCATATAGTCATATAGCAAATATATACATATATATATATATATATATATATATATATATATATATATATATATATATATATATATATATATATATATATATATATATATATATATATATATATATATGTGTGTAAGTGTATATGTGTATATATAAATCTATCTTTGTTCGTTTATTTATACGCATATATAGAAAAGGCTAAGGTATAGTTATCTAAAGTGTGAGTCACTTATTTTGCATATTTGCATGATTTGTGCTACTGTTCATACACCGTGAATCAAAAATTGAACAAATTCAAAACTACTGAACAAACTTCATATATTTCAATTCTCACTAATGAAATTTTCCACGATTTCCTTTATAATTCACTAACATTTCCAATCTATAAATGACGAACGAATATCTACTCTGTCGAAATACTACTTAATTTGATTATCTGTTTCCTAAAACGGATTTGAAAAAATCGATATGTTCATTTCGCATTGTTTTTGAGTCCCTCTATAAATTGTGTTTTTTTGTTTTTGGTTCACGATATATTCGAGATTTTATTTAAGATAATCGCAGAAGAGATTTTTGAACGAGTACTAGCTACTCTATATCATAATTTATAGCATAATAGGTTTCATCATTCTTTATTCGAATATTTTTGAGAACTCCGACGTTCAATGTAAATATTCAGTGGTCGCCAACTGATCATATTCGATATAAAAATGATCATTTGTGGCAGTACTTATACCTATTAAAATATTTCCTAGTTTAATTTCAATTTTCTGATAAGCTTTACAAAGATTCAGAACAAAGTTGATAATTATTTCAGCTGAACAAACTGAATATTTGAATTGAAATCCCGGTGCTCTGCATGCTAACACTATTTTCGAAGATATTTCTAGAGGCATATTCATCATTGGTTCATACATAATTGAGAAAGTCTTGAGGAAAAAGTAAGTAGATTCTACACTTCAATTTCATCTAATATACTATATATTCCATAGGATTTGAATATCAAATCCATACAAAATGTTATTTACTCACTTAATTAACAACTAGATAACAAATTTCAACAAAAAATAACACAGATGCTTTAGTATCAACAAATATATAGAGATATAAGCTTGTTGTATTTTTGCGTTTACCTAAATTTACAATAATTTAGAAGGTAAGCACACTTAACAGCTACAATTGAAATAATGTACAGAATTATGGAATAAAGTGCAAAAGCATTTTTTGCAATTTTAAAATACCCGAAGAAATTTCAACATTCATAATAATATATATAAAGACGAACATAATGAAATTTGCATATCCAATTATTGAAGAAGTTCACCACGAAAAAATTTCAGTTTATCACGCATAAATTTAAAATAGTTCTAGGCACTCAAAATCATTGAGAGATTTTAGTGCCCAAAATATTATGTACAATAACGACTACGCCTTGTTCAATGTTTCATTTATAAACTGTATGTAAACCTTATTTCTACTGTTGTATCTACAGAATAGATATGTATATTTCACTATAAATCTAACTAAAGTGCAACTCACATTCGGGAAGTTTTCTTATAAATGTTTTCGAGGAAAATGGTTACTGATGTTTTATGTTTTCTAAATTTGGTATTTCTGAGTAAGCGTATATTATTCGAAGAAACACGTAACTTCTACAGGCACACGACAAAATTTTGGGAGGGGGGTGAACACTCAATTGTCTAAATTAATCTTAGTCACGTCATTAAAAATGCTTCCTCCATTGAAATAATTTTTTACTATTCACAAAGATACGTCGGGTAACTACTACTGAGAGAAATAGATGAAAAAGTGAATTTCAATGTATAATATATACTTATAAGTCTATGGCAATCCTAGCATTCTGTGATTTTGAAAAATGCAGATCTGAATTTACATAAATTCTTAGCTGCTCAAGCCAAACCATTTCATTTCTCAGGACGGATCAGCAAAGAATAAAATATATATCAATATTAACAACAACATTGCATCTAGTGAAGCATTAATGGCAGGAAAATACAGTCTTTCACTAAAAAACACTACGGTATTATCATTACTATGTTTACGCATAATGTGCTTCTACATAACTCAAAGTATCTGAGGTCGAGTTCGATGGTTAGGTTGGAATGTTTTGAATATTGAGGTGATATATTATCTACTCTATGATTAATATGAAAATAAATTGATGTACTATCAACGAGATTTATCGGAAAAATTTTAAGTAAAATCATTTGGAACTACGTCCATCTTGAGAGTAAGAAAAATTCAATGAACTTTTGTGTATATGGTCATGTGAACCGAAAGATCTTCGACTATTTATATCCCTATTTCAAAATCACCCACTACAAAGATAGAAAATCTAATTCACTTTAAATTTTGTAACCTGATGAGTGAGTTGATCTTTGCGCTGTAGATGGACGCAAGTCCAGAATTCATTTTTCCAACTAAATTCAGACAGTACACTAGAACGAAATTCTATTAACATGCGTTCGTGTTGAATAACAGACATTTAATTCTACTGCAATTTTAATTAAATAACTTCTTGAAATATTAATAATTAATACTCTCAGAATATGATTGTACCAAGTAGTAGATAGGTGTTGATTTTTCCACCTAAGTACGCTGGGAAACTCTTGAAAAGACTACATTGTCAATAGGAACAGAGAGATTATCAATTAAGAACTACAGATTTACATCGGTTTCAAACTGTTGCGCTGGATTTTCACGTATATTATCAAATTTCAACATTGAATATAATCACGAAACTCAGAAACATACACATATACAAGTCTTCGTCTCATCCGAGATTTGAACCCAGAAATCTTAGGCTAGAAACACTTGAGTCATCACGCTATGAAAATGACTGGAATAAATGTTCTTGTAATATGAAAAATTGTATATAATCTAAATTAGGTGGTGCAGTCACATAATAAATGTATTAATTGATTAATTTTTAAGAGAAGTGGAAATTTTAGTGTCAAATCAAATAAAAAGAAGTCTTGTTTGATTTAATTCTGAAAAAATGTTTCAAGAAGCTTTTCTTTTTCAAGAAAATTAATTATTTCTAATAATAATGGTATGCAATATGCGCTATATACATACATATATAGTATATAATGTTAATTGATAGAAAATAATAAAGTTTTTCTATATTATAAAATCTTAAATGCAATAAGAATGATATACTTGTATCAATTTGTACAGATAACCATCAAGAAAATCGTGAATCTCTGCAGGAATGTATATCAACATTCGTTATGCAGAAATTATGTTCATTTTGAGTTTTATATTTTATCAGAAATGTATTTTAATGTTACAATGAATTTTTCGACCATAAAAAGCTTTGAATTCCACTCAGGTCAAATTGCACTGAAAGAAAGCATTCGTGACATTTTCTGAGAAATTATAACTTAAGCGAAAAGTTTTCCAAAATAGTAACCTGTACAAATTCGGCAAAATGCAATGAAGCATCACTAACAGCAATTTGGCGAATAAAGCTGAAAAATAATCAATAAATTTTCAATATAAACAGTAAAATATCTTCTAGATTTTTCAATTCATTTTGTTACTATAACGAATGGAAGAAGCACCCATTTCTTATAATAATCCGAAAATTTCATATAATCAAACTGTCAAAAATCAGAATTCTCTCATATATGAAATTTGTCGTTCTTTTTAATTGGTTTGTCTCAATCTGAGCAATAACCAAATTCCCTTAGACGATCTTATTGTAAACTCTCTAAGTAATGTCATCTATCAAATACTCTAATGATTATAACTAAACTGTCTGAACTTCAAGATAATCCATTTTTTAATGAAGTAAGTAATATTATGAAGTACCTATAATATCAGTAAAAAACGATCTTTCAAAGTTTTCCATCTATGATCTATATATTATTGCTATTATGATTTGGGCATTGTTCTGAAATCTTCGTTTCATTAAATCATCATGGAAGTCGATTTTTTGTGCTTATTCATATTCAGAACAAGTACCTCAGATATTTGCCATTTTTCATAACTATGCAGAAATGTGATTTGAAATAAACAAATCAAATGAATTGACGTCGCAATTGTGTTTGCGTTCTGATTAATTTTCCTTTTGGTACTCATAGTATTGGAAAAAATCAACAGGACCTGTGTCGTGTATACGAGACGGCTGACAGCTTGAAACATGCAGTTCTCTACGTGCTAGATGGAGTGTTAAAGAGGATAAGACAAAAAAAAAACAGAAAGAGAGACCCAGCATAAAAATTATCTGACCAATAGAAACTGTGGAGTAAAACTTGAGATTATAGAGGAGATAATATAACATTAACGACAAGATATAATGCACCAAGAGAGACGACTGCAATCAATGAAAGCTAAAGAAAAAAACTCAACTTATGCAAACAGGCATTTTTGGTGTAGTAACACCTCCTCTCATGATACATAAGAGCTGATTGCATCATGGGCATTCTGTGAAAAAGTCGAGAACTTGTGCTGATCATCCATAGAGGTTTCCACTGGATTTGATATTCTTACTTAGATAACATGAACGTAGAAATGAAAAATATATTTTTTATGCAATTGTATTTTGAAATAATGTGAATTTGAAGGTGACCATCAATTTTAAAGTGCAGTCTAAATAAATTTGTTGCTTTCTACCTTAGCATACCAGATTATGTTATAGAAGTCATAAAATCGATTCACAACAAGGTTGAGGGGGTTTAAGTTCTTCAAATTCGTGGTGACCTTGTAATGTAAAATCATTCAGATTATGTGCAAATTCATGATGAATGGCCACTCTGGGTTTTTGCAATTTATCCATGTGATGATTCAAGATATTACATTGTATTTGCATTGTGAAGAGAAGGATGTTTATGAACTCATATGGATTTTTATAGCAGGTTTCCAAAGTATCTTGTCGTGAACTCCTAGTTTTATGCTCTTGCTAATAGTAACTGCTTTTATCCCAGAGTTACGAAATCTGTTACAGATAAAACCAGGACATCCAGAACAACCAGGAAATACTTGAAATATTTTCCGAAAATTATTCGATTGCCGAAAATCAATGGATTATTTCCATACTCAGGAACAGATTTATGACTTTATTGTGAATTAAATGATGCATTTAATGTTCATTATTGTCCCTTCAACAAATTAATATCATTCAAGAACGAATAGATGAAATGTTAAATGTGCGGTAGTTCGTTTTAAAACAGTGAATTCTGAGTGAAAGTTCATATGAATTATAAATAAGGTACAAGTCTTAACCACTGTAAATACGGTTTATTGTAGATACAACAAGTTGAAGATATAGGGATGCCGAAGTAAAACGAAGAAAAAGATGACAATGGAGAAGAATTTTGTCCTTTTTTGTAGCGTGGGTGTTTCAACGAAAATTGTATTTCGAAAACTTTCTGATTATTAGAGAAATAGATTGAAGGAGATTGGTTGATCTCTAACTGGTGTCTGGCAGAGTATGAATGGGTTATTTTTCGTGACTCTTGATCTAAATTGCTTCTAGGAGAATCATGTTTTGACCATTATCGTTGATATGCAATATTGTTATTTGGAAGGTTGGTGAAATGGAGTGTCCTGAATTCCTAAGGTGTTCGGAGAATGCAGACGGTTCTACGTATAAGTGTTCATGGAGTCTTGTTTGAGAGCATCTTAAGATACAACCTGTGGAGCAAGTGTCACATTCTTCACAATTTAACCGATATACTCCTGGTTTTTTCAAAGGGCCTCAGTTGGAGAGTTTGTTATTGCAATATTCTGCATTCTCCGAACGCCCTAGAAATTTTGGACACTATACTTCACCAATCAACAATATTACATATCAACGGTAGAGTTCAAAAACTTTTTAGAAGGAATGGAGATCAAGAGGCCCCAAAAAACATTCATATTCTGCTCGTTCGAGATCAACCACTCGCCATTACTCTATTTCACTTAATATAATAGGCAAGTTTTCAACATACAGTTTTCGTTGTTTAAATAACTACGCTTAGTTTACACAAAAAAGAAAAAGACCAAAATGCTTTCTACAGCCATCATTTTTTTCCATTCCCTTCTGTGTCTGCTTATCAATAAAACAAACTTTTTGTTTCAATTGTACATAATTGATAATGACTCAATAGGCGAAAGTAGTTGTATTTGGAATACATTCAGTGTTTTTCAAGACTTGTACCTGATTGAAGTTTTATTTAAATTTTATTACATATCAAGAATACAGCAGTCATATTGGAATTTTTGGCATGAACAAGGCTCTTCCGAGACAATTAAATTACACCATTTGAACTGCTCTACACCTTCCCATTCTTTCAATAGGGATATTTCCTTTCTGTAATGTGTACTGAAAAATTCCTTGTTAATAGAAGAGAAAATATTATGTAACGTAGACGACGATGTCTGATATATGCATCAATTTTGGTGAGACTTCTTCGAAAAACCTATTTATTGTTTGATATTTTTCCTAAATGTGTTTTCAGTGAATCATTGGCCATTTCTCCTTCTGAAACAAAAGTTTCAAACTTGAATCATTACTATCGGTATAATCTTTTCCGCCCATACTTATATCAATATACTGAATATTTGTAGATCTTATAAGCAAACTATAGCAAACTATATAAATATTTTTCTTACGCCTTGTATAATTGGAGGTTTTGAGTAGGTACAAAACAAGCAGAAGACTTCATAGATTCTAACAGAAATAAATAAATTATAATACTCCAAAATTCTGATTCCTTTCTACATTAAGGCTTCTTGTTACTTATAATCGCAAATTTTGAAAATGAATTAATTGTTCATTTACAATAATTGTAATTATCATTTCTATTGAAAGAAGAAGAGATCCTTTCAGTAAAGATTAAAAATTGAAAATTGTATTCTTCATAAACAAGTTTTTTTGATGATCAGTTTATATTATAAAAAACAAATGTATAATGCACTGGAAAAATGTGATTGTTTAATTGAAAAATAGCAGTTTTCGAAGAGGCCCACCATGAAATAATTACACAAGTTGAATAATTATAACTTAAACACTCAGTAACTGAATTATAGAAGAATTAACTCCTACATAATTCCTAGATAAATTGGTTGCCATCTCCAGATCATTTGTCGAATTAGTTGATAAATTGTTTCATCATTTAATCGATAACCATTATTAACTTCGTATTGTTTAGTTATATTATGACTAATGATCATTTTTTGAAAAGTACCTCGTTATTTTATCTTGGGAAAATACTTTCCCTAAAATGAAGATCAGCTCCTTGATTAAGAGGTTATTTCACAAGTACGTCATGGAATCTAAAATGTGTATTATGTTGATAGATGTAAATAAGTTTTTGTCAGAGATGATTTAAATTTTCGCAGGTTATAAAAATTTTTCGTGACCTGAAAAGTAACTGAATATGTGATTCTTTGATCTTCTAGCTTCACAAATAGTTCTTAATAATAATGTCACAAATTGAAAAGTGTCCTACAAGTAGGAAAACTTCTGTCAATTATTTGGGGATTCAGCAGATAATTTGAGGTAGTTCAAAATTGCCAATTTGTACTCGACGTCATAATCAGAAACATAATTATTTTCAAACGAGAAGGTATTTCAAACGAAAATTTCTCCTGTAGGAAAACATGTTGAAGACATTTGGTATTTACTGAAATAGATTCGAAATGTGTGAAATTTTCTTAATTTTTCTTACGGTATTTAAATTTCGAACTCCATTTCTAATGTTCTTTTTTTGTGGTAGTTTTTGGGTCACTTTCTCACATGAGAAAAATTTGCAAATATCAAAGGCATGTCAAAGTTCTGCTGTAAATGTTTTAACATGACTATATTAGATCTCAAAAATAACAATCGGGCATTTGGTCGAAATCACAACAGAATTAAAAACTGAAATTCTGAATTTTACATTACATAAATTATTATTTTAAGATATTATTAACTACTCTGAAATGAAATTTTTCTTAACCCCTATAATCAGAATCATAAATTGAAAATTTTTCAATGTGAACATGTAACTTACATTTTTCATTTTCTTGAATTGAACGACGTCTCAATCTCCACAATAATGAATATAGAATAATAATTTTCGACCCTAGTCTATTTGTTCCAAGAGGCCACCCAACACAAAAAACACATGATCGCTACGGTATGAAGAGCTCTAGACGTCATAACGTATGTTGCACAGTTAGATACGACTTCACTGTTTGTATATCATGTTTTTACAGGTATTTCTATCAAGTATTGCGAATTCAGAATATTACCAAAATTGTACTTTAGATTCCATATGCGTAAAGTTAACAAGTATATGCAGTCCTTACTAATTTTTATGTGAATATCTCTCATTTCAGTATTACATTTAACATTTTATAACATTTTTAGTGTTATCTAAACTTGATGAAAACGCTTGGCTACAAAAATTGTGGATATTGGCCAAGCCATATAATTTTGAAATTACAATTTGAGAAGGAAAAACTGTTCATCTTTCACTTCATTATGAGCACTTATTTCATGTTTCAATATGCTGTGTGGTTACCCCAATTCCGGGTGGAGTATGGATTGATATTCTGTGAAAATTCGACTCCTGGCTGGATATTTGACACACTAAAATGGCCTGGCTTCATATTTTTTATTTTCTTATATATTCAAGTCAAACATATCAAACTTTCAAACTTGATGATTGATGAGGCCTCAAGAATTTTACTCATCAAGAATGTTTTTGCCTTCTCGAATTGCAAGTCTCAAAGTGCCTCAATACCTGCTCAAAAATGGTTGTGAAAGTTTTCAGCTACTTTCAAAATTTTGTCTTAATTTGTCAACTAGATCGGTATTCAGTAATAAAAATTTTATTTGCTGTAAAATAGAGAATAGGTGTAATCAAAATTTATTCAAAATTAGCGTTAGGTATAAAATCAATATGAATTTATTAGAAATTTAGTGTGTAGTGTATCCAGTGTGTTTAGTATGTGTCTTGATTTTAAAGTGCAATAGCATCTTTCCTTTGTACATGAATTGGTTTCAAGCCCTTTGGGAGTAGCTTCTATAATTCATGTTACAATACTTCTGGAATCAATAAGTATATACTATGCTATACAATCTTTATGTAAAACACATTCTCAGTGATCTGGCATGTAGAAAAATTCTTTCAAATGGTCTGGCTTCGTTTGATTATCAATTTTTTTATGACGAAGAATATTATAAATAAATCTTTAAGTACCTCGAATATATATTCTGGATTTTTCGAACAAACAGCTTTGAGGACTTCTGGCAGGATATCTAACCAACCAAAATGATCTGGTTTCTATGTTTCCTATTTTCTTATATATTCAATTCAAACATATTCAAATTCAAACAAAGTTTCTCAAGAATTGGAGTACTCAAGACTTTGATTCTTCAAAAAATGTTTTCGTTCTCAAATTGCAATTCCAAAAATATATGGTTTCGACCATATGCACAACTTTGTAGACAGTCGTCGATATTGTGTTCAGATAAAACAGAAAATGTTTTCGACAAAATGTATCAAATACCTCCTCAAAAATGTCATTCGGCTCTCTTACTATTAGTTTGACTTCCGACAATTAATAAATCACGTGAAACGTGCACTTGTTCAATTCTAGTGGCCTCTTGAAAATATACAGAGTATGAATTAGGTCATTTTCTTTCTTTCGAACATTACGAAATGTACTGTACACAACAAAATCATTCATTCATTTCATATTCCGCCTATAAAAATTTCAAGATTTACTGAAAAACCTATAAAAAAATAACACAGTATTTTCCACCAAATGCCAATGCATATCCACATACAATATTACATTTAAAAAAATATGTATGCCAACAGAACTTTTACCTTGGAACTCATAATTATACTATAATTATCGGTACACATCCTATATATGGTTCTATTACACTGGACATTTCAAATATTTGTATTCGAACATTAGTGACACTGCCACGAATACAAAGTAGAGCAGGAACATGGTGAAGCCGAGACTCCTGTTCATTTTCCAGCGGAAACAAGCTATGGATAGAATAACGAAAAGCAGCATCATAAACAGGATCGTTATGGAGCACACCATGCCCACCGAGTTCACTTCCACGGGCTTGCCGTAGATGATGCCGAAGAGCAGCCAAGGCACTGGTAACCTGATGAGAAAAAAAACATGAGAATCACCACATTGAAGCAATATTTTTAATAACGTTAAAATGTAGTTACATATCATTAAAAGAGTAGAATGTATAAAAACAAACTTAAAAATCTGAAAATATACATATAAAGGGTGTTTTTTTTAGAGGTATAGAACTTTAAGTTGGCATTACTGTTGAAGATGGCGACCGATTTAACAGATGAGAAGTGATTTATTCTCAGTTTGGTTTGGCAATTCATCATGAATAGACTCACGCTTGAACAACGCTTGCAAATAGTGCAATTTTATTCCGAAAATAATGGTTCTGGGGAAATACGTATCGCGCACTATGTCCATTTTATCGTCGACAGAATCGTCCATCAGAACAGTTAATTCAATTAACCATGGAACATTTCCGCACCACGTTTACTCTTATTGATAACTCACATCCCCAGAGACGCCGTACGGTGCGTACAGAAGAAGCTATTGCTACTGTAGAGTGTAGCCTTGAGGAAGACCTGAATGAGTCCATCCGCCATCGAGCACAGGAATTGGATCTGTGTCCATCCACTTTATGAAAGATTTTGCGGAAGAATCTTGGTTTGCGTGCTTACAAAATCCAACTCGTGCAAGAATTGAAGCCAAACGATCATCAAGCAAGGCGTAGATTCGTCGAATGGGCCCAAAACGAGATTGCCGTTGTTTGCGATTTTCATAAGCGAATTTTATTTAGCGATAGAGCGCACTTCTGATTGAATGGCTACGTCAACAAACAAAACTGCCGCATTTGGAGTGCAGATAATCCTCAAGTGTGTGTCATGTCAGATCATGACCATAGTTAGATCACAGGACAACTGTGTTCAACTTCAGCTCGCGCTGAAAAAGAAATCGAATTGATTGCAATTATAGCGTCGGTGGTCAGGTTCTCTCTCGTTCAGATAAGGCGAGAGATCTTGGTGTAGTCTTCGACCAGAAGCTTCCCTTTGTCCCACACATCACCCAACTTATTTCATCAGCTGCGAAAATGTATGGATTCGTTATACGTAATGGCAAATATTTCAATAATTCTTCAACATTGATAGGACTATCCAATACCCTAATCCGTAGCAAGTTGGAGTATGGTAGCACGATCTGGCATCCCATTTACACTTGCCATCAACGCCATCTTGAGGCTATTCAGAGAAGGTTCGTGAAATTCTTAGTTTGGAGGGAGGATAAAGTTTATCCACTGAGAGGAGTCAATCATAACGAATTATTGAGTCGATTTATTTTTATCTCATTGCAGAACAGGAGAGAAATTTTATCACTCAAATTTTTGTACAAATTACTGCACAATAGTATTGATTGTCCTCCTCTCTTGTCCGCTTTGAAATTGTTCCTAGGCAACATTCTCGTAATACAGAATTATTCCACCTAGGGACTCCGAGGACCAACTCCCTAATGCAATCCCCCATTTGGTTTATGGAAAAAATATTGTTGTTTCATATAATTGCGTCATACTTTATGTAACCGATAACCCATAACATATATAAATTATATCCTTAATCAATAGTTGGAAAATCTTTCACAATAGCAATAGAATATTCATAGAAGTGATCAATTGGAATGAATTGGATAGCACTCTCGGTTCCCTACTTCCTGTTACACATTTCCGACACCTGACTGAAGTACTTCCATGATGATATTCGCTATTGTCGGTGCTTTTAATGTTGTCACGCATGAATGAAATTATATCACGCTATTCATTCAGGAGGTTGCCGCTTCGAGAAACAAATATTTCGAAATATTCAATCTTAAAATTCAACTGAATTAAGTTATATTATCAATATTGGTAGAATATCGATATGAAAACAAAAAATGGATATTTAAATTAGATAAATTAAATTGAATAAATTATTTCTCAATTTGGTCTTATATAATGATACAATTTCAGTTCATTATCGTTTCATATCCTGTCATACATTAGGAAGTGTTATACTGATTAATTATCTGAATTTTATGGTAGAAAATAAAGGAATATGTAATTTAATTTGTCGCCATCGATATTGCCTATCCTTAGTTTACCTCTTGTCAACGACTGTTGAGATTTTATCAGCAGAGCCATCTAGAGTGACGGAAAAAACTTGACGTGTCACAGAGTAGAAAACTATAACGTTGCAGTGATCTACATATGTACTAGATTATAATAATATGTGAGCGTTTTCAGAATTACTATACATATAATAAAAAATGTTTCTATGCGTCGTAAGGTTCAAAAATATTCTCGTTATGCAGATTATTTTCTTGCAACAATAAGAACAAGTGTTCGATTTACTATATGAAAGTAGATTAACGGTTATAAAAGTAAAGTGACCATTCCTTTTTTCATTTCAAAACGTGACATTTTAAGTATTATTGAGACCAATTTCACTACACTGACGCTGTTATTGTTCTTTAATGAAATAGGTTGATTATTATGAAGTGAAAATATGCAAAATAAAATAATTTTAAATAGTTATTTTCGTATTCATCAGACGAACAAATTTGCTTTTCTAGAGCAGGTGAGGATTGTAGAAACGAATAAAATTCTAGACTTTTTTTTATTCTCAACTATCGAAATTGCTCCCAAATCTGGAATACGTTACTGGTTTTTTCATTTGAATAAAGTTCTATCATTTCATTCGGATTTTTGCATCATAATAAACATGCAAATTGATGAAGGTTCGTCATTATTTCTGAGTCATCAGTGCAGCAATATCTCCCATTCTCTCTTCACGAATTCTTCATCAATGTAAGTGCCAATTTCTCCAACAAACTACCAACTGTAAAAGGGAGAAATTCAATGAAGTGTTTATCTACCAGCTTCAATTACCGATAAAAGTTCACTCTCACTAAAGGAAGATGACCTTTCAATACAACTTGGTGACACAATTTTGATGCGCGATTTTGGAAAATGTTTTTTGATATTTGGGAACATTTTCAATGCTCGAAAAGTAGTCCAATCAACAAAATTTCACAACATTGCGAAAAACGGGACATTTTTGCGCTCAGGGTTATATTTGGATCTACAGAAAAAGTGATCAGTTTATAGGGTTTAGGGGTGGCATGACGGGGTCGCGAGGTAAGACGTGGTCACGCACACATACAAGAAACTAGACTTTTGCGAACAGAAAGCAATAAGCCAATAGGAAGCCATACTCGATCAACCGTCAGCGCGACAGAAACAGTGAGTGGGAGTGCACGCGTTTTTTGTTTACTAACGAAAATCACGTTGAGTGTGTCGTCGATCTAATTTTACGCAGTTGAAAACGTCTTTACTGTAAGGTAATTATGACTACCCAATTTATGTCTTTTCTCGTATATGGTTGTTAGTGTTGTTCACTTTGTTTTGGTATAGACAAAATTTTTTTTTAAAAACCTTTGGGGTAAGACGGGGTAATGTGTATGGGGTGAGAAGGGGTATAGGGACAACATGGGGAAGTGTGTTCTCGTTGAAAAACTGAGGAAAGTATCCAATCCTAATGATCCTCGGCTCAAAAAAAAATGCTAAGAAGAAACAAAAAACTACAGTTGCAGCCAAGACGGAAAATGATGATGATGAAGATACAATTTGACTCTATTGTAATGATGAAAATCATAGTTTTCTGAAATCATCCGAATGTTGGGTAGGATGCCAGCTTTGTGAACGTTGGTCTCACAATGGTTGTGCTCGTGTGGATGATGAAAACATCGAAGAAATTCATATTTGTATTTATTGTGATAATAATTAGCTTACCCCATTTTCATTACCCCACCTTACCTAATGGTAAGGGGCAAGATGGTTTTTCGAAAGTTCCTATTAAATCATTTATTTTAAAAAAATGCTAAAAGTTCATCTCCCAAAGACTATGCCAAATTGTAGTTAGATTAATAAGGCATTGTGCCATAAATGAGTAAGCATAATAAACGCAATGATTATACTGTATTTATGGTATTTTCCTTAGATACCCCATCATGTCCCCCCTACCCCTATATGAGTCATCAAAACATCATTGTTCACTGAGGTGTTAGTGTAGGTGACAGTTTTAAAATTTAGTAACGCCATTTTTCATAACGCGCCAAAAGAAGTGAACAAAACGAAAAAATTCGTAGTGCGGCTTACGTTTATCACATTTCACTTCAATTTCATCAACATGGTTTTCAATTCCACGAAACAAATTTGTTTCGCCATATGGCGCACAATACTGAAATTAATTGCCATGTGGAGTAATCAACAAACACGAAGTCAATAAATTCAAATTACTGCGCTCCCCCTGTGAATGGCATCACGGGCTATGCGGATAAATTTTCGGATCATAGAACATACGTTGTGTTCTCTGCTCAAACATGACCTTTCAAACGGGGTAGCTTCGATTGTTTATCAATAAACTTGCACGGACACCAAATACTGGCGACAATATTCCAATCAGTGCTTCAATTACTCGGGAATGAAGAGATATTTGATCGGCCAATTCCTGGAATTGGATCTGCGATGCATTTGACACGTCGTGGTGAGCTCAATAAACTTTTGAATAATCTGCATGGTGCAGTGGATTCGTGCGGACCATTGAGTATTTAGGTCCTTAACTTGAATTGAGCAATCTGTATGGAAGCAGTTTCCGTTATGTTCGATAGTTCCGCTTAACTGCTGATTTGTAGACTTGAATAACAATGCAGACTTACAGAATTTGTGGAGAATTTTGTGGAAAGTTCTCACACAATAAAGTTTTCTCCAAACAAATATCGCTTCTCTTGAAATGAAGTGAACTTCACATATTGCACATTTAATTTCTGGCTCACTATTCATACTCACCATTGAATTTAATTTGATGAAAATTGTGTTTGAATTCTCTGTGAATTCTTAGTGTGAAAATTGAGCAAAATATAACACAAAGTTTTCCAGAAATAACAATGTAGTGCGTCAATATTTCCTAATAAATTATATGCTGAATGTTTTCATTCCCTACACATTCTTTAAAAATAGATTGAAAACCATATCCATACATTTCTAGATCCTTGGAATACCTCAGGGATCTAATTTTGGACCACTGCTATTCATTCTGATCGTAAATGATCTGATGGAAAATATTGACTCTCCACATTTGATTTCGCGGACGATTCGAAACTATGATCTAACATCACTTGCCATCAACGCCATCTTGGGGCCATTCAGAAAAGGATCTTGAAATTCTCAGTTTGGAGGGAGGACAAAATTTCAACAAAAATCCACAGAGAGGAGTCAATCATAACGAATTATTGAGTCGTTTCAGTTTAATCTTATTGCAGAGCAGCAGAGAAACTTTATCACTCAAATTTTTGTACAAATTACTGCATAATAGTATTGATTGTCCTCCTATCTTGTCCGCTTTCAAATCTCATGTTTCTAGGCAAAATTCTACAGAATCTACTACAGAATTTTCCACCTAGAGACTCTTAGTACCAACTATTACCAACTCGCTAATTCAATCTCCGATTTGGTTTATGTAGTATACATTTAATACACTTGCTAATAATTGTGACATTCCCTTTGACTCCATAGAAGTTGTTATCAGGAGTTATGTGAACAAAGGAAATTTACTAAAATGAATTGATTCAGACTTAGTTCTTTGTAATATTTCGTTAAATTCTATCATTTAGTTATTAGTTACTATTTTATCCTTTTTCAGATTAATCAGATTGATTTCTCGCTTAACTCTTGGTGAAACGTGATTAAATATTAAATTCAATTGAACACTAGGCTTGATATTTCACGATTATATTCAAAAATTAAAAACTTAACTCTTAAATATGATAAAATCACGCGTTATTACAATAATTAAATTCATAATTATATAAATAATTTTTAATATTGAATATTGAATTATATTAAACTCTTGGCCTAATATTTCATGATTATATTTAACAGATGTTCGGAACATGTTGACTAATTCATGTTGTAAAATATAATCGTGAAACATTAAGCCAAGAGTTTAACTTTAATTAATAATTAATTATGTTTCACCAAGAGTTAAGCGACAATTCAATCTCAGTCACAATTATATTTAATGAAACTTATACCAAGTGTGTTAATTTTAATTTATTGTTTTCAACATTATGTTTCACCAAGAGATTAGCGAAATCTCCGTTTCATTTGATTAATTTTTTTTTAATTGATTTATTTCATTCTCATTATCTTTTATATTTCTGTTTCAGCTGTCAGGGCATTAAATATTGATCTTTTTCATTTTTTATCTCAATTCGATCAATTTCCCCATTCAATTCTCATTCAATCATAGTTTGTTTCAAATTTTAAATAAAATTTATAGGCAATAGGGCCCGAGAAAATAGTGGAGAATCTACCTTGCCAAAACCTTCAAACAGCACAGCCTAGCGTACAATACATTGAAATGTATTTTTGCTTCGTTCTCCATTGAGTGAGATTTATTATGGACTCAATAACAATTTATTCAAGTTCGTGTTTCATCTGTTCATAATTCAATTCATACATTCGTTTGAATTAAATTATGTACAGATCGGCCAAATTGATCACGCTGCCTTTATTTTATATTTTATTTCAGCCTAAAAATTGAATAGTTCAATTATTCGATTCAATTAATATCAGTTGTTACGCAGAAATGAAATATGACCAAATTTACGGTTTTTACTGTTATACGTTTGTTTATGTCGATATCAATATTCCCCAGTTTACGGCTGGGCTGAGTATTGAATATTTTGAAAATTGAATTGTGTTCTAATACTAATATGCAACGCCATTAATTTTGATGATTGATTTTTTCTGCTTTTCTCGCTCTTGGATAATACATTTCATAATTAGCTTTGGTAAATAATTCCGACATTGTTTGAAAAACTGTTTGAGAAGTGAAAAGTTACAAGTAAAGGGTGTTCCTTTCAGATGTATGAAACTTCAAATTGCAATAAAACAACGATGGATCATTTGATTGACGAGAATTTTTTTTACGGAAGATAATCTTGTGGCATTACATTTTGAATATGATTTCTGGCATATGACCGCCACGGATGGATCGGATGTAGTCCAATCTAGACGTCCAATTTTCGATGACTTTTTCCAACATTTGTGGCCTTATATCGGCAATAACACGGCGAATGTTGTCTCCCAAATGGTCAGCTAATTCACAGGTCCACAACTTGAAACTAGGCGGTCACCAAAGTGTCTTTAAATAAATCGATTGTGGCACCAGCTGTGTGACATGTTGCGCAGTCTTGTTGAAACCACAGCTCCTGGACATTATGGTTGTTCAATTCAGGAATGAAAAAGTTAGTAATCATGGCTCTATACCGATCACCATTGTCTGTAACGTTCTAGCCATCATCGTTTTTGAAGAAGTACGGACTTATGATTCCACCAGCCCATAAAGCGCACCAGTCAGTTTTTCTGGATGTAACGGTGTTTTGACATACACTTGAGGATTATTTTCACTCCAAATGTGGCAGTTTTGTTTGTTGACGTAGCCATTCAACCAGAAGTGCACTTCATCGCTAAATGAAAATCGGAATCAACGGCAATCTCGTTTTGTGCCTATTCGACGAATCTACGCCTTGCTTGATCTATTCATGATGAATTGCCAAACCAAACTGAGGATAAATCACTTCTCAGCTGTTAAATCGGTCGCTTCTCAAGCACGATATGACTATCACCTATTTGTTTTGAAATGATCATTTGTCAGCAGAGAGAGCTCATTATTTTCTATGTGTAGAATTACTCTCTCTGCAATCCGAGATTGCTGTCGAATTTCTTGTTTGGCGACCAATATTATGATTGTGACATAAACTGCCTGGAGACACTGCAGAGGAGATTCTGAAATGGCTCTCATTTCGAGAGGATGGTGTATATCCACGTAGAAGTTGTGATCACGATTGTTTGTTGTCAAGGTTTGACACTAGAAGTCTCTACACCAGGAGATGTTTGAATGTATTGAAATTTCTATTCAATTTGCTCAATGATAGCCTCGACTGTCCTGAGCGTCTGGGTACCTTAAATTTATTTGTTCCTACTTGTTGAGGTGTACTACAATAAGCCAGACATTTTACACAAAAACCCACAGAATCAATCTTCTGTCGCAATCGCCGCATAGCTTTGAATGTTCTATTGCAAACCAGACATCTAGCCGCTGTGATTTGCACTGGGACTCACTTGTTTCCATCAATACTGTGTACTCAAACCTTAACAATTGAGGTATCTTGATCGGTTTGAGTTCTGAGTGATTTGTTTTCTAGATTAGTTAATACTCATTGCTTAGAGATACAGTTGAAAAATAAAATTGAATATTCAGATATTGATATTATAGATTGATGTTATCATATTTGATAATGTGTTTAATTATTGTAATTATTTTTAATATTGCATATCTATGTTGTTATTGATATTCTTAGTCACCATATTTTTTATACTAATTATTTTTCTGTAATTGGGTAGTTACCTGTTGTAAATATATACTCTTATTATTATTATTAATTACTGCGGCATACGATTTTACGAGCCAATAGACACAAAACGAAAATTCAAAGCATCTGGAAGAATACGAAATTTTTCAACAAAATTACTTCAATGGAACAGGCTTGAACATCGTTCATATTGATTTGTACCCGGGACAGATTTTCCTCAAGCAGACATTCTTGGCTTGCGTAAACTTCAACGCTTCGTGTACACGCTACGATTTATTTGATAAAACCGACATGCAAAAGCTAGTTTGTGCAAATGGCTTGCACGTGTAAACCGACCTTCAGATGTACTAACAAACAACGTAAACTGTTTGAAGTGATTGAAAGCAGGAAAACAGTGAATCCTCCGGATAACGGGATGTCTGTAAGACTAAAAGTTCTTATAGTCATTATTCATTTCATTCTAACTACAGTAACCATCGCCTGACACGCATCAACTCTGCACGTCATCAACCTATATATTTTTGAAAATGTAAAAAAAAACACGAAGAATATACTTGTTGCTGAAAGCTCGAAATTTTTATACAATTTTGTTAATGCATTGAGAAATTAAAAAAAAATTGGTGTGTAGTATATCAATAAAAATTAAAGTCAATTTGAAGTTCATAGAGGTATGCGTGTTTTGGGGGTTCAAACAAGGCAGCTAAAATGACTGGTCGTTCTGGGTACCATTACTCGTTCATATGTGAGAAAAATATGGAAAACTGATATCATTGGATCAAATTCTTCTTCTCAGTCATTCACTCTTGACAGAGTGGTCGTGGTCGTGTCTCGGTCTTGTCCTCTGCGTCCCACGCAATACGGCGTCACACTGCTCTATGCTTAGCGGATCTAGAGTTTTCATTGATGCTGGAATGCGTCACAGATTTTATCAGATCTGTCCACCTTGTTGGAAAGCGCCCACGCGATCTTTTGCCCTCGACTTACCCTTGGACCACCAATCGTTCGATAGAGTCTTCGTTTCGGGTTATATGTCCAAGAATTTGAAGGATTCGCAGCTGCACACTTGACGATAACCTCTCTTTTATGTTTAGCTCCTTCAGAATCGAGACGTTGGTTCGATGTCCAGTCCACGGGATTCTGAGCAAGCGTCTCGAGCACAACATTTCTAACGCATCAATTTTGCGACGATCTTGCATCCTCAAATCTCCATGCCAAAACTAGGCATTTCATTAGTCGAACCTTTGTGTTTTTGGTTATTCTGCGGTCCTCCAAATCCTTGTGAGAATTACATTATGTAAAATTGGGAATTATTTTGGCAAAATAGATTTTATTAGTTATGATATATATGATTCATAAGTTTCTAAGGCTACGTTTAAACGGCTATACTATTTGCAATAATTTACTGATTTTTTTTTATTTGCCGATTTACAGTGAAACATGTTATAACCTCTATTCATCAATTTTCTATAGTGTAATTTAGGTGCTAGTGATGATAGTTTGTGGATAACAAACATCAAATTATAAAAACCAAGTTTTTTAGTGTATCGATTTAATCGAAATCGAATTTCTGTTACAAATTACTTACGAACTACTTACAAATAATTTTTTTGGGAAATATAGTGTAGAGGATAGTAGATGATTCAGTAGTCTCAAGCTTGGAATAGGTGAGCTTCTAAAAGTACATTTTTTAAAGATGACGAAAACTTGTTGCATTCCTAAAAATAAACCCTTACTAGAAAAAGCCCAGAGGGGAGACGGATAAATAATTTAGCTCGCAATGATAATTTGAATAACATTTTTGAAAAGTTAGATTTCATTGTCAATTTTGAAGATATAATTTTCATTACTCCAGTAAAATAAATATTCCTGATTGTAGGAATGTTAAATGGATTTAGTCAACAACAAAATTAATTCTCATCTCAATTTAAGTGAAGAAATTAGTATGCACAATAATTAACCAAATTACAGTGAATGAAAACATGTTAGTAACAGTATTTTAGTAACAGAAAAAAGTTTTTTTACACTGATTTAAGTTGGATTTTACCTATTGACCCCAAATTGAATGGGTGGTCTCTAAAAGAAAATTTGTTGATGAGATACAAAGATATTCCAGACATTGTAGATCAATCTTTCACATATTTAATCGAGAAATTCTTATGTTGTTTAAATGAGGCATCGATTAATGATATGATATTGATATGCCTGAAGATTTTTCAGAAAACAGGGTTACTTGTTCAAATAAATCTTCGAAGTTTAATTGATCAAATGAAATCATCACTTCCAAAGAAGAAACGATACTCGTCTGATAAAATGATTATGTCTTTCATGTTATACACATAACTATCTATCTTATATCTCTCTCGCTGTGCTTGTTTATTGCTATATGTTTTATTATGTAATTCTATATGTTCTAAATACGAATAATATTTCTTGTTCGTTCGCAGTATACAAAAAGGAATTGAAATAATGCTCGAAACTTTGGGGAAAACCAACAAGAAGAGTAGACCACTAACTCAATTTTGGCATTACCGCAGGACTACTCTTCATGGCCTGATTAAAGCTAGCCGTGGAATTGGCTAAGAATGGATAATATTTTCGAATATTTCAGTGGTAGTGTAGTATATTGTGCGATCTTGCATTTTTCGCCATCCTTCTTGAGAAATAAACTTATTACTCTTGCTGATGTTCGGGGGTGCCTTTTGAGGTTTGGCAACATGCTAGAAATTTCTAAATATCGTTTGTTTGGTTTCAGGGGATGTTTCACCTATAACGCAGTTTCCATTTTCAAAAGTCATGCCATTTTACTCAGTTTCTTTTGAGCGCTTTTACCGTGGTTCTTTGCTTGTGTCTCAGCGTGGTTATTAGAATGTTGACACCATGTTATTTTATTTTAGTAAGTAAGGAACTAATTTTGTTTATATATTTGTTTCATAATGCTTATCATTGGGAGCAAGAATTGCGTAATTACTGGAACATTTATTCAGACTTGTCAACAGATTTCAAATGGCAACTTACCCGACAGTAACGTCAAAAATGTTGCTGCCGACAGACGAAGAAACCGCCATATCGCCGAAGCCTTTCCTGGCTACGATGACCGACGTGATGAGGTCAGGAATTGAAGTGCCTGCTGCCAGAAACGTGAGACCCATCACTTCCGGCGGGATCTCCACCGTATGACCCACCATGTTAGCCCACCATACCATTAAATACGAATACGCAGCGATCCACACGATGCTACCAAGGAAAGTGACAGGAAACCATTTTTTACCTGCAAGAATTGAATAGTGTAATTAATATTTCATAATATACCTACTGAAAAAATTCCAAAATCGAATACGAAGACTTTTTTCTCTTGATTCAATTGGTTTTATTGCTAATAAAATGGAAATTGAAACTCTAGTTTACGTTTTTTTTAAGTAGTGAAAGAAATCGAACAAGTATTCGCGAATCGGTGGAAATTATTCAATTTTACTCGATACTTTGCTAATTGAAATCAGTTTTATGTTTCACCATTCAAAGAGTAGTTATTGAAGTCATTCACAAGAATTAACTGACAACTATTTAAGATGGATTTGCACTTCACAATCAGAATTTTTCGAAATACTTCTGCGTGGACATTTTAGAGGAAATTTCAAATTTAAATTTCAATTTCAACATACAAAACAATGAGCCTTATGGGAAAAATTTCATTCTGAAGAGTTATTTCACAAATTAAGCGTGCCTCAGAATGTTTTCGTTTTTAAATGTTAAATAAAAACAACAATTTCGAATAAAACGTTTATTTATTGTTAAATTAAAGAGCAGTTCATTAAGTTTATTTACGAAAAACAACCGTTTGTGTTCGCTTCTTCCCACTCATTCAACCTGGAGCTTAAATTTTCAATCACTATATAGACAATCACTATATACACTGGAATAAAGTTGATTTCTTTAGTGATTCTTCGCTTCGAAACATTCAGGTTGGAAGGCAATGGATTGTGAACTTTATATTTTAGGTAGCTCCATAGGAAAAAATGAGTAGGCGTTAAATCCTCGATGGCTAGTTGATGCCTCCTCGGCGGCTTATCACTATTCAAGAGCATAAATTGTGAAGAGTTCGGTCATCCTCAAAAAAAATTAGTACCGAAAATTCCTTGGCTTGATATGGCAGCTCAAACAGTATATTTTGACGACTGCGAGGGCTTCTGATGCAGTTCTAGCGGATTCTTGGAAGCCCAGTATCTGCAATTTTGTTTATTCACGTGAACGTTGATGTGAAAATTCGATTTATCGGAACCAGATATTATTGAAACCCCTAAAACGGTTTTCCATTATCCAGCAGAATTCGACTCGTTTATCAGGATCATCAGGCTTCATTTCTTGAACAATAACAATTTTATAGGGGTGAAAATGTAAGTCTTTCGAAATAATGCGATGAACCGTAGATTTGTTCGAATTAAGAGAAGCTGCGCGCAATCTCAACGACTGTCGTGGGTCATCCATAAGAGACTGAGGAACGCGGTCGACGTTATGCTCGTTCCGACGTTCATTTGTTCGGCATTGTATTCCTATCTCTTCAAAATTTTACACCCAATGCTTAATTAAATTGACATTTGATACGTGTTTTAAGCTTGTTAAATTAAAATATGTGTCCTGTAGAGACGACGAACATCAATGTAGGAATCGTTGTTTTTATAAAACGCTCGCACACAAAACGCGCGCTGCAATCCCGTGAAACGATTCATGGCTTTTAAACTTAACAAGCCGGCCAAACGATTGGGACCACTTCCCTCCCCCTGCTACCTGTGGTTGACAGCTAGTGGTCAATTCAAAAACGAAAAATATTCTGAGACATCTATTATATTGTGTTTGCAGTTGATAGTCCATACTAATATTATAAATGCGAAAGTAACTCTGTCTGTCTGTCTGTCTGTTACTCTTTCACGCCTAAACGGCTGAACGGATTTTGATGAAATTTGGTATGGTGATAGACGATAACCTAGAAATGGTCATAGGCTATAAATAATCACGCCATCGTTCTTAGGGGGTAGGCAGTAGGGAGATAACTAAATTGAGTTAGTGATTTTTAGTCGTTTTTGTTGGGACTTTTGCTCTTTCACGTCTAAACGGCTGAACGGATTTTGATGAAATTTAGTAAGGTAATAGATGGTTACCTAAAAACGGATATGAGATCAAAATGATCTCGTCATCGTACTTAGGGGATAGGAAGTAGGTAGAAAACTGAATTGAGTTAGTGATTTTTTTGCTGGGAGTTTTGCTCTATCATGCCTAAACGGCTAAACATTTTGATGAAATGGCCAGTTGACATGTTCATAATAATCAATTAGTATTCATTGAAATATTGGTACAAATCCATGTAATCACTACATAGTATAAAACAAAGTCGCTTTTTCTGTCCCTTTGTCCCTTTGTACGCTTTAATATTTGAAACTACTGCAACAGATTTTGATGCGGTTTTTTTAATAGATAGAGTGATTCAACAGGAAGGT
The DNA here is from genome assembly GCA_030704895.1 of Henosepilachna vigintioctopunctata. NCBI lineage: Eukaryota > Metazoa > Arthropoda > Insecta > Coleoptera > Coccinellidae > Henosepilachna > Henosepilachna vigintioctopunctata. The sequence goes on along the minus strand of JARQZJ010000132.1, from coordinate 1,232,168 downwards.
TTATATGTATAATAACATCCACTAAATAGTGGAGAAGTACTAGTTATTTTTTGAGGTTTCTAATGTGATGTCGTAAATAATTAAATTTTTTTGCTTACATTGCAAACGCAGGCTGAACCCCACAACTTTTATCAAAATAATGTAGTAAGTATTGTACACATTGAAAAGGTCTACAGAAAAGTCCGTGATGGTATATGTCTATCTCTTATGGATAACCCTATTTACAATAACTTTTTTCACATTACGTCATTTGACTTTTTGCGACCAATAATTAATTTTCGAAACGATTTTAACCCATACAGCATTAATCCTAATTACCAACTAAATACCTTGAATACATTGTTCATTTTAAATATAGATATATATGGCCATTTACACCGTATGATTTAAGTGAATATTTTCAGAAGATATTACAGATTTAAAAAGTTGAGGACCGGAACGATAGTGGGACATTGTTGTGGGGGACTTACAGCCGGGAGAAAACAAAAAAACTTATGCGGACGAAGTCGCGGGTAAAAGCTAGTATTTTATAAATGAAGAAATATTAACTACTCAAATTTATGTAATCATGAACATATTACCTGATTCCTGATAAACATATCTTAAATACATTATTCAACATGGTAATTTACGTATCAAAAGTATTAGGGTACTAGTATAAATCTAACGAACAATATGGCCAGTTGACATGTCCATAATAATCAATTAGTATTCATTGAAATATTGGTACAAATCCATGTAATAAAATATAAGTAAATAACTGAATATGAACTTCTATTCAATATTGATTCCACAACAAACAATAATTTTCCTTGAAAATACAAAAAAATATCACCAAAATTTAAAACGGCCATCAACATAATCCAAATCATTTGTCAGAAAAACCAACCCTCGCTTCAAATTTCAAATTTCACACAATAGACAACAGAGTAAACCACTAGATTTCTTGAAAATCGTGAAAATTAATTAATACAACAAACATTTTGGGAAATTTGCTCAACAAACAAGGAGAATTAAATGTGAGGTAATGAGAAATACTCGTCTAAAATCACAAACTGAACAATTCTTTATTCGACTAGTTTCGCCTTTCACGACATCATCAAGACTGAATACATGTACTCAGTCTTGGTAATGCAGTAAAAGGCAAAACTAGTGAATAAAGAGCTGTTCAATTTGAGATTTTTAGATTTCTTTTCAGTATTTCTTATTACCTCTCATTTCAATATGAACTAGCACAGTGCCATTTTCATCGTCCATTGAATTTAACAATAAGATTTGCATATAATCCACCAATGTTGAAACTTTCTGTGAGAATAATTCTAAGGTTTTCCTTGTTTGTTCGGAAAGACTGGTACATTCAAATTTGTTGCTTAAAATTCATTTTTGAACAAGTTGTTAACCCGGCGAAAAGCGTCATGCTATTAGTCATAAAAGTGTAAATCAATAGTTCAAGTGTTTTATTTTATATTATTCTTTACGTTTCATCAGTAAAATTATTTTATTGTGCGTAGAATGTTGATGTAATATTTCTGCAACTTTAATACCTTCAAACAGCCAAATTATGACACGACAAGAATTAATTCCATCTTTCTATAACCTTTTATATCTACTTATATATTCAATCAGTTAGATCAATCAGTTCGTTACTCGAAATTAAAAACAGTATCAACAATAAATAACAAAAATATTCAATCACAGTAACATCAATATTTATTTCTCCACTTTCTTCATTAACTGTTTCAGTTTAGCTGCTCTCGAATTTTGTTATTTCAAGAATACGTTGCCGAAGATAGATTTTATAGTCAACAATACGTATAGTCAAAAAGAAATCAAATTAATCAAGATGATGATACGTTGAATCAAGGACTCTCCACAATAGAGTATTCAAATGGGGGCTTTAGAAATCACTTAGAGTTCCTAGTTTATCAATCAATACAAAGGCCTGTCACATGCAACTAATGTTTGTCGTCAATCACTCATTTTTAGTCACATTTTAGTTTGCGTCGTCACCGTGCTGAAAAGTGCTTGTCGATGAATGAGTAGTAAATATATTATCCTTGAAGAGAACAAGATGACAGTTTCGTTGAGTCAATCGTTACGACATTAATATTTTAAGGTATCCTGTTTACAAATAAATTAATTCAAGTTGAAGATTATTTTTATAAGAGAGGGTCAGTGACATTTTCGATACTCTTGTCTAACTTCGATTCAATCTTTCTCAATTGGGGTTCAGAAATAAGAACTGACCACTAGTTGATACCTCGAAGATGAAGCAATCAAGAATGCTTAGAAATTAGGTAATTAATTTTGTTTAGCACAGTTAATAAACTTTACAAAAAAAAAAGTTATATATAGAAACAGCAAACAACATATTTCAGTCTTGAATATTGTTTTTCACAAAAAGATAAAATAATTTTTTAAATCATTGCGTATCTAGGCTGGCTAGAATAGAAAAAATTAGACCATCTCGCGGGACATGAGGTAAGTAACGTTAGTTCCTTCAAGAATTACTATTCAGTTAATTATAAAATAAGAAAATATTATCTATTCAATAAATAATAAATAAGTCGTCATTGTCATTTATAATATTTTCATTTATTTTAAATTGAAATCAATGTATCTAATATATAAACAATTTTTATTAAACACTTTCCATGATTTTCACAATAAAATTTGACTAATGCATTATATATTTATTTCGCTTTTGAGTTATTTAAATTTGAATTATTAAAATTGTGTTGATATATCAGTGCTGTATATTCGATGTGCTCTAGGCTCATGCGACACTGCTATGTGCGAAGAAAGAACGGTGAAAGAGAAAACGAGACACAGCGTGCACCCGGAAGATGCTAGCCACTCGGCGAGAACACATTCCGATGACATGACCTGACCACATTCCAATCACTCATTTCTCGTCGCGACCCCTTCGCTCTAAAAGTACCTTAACTAAAGTAAGAAACTAACGTTCAATAATTCCTTTCGCACATAAATTATTTAGGCATTTAGATGTACTGTACTCATGAATATAGAAATAATTTTGTTTCCCTAGACCTAGTTTGGTAACCATGTACTTCTTCAATGTATTTTACATGATCAACGATATAGTTAGGGACCTTTCCATATTTTATTTCATAAAGTCTAAAGTTTTATATACTATTTGCTGCCTAATATTCAAACAACATAGTGTTGTCGACATAAGTGATACAGGCGTGTGCCTATTACACTATAATGCAGCTTTTGCAATTTTTGCCTCAATCATTTTGAGGCAAGGTGTATAATACATTTGAACAAAAGTTTATGTGTGGCAATATTATCGAATTATTGAATAAAGACTTTGTGAAGACTCTACAATAATTACTTATTCTAGCTAAAAAATTTACTCTTCTTGAAATTTTACTCATAACATACTTTGATTGTTTTGACATAATTGACATAAAATGATTTTTAAAACTCAAATTCTAATCGATAACAACTTTGATTTGAATATCGCACTCTAATCTATATAATTTTGCCTTCTTTCCCACAATAATACATTTAGATTTATTATAACACAACAATGTAGCAAACTATCAAGGTCACTATTCATTTTATCAGCTGATTCTTGTAAATTGTTGCCCGTAGTATACAGCATCATGTCGTCAGCAAATATGAAAATTTCACAATTCTTTACATACTTAATTACATCATTTATATATAAATTAAACATTAACGGCCCTAAAACTGTTTCTTGGGGAACCCCATAATCACAAATTAATGGCTTGGACAGATATTTTCCATATTTAATTTGTTGTACTCTAATAAATGTTTTATTATAGTACAAGTATTTATTATCAATATACTAGTACAGGATCCGTGTCCTATTTTTTCACTTGATTACTATCAAGCTAATTTTCCGTGAGTAGCTTCATTTTGATAAGACGCCCAACAATTTCCTGTGCGAAAATTTTTGATTGTGGTAGCTAACAGAGGTAGCAATGATAAAATATGTCGATTTGATGATTCTTCAATATTTATTACTAACTGAATTGTTTTTATTAAATCTTATGATAATTATCTAAATTATTTGAAAAAATATTTGTCCTACAAAATCTATGGTTTCATCAAAGAGTCCTCCTCCTCCAACATGTATTGATAACGAGATCACCAAAAATGATTACTAACCAGCTGATTTTTTTTTATTATTTAGTTAATATATATATAATTTAACAGCCATATTGTCCTACAAATTTCGTGGTATGTTATCCCGGTTCCTACGTTTAAAAGTAGTAGTACAGATCATTGATGTAAAAAATAATTACTATCAAGCTGAATCTTCGTGAATAGCATCGTTTTGATGAGACGCCCAACAATTTCCTGTGAAAATTCTCGATATTGGTAGCTTACAGAGGTAGCAATAATAAAATATGTCGATTTGATGATTCTTCAATATTTATTACTAACTGAATTGTTTTTATTAGATCTTATGATAATTATCTAAATTATTTGAAAAAATATTTGTCCTACAAAATCTATGGTTTCATCAAAGTCAGTCCTCCTCCAACATGTATTGATAACGAGATCACCAAAAATGATTACTAACCAGCTGATTTTTTTTTTTTTATTACTTAGTTAATATTTATATAATGCAACGGTCATATTGTCCTACAAATTCCGTGGTATGTTATCCCGGTCCTACGCTCAGAAATTGTTAATACCATATGACCATTTTTGCCGTTACGCGTGCGCAGAGCATTTTTACTCGCAGTCGTAGTAGGTATCCCACGTTTGTGTCGAGTATAAGAGTGTTAGTAAGCATTTTCAGTTAACTACGTTTTATTTTTTTTGTCTTTCGAGAAATTATTTGGATATATTTTGATGTGATAATATAACGTCTTATAAATCGATGAACGCCAGCAGCGCACGAAAAAGTATGACTCCTACGGATTGAAAATACATGCATTAATTAACATCGAATGAGGTATTTCAAATTATTGAATGGTAAAACCAAGAGAAGTGTTAACCAAGAGAGATCAGCGAATATTCAATCAATTTTATTTTGTATTCTATCGAGTAAATATGAATTGAACCATTGCAACACTGTTCATCAAAATTCAGCTCAACACAAGTCATCGAAATTGTTACTGAATTGTTTATTATATTAAATTAAACACTTGGCTTAATGTTTCTCCGATTATATTGAACAATATCAACTACAATGACATAGTTTAGTTTTGAAGATGAGCTCACGCTCGAAACATGATGACTATTAGATTACGGAATTGCTTTGCACGTGCTTAGTAAGACAAAATAGATAGAAATACCTACTCATGCAAAATTTTTTTATACATTTCAATAAAATATTCCAATTTGAGAGTGACATAAGGGTGTAGGAAGAACTCCCAGCAATAAAGTACCCCTCTTTGATGAGTAATGCAGTAAAGGTAGACACAATGAAATTCTATGATCATCATAGATCGAAATTGCAAAATTATTTCATAAATGACATATCATGTCATGACAATATCATATTTTGTTAGTTAAAGTTCGTAATGGATGTCATTTTTTAATGAGTTGAAGAGGACACAATCGAAATTTTCAGAATTGAGTAAATTTTTTAACGCAATGTTTCCATTTTTTCTTTAACCAATACCATAAGTAGCTGATAGATGGCATTCTGCTTCACTTTTTGAGTTTCTGTCCGTTGTTTCTGTTGAGGATTGTTGTATTTTGATTTGCTTGAGATGCAAAAATATTGTAAAATATCAATATGTGCTGACGATACAATGATGTAACATTTATATAAGTAGAGTAAACTGAAGACCATGGTTACCAAAGAGAATCAGTGTCCAGGTTTGTATAGTTATTGTAAACTTTCGTGATACAGAGTGGTACGATAGAGACTTAGCAGCAATAAATGAATGGCTTAGCGATAACAGTTTATCGCTGAATATGAAAAAGTCAAAATTTATAGTTTTGGGTACAAGTAAACTCCTAAGGATAACTAGTAACGAGAATTCAACAACCAAAATTGAAAACCAGCTCATTGACAGTTTAGAGGTTGTTAAATATTTAGGCATTATGTTAGATGACAAAATGGGTTTCAATGATAAAGTCGACTTCAAATCTCCACGAAAATTAGTTTTCTGAAAAGAATTGTGAAAAATCTGACGCCATAAGTGAAGTTATTACTCTTTAAGTCAATAATGAAATGACACTTTGAATATTTTTTCACTCTGTTATTCGGATTGAGCAAAGAAGAAACTCAACGTACACAAAAATTGCAAAATAGAGCTATGCAATAAATTTTGAAATATAACAGATATACTCCAATCCAAACCATGATAAATTGTTTAGAACTAATGTCAGTTACTCATGTCAGTTACTTTATGCTACATTTATATTTATATTTAAAATTGAAAACAAAATGTTCTCATGCAGAGTAATGAAAATTGTTAACATGTGTCGGTGATGTGCACGCTTATGATACCAGCAATGCCGACATTTTCAACATGAAAGTTTGTAAGTTTTCTAAATCTAGAAAGAGTATATTTCATGAAGAATTCAATGCGTTTAATGAATTGCCTAATTCCATTAGCTAGTGGCCTTCAAGAAATTCAAGCGTAAATTAGTCAAGTTCGTTTTGAACAAATAATTATTAACAAAAAATTTTGAAATGTATATATGGAGATTGTAATAGCTATTGCTGAATATTGATATTCTTATTATTATTATATTTTAACTGGAAAGAACATCTATGTTCTTGTACAATGTTCTTTTTCTACAAGGAGTTTTGTGAATTAAATTTTGTGAATATGAAATATGTTTCAGAGATGTGCGGTGATAACTCGAAGTGTATTTTCTATGAACAAGATGAGTTTCAGAAAGTTATTCAATTTATTTTCAAAAAAATTAGAATTGTATAAGAGCTTTGAAGTACGAAAAATAAAATAGGAAGTATTTTTAATCATCAGATCGAACATGACTCAAAATGATTCGAAATAATAAATAATAAAAATGAAAAGGTTATATTGTTTCGCACGAATTGTCATATTTTACATTCTTAGTGCTCATTAGAGTAATGCTGAAAAATTATTTTCCTGTTTTGGATCTAAATCGTTCGTCTACCGATTAGAAATAACCGTTAGATCAATAAACACAAACTTCGAGTATAAAAAAACTACATCTCTTGTATCTATCTGCATCAGTTCTGCTCGAAAAACTTTACAGGACTTCGATTCGGAGACCTAAGCTGTTGAGGAAAATAATCGGATTATCGCAATTCTCGAGGGCTTTTCTGTAATCGGATAATGATATAAAAAGGTTGTCCTTATTGCACTATCGCACTTGCTGCTTAATTATATTATTACGTAATAAATACTGCCGCGAAAATTGCCTGTCTATATTCAAATTGAAAACGATATTCTTAGCAAATAACAGCTTTTTTAAAAAAGTTATAATAGTAATAAATAAAAATAATAATTATATTAATAATAATAACTTTATTAATCCTTTTCATTTTAGACATTCCAGAGCATGCGTGAGATAAGTCAAGAAAAAAAAATTAAAAATTACAATGTATCTAGAAAATAATCTTTAACGCACTCTTGTGAAACCGCAATCACATTTATCTGTGATAAAATGGTCTTGAGCAGGGTAGGCGAACCTTTATGCATCAATGTGCCATTTTTTTAAAAAAATGTTCAATGGGGTCATTGCCGTGCAATCAAATAATTTTGACTTTCAGATTATTTGAAAAATAGTAATAATAAATACTTTCTTAACTCTTTGTGAAATAGAGTTAACGAAAGAGTTACATTTTGGAATGTTTAATACCTATTTAACACATTTTTTACACATGTTTTATGATCGGCGACGTGCCTAAAATATTGGGTCGCGTGCCATCAATGGCACGCGTACCATTGCTTCGCCTTCCCTGGTCTAGAGTGTTAGATAAAAATGAAATGGTAATAGCAGTATTTTTGGATTTACGTGGAGTTTTTGAAACCGTTAATAGGTGATTATTATTAAAAAAATTTGCCAAGTTTGCAAATCCACATCCAGCAAACGGTAAAAAATCCTTCAAAACAAATGTTTTGGGGTTTTTTCACAACCAATGGCACTGGACGATTAGCTCCTATAACAGGGATGATGAATTCAGTGAAATATAAAGAAATATTGCGCACCAGCATTGTCCCATTCATGGAAACGTTCGATGGAACATTTCAGCACGACCTGGCTCCCTGCCACAATTCCAAACAAGTGCAGGCCTTTATGCGTGAGAATGAAATAAAAGTACACGATTGGCAGGGTAATTCACCTGATCTCAATCCCATTGAGAATTTATGGAATATTTCAAAGGAACGACTAGCAAAAATGGATTGCACTAGAAAAAAATGATTATGAGTGCAATTCAGGTGTGGTTTCATGATGACGAATTGAAGAAAATCTGCGCTACGCTAGTGGAATCGATGCCTGGACGAGTTAAGGAAGTTATCTCTGCGAAAGGAGACATATTTCATATTAATATGAAGAATTTACGCTATTTTGTATGTATTTAATTCATTAAAAGGTAAGATTTTACGAAAACATTGTTTTTTATCTTGGTCCCAATCAATTTGAACATCATAGTACGTCCAAGTACTTGCCGCCACTGAAGATGTCTCTCACAGTTGAGGACGAAAGTCTGGAAGGAGAGAAGTTATAGGTGACCACGGCCTTGCGAGAGAAGATTGGTTTTGTGGGGTTTTCAGTAGAATGTCTGGCTTATTCTAGTACACCTCGAAAGAACGAAGAAATTAAGTTTACCCAGAAGCTCAGGACATTAGAGATTATCACTGAGCAAAATGCATGAAAAATTTCAATGCATTCAAACTTCTCCTGGTGTGGAGGCTCCTCGTGCCAACCCTCGACAGCAAATAAGCGTGATCACAAGCCCCAAATGGATATAAACCATCCCCACGAAATGAGAGCAATTTCAAGAACCTACACTGTAGTGCCTTTAGGCGGTTTATGTGACAATTATATATTGGTCGCCAAGCAAGACAGCCATACTCAAGTTTGCTTCTCACTAGGACATTAAATGAATGGACCAGTGTTGAAGAATTCGAGAACACTTGCACTTTGGAAAACGAAACCATAAACTTTGCTACATGATAAAATTAATTGATTGATGTGAGGTATGAATCAAAATTTTCGATCAAATACTACAAATGAAAGAAAGTTGTTTCAATTTCGTCCCGCAGTCTAATTGCATGATCAAAATACTTTTTCTACGAATCCACGGTCTAAATCAAACCTTTCGTGAATGTAGACACATGAACTTTCAACTTTTCAAGAGATAATTGATTGACGATGCGAAAAGTGTAATCGGTTCTCCGATTTTCAGTGGCAACTCGAAATTATGTAAGCTTAGCGGTTTTCCTTAAGTTCATAGGTAGAACTCCGTCTAATTATATACGGAAAGTTTTATTGATCCACAGTTGAAGTTGCGATCGTGAAGTCTGGAACACGCGCGAGATTATTATTTGGCATTCATATTACCAACACCATTAGCTTACCTCACGCACATAGATTTCAATATGACAAAGAACATTCTATATTGAATAGTACTGCTATTTACTTGTATTAACACTAGCTGAACAACTTAAGAGTCTATGAATAAAGCGATAAATTGAAGCGAAACTAAATTTATGATTTTAATTAACAATTTTATGATAAAATTGCCAACAAAATTGAGCATTTCAATAATTCACTTGAATAAATAGAATAATACGATAAGATTCCGAAAAATGATTCAAGGAATCATCTGATCTAAAAATACTAATGCTGTATATTTAACAAAATGTTATTTATATAGCATTAATTTCTAGAGTTTGTACAATCAAAATATAACAAATTTTATGAAGAATTCAATGTTACTTCTTCTTCAATCAACATTTCTACTTCTTAAATTTCGAAATATTTTCTCAATAATTTCCGTGTAACTAGTTGAGATGAATAAAAAAAATTATTAATTTCAATAATTTGCTAAGAAAACAAAAAGATTACGATGTGAGGTACAGCAATGGAATTATCTGATTTGCAAAACTCAATGCTGTTTTTTACCAAATTTTATTCATTCAGTTATAAATTTCTAGAGTTTGTTGAATCAAGATATAATGAGTTTATATTTCTCTTAGTTATATTAGTTTATATTTCTCCTATTTATACTTCTCCTAGTCCAAAATATTTTCGTCACTTTTGCTCAATTGGTTGGAATTTTCGAAAGTGGAAACCAAATAATGTGATTTTTTGAAACAGAAAATATTACCAATAATTTAAATATTAACCATATAATAAACCAAATAATTTACAAGTTTATATATTGTGTTCATCGTATAGACATTTCCATAGATGTATACAAGAATGTTCAACAAATTCCAACTGCATAAAATTGTTTTCTCTTCGATGTTTCTTTAAATATTTAATAATGTTGGCGTTTACTTCATGTAAATCCATTATAATTGAATATAAACAAAAATTCAAACACTTGAACTTTTGATTTACACTTTATTGACAAGATAGCATGACGCGTTTCGTCGTTACAAACTACTTCTGCAGATGCTAACAGAATACTAACAATACATTTGAAATAAAATAAACATCAAGGCAATTTTTAGGATTCTGTGACTCTGGGTTTTGCCCAAGATATTCTATTCTGTATTCTACTCTAGAGTATAACGACGAAACCTTTTCTTTATGACTGTTCATATGTCACACAATGTTCATATCAACTATTTTGACTTGATTCTGCTGCAGCCTAAACATTTTTCCTTCAATCCATATAACCTCAAACTTATTCCATTATTTTGAGTAATTAGATATTTTCAACGTATATCACAATAAAAGTTGACAGAAATAAATGGAACTCTGTATTTTAGATGTAAAAACGACTTCGCATATGTCAATAAAATATAAGAATATGCAAATTCGTCGTTGAGATTGAAGAATTTAATACTCTGATAATAGTGAGTACTCAAATTCAGCTGTTTTATGCTTGGGAATAAGTCACTATTGCTTGTTGAATACCCATGATTACTATTCAATTTAATATAGTTCAAGATAATTCAAGATAGTTCAGATATAATACAATTGAACAAAAGTATATATAAGGTAATATTTTCAACTTATACAAAGAAGACTTTGTAAAAACACTAACCTAATCACTTATTCCAGTTAAAAAATTTATTTTTCTTAAAGTATTACTACTTTATTAACAAATTTAATACTCTCAAAAATTCACTTTCACTCCTTAAAATTTGAAAAATTTACAACTTTACGCAAATTTGTTCCAATAGTAACTTTGACTTGTATATCACACTATAATCTAGATAATTCTGCTTTATTTCCGACAATAATACATTTAGATTTATCGGTATTTAATGAAAGACCGTTATCACACAACCATATATGCAAAACTATCAAGGTCGCTATTAATTTTATCTGTTAATTCTTTTAAATTGTTTCCCGTAGTATACAACATCATGTCGTCAGCAAATATGGAGATTTCACAGTACCTTTACAAATTTAATTACATCGTTTATATATAAATTGAACACTAACGATCCCAAAACTGTTCCTTGTGGAACTCCATAATCACAAATTGATGGTTTGGTCAGATAGTTTCCGTATTCAATATTTTGTACTCTATTAAGTAAATCTGAACTGGACCATTTCTATTTTTATCTAACACTCTAGACCATTTATCACAGGTAAATGTAATCACGGTTCCACAACACTGTTGCACTCAGAAACCCGATTTCCATTACCCGAAGTCTCTTATAAACATTCATTAGACAGTTTCTAGGTATAATGGTTTTAATTCAAGAGATTGCAAAAATGAGTTACCTAAATATTCACTTTGGAATCTTCCTTGAAATGCATACAAACTCACCTCTAGGAGATCTTGTGTCAGGCAATGTGAGCCACAGTGGGAAGACTATAGGTGCAAGTATTATGTACGTGATTCGTTTTCGTGCCCCTGAAGGCCATCCCATATCCATGGCCTCAGGCGGTTCCTCCTCAGGTTCACCTACTTGGAGACATACTACTGCCTGAGAGGTCAGAGATTTTCGTGCTCGGACAGATGACATTCGCCTCTGCAGAAAAAAACAACATATAGTAAATTTTATGAATTCTGTGGAAAATACTGAAATTATAACCATTTTAATGTGCTAATAATTCGTTCGAATATATTTAAGGATATTTTGAAGAAATCTTTCAAAAAGGAAATTTTTCGAAATTTTGAAAAGAAATAGTAGTTTTTCTCTAATTATAATTGAGAAATGTTTGAGATGGGAAGTTTTTTGTTTCGGAACCCACGTATATAACGTAATGTTACTGGAAGACAGACAACAAGAGCAGTAGCCGGAAGTTATAAAGTCCCAACAAAGCTTTCGGTCTACTGATGTTGGTGGGTTCGATTCCCACCATGTTTTTGGGCCGTTCCGAATCGGCGTTTAACTTTCGTAGGCCCAACTTTCGTACAAGCTCAGAGTGCTTATGAAAGGAAACTAGCATTCATTAGAATGCTTTGAAATGAAAATGAAATGATGCCCGAATTTAATGAAGATCTTGTTGATGATTTTTCAACAAAGATGATATGACGCTGCATTAAAATCAATACATGGAAATTGCAACACTCAAGGTACTCATATTTAAATCTGTTGAATTATTCCAACAGTCTACATTTTTTGAGTTGGAAAATATCCATAGACTCATTAGAATAAGACGAAATATTTTCGCATGATGATTTTCGATTTAACATTGAAATAATAATCTTTATTCATATTCATATACACTTTATAGTAAAAATTCTAAATTTGAACATAAATTTGAAGATAATTAAAAGAATAAGTTAACATACTTCTCCTAGTTATACAACTAATATGAACAAAGACAAGAAAAATTTTGTCTCAACCCTGACAAAGGTATAATACCTGTGGTGAAAGATTTTTTTACAGTCAATATTGTTTTATATATTATTATTCATACAGTAAATATTATTTTATACATTTCAATCTTAATCTCTACAATTATCTGATACATTCAACTATATACCTAATCTTCCATTTACCAAAGTATTACAGTAGACCATCCCCACCTGAGATATCCATTTCTTTAAGGCTTTCTTAATTTTCACGTTTTTGACCATCTCTTTCAAGTACATAGGCAATTTGTTGAAAATTCTAGGCGCTCAATAGATTGACGAACGTTGACCAATTGATTTTTTGAACTTAGGAACCTTCAGAGAAAGGTGACTATATCTGGTATTCAAACCATGCTCAATTCGTTTCGAATCACTTATGTTGTTGAACGTATGTTTCATTAACCTGTAGCAATACAACTGATTTAGGTCCCACATTTCAGCTAATTCAAACAATTGATTCGTTGGGTAAACCATGTTCTTTTTGTACATTACTTTAAGTAACCACTTCTGTTGTATTATTGTTATTATATTATGCACTTATACTGTTAGTTTGTTCAAAGTAATTGAATATGCGCATCCCCAAGCAATTATTCTATATCGCATTTGTGACTCAGCAAGGGCCTGATATATCATTTTCAAGTGAAAACTCATTAATATGTGCATCCCATTTCAATCGGGAATCAAGAATGAGACCCAAATATCTGGACTCGTAAGAACAATTAATTTCAAAATGTTTGCCATCGGTGTCTGTAATTCTTAGGATATCCGCAGCAGGTAAGTTCAACTGTCTATTGCGAATGGCATATATTTTGTTTTTTCGTAAATAATAGTGGGAAGATGTTGATCTAACCAGTGCTTAACCTCAATGAAATCAGTTTGAGTCAACTCTTTGAGTTTTTTCCTGAATAAGAAACTACAGTATCATCCGCAAAACTTATGATATGCCCTTTACTTTTTATGTAAACGGTCCTTCTATATAAGTATATATATATATATATATATATATATATATATATATATATATATATATATATATATAGTGAATAAATCAAGTAATTCCTGGCTTCCTAACAATGAAAAAAAAATTATTTTCTGAAAAAAAATAATTGTCATCAAAATTTTCAGAAAAAATGACAATCAATACGGTTTGACTTCACACATAGCAAATATTAATCAAACAATAAATACCACAATATTTCTTTCATACATAAACTAAATCTGGTGAAACTTCTTGAGAAAAACATAGCTCAGAACGCAGACGGCGATAGCCTTTGGAGAAAGACAAAGTGCTGCAATAAATCTGGAGCAGTTCCAGTTTTTCCACTTTGCGTTAAAATCGGTCCTTTTTCAGACGTTCTGCCCGAATCTCGTTCAGAACACATTAGTTCTTCTTGCTGTGTTAAGGTCACATCACTTTCAGGCACCATTAATATCTCCAGATGCATCTCTGTTATTGATGAATTAAATCATTAAATTAAAGGATATGTTGCTAGCCTGGGCGCTTTTTCGTGCGCAGAATTGGAGTTTAAACCTCAATATTGCAATAGCTCAACGATATTTCACAATTTAATTGAACAAGTTTGGGCTTTAACTATCAACTATAACAGTCTTACTTACATCGGTAAGTCCAGTGAAAATCTCAAATCTCTTCTTTTTAAGTATAACATAAACATTGCTTTCCGTACTAGAAATAACTTAGGAAAACATATCAAAAATAACAAATCTAAGGTCAACAAAAATAAAAAATCAGGAGTATATAAAATGAACTGTGGTAGTTGTGATAAGTTTGATATTGGTAGAACGTTTAGAAGTTTTCGAATAAGAATTTCTGAACATAAACGTAGCTTTGATAATAATCAGAAGACAGATTAACATTATGCAAATCATTTGAAATGAAAATCATATATTAAATTTTGATTTTGAAATTTTGAATACCGCAAATAAGGGAATGAAGCTCAATTTGTTAGAATCGCTTCGAATTAATAAATACAAATATTCTGGCACTCTCTTGAACAGCCAAATCGAGCATACCTCAAGCCCCCTTCTCAATATTTTCAAAATTACTTAGTTTCCTATATAGTAGTTCAGTATGAACTACGATATACCTGTTATCTACCTGTTTTCTCTGTATTCATAAATCAAGTAAACCTATTGTATGTATTCGAGAAATGTCATTAGTCTGCAAGTAGCATTTGAAAAAGGTGAATTTCATCGAAACGTACGTTATGCAGTATTCTTTTTAATATATGTGTAAATCTTCGCTTAACAATTGTTTTATTAAGTTTGGGATTCTTAAAAAAATATGTAGACAGACGTAAATTGCATATTGCTCATATGGAACATATAGTTTTGAAACGAAATAGCCTTGCTTATATGCTCTATAAGCTTATGTTTTTACAGAGGTTCATAAAAGAATGAACAAAAACACAGATCTTCTCGTAATAACTAGACATAGTAAAAAATTATTTGAGAGATGCTTCTCGTGAAGCGCAGCTAAAGTCTAAAATTCTGTTTCCTCTGCCATCTGACGTGCGTCTATGCAGAGTTTCCAAAAATTCTGAAATAATTTTTACTATCTTAGCGAGTACTTTTCTGTCTTTCAAATCATTGTATTTATGTTAAATTGTAAAGCATCAAAATTGCTTTTGGTAGTTCTGATGCTCTAATCATAAATTTTCTAATATAATTGAATTTGAAATTCAATTATTCATTAGTTTTGACAAAGTTGTAATATATCACCGAAACGTTAACAAAAATAAACTTTTTCATATCAAAAGAAGCCTGTAATTGCAGAAAACTTTCAAAATAATATATATATATATAAATATATATATATATATATATATATATATATATATATATATATATATATATATATATATATATATATATATAGATGTTATTTAAAATCGTGGACAAGCTTGAAACAGTGATGGTTCGAGTGATTTTAACTTGAAAAGTGAATGAACATAGATCCAAAATGGCTTCGTTTTCAACATGAAGAACGTCAACAATTTCAGAAAGAACGTTTTGTGATTTCTGCATTATTTGGTATCTATTTGTAGCATATTTCTCGTATCAAGAAAAATAGCATTTCAATAGCACTGCAATCGATTCTTTTGTAAATTTGTTCTTTAATATTTGAATCAGAAACGGAAACTTGGTGGAATTGAAAGAATAGCACTAGAAAAAAATTTGAAATTGCGGAAAATTTGTGGCAAATATTTTCTTTGTCAACCACTTTGAAATGAAAATAGCTTCCGGGTCACCCGTGTAGTTGAAAAACAAGGCGGAATCAGGCTTAGAGATTGTAGGAAAAAACATTTTTTCCTTACAAAGTTTGACATCATATATCTAGAAAAGGAATCATTATCAGACCTGGATTGTCCAATTTTTCGCCTTAAACTAACTCATGGAATGCCCCTTTATCAGTCACGTAATGAAGTAACACTCTGTGTTAATATACTTTAATACCCACACATATAAAATAACGTCTGCATATATAATAGATGGTCTTAATTTTGTGATATACTAAAAAATCCAATTTCAGTATGCGACCATCGTCAGATAGATTGATTCGGCACATCTTCAAAAAAAGTTATGAATCTATAGAAAGAGTTGTGGTAGATGAGACTCTCTTGTTATTTCCACACACCGCCTTTGCGGTAGAAACTTACTCTAAACAATCTAAAACCTCTGTTCGCGAAGCAAAATGTGACTTGCAAATAATTAATGATCCACTTTCCTTCCTATTAGTTGAGTGAACTCGTTCTCCCTGCGGATTTCCTCTATTTTTAAGCTTCGGATATTCGAGATAAATACTGCGAACGTCTCGGGCGAACTAGGAGATCGAGTGCCCCTTGAAATGTTGTTCTGAGGGCTTGTTTTTTGAGATCTTATAACCACAACATCCTTCCAATCGATATCACTATTTATAGCAGCTAACGTCGGATGAGGAAAAACGAGGAAGATGTTTTGTACTTTCGGGGGATGAAATTTCATCACAAAGCGTCCTCTTTCGATTATTTTAGCCCCTCGTTGATGAGATATCTCTTTTTTTCTATTTTGTGGTGATAGAAAGCGGACACATCGTCAAATTAGCGGCAGTTATTTAAGATGAATATAGTATGTCACGGAAATTGAGGTCGGTGAGGAATTCAAGAAGCGCAATAATATCTCATATGAAACCAGGAAAATCGCTTCAAACTATAATTGTTCATAGCATTGTGAAGCAGAAGCATGTGTACAATTATCTATTTTCTTACGTTTAAATGTTATTTCCTTTAACAGCCAGTTAGAGTTTAACAGTTTTGTGTGTACCTACCGATTTAACCGAATTGAAATTGAATTTGTGTTTTGTTTCCTGATACGGATTACTTACAAATAATTTTTTTGTGAAATATAGTGTAGAGGAGAGGTGTTCCGTAGATAATTCAGTAAGTTTCAGATTGAAATACATAGGTCAGTTCCTAATAAGTATCTTCTCTCAAAATGACCAAAACTTTCTGCATTCCTGACTGTAAATCAAATTATAACAGCACCCTGAAGGCGGGTGGTCAATCGACCTTTAGTTTCCCTAAAAATGAATTTTCAAATAATAAGTGAATGAAATCTATTCCAGGAGACAATTGGGCTCCAAGAAAATATTCAGTTGTTTTTGCCTTGCATTTTTCTGAAACTGATATTATCAGGGAAGAGAAATTTGTTTCACCTGGTAAGCATACTTGAAAAAACAAGGTTAGTCCCTCACGAGGTTCCTTCTATGTTTCCAAATTTACCGCATTATTCGTCAAAAAATGTTTCCTTACCTACAAGAAGCCCAGAGGAAAAGCGAGGAAATAATTTCGCTTGCAATAATTATTCGAATATTATAATATTTTTGAACAGTGAGATTTAATTGTCAATTTTTAAGATTTAATTCTTCATTGCTCCAGTAAAATAAATATTCCTGATTGTTGGAATGTTGAAATGAGTTCAGTTAACAACAAAATTCATTTTCACCTTCTCAATTTAATAGAAGAAATTATTACCATAAGTAACCAAATTACAGTGAATGAAGACATATTAGTAACATTTTTGAACAAGTATTGTTCAAAATACAAGTTTTTGTACACTGATTTAAGTTGGATTTTACCTATTGACTTCAAATTGGATAAACGGTCTCAAAAAGAAAATTTGTTGATAAGATTGAAAGTTATTCCAAACAGTTTTTAATCTTTCACATATTTAACCGAGAAAGTTTATAGTCTATAGTGTTTGGTCTATATATTTATCGTCTTCTTGTCTTCCTCAAGTTGCCATATTGCTGCCAAATGTCAATGAAAATAATAGTAGGCAAATACATCCCTTCCTCTTTTCTATTCATGGTACAAGTAGATATTAAAGGGGACCGACCACTCTATATGACCATGCATTTATTAATTTGCTTCCTAAGCTTTTAAAAGTTATAAAAGATATTATGTTATTTAGAAATCGCATTTATAGTTTCATCTTGATCTGCGAACCTTATTCATTAAATGATTTAATTAATAAGGACATAAATTAAAGTTAATAGACAATAGACAATAAATTAAAATTAATTTATTGTCTTTTGTGAAAAATAGTTTCTTGCCTTTTGACTTATCTCTATTTTATTCAGTGCAATGCAATATTGTTTCGTAATGTGAATGATTGTTGAGATTAAAATTATTATTATTTTGATTTTATTTAATAGTGTTGGCGTTTACTTGATATAAATCCATTAAAATTGAATATAAACTATAATTCAAACACTTGAACTCTGGATTTACACTTTATTGACAACATAGCATGACGCGTTTCGTCGTTACAAACGATTTCTTCAGATACTAACAGAATACTAAGTGGGTCAGTAAAAATTCTTGCATATTTCTGTCCCGCTTCTCAACTAGTTACGTTTTTCATATTCATTATTGATTGTTTGAGAATTGGAATTTCCTTTTTTTACTTTCATACAAGTTCTATAAATTCTCTTTCATCTCAAACAATGTATCCAATATTTCTTCTCTTCTCAATCAATATTTGAATGTTTCATTTCAATCTGGGTTCATAAGTTGATTTGAAGTGTTTATCCCGAATTTTAATTTAATCAGTGATACTTTTCATATCAAAACTCAATTTTAATTGGTTTCACGTTTCGCACTGTCTGAATGGAGAATTTTCTCTTGGATATTTGTTCCATCTCATCGTGATGCTGACTGTGGTTTTAAACTTCATCCTTATATTTGTGTGCTCGATTTTGTCCTCTCAACTATACCATGACCTATTTTCAACAGTTGTTATTGAAATGTCAACCGGGAATTGGTAGATTCAATGGATATTCAATTTTCAGTTTCACAGTACGCTTGCCACCTGTGATCATTTTCCGTATATTTTGTTACGTTCTTACCATAATACGTTCTTCTGATTGAATTCCATTGATATTGTGTTACTGCATTCACCAATTTCTAGAAATGTGCAAATTGGATAGAAAACTCCCTAAGAACTTTTTAAATGATAAAATTCGATGAACTGACAAACATAGCAATTAAGTTCAACATGGAAATATTGCTAAGTATGTTGATTATTTCTTATGGGATGTTATATTATGTTGTAATTTATGATAAATACACTAATAGATTAAAAAATGTTCAACGGAAGTTCATTAATGCTCTTAATTTACGTTTTAACAGGTACCGTCATGGATTCTCATATGAGAGTAACGTAAATTTTATAGGTTGGAATGTTTGAGTTTGAGATGTGAGTACTTTGTTATATGTTTCTCCTACAAATTACTCAATAGCTTAATAGATTCTGCTGCATGTATGACCCTCATAAAGTTCAATTGTTCTCCACATGTAGTAAGAAATCGAACAATACTGGTTTTTGGACAGAGCACAACAAATTATATGTTGAATTCACCCATACATAGATCTTTCAATAGGCTAAACTAGGTAAGTATAGAGACCAACTTGGATATTTTCTCTCCGAATTTCATAACTTTCAAGAGACATTTGAAAAAGAGATAGAAAACTTCCTGAGAACTTTTTGAATGATGAAATTTGATGAACTGAAAAACATAGCAATTAGTGTGATCTTCATAAGTTCTAAGATGAAAATATTTATAAGTATGCTGATTATTTCTTGTAGGATAAAATATTGATCGTTCCACTTCAAATGCATAATCTTAATTCAGTAGGACCTTTCCCAGTTCTTCAGTGGTCTTATTAAGTTTTTTCACAGTATTGGTAACAATGAACATGAAAAATACTTGTAAAATATTTCTCTGAAGAATGTAAATAACGAAATAATTCGCATTTCTGCTTTTCATCGATAATATTCACTAAATTGATCAAGATCTGAATAGAATAAATTGAAAACAAAATTTCCGAATGTCCTTCCTTTATACTAAATTCGAAATATAAATGAGTTGAATCGAGATATTCAATGAGTCTCAGAAAGTTCGATGGAGATGAATTATTGAAATTTTTGTTCTTTCAGGAGCAGGCATACAAATTAAGCAGACAAGGAAGTTCCCAGAACTTCGAAATTGAACTTTCAATTTGAGAGTTTTGTTTGAACTTATATCCTTTAATTTCAAATATTGAATAGCATTTCTAAAGGCTGCAATTTCGGTTTCATGAATATTCTTTTTCACCATTCCACAGAGTTCCGTTCAAGGTAAATAATGAGCCCCAATTTTCTATCGTTGAAAGGGGACTTATTATATATATATATATATATATATATATATATATATATATATATATATATATATATATATATATATAATATATTAATATATTTGATCAAAACTGTTGAGAGGCTGACTACAAAACGAATACGAAATCTACCACAGTTATGAAATATCAAAGAGGATTCTTTGAAAGTCATCAAAATCGTGATAAAACAAGAAGGGTCAATCGATACATCAAACCCTTATTTGAATAGCATCATCACAGAATAATCCACTATACATGTGTATCAAAATTTTCAATGCTTCACCCGGAAATCTCCAGTGTGCTCTGAATGACTATTGGCAATTCCAGAAGAGATTTAATCCTTTCTGATAAAAGTTGAACCTTATAACTTGAGGCGTATATGGACTATTGTAAAAAAGCGAAAAATTATCGGTTAGATTTATAATCCATTTACGTATAATCAAAATGTCATCTAAAAGCATCTAAATGTACTCACCTTTTTAAGGAATCTATTTGATAAGGTTTTTTTTACAATTATATTTGTGATGAAATATGGAAACAATACATCTTATTATTATTATTATTATCATTTTCGAGAGTGCAATTTATTCCGAAAAATCGTCGAACTGGTTGAATGAAAATACCATACAATTGGTTCATCCTTATCAGGAACCGTCAGAAATATACATCCAAACAAGTTTCGGTGATTTTTCAAATACCCCCAACTTCCATACTCAGAATGAGAAGAACATTCATTCGTGAACCAATCACATGAGCTCCCTCTATCGAAGAAACGACATAAACTTTCTCGAGCATTTTAGATCGCTCTCTTGTGTCGAGATCATTGAGAAGGATGATATTTAGAATACTCGAATCTGGAAACTAAATATCGAATTGACCGCTATGGTTTGAATTGAAGCAATGAGACTGGGACCATTCTTATACATCCACAGACAAAGTTGTGATGTTTTTGAATGGAATGTCTACAAAGCCTGTTCGTACTCTCACTGATTTCGTTAGGTTTTACGTCATTTCTCCGATAGAGGGAGCTCACGTGATTAGTTCACGGATGATTGTTGTCCTCATTCCGCTAAATTTCTATTCCAATATCGAAAAACACTTTGTCGTCCTATAATGTTCTCTGTAAGTGAAGTTACATAAAATATACATAATGCTACTTTGTGATACGAATTTCCATCCAAGCTTCGAAAATGCTCATCTGTATCTTTTCCACCCATGGATTATCTAACAAAAGCCGAAGATCAATAGCTGAACTGCAAATGCATTACGTGCCTTCATTTTTGATGAGAGTCGCATTCGCGGTAGAAAATGAGCTTCGGCTTGAACTTCGAGCAGCTTGAATAGTAATGCATCAGCGATTTTTAATGAACGAGACTCTAATACATGTTAGTCCTTGCGGCTGTCATTCCTTTGATTAAAAAGCAAGCCCATCTTAAACATACGTTGAGCTGAATGAGGGTAGGTGCAGGGAAAAGTTTATCTATTGCATTTCTCCGATGAACCTTGTTTTATAATCTCTCAGTCTTTTTAGTGACTGATAAACAGTTTGCAGAAGATACTGAAGATGAACTATTTTCTATATTGAATGTATTTGACGGTTACTTTGTGACGATTCTGTTTCAACTTCAATGAGAAAAATATAGTTCATTCGTTACTTTACAATACACTCGATAAATTCCTGAATGAAGTTATAACTTGTATTTATTCTCAATTGAAATAATATTAGACAAAGAAACTTTTGTTATGTATCTGTTTGCCCAACTCTGGTTAGTATGAACAACCTTATTTGAATAACTATTCAAAGTGTATTATTGATGTCCGAAGTAGAGAACGATGTTTGTTTGTTGGCGACCAGCGCCGACATTGGGAGATATCCTATTGTCTTCTCCTGTAGTTGCATTTCGAGCACGTGCACTCACTTTTCCTTCTGCTTTTCTCTTCCCCTTCTTGCTGTGGCTAGTCCATCGTTTTATGCATCTTGTCAGGATGTGAATAGACGTCGCATATATATTTTAACGATTGATTCTCATGAGGAAGGCGATTGAACATGAATTCGCAATTTTTAGAATATTTTCTTAGGCTTTTTTGCCATCTGGAAACGCTTCATCCTGCCAGAGTGCTCTTTCTTCCGTTCATCTGTCCATTACATTCCAGGTTGGCGCAATGATTTCTGTTCATACTGCACATGTGCTGTTTCATAGCAGATGTTTTATATTGATCTGTTGTAGATCAGTTTGGACCTCTTCTAGTCACTCTGCCGCATTTACTCTTTCTTTTTATATCTAGTAGTTTCTAGAGTAGTTTCTTTGGAATTCTGGACTGTTTCATCCTGCAGACATCTATACTAAACTTTGGTCGTCTTTTTCTGATTTCTTCCACTATTGTAATTCTCTTTTGATAAAGCTCGTTCTGAAGTCTCTAATTCTTGAATGACCATCAATCACCACTGTTCCAAGTGCGTAGATTGCTTCTGGAAGAACCGTTGAAGAACCGGGACTACAAGCTAACATGAGTGTAATATAACAAAAAGTGCATTTCTAGAGGCGTCCAAATTGAGACATTATAACACAACTATTCTTCCAGAATCAATCTACGCAGCTGAAACAATGATTAGTGATGGTCATTCAAGAATGAGAGAAATAGAAAAACAAGAACGAAAAATTCTTAGAAAGATTTACTGGCCAATCAATAAAAACGGCATTTGGATGAAAAGGCCCCAGAACGGAAGAAATCATAAAACGATGAGCAAAGTTCTATGCACTTGTCTACAGAATGAAACACTCCAGAATACCGAACGAAATACTCGATGAAATTATAAAGAGTAAATGTGGAACAGAATGGCTAAAAGAGGTCTAAAACGATCTACAAAGTTCAATATAAAAATTCTCTAGATCACACTGAGTGTCGCTATAAAATTGCACATAAGAAGTATATAATGGCCAGATGAACGGAAGAAAGAACATTCAGAGAGGATGAAGCGTTTTTGGGAGGCGAAAACAGATGAAGCAAAAGTCCTAACAATTGCGAATTCAAATTCAATCGCCTCCTCGGGGTTAACAATCGTTATAGTGATAATAATAATTATATAATCAATTAGAAAAAAAACTGTGAGCTAAAATTTCCGCTGTTCATGAACACCGAAGTTTTAGATTTTTAGAATCATATAGAACTTTTCCACTTTCTCTTAGCAATTTCGCTTCCGGTGATTGTTGAAAAGAGATTAGTTGTTGAAAAAGGACATTGAAAGGGCGGACCTAATTCCTCGTTGTTCTCAGCCTAACAATGATAGATATGAAACTAAACTTCTAATGAAATGAGGTAACGCCTTGAAATAATCAATAAGCTTCAAGCGGTTCAAGGAGTTTGATTCGGTGTGTTCATATATAATTTTTATTCGGACTTTTACATTACATTCACTTTCAATTCATTAGTTTTGAATTAGTTCAATTTCCTAGCAAACATTCATCACTAAATGAAAACATTTTCACGTTATTTTGATATAAAATAGTGAGAGTATACTTTATTGTCAAATATGTCTTTCTAACAAATGGTAACAGTTTGAATTCTTTCATTACTCCAAAAATATACCTAAGAATTTGTAGCCAATAATAAAGGTGGACTTAGTGGACAATCGTAGGTGAAACTAATACATGAAACCTATGGAATGAAAACTTAATAAACATTCAGTAAGTTCATTTGTACAAAAATAGACAAAAGTTGATAAACATCTGGTGAGCATGTTCACAATAAAGACTTTGATTTGAAGCGCTCAGATTACTCGATGACAAAATAAAATCGAAACTTCAAAACATATTTTTCTTGCGTTTATGATGAATGTATTGATTAGAAGTATTTTAAAATGCAACTGTGGGATGTAAAGGTTACATCAATGCCATCTAGAACAAAAGTAAATTAAAAATCAAACCACTTGAATTAAGTTTCACTGAATATATTATCACAAACTCTACATATGTTTCGGGTGGTTAACCCATTATCAAGAGTATACAATATTACTCAGTATTACATAGTAAGTGTAATTATTAAGTTAAGTGGTTCAATTTTCAATTCATTTTGATATAATGTTTTACAAAGAGATAAGCGAAACCTCCGTGACATTTATTAAGATCAAAAGTTGTAAAATTTTAGTCTTTATTTTCAGTTCTTCTATCGTAATTATTTGTGAAATCCAAGAAATACCAAATCGGTTAATTTACTCAATCCCTGGATAAGTGACGCTCTATCTTGAGTTCTTACGTAGTTAGATTACCTAACATCTTGTGATTCATATCATTATTAAAACTCTTTTATGCTTTGAATATTTAATAAAAATTTAAATCGAACTCTTGGATTAATATTTCACTGTTTATATTTCATTCAAAATGTTGCAAAAATTCATCTGCAGGCAGTTTACGTGACAATTATATATTGGTCGCCAAATGAGACAGCCATACTCAAGTTTGCTTTTAATAGGGCATTAAATAAATGCATCAATGTTGAGGAATTCGAGAACAGTCTTGCATTGCGGATCATAAATCCATAAACTTTGCTACCTGATAAAATTAACTGGTTCATATGAGGTATGAATGAGACTTTTTGATCCAATACTAAGCCGAGATCCTTAACCTCCAGAAGTCGAGGCAGATTAACTCCTTCAATGTTGTAATCAAAAGTTATCTCATTTCTATTTCTAGTAAAACTCACCACATTACATTACATAATATTCAAGTGTAAACAATTATTATTACACCACAGGCTGATATCATTCAGGTCACTTTGTAGCCTCAAACAATCAAGTATATATGACACGCTCTTATAAATATTAATATTCTCCGCATAAGCCACTTCCATGCAGTTTACCATCTCTAAGAGATCGTTAACAAATAGGACCAATAGTGAAGGTCCAAGTTTGATCCCTGCGGCACTCCCGAAGTTACTAGAAATTCTCTCGATATGCAATTCTCAATATAATATCTTAATACATAATATCTCAATATAATATCTTCTCATCTGTATGAATTTTAAGGACGCTTGTAAGCGCATATCCCCTGAAGTTTCAAATTAAGGCGTTACTATCTCCTGGAGTTTCAAGTTGAGGTTTCACTATATCCCTTGGAGTTACAAGTTGAATATTCCACCAAATCACTGGTGGCTCTCTCAGAATTGGAATCCATCAATAACAAACAGCCAATTTGAATAATCGGAGAGTGAAAATTGTCATTTGATCAAACAGAAAGAAATTTTGAATTCAAAAAGAAAAAAAAACTGATTCAAGCTAAGGAGATCATGAATCTCAATTTTGTAGATGCCACGAAGGTTTCGCTTATCTTTGGTGAAATATGTTGAATAATAGTGAATTAAATTAAAACACTTGCCTTAAGTTTCGCTAAATATATCAAGAACTATATATAAACTATGAATGTAACCCTGTATACTCTTGATAATGAGTTAACCACCCGAAACATATGTAGAGTTTTTAATATATCCAGTGAAACTTAAGCCAAGTGTGTTAATTTCAATTTATTGGTCGCAATTTGGTGTTGTAATCTGGAGTCAAAAGATCTTCAATAGAAATGTTCAATAATATAATCTAGTTTCACAGTCTGTATTGCACATAAAACATGTGAACTTTTATACGTCTCCCGAATTTTAGAGCTAGCCAGTGTTTTCACCTACACTTCATAGCAGATTACTTTAAAATATGTCTTACCTATACGTAATGAGTGCAGTTTATAAGTCAAAATGAATGAGTGAAAGTATACATAATCCTGGCTCTTCTCAATTGTCTAATATTGAAAATTAACTTAAAAACTGTGACAAATTACATTTAGTGCTCTCTTTAGAAAACCATTATTTATTTAATGCTAGTCACTTGTGTTTGAAAACCCGTAACGTCAAAGAAAACCATTATTTAAATTAAATTGTCTCGATTCGAATGAGTTATTATTAGCTTTATCGAATTCCATTTGGAGTTAACCAAACATCCCGTATTTTCACTACGGGCGGATGAATTAACTTTAATTGCCTTGAGTTTACTTACCGCATCCAAACTGTCAGTCAGAGAGCCGGCAACGCCGTTGGGGATGTCGGTCAGATTGCAGGGGGCGAGGGTGGTCTCCTGCTTAGAAGACGACGTGCTGCTCAAGTGATTCGAAGCTGAGCTGGTCGCAGCACCGTTTTGCGGCTTTGTGGCGTCGAGTAACACTTTGAGAGATGCGATAGCATGTAGCTGGGTGGCTTTCTCATCAACTTTTCCTGAAAAGAAGTGGTTTGAGTGGAGAGATGTGGAACTCCGAGATTGTGTGAGTGATTGCGAGACGAAATTCGTTGCCAACGTCGTAAGACTGAGATGAATGCAGCACGTGTATTAGTTTTTCTTTGTTTATGATGATAACTTTTCTCAACTCGCAGTTAAGGAAAGGATGTTTCATTTCTAGTTGAACGCCGAAGAGTATGTGGCTAATTATTCAAAAAACCTTGTAACTTATGTTATCACTTCGACATTTCGAACTTTCAACTTTGTAAAACGCTGAAATTTTGAATAACAGATTTACTGTGAAAAATTTCTTTTAATATAACTCAAAGCTTATTAAGTTCTTCTTAGTTCATTTTGAAGACAGAGTAGAAGACTCACAATTTTACTGTTTGCAGAACGATGTCCAAATTAAATGCGATCGAAATAATTTCAACTTTTTCATACATCAAAAATTTATTCGAAAAATCAGTATGTTAGCTTAAACTAAACACTATACTTACTACAATCCTTTCATTGTTTGCTTCATTTCCTTCGAGATTTCTTGCCATTTGTGTTAATATTGAGTTTGAAGGAAGTTGAAATATCATTTTTAGTGAATACCTTCATTAAGGTTCAACTATCTCTTCCTCTACAAAGACATTAGGATTTGTAATAAAATAAATGAAGATTTTGAAAGCTCTCCATTGAACTATTACGAATACTGCGCTCTTTGGAGTGTTTTTTCTGTGTACACTGATGAATACAGAGCTCAAACTTTTTTAACAGAACCACCTTCAAGATTGTTCCACCAATATGTTTTTTTTTACTCGAAACTACATTTTGAGTATATTTGAGTTTCATTCTTGCCATTTGTGGTAATATTAAGTTTGAAGGAAGTTGAAATATCATTTTTAGTGAATAACCTATTTAAGGTTCAACAATCTCTTTCTCTACGAAGACATTAGGATATTTGTAATGAAATAAATAAGGACTTTGAAAGCTCTCCTTTGAACTTTTTCGAATACTGTGCTGTTTGGAGTGTTTTTCTGTGTAAACTGATGAGTACAGAGCTCCAACTTTCTTTAAAGGAACCACATTCAAGATTGTTCCACCAATATGTTTTTTTCTACTTGATACTACATTTTGATTATATTTGGGTTTCAAGTTACGGTTGCAATAAGTGCAAAATCCCGTGCCAAATCGGATCTTTCAGTTCAGGTAAAGATCTATCTCGTTCCATAAAAATTTCATCAAAGCAGGAAGTGACTGAACTTTGAAGCATTGTTAAGCTTTGTCTAGCCTAAAACGACGAATTTCTGTTTCAATTATCCAGGGCATTATCCCGGTATCCAACCTTTTGGTCAAACTTCTGAATAATATTTGGTTACTCTAGATTAAATACTCTAGGAACACTAGTTTAATGGTTTGAGTCATCGTCTGAGATGAATAATGTAGTTCAGTTTCGTCAGCCCAAGAACTATGCCTGAAGTTCACCCTGGAATTCATCGAAGTTTGACCTATAGGCTTCCAGTGGCTTGCGATCGAAAGTTTTGCGGTTTTTGACTTAAGAGACGTGAGAAATACAAGCAGTATTAGCTTTTCCTCTACTTATATAAAACACCAGGTACTATGGCAAAATATTCTGAAGAAAGTAATCGTGAGGAAAATATTCGTGAGAAAAATATAACAATTTCGGAATATAAATATTCCGACAAGCAACAACTGAAAGAAATTCAATGAAGGCCAAGATCCCCTTTAACAGTTGGTTAGCTAAGTGTCATCTCATGAAAATTGTGTTGAGAACGATCGAGATAAGGCTGATTCTATCAATATTAAAATCTAAAAACTCCTAGTGAGGTACTCTGAACGAATTCAGTAAATATAAGAGTAAACCTGTTGAAGTTCTATATATATTTTTAGGAGGAAATGAAATTCGTTACTTTTTACAGAATAAGAAATGTGAAAGACTTAAATGACCTGATAAACAGAAGTTTCACAGCTAAATTAGTCGTTTGTATCGAATAAAACCTTGTGAATTACATTCTTCTCCTGTATAATTTTTAAATTGTTAGTATTCAATTTCCTGATAATTTCCGAGATCATTGCAAATCTCAGTTTACCATCGTTCATATTTTTCGTTCTTTGTGGTTCTATGTCATCTTTAGTTATAGAAATTGACCGCTTTTTCGCCTACATATGAAATGGATAAAAGGATATTAACTCGACTTTTCTTGACGTTATCTAGTTGGTTTGTGTGATACAAATTTTATGTCGAAATAAAAGGTCCAAGCAGTACATTTTTTTCCATTCCTTCAGAATTTTATAATGTCATAAACCGACATTTTTCAGGAACTAATATCGTTATTTCCGTCTGCTGAGCATTGCAGAAATTATAGATGCAAATAATTATTGGATCATCATTAATTGATTCATTCATTTTTCACTAATATAGAATCAGTAGTTTCTAACAGGTTTCCGTCCATTTCTTAACCTCATTTTATGGTCATATTAAAGCAATCGTATGGGAAAGAGGTTATGGCTTCTTCAGAGAAAGCTACAGAATTTAGTGTAGCGATAAAAATTAACTTGAATTTGTCTACAGAAACTTTCTTCATTATTTCTCTTCTCGCCGTTTTCATTTTCTAAGTAAGATAAAAATATTTCACTCAATAGAGGCGACAGAGGCAACTGCAACGGCAGACCGTCTTACTGATGATATACTCTGTCTTTAAATTAAAGATGTTCAATATGTCAATGAATTTAATCAGAACCGTAATCAGACGGTTTGCCGATAGGGTCGCGACTGTCACCAATACTAAGTGAAATATTTATGTCTTGTTTAGACAATAAAATTTTTAGTAATAACGAAAACATTGATAAACAATATTTTCCTTAGGAGACGATATGTAAACCAGATTTTTCTTCTGTGTTGGTTCCGATAGACAATTAGATAATTTTTTAAAATATGTTATATGTAGCATTTCAAAGGATATCTATTGAATTCACACCAAGCCTAAACTTTTTAAATTTGAAATTATCAGGAATTTTTTTCCTATATACATATATGGGAAACCTGTATGATACAGATACATTAATTTCTCATGATAGCAGTCAACCGTTGAAGATAAAACTTAGCACTTTCACTCGTTTGTACACAGAATTCTGCCCATTCTTCATTCTCAAGAAAATTTTTGTAAAGAAATGAATACTTTGAAAATTGCAAAAAATTTGCAGATAACCAAGAAATAGTGGTAATGAAAAAATTTTGATAGACAAACTTATACGCAAAAAGCGTCAGAAAATTTTTCAAACTCAATCTATTCTACGTCATCTTCGAATCGGAACATGAATAATATTCAATGAAGTTTATACCAGTCCTTAGGGAGAAAATATGTGAAAGATGCGTAAAGAATACGAAAGATAAAGAATGAAGTTATTACGCCATTGCGTATAACGAATTAATATATTCTCGAGGCAGATGAAATAAGAAGAATATAAACTAAAATTCACTAAGTTTCAGTATTACGAACGACTTTCTTGGATGCTAATTGAATAACTGAGTATTCTGTTAGCGTCTGAAGAAGTCGTTTGTAACAACGAAACGCGTCACGCTATGTTTTCAATAAAGTGCAAATCAAAAGTTCAAGTGTTTGAATTTTGGTATATATTCCATTATAATGGATTTACATCAAGTAATCGCCAACACTATGATACCGCCAATAGTTATTTGAAATAAGATGGGTGATGTGTGGAACGAAGGAAAGTTTCTGATCGAAGACTATACCAAGATCTCTCACCTTATCAGAACGAGAAAGATCCTGACCAACGACGCTTTGATCACACTCAATTCGACCTTTTTTCCTCGTGAAATAGACATCATTACACTTTCACTTTGACACATTCAAACTCAAATAATTATTCTCACACCAACTGGCAACATGGTCCAGCGCGAGCTGAAGGTAAACAGAGTTGTCCTCTAATCTAATTTCATGATATATTTTCGAATCATCCGCGAACATCAAATGGGGAGAGTCAATATTATCTAACAGATTATTTGCGAACAGAATAAATAACAGGGGCCCGAGATTGGACACCTGAGGTATTCCAGAGGTGGTAGGTATGAACTCAGACGACTGTATTCCCTCCAACTGAAAGATTGTGGAAAAAAACAAATTGAAACAGTTCTTATGAATAAAAAAAATATTAAGTCACTTTAAGAAAATAATGAGAAAAAGATGAATGAAATAGCTGTATCTATAAAATGTCCTGGTTTTTATATCGCCCGAATAGGTAAAAAAATCAAACCGAATAAATGAACATACAACGTCGATTTTACACACCAAGAACATTACGCGTTCCTCAGAACATTGCATTAGTTCTAATCATTTCATAGATTTCAATAAAACCAAATGTTTGCACACAGTAACAAAGAAAAACGTTCGACCCTTTTAGAAGTCATAAAAATAGCAGCTCCTCAATAAAAAAAGAATCGATTGTTAACGAACAAAAAGAATTTCAATTATCCTTTCTTCCCACCTTTGTCTTATCAGATGTAAATTCGCTTTGTGCTGTTTTTGTAGTTAGTCTTGATAATGACCTGACCGCACGTAACATGTTGACTCAAAGTTATAATTTTATTGTATAATTTTTCTATACATTCGTGAAATATTAAGACAAGAATACAATTTGAAATTATTTTTCAATCATGTTTCACCAAGAGGTAAGCTAGAATTAAATCTCAGTTAGTAGGTATATAAATCCTTGTGATAGTATCCCCAGTAGATGGTACTGAATAAATAATATTCATTCACCACATTTATTCATCAAACTTGTACACACAACCAGTTAATACTAATGTTTTAATTTTTTCTCTCATATATTAACTCAGAATATTGATTCGAAAATTTTTGAATGTTTAGCAATTATGCTTTTTCGTATAAAGTCCTGAAGACTCCCGATTAATTCGAATCCTTCCATGCCAAAAACAACTCAGGCCTTTTGATACGTCAACTGTGAGGAAACAAAGTTAACAAAATCAATTTCGTGAGCGCAAGGAAAGTTTATAAATCAATTTGTATATATTATGTACGAGCCTCATTTCACACTTAAGGAAATTTGGTTTGCATAATTTTCGATTTATATGTACGAAATTGGAGAGTTGCCAGATTTAAGTTGGTTCGTTTAATTCGTCGGTAAACGATCCAATTTGGTATTTCAACCTCGTCTTGAAAAAGTACATAGTGTGATGAGAAATTTCAATAACTTAAAGACGGTTGGATCCAAAGTTCTAGAAAACTTATTATTGGACTATCAGTTTAAATTTTCCTTTATATTGGATGATGCATGGAAATATTCGAAATTACCTGAGATGTAACATTTTTAATCATCAAAGGAAATGATTGTGATTTTTCTACAGATTATATTTTCTGTCGTTTTAATGTGTTGATTTATATAAGATTAAATTGTAATACAGCATATTTCAGGTTATAGAACAGTCATTTGGTTGAAAAAATAGAGGTTACCTGGAAAGTTTCCCGGGAGTATTGACAATTCAAAATTTAATAGGTTTTGACATGTCCTTTCAGCATTTCACAACTGTGTTCAACTTCAGCTTGCGCTGGACCATGTTTCCAGTTGGTCTGTGGGAAAATTATTTGAGTTTGAATGTGTCAAAGTGTACCGTTTTCTCTTTCACAAGAAAAAAGATCGAACTGAGCGTGATTATAACGTCGGTGGTCAGGTTTTTTCGTTCTGATAAGGTGAGAGATCTTGGTGTGGCCTTTGATCAGAAGCTTTTCTTCATTTTACACATCATCCAACTTATTTCATCTGCCTCGAAAATATATGGGTTCGTTATACGCAATGGCAAATATTTGAATAATTCCTCTACATTTATATGAATATTTAATGCCCTAAACCGTAGCAAGTTGGAGTATGGCAGCATGATCTGGCATTCCATTTACACTTGCCATCAAAGCCATCTTGAGGACATTCAGAGAAGCTTCTTGAAACTCTTAGTTTGGAGGAAGGATAAGGTTTATCCACAGAGAGGAGTCAATTATAATGAATTATTGAAACGATTTAGTTCAAATCGTTGCAGAGCAAAAGAGAAACTTCATCACTCAAATTTCAGTACGAATTACTGCACAATAGTATTGATTGTCTGTCAGGCAAAATTCTCGTAATAGAATTATTCCACCTAGAGACTTCGAGGACCAACTCGCTAATACACTCCCCCATTGGGTTTTTGGAGTCTTCATTCAATAGAATTGCCAATAATTGTGACATTCACTTCGACTCCATAGAAGTTATTATTAGTAGTTATGTGAACAAAGGGAATTGAATGAAATGAATTGATTTAGATTCAGTTCTTTGTAATATTTCATTAAATGCTATTATTTAGTTATCAGTTACTATTTTGGTTTTCTGAGATTAGATTGAGCTCTTTGTTATATCTCTTCATTTATAATTATTTAGTTATTATTCAATATTATGTTATTATTTTCTTTAATTGTGTATTATACCAGTTGAGAATAAAGGACTAATTATTATTATATTATTGATATTTCAACTTTGTCACTTCGTATCTTTGCCGCTCGTATCCCCATATTAAAAAAATGGCGAATAAAAGCAGTTTTATGACAATAACTTCTTTCTGACGCATTTTACAGAAAAATATATCCTTATTAAATGAAACTAGAGAAAGTTCCTACAATTATGTCATTTTTTCTCTCCACAATACCAATAGTTTCGTAAACTAGCGTCACAAACCATTATATATCTACTTCAAAGCGCAAAATTTAATTTAAACTGCTCATATTTGTGAAATTCAAAATCTAAATATTATTTCAATGTTAAATATTGAAGTACGTGGTCAGATATGAAAATTGGACTACAATGAAATGTCTTGGTGGGCTTACTCATGGTCGATAAGTCAACGAAAGCGTGGTATCCTAAGTGGACTTTAGGAATGGCATTCCTGTACAATATTTGTGAGGAAGTTGAGAAATTATGCGACGTAGCTTTTCCATTCCGAACAGCATTACCTAATATTAAATTTTATTCAATCAAACAGACTAACTGTGTAAGCTCACTGTGATTATTTTACAAATGATATTTTCTGTCGTTTTCTACTTTTAAGTTAGTTTAGATGAAATTATTAGAAATTAGATGTAATAGAAAATATTTGGTGTTATCTAAATAAAATTATCAGTCATCAAAGTGATTGCTGATTGTGATTATTTCACAAATGGATGTTATCAAACAATATCATTCGGCATCTAAAGCTTAGAGTTTGATGGATTCACCATGAATTCATGTCATTGTCAGTAGCCAACGATACTTTTAGACTCTATTGGTGTGGGCCATTGAAATGATGATTTCCACAGGTTTCAAAGAAAATTATACATTTGGTTGTCATCTGCTAAGACCGGAATACTTTGAATCTTAATGCAAACGGAGGTCAGGGATGTCAGCTATATAGATTATGAATTAAAAGGGGACTAACATTGACCGCTGAGGCACTCCAGATATTATCGACATATAGCCGAGGGAATCCTTGTCTATTACCTTACCAACTGAGTATGCTGACTCAAATAACACCCAATTAAAGTGGCAGCAGTGATAACGACACCAAAATAATCTAGCTTAGCACATAATTGACTAGAAAACACAGTGTTTGATGGTAATTTTTTCATTAAATCCTGAATAATATAGGATGAGGTTATTTATAGATTGATACATCGGGAAAATGGTCTCCACTGCTTTGCCAGATACACACGCACTCGTTTGTCGAAATTTTTTATGACCATTTTACATAAACGTGGCTGAATTTCGTTGATACAAAGTTGTTTCTTCTCCTTTAAAGCACGCGTGGTTGCGAGGTTGTTGTCATAAACCTGTGATTCTGACGAACTGCATAAAAAATATCTAAGGGTGTTACATCACACGATCCATGATCACTGAAAATGTCTCATGTAAAAATCAAAGTGTTTGACGGGCTGTATGACATTTGTCAAAATTTTTTTTCAGGTTGTATGGCAATTTTGGCAAAATCATATAAAGTGCGGCAAATTTGAATTTTTCATTTACTTTGGGACACCTTTATTATAATATATGAAAATAATATGAAATTATTTAAAAACTAAAAATGCAGGCCTCACAGTCTTGAAACAATACAACACCGTCAAAAAAGTGTAAACACTTTTGTGTTGTTTCAAGTGTAAAAGTTCAGGAAAAGATAATATTCATTTTGAAAAGATAGTTGAAACCATATCGAAAATTAAAGAAAAACCTTCAAACAATTATGGGTCATTAATAAATGGGTCTGGCATTGTGTATTTGATACTTTGTTGGGATTAGTCGAAATCTGAACAGAAGGTTTCCCTTACAATTGAACAAATGCCTAACCCTTCGCTTCAGAATGACAAATTATTGTTTTTGTGCGTTATTCGGATCTTTATTAATGAGAATCATTCATTTTCTAAGCCGTTCGAGAAATTTTGGTTTTCAAACTGAAATAATAAATCTAAAGGTGTCAGAAGGACCAACGAGTCCAGTTTCATAACCAGTGACGTTTCATACGAAAATACATTATTTCATTTCAAATGATAATTCTTCAAACTGGCTATGATTAAATTGAATCACTGAATATTACGAGTAAAATTTCGTAATGGTCATATTTAACAAAAGTCATTTTCATTTGATTGGCTTTTTCAACCAGCAGGCTATTCAGTTTCAGGAAAGCATGCTATTTTGATATATAGTTACTTATACTGCCTAAAAGTTCAACTCTATAGGTCACGTACTAGTAACACTTTTAACTTTGCTCTCAAAACATTTCGAGAATTGCCTAGAAACCTATCAGAGCCTAAACAAATTCATATTCAAATTGAAATTTCAATACGCATTTCGTAAATCCATTCAAACTTTTTGGATATTCAAATAGATACTCGTAGAAAAAGGTATTTCTTTAGGGTCATTTTGGACAATATGAAAAATAATGGAAAGTGAGATTCAATAATATAAGAATTGTGTAAAATCTTTTAGAATTCAACTCAGTTGACGTTTCCCCACTTCAATCATGGCCTCTTCGGAGCGTCAGCTTCATTTCGGTAAAAATTGTGATATTTTTTGAACTAGATAACTATAGAGAGAAATTATTTATGTCCAGATGATTTGTTTGAGAAGATTATGAATAAATTCAAGACTGGTCAAGTCTTGAAAATGATCTAACGCTCGAAACATGTTGACTATACATATTGTTAAATAAATCGTGAAACATTAAGCCAAGAGTTCAATTTATTTTAATATTTAAATAATGGTCAATACACAAAAAATGACCTAATTTTTTCGTAAGGAAATTTCTTTGTTTTATTGAGTCGGTGATCATTGTAATCAAAGTTCCCAATCAATCATTTGAATTTAATCAATAAATTCTCTAAGAATATATTCTCTATTCGAAAAACCTGATTTATTCTCAAAAAATTTTAGAAACAGATTCATCTGTTTCTTAGTTTTTTCAACACCCAAAAATCTATCACGATAAGTTTTCAAAAAATCAAATATTCATATTTCTTTGAATTGTAAGCACGTTTTTAGAAAATTCAACTTGTTGAATTCAAATCATTCACCATGAACTCTTTATATAAAATCCGTAGAAATAAACTTTCTTTTATAAAAAATTAGCCATCAAAAATATTTATTTTGAAGAAAATACAAAATTTTTTTTGACAGTCGGAAGAATACTTTGAAAAAGTCACGAAACTCAAAGAAAATTCAACATACAACTCAACACAATAATTGGAACCGTAATAAATTCACCATCTACCAAAATAATCGACTTCTTCCCATCATATTAATTTTTCCCAGATTTATTCTGCATTTTTAGTAGGCGGTGGTTTAACAACTGATCACTAAATTTAAGTGACAGAAGATTAATCGCATAGTTTTTGCTTTCTTTTCAAAGACCCTGAAGAAGACAGTAAATACTTAATTTAAATAAAACTAAGTAGTTTTTCTATTTTCACTATAATTAATTCAAAACATGACAATATCGTTTCGCCAACACGTTGGCTTCATCAGATGTTGATGATAAACTGAGCTATTACATTGTGGACTGCTTATATTTATCCTGAAGTGTATGGGGTGAGAATGACCATACCGAATGAACCCTGTATCAAAAATCTCGAAGTTTTTATCTGATAGAAATTTAACGATAGCTTTCAAAACCCAGAATACCGTGGGTAGACACATCAGAAATGCGAAAGATAAAATTTTGCCTGATGATAGATCGAGTATTTATGAGTTGAGTTGCAGTATTTGTCCCAAAGTATATGTTGGCTAAACTGGCAGGAATTTCAACCTTAGAATATCTGTACACCAAAGATGCTTTGCAAAAAATAAAACCGATTTTACGTATGCAACACATCTTTTAGAAGAGAACCATGTCTTCTACAACAACTTTAAAATATTGCATACAGAGCGAAAAGTACCCTGTTAGAAACCATGGAAATCAATAAGAGGAAGAAATCGAACAGTTTATTAAATGATCAAGATTTAATCAATAATTCTCCGTTATTAAATTTATTTCAGTAAAAATGCAATCGAAGAAAAGTATTCTATGGTCATCCCTCACAATTCAGAAGAAATGTGTTCTATAGTAATCCCCCTGTAAAAGAAGAACAGTGTTCTATGGTCATTCCGACCCCACACACTTCAGGATAAATATAAGCAGTCCACAATGTAATA
The DNA here is from genome assembly GCA_030704895.1 of Henosepilachna vigintioctopunctata. NCBI lineage: Eukaryota > Metazoa > Arthropoda > Insecta > Coleoptera > Coccinellidae > Henosepilachna > Henosepilachna vigintioctopunctata. The sequence goes on along the minus strand of JARQZJ010000132.1, from coordinate 1,194,523 downwards.
GCTCAGTTTATCATCAACATCTGATGAAGCCATTGTGTTGGCAAAACGATTTTGTCATGTTTTGAATTAATTATAGTGAAAATCGAAAAATTACTTAGTTTTATTTTAATTATGTATTCAGATTTTCATCAAGTATCGGCCCAATCGTTTAATGAACAGTAAATACTGTTGAAATATAGCGTTGTAGTCAGAACATCCTACTTCTGATGCTTCTGATGAGTATTCATAAAGCTTAATATCAATTCTCATAATATATAGGTATAAACATGATAGTATCATTTCAAGAACTCAATATATGAACAGGTGATTCTTCTACAATCACATCAGTACACACCTATGCGTGCAATTATTTTCAAATCTAACAAAAACCAGTAATAAATTCTCATGCTACTCACATAAACTATTTATACTCACATAGTTAACGGAATACAAAACAGAGATTCATCTAAGGACAATTAGTAACAGTTTCTAGTAGATACTACCATCAACCAATGATACAATGAAACATGAAGATATATTTTTGCAATTTCACTCAGACACTAACGGGTGTGGAAAACAAGACAACATGATCTTTTCACCAATTACAAGTGAAATTCCATTTGCTGTGGTTAACCTTTTTTGTGCTCAACACTTATTAGGAAATATATTATAAACTATTACTACTTTACTATTTCAACACAATTATTAGGGATAAATAGAAAACACCCTTCCTAGGCGTTGACAGTAAGTATTTAATTACTTAAAATTGCCAAGTTGACCTTATGTATATGAACGTAGAAGAATAGCCACTAAATGGTGAACATAAATGATGAATGGAATGGAAAAAAACTGACTGTTTCATTTTCCTTTACCGAAATAGAAGAAATAGCCTTAATAGCCAACGATTGTCTTGTAATGTTAGAGTCTCGATTTTATTCATATTGACAGTTCTCTCAAAGAAACATCGCCTGAAGAGGTTAAGCTCATTAGAAGATATGCTCATTGAAGCAATTTTCTTTTACAATTTTTGAATCTGATTTGAATGTTTGAAGTCGTTACTTGATGTGAGTCATTTTCAACGAAATAGTAGAGACTGTTTTCAGATTACACAATTTCATTCAAAAATTGTGACGTATTGGAGCGATTGTGTGGAAACAATAGAAATGTTTAAAGTTAAAAAATAGTATGTTTGTGTCATTACAATTTTATTCATAATTTTCCAATTTGCCTTCGCTGGATTTGTTTCGTTGAATAATAATCTTATTTTCTATTTTTCTATATGTATTGAACTATTTTAACGTATTTTGTGAATGTGATATCATTGAAAAAATTCCTATTAAAAGAAATTCATATTTCCATAATATTTGCAGAGTCTATTTCAAGTTTTTGGAAGTTTAATGAAGACATGAACTCTAATACGTGATATTGTGAAAAATAATGCAGACATCTCATATAATCAGTAAATATCAATAACTGAAAACTTTGTTTTGGGTGTACCTACCTTTACTTTACTTTACTTAATATTTACTTGAACACTATATTTTTACATTATATTTATATATTGTTAGTCTTTTCCTTTTTTCATTCATCTAATCAATCTAATCTGTAGAGATTGCTGTAATTTGAGCTTAGATAGTATCCAATGTTACATGTAATTGGAATACATTGTGTTATAGGTAAAATTACAATGATTACAACGATTATTTGCGTATAAAAATTAATTTAAGAATTGATCATAATTGAACATAAATCTCATATTTTTATTTAATTAGATGTTTTTCTAACATAAGAGGATCTTCAACGTTTTGGTCATTTCTTTCTGCTCCTGCTACGTTATATGAAATATCTACTTGATTCTAGAACCTTACAACTAATCTAATGTTGTAATACTTCAAGCCCATTGGCTGATCCGAACCAGCGTTAAACTGTAGGTACACTGAATCAAAAAAAAAGTATTTAAGTCTAATTCGAAGAGTGAACAGCAATAAAATTCGAATGATTCAAATTTCTACATCTCAAACTTTTTCTGAAAAATTGTTTTACAACATCTTTCAGCAATTTTTGACGTCTGCATTCATTTGCACAATATTTTCAAACATACACTAAAACAATGCAACAACAAACTCGAAAGACAGAACCAACATCGAGAAAAATTGTTTTGGTTCTACCTGCATACTGACCATCATGAAGTGGATCAATGGTATGGATCATCAATTGTAGAAGGCCATGACGAAATTTAGCTCCCGTGTGCTGACCAGACGACGATGACACTGGCTGGTTACAATCGGAGGCAGTTCGAGAGGTTACACTGCCACCTGGCTGCGTTCCGACGCTAGTTTCACTAGATGTCGCCACAGTGCCATGCTGAAAATAATTGAATTATTTCAATATGTTATATTGGAAGATCTTAAAAATATTTCTAATTGCGTAACTGTCAGAGAGTAGTTCTGCCAAAAAATGCCTATATCACAAATTATGAGTTGTGGCCGATAGGTACGCGTTGATATCTTGAAAACCTATTGACCACTGCTTTCAGCATCTACGCTGAAAAATCTCATCAGGAATTACACATCGTAAACGCTCAAAGGAACACCGCGTCAGACATGGTGTTCTGCAGAGTAGTAAACTAGGTCCCATCCTCTTCTCAATATATACTATCGATCTTCCATCTTTAATCCAAAGCGCCACCTATCATCTCTATGCAGAAGACGTTTGTATGTAAGTTAGAGAAATTTGACCAGTGATCACTACCGTCATCACTACAATTTCGAAGATAACCACGTAACATATCTTTTCGAGTGATCTGGAGAAATTGTCTTTGTAGAAATACCAGTGGGTCCAAAAATTATTTGAACACATCAGAAATCAGGATTATCCGTCGAAAATTAATTATGTTTAATTGGCACTTGTATTCGCAAAAATTCGCATTAACGAATTTGTTGTTATTCTTAATAATACTCGAAACCTGGAAGTGGATGATACATTCAATTCCTAGTTTCTGTTTATAAAATTGTTCGAACCTGTTTTTCAAAACTGGAAACTTCATACCGTGTGTATCGAAATGAAACTTAACATATTCTTTCTAATGTTATTTCTCAATTGGTGCATTATTTACCCACATATCGATTACTCCAATGCTTTTCTCGTAGGTTTATAACAATTATAACAAATAAAGGCTACAAAAAATACAAAACAAAGCAGGATTGGTTTTAGCTTATTCATGAGTGAACAAGTAAACCTATATTCGTCAGTGGAATTTGAGATCTAAATCAGCTTCAGACTTGTTCACATGTTTCCATTGTATCTATATTGCCTATGCTTCGATTGGACATGCTCAGATTCTGCCTCGTCAGCAAGAATTAAAAGAATTCTTGAATGTTATATTGGAATTATTTTCTTTTTGGAAGTAGGGATCATGCCTCCCTTCTCTTGAAGGAATTGAATTGGCTTACTATGTTCAGCAGATGTAAATTGCATATTGCTTTTTGTCACATTCTTATAATCGAATAACCAGAAGCACAGGTCTTCTCGTGATACCTAAACATAGGAAAAAATTATTTGAGAGATACTTTGCGTATGCGCAGCAAAAGTTTATAATTCTGTTTCGTCTGCCATCAGAAGTGAATCTATGCAGAGTTTCGAAAAAATTCTGAAAGAATTCTTGCTACCTCAGAGATTGTTTTTTCTGTCATTCAAACCATTGTAGTTATTGTAAAGCATTATAATTACTTTTGGTAGTTCTGATGCTTCAATTATACAAATTTTCTGTGTCAATTTCAACTTTGTATTTTTAGTCACGTTTTATTCAAAAACTGATTTCTAGTTATACTGTTCCAATAAGCACTTTTCATTTGTAACTTTCATATTATTGGTGTGTACTCCTAGCTATTGTATATATGGTGATATGTTACATTTCTGTAAATATATTTTTTCAGAAGATATTTTATTATTATTATTATTGTAAACTTCTAATAAGTAAGTGACCTGAATATTCGTACTGTAAGATTGTCATGTGGTCCGAAAAAATATGTTGATGAAATAATCAAGTTCCATTGTATGGTACATTTGAATGGAAGGGTAGATTTCTTATCGAAGGACATCCCCTCCATTCAATAGATGCCTAACTGCACTTATTGTAATAACAATACTAAATTTCTCAGGGTCAACCGATTGGTTCATGAATCCAATTATTGATCTCACATTAAAATGTGAATAATTGAGCACTAATTTGTTTGTTAACCTTTAACCTTTGATTAAAAACAGCACTATGGGATCTTACGGCTTGATAATATAGAATATCACATAGACAAGTGTCTGACACACACATTATATAATCTTCTGTCTATGGGTGGTCTTATTGTGTACAATCCATTACAAGAGGATGATGGAATTCCCGAAAATTTATTTTTATTTTGTATTTTTATCATTAATTATGTTCTCGAGCAATATTCGATATATAAATAGGTGAAGAATTGTTAATAATTAGAACATTTGAATCAAAAACACTTAGTTAAATTGCACAAATTGATATTACCAGTATATATTCACAACAATATATTCATACAATTATTTAAATTAGTAAAATTTTTTCATACTTATTATGTTTCCTCATTCAAAACAAAGCTAAATCTTCCACATCATCGCTTCAATTATTTGGAAAAACCCAAAGTACGTCATTCTCTTCTTCACTTTTTTTATTACTAACTTGGTGTCAACAGATCGTCAGTTCTTATTAGATATAAATATAAATAGATATAAACATAAATTTATATCTGAATTCATATGTATTATATCTTTTTTATAAATTTATATTCAAAAAATATGTAACATTTCACATTTATTAACATCTAATCTACGAATTGGTTATCTTTTGTTATATAAATCCAATATTTGTTTGAGGATCTCGTTTCGCAGTAGATTTTTTTATGTTCTTCCCTCCTTCGCCGATATTTCTACCAGTTAACCCTACAGAAATTGCATCACAATTTCAAATTTTCATTCATTCATCTCCTTTTCCCAAAACTGTTTGGTTCTTCCTTGTTTATTGCGAAATATTGCACATTTTGCTGATGTGATGTTAAAAACAGAATATGCACGAAATAAAAAATGTATTCAATTTCATGATGTCCTGTTTTATTATGTCCCTTCTTCATTTACATACCTGCATCATAAAAATCGTGTAACAATAATTTTGATAAGTTTAATTTTATTAATCGTTAATTTGCGAATATGTAAAATTTTATGGAGAAAATTCGAACAATCGTTTCTTGAAAAAACGACTGTGATTGCAGAATTAAGTAGTCATAAATCTAACTTGTCAAGATCTTAGAAACCTTCCCTTTTAATATTTTCCGAAAAAACAATTCAGATTTCATTCAAAGTGAGCAACATCATTAATTCCGTCTGAACAATATTTTTTGTCGTATAATTGGATACTGTCGTTAAATAAAGAAGAAAAGAAGGCCAGAAAGAATCTAATGGGCTCTTAGCAACAGGGAAATCGGAAACAAAATTCTCGGAAATTACAGCAGGCTGAAGTTGGGAACGCAATAGAGCATTTGACCTCGTTATGCCTTTTTAGGGACAGGTTCCTAGGGTGAAATAATAACGAAAACAGAGAGTTAGTCCTAATAAAAAACGGCATCTACGTAGGCTCAGCTTGAACGCTTGCTGGGATAGCTGAAATAGATTAGTTATATCTTTTTTTTACTTATATTTTTTATCAACTGTTTATAAACTACACACGATTGAATAAAAGTGTCCTTCTTCAAGTTTTAACATTTTTTCATTGCCACTAATAGTGATAAAAATTGATTTATTCACTTCAAAATACACAAAAGAAAATTCATTAAATTCGATCCTACCAAAATTCTCTATTTAAAAATATGTTTGAAACTTTTTTAATTCTATCGGCAATGCGTAATTTTGAACACTTAACGCATATCCAATGGGATTAAAATAAGCATAACCCATTGACATATGCATAAATATACATGGTCTTCCATCTACTTCATGAAAATTGAAAAAGTTTCCGGTTAAACCAGAAGAACACGTGTTTAAAGTATTGGGCAGTGTAGATTCGTCATCATATTGTCGTACTTCCATTACCTATAGATTTAGTATCAAATTCTAAAACAAACTATGATTAACAACTGAAAGTTAAAATGGTTAAATAAAAAGAATTAAACTGAAAGGATCAACAATTTATTGATGTTCTAAGAGCTGAAACATAAATATGAATTAAATAAAATTGAATGAATTCTGTTTGAATTGAAATGAAATGATTCTTATCGCCGATGAACAGACTAATGGTGGAAATCAAGTGAAAACGTGTTTTCACTTGAGAACGGTTGGAAATACACAAATAATCGAAACGTCGTATGAGTTCGATTTCTGATTTCAACCATCCGTCTGTACATCGGTCACTTCATTTCATTACAACTAAAATTTTGTATATTTTATTTGGTTTAATTCACATTTATGTTTCAGCGCTCAAGACATCAATAAATTATGAATGCTTTCAGTTTAATCCGTTTAATTTAACCATTTCAACTTTCAATTGGCCATAGTTTGTTTCAGAATTTGAAATGAAATCTATAGGCAATGGAAATCCGACAATATAATGCAGAAGTACATGTTCAATTGCATATATCATTGTGTTATTCTCCATTGTAGATATCTTTTTTCTCTGTGTTTGCATATATTTTTCTTTCGGATATTATTTGTGCTATTCATAAAAAATGTTGAATTATTGGTTCTCGTTTCGCGTCGAAAATTGAGGAATTTTCGAATAATTCAATACAAAAAAGAGTTCCTTTCTTGTTTGAATCTAGCTGTGCCCTCCTTATGAATGAAAATAATTTCCAGGTTTTCCAGTGTGATTAGAAAATTCCTACTGAAAGTCTGAATTTTTCTTCGTTACCCTCATTTTTTTAAAAATTGTTGATTCTTTTAATTTCGAATCTTGTCAATTTCATAATTTTTGTGTTTTCTCAGAATAGTTCACAATTAGACCTTCAGTTCATACTGAAAATATTTTATTTTTTTTTTTATTTATCTATCTTTGACCTTGATTTAAAAATCATTCAGTCATCATCTTTTTCATTATATACCGATACTATTTAATTCTTTATAAAATTTTAATCAACTAAAACAATTCAAAATATTTAATATTTAATACTTTTATTCAAAATATTTGAACAAGTAAATTATGTAATCTGGAAGACGATCTCATTCTCTAATATGGAACTTGTATCAATAACTACCATAATTCTTATTCAACGTAGGTACCTGGGTAGCTTTTGGAAATATTACGAAATATTGAAATATCAGAAGATAAGGAGAGTTCTCAATTAAAAACATCAGACAGTGTTGAGCAAAAAATTTTTGAAAGAAATCGGTACATCTGAAATTTACTTTGAATTATGGGCAGCTCATTTTGGAATGTGAAATTGAAACTCTAAAAATCATAATCTCGAAAATTATAGGAATTTCCAGAATTCCAAAATTCTTATTTGAAACTAGTTCGATACTCAGTTTTCTAAGGAAAATGAGACGAATAAATTCAACTGATGAAATGTGAAGAACGTATATGAAATAATAACAGGCAGAAATCTGCGAATATCTACTTTTTAATTGGTTCCGGTAAAGAGAATAACGTGAAAATTATTGCTCCTTTTTTATGTATTCTGCAGAGCTATTTGTTATATAGATTTTCATTGTGTACAGTCACAAAATCCCGTTTAATACCAAGCTCGCTAATTGAAATACAAAAAGAGCGCGCCCACAAATCTAGAGTTATTCACGTGTTGGCCAGGCAATGAAACTGGGGCGGAAGTAATTGAATAACACGTAGAAAATGAAGGGAAATATGAATTACGGCTAATTCAAAACACATTGGGATGCTATTTAAATGAAAGTGGAAATAACGCATTCTGTTTTTTGTGATATTGGAAGACAATTATTTGTTCAGTTCAATGGTTTCACATCACATAAATTTATTGCGGAGTCGGGGTTCCACAGGGTTTTGTTTTAGGTCCACTTATTTTCAATCTCAAAGCGACATCTCACATTTGAATCGTTGGTGAGAAAGGAATCTTTTTTCACTGAATATTTCTAAGCACAATGTAACGTATTTTGTGTAGTGAAAAAATTTATAGATGTACTGAATAAAGCGATTTGGAATTAACTTTTGACACAAATTTTTTTTCTGCCACTCACATCAAGATTTCTGCCACTCCGCCAATAACATTGTTTCGAGTCCTTTAAAAACATCAAGTTTTGTAATAAGAAATTTCAAATGACTCTCTCAATATGAATCTCTCAAAACTAGAATATGCTGGTGTCGTTTGGAATCGAGGCACGTGTGTTATATGAGAAATCTTGAATCCGTTCAAAGATGATTTTTAAAATATTTATGGTTTTGCTCTAACCGTGGGTATCAAGATTACAACTTATGAGTTACTATCAGATTGAATCTTCCAGTAGGGAATTATCATTTGGGAATAATGTTTCAGTACAAGTTCATAAGGTTCTTTGTTGATTGCTGTTTTCTTCTTTTCCTCATAAATTTCCGTGTTTCTAGATCACCTAGAGGAAACACGAATATTTTGTTTCCACCTCTGACTCGTACTAATGTTCTCGCCTTTGCACCACTTAAAGGAACAAACATCGCTCATATGGGATCATCGAATTTATGAAGGAAAATATGGGTTGAGAGTTTTCAATATTTCGATAGAAACGTTGAGGAGGATAAGTGGCAGATATGGAAGATATACAAAGGAGAAAACTGTGGAAAGGGACTCGAATCCATCGATGTGAAACATATTAACATGCAGATATTTTCTGCAAGTGTAGTAAGGGTTTCCTGCTATGAGTCTCGAATATCAGGATATCCTTCAAGTTTTTCTTATTGTACTACCAATTGGAATATGAATTCAGAACATATGATGATTTACCTTTCTTCCCAATTAAAATTTGGTATAATTTGGAAATCAGAATCTTGACATGATTTTTCTAATTTTTCAATGTGAACTTTAACACAAACAAGAAAAATATGTTTTTGGTATCAACTGTACTTTCCAGTGTGTATATATTCGGTAATATTAATGAACAATGTCATTTTTCCAACTCTCTCTCAACTGATCGAAGTTATTTCGAATTTGGAAGCAAACTCTTTTCCTATACAAGATCAACGCGAAATTTTCCTCTACTTCTAATTTGACCAGTCAAATTGATTGTATGCACTATAAATAGAAGTGGCTCGATGACTGTGCCCTGTGGAATACCATTAGGATTGAAGCTTTTAGAATATGATGACTTTTACCCACAGAGAACTTTCTACTGAACTTTTGGTTATAAAAGTTCAAAAGTTTTGCATTTCAGAGAAAGTATTTTCATATGAATTATAAGAATATGAATATAAAAAGGCATTTTTTATGAAGTTGATTGAATGTTTGATGATCTTCTGGTTGAACATATTAGTTCAATACATTAAATTGAAAACACTCGGCTTGGTTTCACAAAAATTATATTATTTGCTCCACAATTGTTTCGGTGTGTTACTTCATCTTCAAACGATAAACTGAAGAGCTAATTTTTCAAAATTTATTAGTCTGTACAATTTTCTTCTCTTTACATGTATAAGTCTAATTATATTTCAGATTTTACCTGCATTTCACCCTAAAACAATATATTATATTATAAACTGTATATAAAGTAATATACATTTTACTATTCAAATAATAATCAAATAATTGTTTGTTAAATGATCATATACCATCACGGACTTTTCTGTAGACCTTTTCAATGTGTACAATACTTAGTACATTATTTTGATAAAACTCGCTCATCACATTAGAAACCTCAAAAATAACAGAAACTATTTAATGGATGTTATTATACATATAAACAATTCGGCATCAAAATTTTTTTCAAAGATTAAAGCGCAATGGGACTTTGCTTTATCCTAAGATGAAACACTCAGTGATAGAGATGAACAACTGCATTGGAAATTTGATTAATCCCCTTAAATGTTGAGGAAATTGCACAACACGAAGCAAGAGTGTAAAAGAAGAATGAAGAATTTCCAGAAAACACCTAGATGATAGTTATGCACTCAATTTAAGATATTACAGGTCATTTTCTTTGCAGCAGAAGTAGTTCGTCCGTAAATTCTTGTTCATTGAAATACCTGTACAAATAGTGGATATCAATTTTCCTGAAATTTAATAATTATATCTTTAGTGAATGACGAAATGGAACTTTCAGAAATATAATAAGTAAAGCCAGAAAATTTTTCATGCATTTGCGCAGGTATATATTATTATTATTATAACGATTGTTCCTCATGAGGAGAGCATTTCGAATTGAATTTGCCATTCTTCGGACTTTTGCTTCATCTTTTTCGCCTCCGAATAACACTTCATCCACTCTGAATGCTCTTCCTTCCGTTCATCTATCCATTTTATTCCAGGCAAGTGATTTGGTTTTTCCTCAAACTTCACATATGCGATTTTATAACGGAAATAATCGGTCGGTGAAGAGTTAAAAAATCATTTACTCATAACAATTCTCGATATTTCGACACTTCTTGTGTTCTTCAGGAGAAAAACAGACTGCAAAGTAATGAATACGATGATCAAATTGAATATGTAAGAGATATTAAACCACTTACAATTTACCACTTTACCGATTTACAACTTTAGAAGTTTCTTCAATGATAATAACAGTACTTACATAATTCAACAAACGTCTCTTATTTTGTTTGGTTTTCTACCTTACATATTGCTAAACGGAATGGTCAGAAATTCAACACCCTAGAAGGCTGAAGGCGGTCACTTGTGTGGGGGGTGTAAAATGATTTGCTCGTAAACCTTAAACCATTGGCGTGGGAAAATATTTTGATTTATCCTATTTCAAAATATTGTTATAGATGATTTTCAATTCTTCAATATCTGATCTAGCGTTAATCGTATTGTCTGTGTTGTGTATATGTGTCATTTAATTTTTTTTGTGATTACTCTCCCTATCGAATATTTTTATATTTCGTAATCAAAATTGTGATAAGAAGTATATACTATGAATGAATATTTATTATAAATGATTGATTACGGCATGGCCTGCCCTTGAAAGCTGCCATTGACGCGTGTTTCGATCTTGTTGGCTCTTATCAGCACAGCGAAGCGAAATAAATGTTTCAATGGTCAAAATTTAACAGGAAAAAAAAATCATGAGGGGTTGTTTCTATTTCGGAAAATGTTCTGTTGAAGATTCCGTAACAGAACGTAACAGGCTAATGCACAAGATCTTTTTATTATACGACTATCACTTTTGTGTTGTGTGACTCTTTGTTTTCAATTTTTTTTAGTTAACTAACCCAAAAATTTCTGGCATAAATCGTTCCGGCTCGAAGTAGTTCTGAGAAATACTTCGATAGGTAGTCGAATCTATTCTTTTCAGAGTCTTCAACAGAGCATTTTCCGAAATAAAAACAACCCCTAATGAGTTTTTTCGTGTTGAATTTTGGAACCAATGAAACATTTATTTCGCTTCGCTGTGCTGATAAGAGCCAACAAGATCGAAACACGCGTCTAGGCAGTTTTCTAGGGCAGGCCATGCCGTAATCATTTAGAATATGAATTCATTTATAGTATATACTTCCGAATTATGTATTCTACAACTGTTCAAGTGTTGAAGAAGCTCTCTTATTATTGTCAATTTCATGCACTGTTTGGTTTTCTTTCATAAATTGAAAATGTACATAAGTAACAACACGTTAAAGTACAGAAGCAGTTGAAATAAGAATAAACAAAAGTTGAATTAAAATAGGTCATTTAATAGTGTTGGCGTCCACTTGATGTTTATCCATTATAATTGAATATAAACTTAAATTCAAACACATGAACTTATGATTTTCACTTTATTGACTACATAGCATGACGCGTTTCGTTGCTACAAACGACTTCTTCACATGCTTACAGAATAATAGGTATTCATAATATTATTCATACTATATATTCATAATATTCAGAATAATATAACATTATTCTGTTAGCATCTGAAGAAGTCGTTTGTAACGACAAAACGCGTCATGATATATAGTCAATAAAGTGTAAACCATAAGTTCAAGTGTTTGAATTTAAGTTTTATTCAATTAAAAATGGGTTATATAATATTCAGTTCAGAATCTGTTAAATATTCATCTTATGAGTTGTAGCTCTTTCGAAATGAGAACCCTTCAAAATGTCTCTTGGTTTGGCTTGAACAGCTATTCTCATATGAAGAGGTAACTTGTTATAAAATTTGAAACAATGGAAATTGTGACCTTTCTGTGATTTACCCAGTCTGTAGGTAGATCTTGTTCATATCTCGTGTTATATATTTATAAATCTGTAGTTATATTCGACTCGTAAATATCAAGACAAGGTGAAGTCAAGATTTCTAGCGGTAGAATAGAATGTAAGTTATCTGCTGCATGAGCTCCAGCTATAAGCTTTCAATTTTTTGCCAAGTAGTCCCCAAGTCCGCAAAGTGACTAGTTGTTGTGGTATCCCAAAGATCAGGAGTCAAGTGAGCGTAAGTCTCAGCAAAGTTACCACTTTGCTAAGAGGAATCTCTAGCAGATGTATAACAATCCTCAATACCAGCAATCTGTAAGAGCATTTTCGGTTCCGTTTGGGAAACAATGTCTGTACCACTAGGTGCTGGAATTAACCTTACAGTAACTGAACCACATTTAGCAGTCACCTTGCAGAGTACTGTATAAGGTTTACCAATTTTATTTCCCCAATAACCTCTGCGTACTGGAACAACAGAAAGTTTAGCTAGAATGAAGGCACCACGAATGGCAGTAGCAACTACTTTATTGTATTTAACTCCCAATCCTGCACCGATAGCAACAATGACTTGAAACGTGTTCGCTCTGATGCACGTGTTTTTTTTTTGTACAGGCATAACCTTGAGACCACCATCTTTCAAAGTGCTTCCCAACAAGAAATCAATAATTTCAAATTCCTTTGGCAAGGAAAACAAATTAAATTTTCTCCAGGTTCGATATTTTACCGTCCTTCACGAGACGTCCAAATTCAGTTACTGGAATTCACCCATTTTGGTCATCCTTACCACGTCCACGGCTTCCACCGCGACCGCGACATCTACCTCTTGCGTCACCTCGACCTCCTGATTCACTATCTGAACCACCAAAGCTTCCTCGAAACCCAACACGGATGGAGCTGCGTCCTACATTATTTTATTCTTCCTTTGACGAAAACGCAAATGATGAGATGATAAAGATATATAAGATGATGCATACAAAATATCTACAGTTCCAGAAAGATATAATTGCTTGAACAAATGTTAGTATCAAAGAAATTTTAGAACAGAAGATAAATATGAAAAAAGAGACAGGTATATAGCAAATCTCACATTGAATCACCTTTTCAATTTATCAATCATGTAATTCCAACTTATATTTCGTCGAATATAAAGTTAAATTCAAACACTTGAACGCATGATTTACAGACAATGATGTAATTTCAACTTATATTTCGTCGAAGAAAACTCAACAAAACGATCACTTTTGAACATAAATTACATAATTATTCGCCTTAACTTCAAATTTTCGAATGATCTGAACAAAACGATCACTTTTGAACATAAATTACATTATTATTCGCCTTAACTTCAAATTTTCGAATGATCACCACACACCAAGAATCAAATTCGAATATATTCAAATACTACGAAAATCACAAGTACTACAAAAAAGTCCATATTTTTTTCAACCATTTTGAAATAGAATTATCCATACAAAATCTTCCTGAGAAGCGATGCAAATTCTTATACGTCCGTGCTTTCGACTTAGCTTTCCGCCAACTGAAACTCCAAGTTTTTGACCTACAACGCCGTGAGGCGATATAATCGATAACAGCAGCTGCTCCACGGAAAAGCGCCAAGCATTATTGTTTTCGACAAACTTGAATTCGCCTAAATATCATAACGTTACACGCTTCACTCCCGAAGGTCTCTCTGTAATGTTTTATTCATGGGCCGCCCGATTTTGTATACACACAGTGGCGTACCAGCTGTTCATATACCAAATGATCGTCATTATGAGAATCTACCCAGGAATTACAATTTATTCCAAACCAATGAGGAACATTCTCCTCATTCGTTATAAGAACTGAGGATAATGTAATTATTCTAGAGTGGTACCAAAATGAACATCTTAATATTTCTGGAAGATTCCTTAATTACTATTTCTATCACCCTACCAGTATAATACAGTTATAAACATGAAGAATAGGGGTACATATATAATTTACATATCTCTGTTGAAAGGGAATTTGAAGAAACTGTTCAATTTGTTCTTGAAGAACAGTTATCCAAAACATATTCGAAAAGAATTATATACACCAATATTATTTATTATAGACAATCCGATTTAAAACTAAAATATGAAGTCTCCATTCATGGGCAGATTGTCACAACAAATGATAACCATTTTAGGGATATTTCCACATAAAAATTGATAAGTGCAGCGTTGTTAGGAACTTAGTTTTATACACCAAATCAAGAGACAAAATACCTTGGATATAAAATAGTAACATTGCCTATGAACTTTCTTGTGTGGTATGTTGTTGCAGTTATGTGAGCCAAACATGAAATTAACAAACTTGCTTTTATATAAACAATAGTGAGTGTCTTCATGGCACTGGATAAAATTTCCTAACTTTGCTGTCAGAAGGAAGGCAGACTATCCACCAATATAAGATTCAAGATCTAGTATATTATACCTTAGCATTACGTATTAATCAAATATTTTAATTTTTATCCTCCGAATACGTTGAAAGGGTTTTCGGAGCTGGTAGATTCCACATTCGAGGTTCAAACTTCAAAACTATCTTTTTTAGTAGTGCCTGTACTTCATAAATGATTTTTATTGATTTTTGTGGATAATGTATTTGAACCATCAATTTTTCTATGATTCGTTGTTCTTGTTACAAGTGCCAAAGTTGCAATCATTTTATCACCTTGTAATAGATATTTTCGCGAGCTTCAATTGTTCAAAGTTTGCAAATCTCATATGACAAGGAATCAAGTTCAATTAATAGAAGAAATAATATCATGTATAATTATAGTTTACAGGATCACTCACCTCATGAATGAGGATAAATTTGATATTTTAAGGTCATTAATTGTAGAGTATAAGCGAAACGATTCAAAAATTTAATTTCAACTTACGTTCCAAATCCATTAACCCAAAATGCCATTCTCAAAAAACAACAGATTGTAAAAATGAAAATGTTCATTTCTTGTTCACCTTCGCTAAAACTAGTAAGTCAAAAATTGAAGAATTAATAGTTTCCTAGTCTTCAAAAAATCTTCAAAAAAAAAAATCAAAAAAAATTAATCATCTAAATCAGAATAGCAATCATCATAGATTATATCACAATTACAAATGACTCAGATTGAATTCTCGCTTAACCCTTGGTGAAACATAATTGAATATTAAATCAAATTAAACTCTTGGCTTAATGTTTCACGATTTTTTACGATTTTTCACGAATAAAAACTTTGAACTGATTTTTCTCTAAACCACGTTTTTTCGCATGAATTACACTCTCATTTCAAAACTAGTGCACTTATCGTTATGCACCAAACGGAATTTTACTCTTTAGATGTCTGGCTATGGCCTCAAGCAGAACCAGAAATATTCATTATTATTTAAAGTAGTTATAAACAATTGAAAATGAAAAAAGGTTTAAAAATTCAAAAGTCCGCCATTTTGTTTTTTTTTTCATTGAAAATGTTTCATTCTGCTTGACGTCATAGTCAATTCGATACAGAACATGAACCATTTTGTTTTTTGCTTTCAGATAAATCTTTTCAAGAAATGATTGTCATTCATCTCCTATTCGGATGAGTTTCAGCAGCCATTTTCAGGAGCGCCATTTAAAAAAAATTTTTTTCAAGTAATTTCATATATGTGCTTTCATATGTAAATAAATTGATTACTCAGCATGTTCTGTACTATAAATAAAATATATTGAAAAAAATAACGTTTTTTGGAGTAAGCTGGCCTTAAACTGTAGGTCCACTGAATTAAAAAAATATATATATATATATATATATATATATATATATATATATATATATATATATATATATATATATATACCAAATGATGCATAGCATATATAATATTACAATCAATAATATATTATTGCCTTAAAATCCTTCAAAATTGAAACCAAATTTCGTTATTCAGGATAAAAAATACTTCAATACAAACACGTCTATAGAATTAAACTACTGCTGAATATCATTTTTCCGACCACCTTAATTACAGTAGGAAAAGTCGCGTGACTTGCTTTCAGATGACTTAATTTAATACTCAAAACAATCGACCTCTATCTGAAACCGTTAATCTATGATCATCGGGGGCAATCTCGGTGAGCGTGTCATTCGCATATTCCTCAAAATAGGGTCCCTTCAAATTCTGACGTTTTATTGATTTAGGTTAGTGAGATCTAACGGTAAATTCGAAAGTTAAGGTTGAAAGCGACACGTTGAAGAATCGCCAGAAATGTCGAAGGGTCAAGTGGAGTTTAGGACGCCCGTGTGCGTGATGAGAGGATTTGAGAGGCAAAATCAGAAGATTGAAAAGGGATCTTGGGTGAGATATTGAATCTTCCAATCTAAATATTGTTCGAGATATAAAATGTACCCCAAGTTTGTATTGTGCTTCTTGTAACATAAAACAACGGAATGTTTGAATAATTTAGAATACTTCGTTTTTAATCTCAGTTTGCGTCAGTCCCATCTGTGAGAACTTGGAACATTAAAGATAAAAAGATGTTGAAAAAAAAACAATTTGTAATTTATCAAAAAACCTTTGATAGGTGATCACTTCGACAATAACTGATATCACTAATTTATAACATTGACATATCTTCCAATATCCTCGACATATGCGTCAAGCTACTCATCTTTTACTAAGAGTATCTACTCATTCAGTTAAATATCTACAATATAAAAGTGTATCGCAAAATGTGTTGGTAAGCGCATATATCAACATCGCCTAAACCAATTTGGCGAATTCTTTTTTCAAAATGTTTGCTGTAGTCCGAGGATAGTTTTTAAGAGAAAAATTCGAATAATATAATAATAATAAGGAAAACCTGAAGAAACTCCTTTTTTTCCATACAAACGTTTTCTAACTAAAATGTAGAGTCAACGGCTGGACCGATTTCTTAATTTTTTTTGTGTTTGTTACTGTCAGGGATAAAATTTAAAAAATTGCGTGTAAAATTAGAAAATACTTAATTAATAATATAAGTATGAAATAATTATTAATACTCGAAGAGAAAATGTGAAAAAACTTAATATCTTATCACACATCTCGGTTAGTTTAGAGCTCTCACGACAAATATTAAAACTTTGATTCAATATAAAATTTTGTTTGATAGACTTAAGCGCTTACTTATCATACATCAGTTGGTTATTTGATTATAAAGAAGAATACATATTTTCTTTAATTTACAGACTGAATATTAAAACTGAGCTAAATACGAGTAAGTCGCATACTTACAATGCAGTAAGTCAAAGATATAAAAGAGCAAGTCAAACTGACGAGTAACGCGAAGCTCGGAATGAAATTGAACGGATTCGATGGAATCGAAATTAACAATATGGAAAAGGTTGCGTTTAACTCCTTTCGACCTGCATTCAATTATAACGTTGAAATAGTTTACAGTTCAGAGCACATCGTTGCTATTGGACCAATGAACGTTGCGTGTTACTATTGCAAGGCAAAGTTTAATTTGTTATTGATAGAAATTACTACCAATGATACGAGAAAATATGGCGCGAAGAGTCAATGCAAATAGGCGCTATTGGTACAGCCACCAGAGCTACTATATTCATTGGTATCCTTGAATGCACTAAATTCTGAATATTTTTGACTTATATCCAGTAAATATCTCATATAATTAATGATGAGATATATGGGACAATAATTTGATACAAAATTGGGAACATGCCGTTGAACTATAGAACGGACAGGTTAATAACTTTCAATACATCCAAGGTGGTAATATAGGAGTTTTTTGATTATTCGACTGATTTGAAATAACAGAAAGCATTGCACTTACTCACTCCCTTCGTAAGTCCCTGGCTCCACACAGGATACTTATTAAAAACAAGATATTGTAGCACAAATAGTAAAACATGAACTTTCCGGCTTTTTGAAAAATATTCAGAGAAAAATAAATGGGCAGTACAAAGTTGGCCGGATCAGCTAGTTGGATATAAATATTTCGTGGTTGAAAAATTCCCCCTATATATCGCTGGATACATGAAATTCACCCACTATTTCGCTTAAGTTGCTTAAGTTGGCATATTGAAGAGGAAAAACGCAGAGGATACCGAATGCTTTCTTTCTTTTTGGCTTTTGCAAGTATGACAAAACTTCTGCAGGAATCAATGAACTGAATTGGCTTGGAGAGAATAATCTTTTCGAATATTCTACTGGTGCTTCAGTATACTCTGTGATCCCGCAATCTTCTTCCATTTGGGAAATAAGCTTGTCACCTGTGGTAGTGTTCAGAGCTGCCATTTGAGTGTTGGCAACAGCTGGAACTTCCTAAATATCGTTCGTCTGGTTTTAAGATATGTTTCACCTACAACGCAGTTCTCATTTTCAAAAGCCTTTCGATCATGTCATTCACTACCTTAATTTCAAGCGCTTTCAACGTGGTTCTTTGCTGGTGGCTCAACGTGGTTGATAGAGTGTTGACTTCATTTCATTCTATTTTAATAAGTTTGGAACTAATTTTGTTTATATATACGGTGAGGTGAAGATTTTCCGGCCTAACCAAGAGATTCCGCCTCTAGGTCTATTTTTGGAGTGGCGTCCTACTGTAACATTGCTACTGAGTTTATATGTGAAGTTTCAGCCCAATCGCTACGTTAGTTTGTGTTTGAGCTGAACAAAATAGAAAAATTGGAGAAACGTGCTGTCATCAAATAGTTCTATTTGAAAGGTTTTACACCAAAACAAATCAAAGAAGAGATGGATGCAACACTAGGAGACTCCTCCCCATCATATTCAACTATTAAGCAGTGGGTTTCTGAATTCAAAATAGGTCGTGTGAGCACCTCTGACGAGCCTTGCTCAGGACGGCCCGTTGAGGTCACAACTTCAGAAATGATGATAAAATCCAACAAATAGTATTGAAGATCGCAGATTCAAAGTGCATAAGATACCTGAGACTTGTAGGATGTCAGCTGAACGTGTGCGAAATATTTTGCACAATCATTTGAGCATGGAAAATATGTGTGCAAGATGGGTGCCGAGTTTGCTAACGCTCGACCAAAAACTGATTCGAAAAAACATTTCTACCGCAAATTTGGCGCTCTATAGGCGTAATCCAAACGCTTTTTGGGGTCGATTCATAACTGTTGATGAGAATTTGGTTCACCACTACACTCCTGAAAATGAAGAACAGTCAAAACAGTGGGTTTTTACGAGGTGCAAATTAAACAAACTCATTTGGCGAAGAAAAAAAATTTTGTTTTGAATTGAAATTTGAATTGTTTCCTCATCCTCCCTATTCTCCAACTTAGCCCGTAGCGACTATAATCTGTTTTCTAACCTCAAAAATGGCTTGGCGATAAAATATTTGAAAGCAACGAAGAAGTTATCGAAACTTCAAATCAGTATTTGAGTAGCTTGAATCTACGTTTAAAACTGGTATAACTAAATTAAAGAATGAAAAACGTTATGGGAAATGTATCAGTGTCGATGGGGATTATGTTGAAAAACGAAACAAAAAAAAATTTCACTTATTTCACTTAATAAATGTGGAGAGAATGGAAAAAATTCAGATTGAATTTCAAAAAATTCTGCCTGAAAACAAACATTAACCGAAAAGTATCCATGTGATTGATCTTGTAACAATTCCGAAAGAGTTTCCATGTAGTTGATACCTAGGTAGCAAGTAGACGTAACATGACGTGTTATTATAGTCAATTTTCGGTCAATTTCGCTCAGCGACGTCTTTTGACCGATGAATGACGTCTTTTTAACGTCAGATAACTGACGTTCATATGATGACAGCAGATGACGTCAGCGCAAAGTACTCTTTTCGTCAATCTATGACCGTTAATTTTTCAAGAAATGACAAATATTCTAATTCTAGATGGCATAAAACGAAATTTAATGACTCTCTTTTGTCAAGACGTCTTTTTAACAGTTTAAAATGACGTCTTGAGGCTGTGACATTTCAACTTCACTTCTCACATATTCAGACCAATATATGACGTCATATTACCGTCAGCTTGCTACCTGGGTAATAAACTGCATCTGATGTAGCTACAGTGTTGGCGAAACAATATTGTCATGTTTGACTGAATTATAAATATAATTACAAAACTACTCAGTTTTGAACTTCAAATTATTTTGTTTAATTCTGATAATTATCGGTCCAATCGATTAGTAATGCTGAAATTATTGTCGTTCATTTTACAATACAGATGAAATAGTTCCGATAATTAACAAAAATAATTCTGGTAGAAAATTTCCTATATTTAAAGTTGTATTCTCCATTCTTTGATTATCTAGTCCAATAGGTTTTTTTTTAAATCATCTTCGAAACTACCAATCGATTCAATCCGCTCCTGTATCTATATTTTACAGTTACAGTCCGGTTATCAGTTCCGCATGAATAAATAATGACCGATTAGAATGAGAGTGTGTCCAACGAAAGTAGAACGATTATGTGATTTTGATCATTTTTATTTTATGTACAGCAATAAAATCCGAATTTTCGTAGCCGTGATCGTCTAGTGGTTAGGACCCTACGTTGTGGCCGTAGTAACCCAGGTTCGAATCCTGGTCACGGCAAGATAATTTTTTTGCACATTGTGCAAAAAAATGGGTCAAATCAAGATTGTTTGGTGTACTTCTCTATTGATAACTAACAACTCCGTAGCCGTGATCGTCTAGTGGTTAGGACCCTACGTTGTGGCCGTAGTAACCCAGGTTCGAATCCTGGTCACGGCAGGAGTTTGTTTTTATACTGAAAAGGCGGAATGGTCTTTTGTCACAAATATGAAAGTCCAATAAGTGGGTCATCCGTCGTGAGTATATGATAAAATGAAATTACATTATCCGATAAATTCCTTATCCGTTTTGTCGATTTTCACTACAACAGATGTGTTGTGATGAGCCAAATTTACCTATCGCTAAGGTAAAGAGCCGATGTCAGATGTTTATTGTTATAGATAAAATCAATTGTTCTATTTTTTGGTTTAACATTCATCATACCAAGAACTTCCAAGATACCAGTTATTAAAAATTGAAATTAACACACTTGGTTTAAGTTTCACTAAAAATATTAAAAACTCTACATATGTTTCGGTGATTAACCCATCGTCAAGAGTATGCAATGTTACTCTAGTTTTTGATATATTCAGTGAAATTTAAGTCCGGTATGTCAAGTTAAATTTTTTGTCTTTAACATAATGTTTCACCAAGAGATAAGCGAAATCTCCGTGTCATTTATACCATTTATTCCTAGAGAACAATTTTTTCTATAGATTTTATTTCTAATACATTTACAATTAGGTTTGTAGTTGAGATGTTTATCTCAAAGTGGATGTTGCGTACCCGAAGGAAATGTCTTAAGTATGTTGTTGTTCTCCGTATATTTAGAGGTTGTTGTTTCTCGTGTGGAAAAATGCTCTATACGTTTATTCGGAAAAGGAAAATACTCAACAATCACAAAAATTACAGAACAAAGAATAAATCACTTCTCAGCTGTTAAATCGATCGCCATATTCAACAGTAATGCCAACTTAAAGTTCAATACCTCTTAAAAAGAACACCCGTTATATGTGGAATATTGTAGTTGTGAAACACATTTTTGGAAATATATTTTTGAAACTTTAAGCCAAGAGTTTTATTTAAATATTGTAATTATTATTGAAATTACACCTGCATATTCATTTCTGATACCTTCACAATATTATATTTCTCAATGTATACGCTCTGTTATTACATCTCAAATTGTTTCTCTAAGTCTATTGCCTAATCTCATATATTTGCTTTCATTCAAGTTCATACTGATATGGCTACAGAGGTCCTGCAAGCGAATGTTATACGAGTATAAAGACAAATACTAGTAGGAATGAGCAGTTGTTGTAGAACTGTATATTTGTTTTCCATGTTGCGTAACCATTCCAATTGTTTGATACACTTGAAATATTCGGGCTTAGCACTCATTATCAAGAGTTCAGTACGAATTTAATGCAATAGTGGATTCTTCAACAGATGATTCGGGTTATACTATTTAACAGTGTTTCATCGAATGCTCTAAAAAAGACTATTTTTCTTCAGTAAATGGCTGCAAACTTGCATATTCTACAAATGAACTTCTATTCATTAAAGTTGAACAAAATCCATCGCTTAGCACTTGCGAGCGTACGCTCGTTCACAATTGAAATATGCAGGTCGAAACGGCGTAGCGTAAATAAAACAAACTGTGGGAATATAGCCGTATTTCAGCGTCCCTGAAACCTGCACCTATACAAAATTCCACGCCCGGATTCATATTCCGGCAAATCTGAGGAATTCCTTACATTAATAGCTCGGATGAGAGATTTTGTGCAAGGTTTTATTATACTCCGAAGCTCTCACGTTACTGTACCTTTTCAGGGATGATTTTTAAAGAACGTAGCATCTCTCGGATTACATCAAAGGATGCCATGAAGTATTCAGGCATATTAATAAACTATTCATTGGGCGACGGCGCTAGCGCTTCCCGGATTTTCTTCTTTAGGAAATCTAGTGGAACGTTTTAGGAAATTTCGTGGGAGGCGGACGGTTCGGCTGAGCCTCTTAAGGTTGTTTGGAATTTCTATTTCATAATTGAATGCAGCTAATACGGTTTCCGACGTATAGATATAAATGGGATCTCATTCAATTTTCAGCTCAATTAAAACAATAAACGTGTTATAGTTTGAGATCCTCCTGCTTCAATATGCAGGTTTTTAATTCTTTAATGAAACTGAGTTTAAATGAATGTTTAGAATAAATGACACGCAGGTTTCGCTTATCTGTTGTAGAAACATCATGTTGAAAACAATTAATTAAAATTAACACACTCGAATTAAGTTTCACTGAATGTATTAAAAACTCAACATATGTTTCGGGTGGTTAACCCATTATCAAGAGTATACAATGTTACTGATACTGAAGAGTATACAGAAATATTGTATACGATAATGGGTTAACCACGCGAAACATATGTAGAGTTTATGATGTATTCAATGAAACTTAAGCCAAGAATATTTAAAGACTATGAAAAGTAATAGGTATGGTTTGCCCATAAAAAATAAGCCGAAATTACCTGTAATCAGGTTGAAGTTATCTGTAAATAGGTTGAATGTAATTGATTTATGAAATATATTATAAAATGCAGGTATATGTTTATCAAATTGATTATTGATGGGGCCTATACTTGGAGAAAATGAATATCCATACTGAAACAATATTTAAAATTTTCTCATCATTCAATACAAATACGCATGACCAAGTTTCGAAGTACTACTTCTTTTTTAAGTTAAATATCAGTTTTATTCTGTGGTCTTCATTCAAAGTTAGTCATAGAACATATCTGGTATGTTCTGGGAAAATAGATATAAGTATTGGGTTTGTGAAATTACACCTAGTATTGATTCAGCATTTGATAAAGAAGTAGTACTTCGAAACGTCATCATGCGTATTTGTATTAAATTATGAGAAATTTCTGAATATTGTTTCATTA
Organism: Henosepilachna vigintioctopunctata; assembly: GCA_030704895.1. NCBI lineage: Eukaryota > Metazoa > Arthropoda > Insecta > Coleoptera > Coccinellidae > Henosepilachna > Henosepilachna vigintioctopunctata. Next base: position 1,170,713 of record JARQZJ010000132.1, on the reverse strand, counting down.
TATGTTTTTCAATTAATTTAACTGCATTTTGAAGGAAGTTATGTTAAAAAACATGGTGCCAGATAGAAAAATGTCCGCAAGTAGAGGTTGGCTGGTTTACCTATCAATCAGGTTACGTATCGTCCGAAGAAAATTTGAGAATATCTGCCACTACTATGGATAAAAAGTGTTTGACAAAGTGATACTAATGGGTAGTAGACGCTTCGTTCTAAAAATAATCTTATAAAATACCACTCGTGATTTCGTTAATCCTTAATAGTCTTTAGTTAAGTCTGTTTTTTTTTTACTTCGTACCTCATCTCCGTTGCTTGGAGGAAACTCAGTTGAGATACAACAAAGAAAGTAGCTATTCGACTAGATTGACATCAACTCATTATCAAGTTATGATCTCAGCAAGTTTTATCATATGTTGCAACCTAGTAACATAGTGTTGCCGACTTCATCATGCCTGAATGCGCCCGAGACCCCTCAAAAAAAATTTTCGGGCCTCAATACCTTTAATAATTTGAGAAAATTATCAATTATATCATGCTTCGTAAAAACTGGTCTAAGGCTTCTTTGCCTAATAAGATGGTCAATCTGAGCTTTTGAGAATATTGAAAATATTTCAAGATAATCTACAGATTTCCGAGAAATCTTTTGCAGAGGATAAAGCAGTGAATAAGAGGATGAATACAATGAACCATGAACAAATATCATGAAAAAATTCAATGCCTTCATCTGAATATCAATGATGTGGAGAAAACATGTGATGGCTTGACTCGAATCTGCAATGGAAGACGTACTAGTCAAAAACAATTTGAGATTTGTGTTTGAAAGCAGAACTCCCACAAGCTGACGATTTTTATCGAAGAACTATGATAACAACGAAACCAGTACACTACACATTGTTGTTTGCGAAATGGTGCAATTGATGCGCGGTTTGCATCAACTGAACTTGATACAATCTGGACCTGATCAATGAAACACGTCATTGAAGTGCTCGCATTTAGTGGTCGTTTTTCGAGGAAATACCACCGATTGGCCCCCACAAATATTTTCGATGAGACTGCGACACTGTAGTAACTAATTCACATGTAATTCAATTTTGTTTAGCAATGAAGCGCGCTTCTGGTTGAATTTCTACGTCAACAAAAAAAAACTGCCGGATTTGGAGTGAAGATTATCCTGAAGTGTATGTCAAAACACCGTTACATCCAGAAAAACTGACTGTTTGTTACGCTTTATGGGCTGATGGAATCGTTGGTCCGTACTTCTTCAAAAACGATGATAGTCAGAATGTTACAGTCAATGGTGATCGGTAAAGAGCCAAGAATACAAACTTTTTCATTCCTGAATTGAACAACCATGATGTCCAGGAGCTGTGGTTCCAACAAAACGGCGCAACATGTCACACCGCTGGTGCCACAATCGATTTATTGAAACACACGTTTGTTGACCCCCTGATTTCACGTTTTGGAAATGTGAATTGGCCTCCAAGATCCTGTGATTTAACACCGCTACACTACTGTCTGTGAGGCTATGTGAATTCATTGGTTTATGCGGATAAGCCACAAACGCACATTTGGAAGACAATATTCGCCGTGTTATTGCTGATATACGGCTTCAAATGTTGGAAAAATTCATCGAAAATTGGACGTCCAGATTGAACTACATCCGACCCAGCCGTGGCGATCACATGACAGAAATCATATGTGAAATGTAATGCCACAAGATTATCTTTCGAATAAAAAAAAATTATTGTCAATCGAATGATCCATCATTGTTTTATTGCAATTTAAAGTTCTATACCTCTAAAAAAACAACTTTTACATGCATAAATTTGCACTAAATTACATTTTTTCGGAAATAGATTATTCCAAAATAAACTTTCAATAACCAATATGAATATAATATCTTTCATTTTCGTGAACAACATGAGTATCAATCCTCTCCTATTGATATTCATAACTACGAAACGGTACATTAGATAACATCGTTGTACCACGTACTCAGAATTCAATTTTGAATACAACACACTTGATAATCGATATCTATCTCAATATATCAAAATGTGCATGCAATTGAAGTTTCTCAATAACTCCTTGGAAGATACTGTCAAGAAGGAAACACCGTGATATCCGCGGGTCCCCTATCAAATTATCAGAATTAACGACGTTTCGTTTTCGCCATTGTGCTATCATCAATTAATTATTCGTGTTCGTGACAATCTTCCTCCAACCGAGCAATATATTACGATGATGGATTGAGGAGTGAAATATGGAGTGAAGGAATGGGAAGTTGAAGAATGGCCCTGTTGGAAAATACAAATGATATTCTCCGGTTCACTGCACTGGAAATGGACGCGAAATACAGTCGAAAATATTTTGAATAACTTTTTCACATAAAGCGCCTCGAGTCGAAGTAAATTATACGAAAGTTTTACGTCATAGGCATTGCTCTTTATCGTGATTGAAAAACTGTATATTTGTTCGTTCATTTCTAATTTATACTAATGTATTGTGTATATATATATATTTATATTTCTTGAAATTGATTTATAGGTATTTATATATATATATATATATATATATATATTATAAAACTAATATATATATATATATATATATAACAACGAAACGTCATAGAAATAAACTTTTTCATATTAAAAAGCCTGTTAATGCTAAAAACTTTCAAAATATATATTTATATATATATATATATATATATATATATATATATATATATATATATATATATATATATATATATATATATATATAATATACATAAATATTTATAGCATATATATATATATTTTTTTATTTCGAAAGATTTTAGAATAACAGTTTTTTTTTACGAAAAAGTTTATTTCTGTTGACGTTTCGTTGTTATATTACAACTTTGTCAAAACGAATCAATTTCAAGAAATATATATATATATATATATATATATATATATATATATATATATATATATATATATATATATATATATATATATATATATATATATATATATATATATATATATATATATATATATATATATATATATATATATCTATATCGATATGTCGAATACATATATATATATATATATATATATATATATATATATATATATATATATATATATATATATATATATGTATTCGATAATATAAGAAGTATTGCCGCATGATTTGGGTAAGTAATAGATGAGTTTGCAAAAAAGTCGGCAAAAGTAGGGCCATTATAATTGATACACAACCAATTTATTGACCTGGTCTATTCTTTTCATGAGGACTCTAAAAAATACGAAAATGTAAATCAAAATGACCTAAACAAAAAATTACATCTTACGGTTAACTAGGCTGAAGATGTAGCCAGACTGTACGGAGCAGTGAATATAGATGGTACACAAATGAAACTTACAGAAATAAACTCTATCATTAACATATAATGACATAAAAATTATAAAGATTAAATGTCATATCATATAGGAATAAATACCGGACTGTCAGAAAACACAGACAAACGTCACTAGAGATCACAGAATGTCAAGTGTAAAGTCTTTGTCAATTGTCACCACAAGTACATAAGTACATCCTCAGCCCAGTTAACCGTAGGATGTAATTTTTTGTTTAGATCACTTTTTTGCACTCATGTACTTTTTAGAGTCTTGATGAAGAATATAACCATATTCGAAATATACACCAGGTTAATAAATTGGTTGTGTATCAATTATTGTGGCTCTACTTTTGCCGAGAACTCATCTATTACTTACATATATATGTATATATATATATATATATATATATATATATATATATATATATATATATATATATATATATATATATATATATACTTTTAGCAATAACAGATGTATGTCATGCGAAAATTTTTATTTCTATTGACGTTTCTTGATTCTTTTCAACTTTATCATCGGTACTGAATCTTTGAATCTCATAAATTACCATATGACGATGTCAATTTAATGGATATCAAACGGCAATCGTTATTTTCTAAGGAAACCACCTTGGCTTTTTGCCTCTATAGTATTCTAGTGGTCCTTCACCATGAGGAAACCTCTGAGGAATTCATGGTAAACCAGATGATTCTAGTAAGTGTAATATAATTTTTCAAAAAGTTTAATTCAACATTGTGGAGTTTTTATAAACTAATCCAGAAAATTTACATTTCAATATTCATTTTGGAGTTTGTGTGTGTGAAATTGATGTTAGATCAGAAAATAATGAGTTTTGAGATATGTTGTTTGATGATTATTGTGTGTTGATTTTACGAGTCTTTTTGTGAGGTTTATTAAATCTTCATAAATAGCATTGCGATATTTTATATCTGTTCTTTCATTCACAGTATAACCTAAATTTTCATGAATGTGTAACATTTCTAAAATTTCTCTACATTTTTCGTCTTTCTCAGTTGCCAAGGTGTGTGGGTTATTGTAGTTAAAATAGCATTTTGCAGTTATTGTACGTTTATGAAGGGCTGTGATTTGGATTTTTGCACATTTGTGTGCTTCGATTTGTTCTTCTAGATTTTGTGATATTTGTCCTATATAGCATTTACTGCAACTATTGTGAGGTATATTATAAGCAGTATAACCTTTTCTCTGACTTATTGTTTCGTTTTTCAATTTTGTATACATTTGTTTTATACTTTGATTTTGTCCACTATGAGCAATTACTAGACTATAATATTTCAATGTTTTCACAATGTTTGTACTTCCTTGAAATCCACTTCCTTGATAACATTTTCTTTGATATCCTTTTTCTTGATTTCCATAATTTTGATACGGCTTTAATTTTTTAAAGGTTCGTTTGACTAACATAACTTCTGAATCATCCATATCACGTTGACTTTCAACATCATTATACTCAACAACTTCTTCTCGTAGTTTATTTGGTTTAGGAAATTCACTCTGACACTCCATAGCACATCTAAATATGTCAAAGCTTGACGGAATTAATGCATTGAAATGTAATGCTAATTTCGAGTCATCATTCATTGCAACTCCCATCGCTGACAAATTTTCTATTACGTCGATAAACTCCATAAGTTGAGTGTGAAAGTCAATGTTTTCTGTTACCTTATAAGACGTCAGTCGTTTGAATAGAATTGCTCGTTTCTCTGGCCCAGTAAATGCATATTCTGTCTTCAAATTTTCCCTGATTTGTTTTGAAGTCTTCATACCTTTTATCATTCGTAGTAAAATTATTATTATTGAAGCAGCATCATTTTTAAGCAGCTGGAGTTTCGGTTTCCTGCCATTTACATAAACCCGTGTACCATCTTTTACCATAAAGGCTTCAATCTGCATAGCACACGTATCATAATTTCGTTTCGTAAGAGGCTTGCATGTACTGGACGAAAAACACATTATCTTTAACGTTTTTTCTTACTTATCACTTTCAACTGAATTATAACAGTGTTCTGTGCTAATAACCTGATAATTATCAAATTCAGTTCCAATTTATTCTCAATCACAAACGCAATATAAAATACACCTCATCTATTTAATTGTGACAACTAAAAAACTGAGTGGAAAGTCGTTGCTATAACGATTGGAATAATTGCACATAAAAATTGAACAGAAGAAAATGACATGACAACATAAATAAATAAATGAGTAGATGGTCATAGTAGCACTGCTTATATGACGCCCAAGTGCTAAAACTCGATTTGAATGAAACTGAGTAAATTGTAATTTTCACTATAATTCAATCAAACATGACAATATTGTTTCGACAACACAGAAGCCTAGAAATCGAATATTTTATTGAATGACCAACTTTCAATGAACAATTCTCCAATATCAAATTAATTTCAGTAATAAAAGGATACGAAAAGCAAAAAATATTCTATGGTCATTTCATTACAGTTCCGAATAAATATCATTGGTCCAGAATTGTATGAGCTTAGCTTTTCATCAACATATGATGAAGCCACCGTGTTGACGAAACAATATTGTCATGTTTGACTAAATTATGGCGAAAATTGCAAACAACTTAGTTTTATTCAAATAATTTTATTAAATTTTTCTCAAATATCGGACCAATCGATTAGTGCTAAAATTTCAATTAGTGATTTAACAGGAACTTATATCTTTTCCATGCAATATTCCCAGTTTTCAAATATTTCTGGGATTGATTTTCAATATACTAGATATACATTTGAAGGATATTTTGCTCTATTTATTGTGTAAAGTTCATGGTAAATATAAAATAAATTATAATTTCAATTATCATATGTTCATACAAACAACTTAGTTTTATTCAAATTGTGTTATTGAATTTTCATCAAATATTGGCCCAATCGATTAGTGCTAAAATTTTAATTAGTGATTCAACAAGAACTTATATCTTTTCTATGCAATATTCTCAGTTTTCAAATATTTCTGGGATTGATTTTCAATATACTAGATATACATTTGAAGGATATTTTGCTCTATTTATTGTGTAAAGTTCATGGTAAATATAAAATAAATTATAATTTCAATTATCATATGTTCATACAAACAACTTAGTTTTATTCAAATTGTGTTATTGAATATTCATCAAATATTGGCCCAATCGATAAGTGCTAAAATTTTAATTACTAATTTAACAAGAACTTATATCTTTTCTATGCAATATTCTCAGTTTTCAAATATTTCTGGAATTGATTTTCAATGCACTAGATCTACATTTGAAGGATATTTTGCTCTATTTATTGTGGAAAGTTCATCGTGAATATAAAATAAATATTAATTTCAATTATCATATATTGATACAAACAACTTAGTTTTATTCAAATTGTGTTATTGAATTTTCATCAAATATCGGCCCAATCGATTAGTGCTAAAATTTTAATTAGTGATTCAACAAGAACTTAAATCTTTTCTATGCGATATTCTCAGTTTTCAAATATTTCTGGAATTGATTCTCAATGCACTAGATATACATTTGAAGGATATTTTGCTCTATTTATTGTGTAAAGTTCATCGTAAATATAAAATAAATTATAATTTCAATTATCATATGTTCATACAAACAACTTGGTTTTATTCAAATTGTGTTATTGAATTTTCATCAAATATTGGCCCAATCGATAAGTGCTGAAATTTTAATTACTGATTTAACAAGAACTTATATCTTCTACATTTAAAGGATGTTTTGCTTTATTTATTGTGGTGAAGTCCATAGCAAATATAAAAAAATATATAATTTCAATCGTCATATGTTCATATATCAATTTTTTTTATTGAATGATAATGATAATAAAAATCACAAAAAAATTATTCTGGTAAACATTACGATCTCAAGCATAAAAAGATCTGAAATTCTGCTTCAGCTATATAAATTTATTCACTAAAACAAAAGGCCCTGAAATACCGAACAATGTTTGTTCGCTGGGGACGTCTGGAAGTACTATTTACAATTTTGAATTTTGAGTATTTTGTGACTTAAGTTTGTCATCATGATTTCGTAACAAATTTATATCTATAAGATAGATGTGAAAAGCGAGGATAATTGAAATTAATCTGTTCATCAACAATGGGTTGTTTTTTTTAATGAACTTCTAATTTCTATGGCTTCTGTAAGGTCTAATCATTTTCTTTCATTGCATCGTTTCATTTTCTTTGGATAGTGCCCGTTGGATAAAAATTTTTCGACAATTATCGATTTCTCCTAAATAAAAATACTCAATTTCTCCAATTAAGACTTCTAGTTTTCATTTTTTGTTCAATATATTTGAACAAAAAAGATATATTCGTAAATAAAATAAGTGATATTTCAACGTGCATATTGAATTACGTGCATTATCAATTATCTCCAGAAGCTTTCTGTTGGACGTTTCGATAAATAAACTATTTTCAAATTTTTTTTTAACTATAATGATTGAAATATATCGATAAAACTAGCCTTGCAGACAAATTCTATAATTCCGAAAGATACCGAGAGACTGATATGTACTTTCATCTAAATGATTTATACAGATCCTATTATATTCGAATAGGGCCCGTTTTCAGGTTCTTAATATTTTCTAGTCAATTCCAGGGCAACGTGATCCGACGATCTGCCTGATATGAATTCCAAGTACCTTAACCTGAATTTGGTGAATTGAGAAATCAATAGTTCAAGCGGATATCTTACATTTCCTTCGATATCGTTTACATAACTGGAAGAGCGAGCCTTTCTTCAATCATAATATATCTTCTAAATATTGATTGACATTATTCGACATAAAATATTTCATGGGGAATTTCCTCGTTTTCAGAATCTCGAACAAATGCAAAGTTCGAAAATTTTTAAATATGAGGGTTGTACCAAAAATAAATGACCCAAGCTGGGGTGTAATTATTTGTTTGAAATGAATTTTCTATTATAATTTGATTCGATTTGAACATGATACACTGTTAAATAATGTTTTCATTTGTTATATTCGCTCTATGAAACAAGGATTCTTTGCACAAAATTGTCAATCCTACAATATCGTCTGAGTCTTTTACATACAAATTGCTTGACATATTATAATATTTGTGAAACAGTAGGGCCTCGGCAATCCGGACTCCCGCTTGTTCGGTGATCACTATAATCCGGCCGGGCACTGGGATTCGCGGGGGAGGCCGGCGAGTGTAAGTCGGGCTGTTATGTTCTGAAAACCTCATGAACTCATTAAAATCGATAACTTTAAAGGGGACAGTTTTTCTTTTGACTAATTGCTGGGCCAATGTTAAAGCAACGCTAATGAACAAATCGTGGAAGAATTTGCACCCTGAATTTCTCACTGATAATGACGAACCAGAAGATGATGTTCCCTTAGATCAGCTTTTTATCAGGTTGAGGGGACCCAATGATCCTCAAATAAGTGAGGCAGAAGCTCAAGAATGGGCTGCTGGTGGTGCCGAAAGCGAGTTACCAAGATATGAACTGTTAACTGATGAGGAGATGTGCGAGCGGCTATGTGTGAGAACGATGAGCAAGATGAGGACAATACCGTTGAAGTTCTCGCCTTCACAAAAGTTGGTAATTCAGAGGCAGCAGGAGCTTCAAACACTGCTTTGAAATGAGCTAAAGTTAACAAATTTGATAGCCACGAAGTTATGTTTCTCCGTCCACTTAGAGAGGGTTTTCGAAATGAAACGCCAAAATTATGAACAGAAGAGTATTACAGACATTTTCAAGAAGAATTAACTAATGTTGTAATTTTGAACAGTACATTTTGTCTTTATGCTATAATTCAAAAATTGATTAAAGAAACTAAGATTAAACATGTTTTTTATTAACATTAAATATGGCATACTATAATCCGGACGCCTCGATAATCCGAAAAGGGTATTTTTTTGCTTCTCCGGATTAACGAGGCCTTACTGTATATGCGTTGCGATGTGAAAGTGAATACCTACGGATAAGGAAACATTTCAGAGCTTAGTGCGTCTATGATCTAAAGGATGTTTCTTTCAACTCTAACACACCTAAAGTCAGGAGAATGTGCTTGGAGGTTAAAGTGTCTCCTCGTTTGACGATAGTCGTAATTCAACCGATGAGTTATTTGTAGAACGAAATAGTCGAGCTCTCTCTAACATTTATCGCTTGAAAACGTTCGACACTGTTGTGAAAATGTAACATTTCTGAGCCTTCTAGAGGCGATTGGAATTAATGGTGTCAATCTGAGATTATTCAAAAGCTACTTATCAAATCGTAAGCAGACAGTGAAGGTGAACAAAACGTTCAGTAATATAAGGATGATGGAATATGGGGTATCTCAGGGAACAATATAAAATCCAATTCTATTTACAATGTATAAGAATAAACTTTTGTTGTCGGAGAGAGAAGGTAAAATAATCACTTTTGCAGACGATACTGCGATAGTTTACTAAGAAGCAAACTGGAGCGATATCGAAGCGAAAGCTGAATCTGATTTTGTGAATATCTATAATTGGTTAAATCATCACCTCTTAACTATCAATACAGATAGAACGAAACACGTTCCTTAATTTGCAGATGAGGTGGATTACTTCCACCCAGTGACCCACTGATAATTAAAATAGCACAAAATACATTTAATATGCCTTACACATACTAATGTAAATACTCAGGAATTATGCTGGATTCTTACCTTAAATGAGATTTCCACGTCAGAAGCTTAATTCTCGAGCTTAGGGAATTAATATACAAATTTAAAGAACACTCAATTATTCTAGACGTAAAACATCTAGCAATAATTTACAAAGCTCTGGTGGAATCCCTGATACGATATGGTATTGGTGCGTGGGGTGTGCCTATGATATCGAAATTCAACAAAAATGGCGGCTGAAAATCCTTCATGAAGAGATATCAGATATCCTACTGACTTAATGTGCAAGGAAGGTGTTTTCTCAATTGCTGCTAAACTTCACGAAAAAAAAGATAGAGAGTTGTAACTTTATTGAACATATCGTGAATACCAGAAATAGCAGAAATTTTTCAAAAATGCCGCACTACAGTAAATCCATATGTCTCGGGAGCTGCTCCTACTTGCCATCAATAATTTATAATGAATTACCATTTGCATTAAAAACTATTGGTTAACATTAAAAAATTCAAATCTGCCATAAAGAACTGGATGAAAACAAAATATGATAGTGTTACACATTTTTATAATATTGTCATTTTCTTCTCGACAATATTGTTATCAATTTTTCATATTGATAAGTGTTTTCTCTAATTGTTTGAAATATATACCTTGATATGTATGTATGTAAGTATTTAAATATTGCAGAGTATAAATGGACATTCTTCGTACTCACGACAGGCTACGGTCTTTGTGGGAAAATGTATTATCTTTGTTTTGGCAACAAAATTGAAATGGTAGATTTTGAAATTAGCATACTATTGTTTTACCAATATAATTGTATCAGAAGAATTATTATAAAATGATCTTATTAATATGTTTCTCATTGAAATTCAATAATTTCAAAGAGAATATAACCATTGAAGTCTATGTACCTACACAAATTAACGTAGAGTTCGAATATAGATTAACTTCAGCATGGAGGCAGGAAAATTTTCGAATACTTGGGAAACCAACAATGTAGTTCCAACAGAAAACGAGAAGGGAACTGTAAAATATGAAGAGTTTAGGCCTATTAATGTTGTCCTGCTTTATAAAAAATTTGTAGAATTGTGTGTAAATTGTACAAAGTGAACAAATTGTGAATATTACATCGAAGCAAACAATTCACATAGCGAATTCCAGGCAGGCTTTAAAACCCAGAATTCTTATAAAGGTGCATTTCGAACTGTGTTAGTGTACTGGAAATATGCATTCTGCATATGAGGAAATATGAGAAAGAAAAATGATTGGAGTCGTGTTTATGGATTTTAAGAAAGCCTAGGAAAATTTATGAGAGTGTTTTTAAATGAGCCTACAGACAAGTGTCATTACTGAAAATAGGAAAGTAGGGCTTCGACCAAACAATTCTGAATTGTTTCCGAGAGCGTTAAACAAATTATAACTCTTAACACAATGATATTTAAACATAAGATGTGACATCACATCTCATTAATAAATGTAGATTTGTAGGTGATATTTACGACTATAAAACCGATTCAGATGTAAATTTCATTTGAATAAGTCTAACACAAACTTCTATCGAAGTAATCCGATTGGAAAAGGTTTGAAAATGTACAATGAGTTGCCACTAATGTTAAGTCCTGCGTTAATTTTTCCAGTTTCAAAAATAAATGTAAGATGTATATTAGGGCAAATATGTGATAGTAATTTTGTGCCTTTCTGTATGTATATAAAAGATACCCTTATAAGATGAAGTGTGATGTAGGTTTAAGCATTTTGTTCTTTAATTCTTCAATTTTTGTATTGTTAGCTATATGCTAAATAGAAATTATTATTGAAATAAGTGATTGATGATGAGATACGTGTTGAAATTCCATGTGAACTTATTAACAAATTGAACACAAACAAATTTTCATCGGTCTGATGAAAGTATTGTATATCGAAAGAATACAAATGTACTGTGATGTATCTATTTTCCTTTAATAGACTCTTTAACAAAAAAATAGAATACAAATCACTCAAAACATCTGCGTTTGGTTCATTTTCGGTCTTCGAAAGTTTGACCATGTTTCAGGGAAATATTGTTTGTTGAGGTGATTGAGGATAGTCGATATAGTTACGTATCATTATTCAATATTTCTTCATGAAGTACTTATAGTTACGTATCATTATTCATATATAGGTGTCTATCATAACAGAGCTATGAGACTAGCGGTTTGTCCTCAATATCCCAGAGCACCGTACATCTGGTTTTTGAATGGGGTTTTCATAATATGTCGCAATCTTTTAAATTTTTTTTTTAATTCAGTGGACCTACAGTTTGACGCCAGTTCCGTTCCGAACGGTCATTAGGCTTGTAATTGTCATAACCCAGCATATTTCATCATTTAAACTACTTCAAATCATAGACAAACACAAACACCCATGCCTTCAGCGGGGCTCGAACCCGAGTTCTACCGCACCATAGTCGGGAGTTCTACTGACCTAGCTACGGAGACCGGCTCTTTATGATAGGTAGTTAATAGAATATGTTGATTTCTCATTTTAAGGTTAAAGTTGGGAGATATATTTTATTTAGTTTGTACAGATGACTCATACACATATGAAATGGTGTATGAATAATTGGCTCTTTCGTTATCGTTATTTTTTAGTTATAAGAAACCATTATCGACGAGCAATGCTTCGAAGGTTAAGTGGAAGAATAGCCATGGCTAAACTTCGCCTTCAGAGACACCCCATTTATTTTAATTAACATGTATATGAGTAAATAAAATACAGTTATTATTATTAATATTGTAGTGAATAATATATGGAATATTCCTGAAATTTTCAAGACTGTGTCTAATTTGTTACTCAATGAGAGATTATCATTATTGTTTTATTATAAAGTAAGTATGGTATATATGTGAGAGCATGAAGTGATTATTTTGAGCAGTGTGTGAATCCAGAAAACATTTTTGTTGTTAGTTCATTCCCTAAACTGGCTTATTACAATTAATTGCCCTCAAAATTCGAATCAGAAATTTCCTAATATGTTCATCAACTTGTAAAAGCATCGAAAGGACAATAAAGATCGAAGTTATTGAGGAAAATCATAAAGTCATTGAGGAAATCTTTCGAATTTACTTTGGTTAGCTCGAAATTGCTGTCACAAATCTATAGTTAAAACGAAATATTTTGAGATGTTTTTTTCTTCTAGAACGTTCATTTTCACTCTTGAAAGTTATGGAAACTTTCGAATACAATTAACTCTTTCAATTTTATTCCATGAATATAGAAAAAAAATCACATGATATTACTTTATGATATCACATGATATGATTCATTAGATTCTGAAATTATTGAGTACAAATTACTACTTACATTTTCATCAAAGCGAAGGACATTTTGAAATAGATACCTACACTCAATTCTTCAACATATAAACCAGAAAGTCTTCATAATTCTCTCATTTCCATTGTTTTCGCCAGCGAACCACAAATGCTAATATTTTAAAATACGTAGGTATATTAACATAAATTTCATGTAATTTTCGAACTTCATTAAAATTAACTACCACCGCTCATTGAAATATGAAGTTTGTTGAAGTTTTCATATATGTATTTTACAAGAACATTGACATGAAAACCTGCATTAATATGCATGTAACATCTCGTACGATTCGAGTGTTAACAATGGCCGCCAAGCATCTTTTTTGCGGTTCATTTCAGTATTTCAATATTCGAGTTACCCTTTGTTTTCTTAGAAATCGTCGGTTTGCGCACGGGAACGGTGAATTATTACGCAATCAATCCACAGCTAACTAAAAAGATGTTACTCAGTCTGCTTCCGCTGTCTAGTTGTTCGTCTATGATTGCTCGCATAAGAAGACATATGAGATGATTCGTGTTATGATTTATTTCAACGACTTTTTATGATTAATCTCAAGGATTTCGGTGATATATTTGTTGTGATTAAATATTGGGTTGCCCTGAAAGTATTGGAAGTATTTCAATAATTTTTGTCTCATTATTATAGAGACGTTTTGTTTTACTTGACGTAGGGTGCATGAAAATTCGTGATTAGCCAAGCCGTGTAGGCTTGGCTAAATTAGAATGAATTAATTGCATAGGAATCAAAAATTTTAAATATAACATTTGGATGGATTTCCTGTTTCGTTCATAGATTTGTCATTAGGGTTTATTCTTGAATCACGTAACGTTCGGAAAGTAGTGGAGAGCTTCAGAAATAAATCAGTTTCTGAAAAACGTGCCTATTATGTCCACAAATGTATACTATTCACAAAAAATAAGATATTTCTGCAGAAATCAAGAGTTTAATAGGATAAAGAAGCAATTTTAAAATATAAATTTACTTGTTTACATGGTGTATTCATTTTTCGTTTTACGCTTGACACAATCGACCTTAAGAACGTCGCCATTGGTTTACAATAAATGTTTTTCACAACCTTCTTTGCTATTTTTACGCCAGTCAAAAACAACATGCAACTTTAATGAAAATTGGTATCACTATGTCGAATTTCCTAATTTTCCAAAATTTAATCATAACATGTATCACCTTCATTTGAAAAATATTCTGTAAATTTCATAAAACTTCGTACTGAAACAACAAACGTGATTTAGGAGGTGGGGTAAATATTCTTTTTCCAATTTAATTTGTTCGTGATTATTTTAAAAAGGATCAAATTTCTGAGAAATAAAACTTTTTGCTTTACCTGTCAATAGATATATGCACTTTGCTACTCAATTCCATTCGAATAGTTAGATGTTTTTCGGTTATGAAAACATTTATCTAGAATATTCTACTATTCACCATATTTGATAGTGTTGGCGTTTACTTGATGTAAATCCATTATAATTGAATGAAAACTTAAATTCAAACACTTGAATTTATGATTTATGATGCTATGTAGTCAATAAAGTGTAAATCATAAAGTCAAGTGTTTGAATTTAAATTTCACATTGGGAATATCAAGTCATATTTGAATTAATCATAAAATATTTTTCGGAATAATTTCAATATCTCACAATTTTTTTGTTGAGTTTGGTGTTTTATCACACATAAAAGACCTTCCCTAGATAAACTATTCATTGTTCCATTTCTGTTGAATGAATCTAAGTGAAAATTATTGATAACTGAGATTTTCGCTCACAACTTGGTGAAACGTAATAGAATAATAATTTTGATTGAACTATTGGCGGAATGTTCCACGCATGTGTTGAAAAATAATAAAATGAAATTAAAAAATAAAATCAACATGTTTCAGGTCTGCTGATTAACTAGACAGATGGGATTTGAAAATGTTGACTCAATGTTATAATTGTATTGTTTAATTTTTGAATAAATTGGTGAAAAATGAGGCCAAGAGTTCAATTTGAAAAATTATTTGGATTTATTGTATCATGATTATTATCTATTTTGCCAAATTCAATATTTCATGAAAATATGAAGGAATGAGCTCTAACCTCATTATGAATATAAGGTAAAGAGTTTCATACATAATTCATTGTTTAACTGAAAAAACATTTGAAAGATTCAACATTTCCACAATGGGTAAACCTATTTCGATCTAAAAAAAATTCGCCTTATTTTGAACCTTCTGTGCCACCTGTAAGCTACCCTTATCAAGATTGAATAAGAATGACCAACAAAATTCCGAATGCAGCAAAATAATTGCGTGGTTAATAATCAGTTTAATCTAGATGCTCAAGGAGTTCAGAACTCTTCCTTAACACCCCGTATATTTTGTGAAAATTTTTAAATTTTATGATTATGGAGGTTTTCTGAAAACCGAAGTTTCATATAGTATTTCTTTTCACATACACGCTCTAGGCTCACATCGTTAATCTTCATATTCAATTGAGTATGAAAAATAGGAAATAATAATAATAAGTTATTTATTTTCACCAGGCATAATGCTCAATTACAGAAAATGATAACATAAAGTTGAAAAATAACTGAATAAATGAAATTAAATCAAATATAGTAAACCTCACTAGCAGTACCATCAATATATAATCAGAGAAACAAAGGTTCCAGAGCAGTTCCTTGAGGAACACCATAACAAAGTTTTCATTTTTCACATTTTGCTTTCTATTGGAAAGAAACCTTCTCAATCTACACAAATCATTACATTGATCTCACCTAGATACTAAATACAAAACTACATAGTCCAATTTTTTCCATTCAAAAGTTCTATTCATTTCCTCAAACGCTCTTCAAACGTCTATGAGACCTACTAGCATACGATTACTAGTACATTTTATGCACCACGACATAACAATTATTACTTTGTGTCCCAACGATAAGTGTTGGTTTCAATTTCAATTTACCATTTTTTTAATTCCATAATATTAAACCTGATAATTAATTGCTTTATTCTCTTGAACCTTTCAGCAACCTCCACCCGTACCACTCGAGCCTCGAATGACTTATTTCAACAACAAGCCCACACATAAATGGAAAGCAGAATACGATCACTTCTTTGCTTATACGAAAATATTTCCACTGTGGGATAGAAGAAAAGCGAAATGCAACGGAGTTTACTTGCCAGACATCCATGAGAATATATTTCAACAGGTAATCAAAAAAATTTATAATTCAATTAATAATGATTGAATAATAATTGAATTTATAGTATAAATTAAAACTTTCGAACACACGAAGGAAAAGTATTTGCCGAAGCGTTCCTTCCTTCCATAAAACAGAATACATGAGACAAAATCAGAATAAATAAAATAGATATAAAAATAAGTGAAAAGACATAACAAAGAACCCAATGGAAAAACCAAAAAAGTAACTAATAACTGAATAATGCAACGAATATGACAAAAAACGGTATACAATTCAACTCATTTTCGTCAATTTCTTTGTGCATATAACTTCTATTAATAACTAGCCAAAGTAATTCACTTTCAGTTGCTGTATTGAATGTAGACTCTTTCAATTACAATGAAATTCAACTAAATCGACTCAATAATTTGTCAAGATTGACTACGCTATGTGAATAAACTTTTTTCCTCCCTTCAACTAAGAATTTCGAGAACCTTTTCAAAGGCTTCCAGATGGCGCTAATGGCAAGAATAAATAGGACGCCAGATCCTGCTGCCATACTCAACTTGCTACGGATTAGGGCATTAAATAGTCTTATAAATGTTGAAAAATTATCGAAATATTGTCAATGCGTATAAAGAATCCATATACTTTCAAGAAAGATGAAATAAATTGGGTGATGTGTGGAATGAAAGATAGTTTCTGATCGAAGAATATACCAAGATCACACTATCAGAGCAAGAAAGAACCTGACCACCGACGTTATAATCACACTTTGTTAGATCTTTTTCTCTTGTCAAAATCGTAGACAACAGACAACATCGCACTTTTATACATTCAAATTCAAATAATACCTCTCACAGCAACTGGCAACATGGTCCAGCACGGGCTGAAGTTGAACACAGTTAATTTGAATGAAACTAAGTAGTTTTTCGATTTTCACTATAATTAATTCAAAACATGACAATATAGTTTCGCCAACACATTGGCTTCCTCAGATGTTGATGATAAACTGAGCTATTACATTGTGGACTGCGTATATTCACCCTGAAGTGCGTGGGGTGGGAATGACCATAGAACAATATTATAGAATATATTTCTTCTTTGTGGGGTATGACAGAATACTTTTCTTCGGCATTTCACTGAATAAATTTAATAACGGAGATTAAAACTTGATCATTCAGAAACTGTTCGATTTCTTCCTATATTTCTTCTTCTCGCTCTGTAATATTTTAAAGTTGTTGGGACATATGACCATATATAGCCAACATATGCTTTGGGACAAGTACCGCAACTCAACTCATAAATACCCGATTTATCATTAGGCCAAATTTTATCCTTGGCATTTTTGATGTGTCTACCCACGGTATTCGGAGTTTTGAAAGCTATCGTTAAACTTCTATCAGATAAAAACTTCGAGATTTTTGATACAGGGTTGCCTAAATACGTTAATGTTCTCATTAATGATTTGAACACAGTTGTTCGTTGATCTTATTATATGATATGGTTTCAAATCATTCAAACAGAAAGTTCACCTTTTTTCAAGAGAGGTACTATTTTGACCAATTTCCTATTTTGGGAAAAGTGGCTTTACTTATGAAGTGATTAAATATATGTGTTAATCGATCCGAAAGTGCATAAACACAATCTTTCTCAATAAAAGTTGGTATTTCAACAAGACCAGACGTAATGTTGTTAAAGAGTTTCTTGGCAGCAGTAATGGTTTGATTTCGAGCAATTAAACTGGCCCATTTCGCGACATGAACACCAGAATGGTTCACTTGACATGAATTATTGTTCAAAGCTGGGTCATATGGTCTTTGTCTCTAAACATGGTCTTTGAGAGATCTTTTTCATATTCTATCTACAGATATTATAATCAGTGTATTTCATCATCCTTCCAAGCTTTGACTACGTCTGTATTTGAAAGAAAAATTTGGGAGTATCTTTTTGAAAATCAATAACATTATCTTACATACCACGACAACTGTATCTCCATTTGTATTTTGTTTTACTTTTGAATTTCTCTCACAAACAAGAAAACTGTACCTCAATTTGTCAATTGTTATACTTTTGAAGATCAATAACACTATTTAACACACTGGGACAACTGTACCTCAATTTGAAATTCGTTGTTTTTTTTGTACAGTAATCTGTAAACTGTTATCTGCTTATGAATGGTTATATTTAGTTTTTTATAACTGAACTACTTATGTTTAATTCGGTTATGTCTTTGATTTTTTCGGTTTTTTCTTCTAATTTTTGAATATATCGTATATATGTATCGTTGCATAACATCTGAACTCCGCCCTGAGATTGTTTTTAAGTTGTTTCATGATTCTTTCAGAATTGATGAATTTGTTTTATTTTTGATAAAAATTTGCTGTTATGAAATGATTGTATCTCAATAAAGCCCTATTATTATTATTATTATTATTATTATTATTATTATTATTATTATTATTATTATTATTATTATTATTATTATTATTATTATTATTATTATTATTATTATTATTATTATTATTATTATTATTATTATTATTATTATTATTATTATTATTATTATTATTATTATTATTATTATTATTATTATTATTATTATTATTATTATTATTATTATTATTATTATTATTATTATTATTATTATTATTAATTATAATTTTTATTATTATTATTATATACTGAAATATTCATCGAAGGTGTTAGCTATGGACGAGGTTTATGATAAGTTTTCCCGCCATCTCCCATCGCAAAAGTTGAAAAAAAAACATTATAATACCCTCAGCGACAACAGCAGAAATTTGAAACAAATGGTCAAAAATCAAAACCGCTAGAAAAAATTCCTTGTTACAATTTTCGAAAAATTGATGGGAGATTAAGAAAATAATCAATAAACATTGAAAACTTATTTCCATATGTGACATTTTATTTGTTGAACCAAATACAATAACTCCGAAGATGAAATAATATCGATAAGACAGAAACTTAAAAATTCGTTAAACCTGCAAAAGTTTTCACTCTTTTAAATTGCAAGCTGAATTTCGCTGAATGGACGATTGAATTATTAAACGATTAAACGGAGTGCATTCATGGAAAGCCGTCCAGACTTCCCAGTTAATTCAGCTGAATTTAGTTCCGAATCGCTTACTTTCATTAGTGTGAACTAGTGTCTCATTTAAAATAATTCAGCATCCCCAGGGGAAACGGCAGTGAGTTACGTACCACGCTGCATTGCTGATAAATTGTCCTATTTTATGCCTAGCCATGGGTATATGAGTACTCTGCGCAATGTTTGCACTGAACACATTTTGGATTTCAACTGATTTGAATAACCTCAGTCTAAGTACAATTTTTCCTAGATATATTCTAGTAAACATTCAATAATTTCAAATAACCTCTCGGATTTATGGAACATACTTAAAAATAACTTAAGAAAATACTTGATTTACGCTTGAATATCTAAATACTAGTATTACTCTTCAAGATAATTAGTAAATTTATCGAAAGCCTCAAATGCGTGATAAAAATGCTCAATTTCCATCATATATTCAGAATTTTTATTGAAATTGATAACTTGGCCTGTGCCATTTACATTTTGAAGATAACTTCATGTAAATGTTGTCCGCGGCTTCGTATCAAATGGTCCATTCGGAAGGTCCAATTTTACGTCACTTTTTCTAGTGTTTCAGCCTGTATTCCACGAGTTACACGTGCTATGTTATCCTGTACGGCTTCAATCGTGTAAGGCTTATTCATACACACTAACGACTTTACATAACCCCACAAGAAATAATCCAGAGGCGTCAAATCGCATGATCATGGCGGACAATTCACAGGGCCATTTCGAGCGATAAGCTGCTCACCAAATTCACGAGCTGTGTGGCATGTGACACCGTCTTGATGAAACCACATGTCAACTAAGTTCAACTCGGCCAGCTGGGGCAAAAAAAAGTTTCGTATCATGGCTCTATATCGTTCGCCGTTGACGGTAACGTTTCTTCCACGGTCGCCTTTGAAGAAAAATGGACCGATGATGCCACCAGCCCATAAACCACACCAAACTGTAGTGTTTTCGGGATGCATCGGTAATTCTTGTATGGCATGTGGCTGTTCATCACCCCAGATGCAACAGTTTCGTTTATTTACATATCCATTAGGCCAGAAATGAGCCTTATCGCTGAACACAATTTTTCGATAAAACTGCAGATTTTCATTAAGCTGTTCTAAGGCCGATTCACAAAAATTAGACGTTGTGGTAGGACATTCGGCTTCACTTCTTGCAAAAGTTGAATTTTATAGGTTTTCAATCCCAAATCAGCACGTAAAATTTTCCCTGTGATTGAGTAACTCATGCCCAATTGCTGAGAACGGCGACGAATTGACATTTTACGATCCTCATTAACACTGTACACTACGGCTGCAATGTTCTCTTCAGTACGCACTGTACGCATGCGAGACAATGGTTTAATGTCCAACAAAATAAGCTTGGTGCGAAATTTGGTGATAACAACACGAATTGTAGATTCACCAGGTCGATTATGACGACCATAATATGGTCGTAACAAACGATACACATTTTTCACAGAGCACAAATTTTGATAGTAAATTTCAGCAATTGGCAACCGTTGCTCGTTTGTAAATCTTTCTATGATGAAATGGCAGAGTACACTGAAAAGTTTTCGCTTTGACAGATGACGTTTGGATGCCATTACCAACCAGTGCCGCCAACCTGAAAAACTTAACTTTTAAAAAGTCACCCTTCTATGATTTGAGTAGTTCAAGTAAGGATATATGCTGAGTAATGTAGATTGATTACAAGTTCAATGGCTATTCGAAACCGGCGTTAAACTGTAGGTCCACTGAATAAAAAAAAAATTTGTATATGAAAACTATCAGTATACCTGTCTATTATTATACCCATGCACATCATACGTTTTTTACTACTGACGTTATTCACTAATAATGAACACAAATTATCTTTGTTTGCTAAGATAATATTCACTTTCTTTAATGTAGTTTCTTACAAATTTAAGTTTAAAATTCTTCACATAGTTAAATGTTTCACCAAGTGATAAGCAAAAAATCCTTGTCATTTATTAGGAATAGTATTCACTTTTGTAAGAAGAATAAATCTAATTCATATACCATTTGAACTTAAAATTATTTTGGATTTTTTTCAGGAGAAGGATAAACCAGTTCCAGTTTTAACTAGTATGGAATATGGACGTCCCTGTAGACCATTTTATGATATACGGGAAAATTATTGTCGGCGACATGCCACTAATGATTTTTACAGACCTAGAGGTGTCATGAGGGTTATCGAGAAGAAAGTTCAATGAAAATTATACTTCTGTACATTACGAAAATATTATAAAATGCAATATCTCAAACACCATCAGTTACAGCAAGCAAATAAACTGATGCAGTCAATTATTTAGTCATTTGCATACATCTATATGGACGAAAAGTGTTATAGCACATTGGATTATCAGCACGACATGAATTTAATTTTCAATGTCCCACATTACATAAGTATTAATAAAACGCAGGGATTTATAATAATAAATGAGGTAATAAGGTTTCGAAACTAGGGGCTTAAAAGCGTACTTCTGCTTCCAGGCTTTTGGTAACCATTTTTACCTTCATCAGGAAAATTATATGGTATAGTTGTTATGAATTAGGCAATTATCGAAAGAATCAAAGACTTACTGAAGTGAAATTGAACTCATTTGTTGATAAACCCGACAAATAATTACCTCAGTTGTATTATGAAAAGATTTCACACTCAGTGAAAATCATTATAAAATCTATGTAACGGATGTTTTTTTTAGAGGTATAGAACTTTAAGTTGGCATTACTGTTGAAGATGGCGACCGATTTAACAGCTGAGAAGTGATTTATTTTTCATGAATAGACTCACGCGAAATTAATGATAGTTTGAAATTAGTCAGTTAAATACACGGTTATCAAACCAGGTGAAGAAATTATTTTTATGTTGTCAGCTGTAAGAGTACCAGACCTCTTAATTTCATTTATTCAAGAGAGTAAGAATGTCTGATGGATGCCTGTGATCATTGAAGATTTCTATAACTATGATAAATTTCAGGACTCTTTGTATTAATTCGTGATAAATAATTATCCCAAACTGATAAAATTGATACATTATCATTGATTGAGTTTATTTTCAAAGCATTTTAATGATTAATTGTATTGTATCAGCGACGCTAGATGAACTAAAGTATATTCTTTTCCTAAATTGCTGAAACTCTTGTGTCAACAGAATTCAGTTCATATTTTTCAGTTATTTAGTATTCATTTTAATTATTATTAATCAGCATAAAGAAAAACTCGATATATTCATTTAGTTAATTTCCATATCAATATTCTCTCACTGGTGATTGATATTCGTGGAATTGATGTTTGAAATAACGTAATTTCATTGATTTTGTTTTATTTACAAATCTCAAATCGAAGTATTATAACACAACTTCAAAATGAAAATCTATATTTGATTTTGTTGGAAAATTTCCTCATAATTTCGAATTTTCTATGATGAAGTAATCCTTCAATCATAGATCCATTTCATTAAGCGTGGGTGATTTGAATCATTACAAGCCATGAATGAATTTTTAATTACGTCAATATTGAGAACAGGAGTAAATCCATCATCGTTCGTGATGGTATCATACAGCCATCACTGGGTCTCATCGAACTTATATCAAATCCCCTGCTGGGAATAAATTATGGCATTTAACAAGATCGTTTTCGTTTAATAAATGAAGGGTTTCGAGCACAATATGGCAACATAACACATTTATAATGAGTATTTGAGTACACGGATTTTCGGAGGTATTATGTGATATAATTTCCAGTTCAACCAGATGTGCACATCTGAATTTGTACATCCAAGTGCAATGGCGTATCCAGGGGAGATATCTTGTTATATTACCATCTGAACGAACCATACATATATAATATATATAATATAATCTATAATATAAAAATGAATCGCAAAATGTGTTGGTAAGCGCATAACTCAACAACGCCTGGACGAATTTTGCCAATTCTTTCTTTGAAATGGTCGTTGAGGTCCAAGAATGGTTTTTAGAGCAAGAAATATTCGAATAATTTCCGGGAAAATCCTAAAAACAGCCCATTACATTCCCATACAAACGTTTTCTAACTAAAATGTAGAGTCAACGGCTGGACAGATTTCACTATTTTTTTTTGTTGTGTTTTGTCAGTGAAAAAATTTGAAAAATTGCGAGTAAAAATAGAAACTAAGAAAGAAAAATAGAAATACTACCAATGATGTGACAAAATATTGTGCAAAGAGTCAATTCAAATGGACGCTACTGGTACAATCACCAGAGCCACTATATTCATTGGTTTCTGGGATTGGACTAAATTCTGAAAATTTTTTGACGTATATACAGCAAATATCTCAAATAATTAATGATGAGATATATGGAACAAGTACTTGCTTCGAAATTAGGAACTATAAATTACAGAACGGACAGATTAATAACTTTCAATACATGAAACGTGTTAATATAGCAATTTTTTGATAATTCGACTGTTGTGAAATGATAGGAAGTATTGCAGTCCCTTCGTAAGTGAGTGAATCCCTGGCTCCACACGGGATAAATATTAAAAACGAGATACCACAAAAGTAGGACATGTCTTTTCGGCTTCTTGAAAAATATTAAGATAAAAATAATTGGGCTTACAAAATTCGCTGGGTCAGCTAGTCATATATATATATATATATATATATATATATATATATATATATATATATATATATATATATATATATATATATATAACATTGTTGATTCAATAAATAGTATCCCGAATGAATTCCTCAGTTACAGAACGAAAGCATTCAAAGAAAAAATTATTTCTTCTGAAGGAAGAGAATAGGGCTCGTTTTTCAGGTAGTTTTTCTTTTTTTTGTGTTTTAATTTCTTTTATATTGAGAATTTGGTGCATGTGTATAATCTACCTGTCTTATTCATTTCAATTCATCTTATTTCAACTGTAAACAGTTTTTTTTGTTTTATTTTCGTTGGATCAATTAGTTCCTGCAGTATCCAACCTCTTAGTGCTCTTTAGTTAGTAGAGAAATATTAATGCAATTTGAAATAAGTATGTACAACAATATTAGCAACACCATGTAAAACGTACTATTTCTAGATCCAGAAAATTCACAAATTTGCATGTAAAAACTGTCGGCATTTCTTGTAATACAAGCGTGCACGTCATTGACATTATGTTACATTTTGTATTTCTCTATATGCGATCAATTTTTTTTCAATTTAAATATTTCTAGCGTAAAATATTCTCTGTTCAACATTACTTACTAAGCAATTTAACATGCTTACGATCAGAGTATATCCTAACGATAAAAGAATTATTCTAAGAATTATATTTAATGCAGGTAAACTAAAATTAAGTAAAAGAAACTTACGTTGAAAACCTACACATTTTTCTATATAACAGCCGTTTACATATGTTTCAAGGTTATTGGCTCTCGTCAGAACGGCGTAGTTCAAGTTAAAGATGATAGTACTTGAACTATTGATAGTATCTTTAACTTGAACTACGCCGTTCTGACGATAGGCAATAACCTTGAAACATATGTAAACGGCTGTTATATGGAAAAATGTGTAGGTTTTCAACGTAAGTTTCTTTTACTTAATTTTAGTTTACCTGCATTAAATATAATTCTTAGAATAATTCTTTTATCGTTAAGATTGTCTGGGATTTCCAGAAGCTATAAAAGTCTCACAATAGCCGGACGGTATTTCATTGTCGTCTGCAACGTTTGTGTTGACTCTTTCAATATGTTTTGGGTGTATAAAACGTGTACGAAACAGTGTTTCGTGTTTTATATATTAATTTTTTTTTATATATCTCCTCAAGTACTATCATTTTTAACTTGAACTACGCCGTTCTGACGATAGGCAATAACCTTGAAACATATGTAAACGGCTGTTATATAGAAAAATTGTAGGTTTTCAACGTAAGTTTCTTTTACTTAATCGGAGTATATCTATTACTAGCATATAAATTATATATATATATATATATATATATATATATATATATATATATATATATATATATATATATATCACTACTACATAGTATAAAACAAAATCGCTTTCTCTGTAAATTTGTAATATCTTCGAAACTATTCATTTAAATCATATGCTGTAAAGGCCATATACATCTATATTAAATTAACAATGTATTTAGATAAGGATTAATGCTGTATTCGTTAAAATCGCTTCGAAAATTACCCATTATTATCTACTTTATTCCGTAAGCCTATATTCTCTAACTTTTTATAGTAATAGTAAAGTAATAGGATAATTCACGGATTCAAATAGGATCTTTCAATACCACATATTCAAATTCGAGTACACTATTTTGTAGTTTTTCATCTATCGATTTTGCAAATATTGTGCACTAAATACTCTTGAAGTGTTTCCACACTAATATAGTGAAGAATGTGGAGATCTTGTGAATTAGATATTACATTGTGTAAATTACTATGAGGTATTGAAAAATAAGTCTGCTAATAGCAAAATGAAATTGAAGCATGTATTCAAAAAAGTGATTTTGATTTAAGATAGTTATTCAAATCCCAACTAGTACTTTTTATTGATCAAGTGTTCTTGTATCTGAGATTTCCTTCCACCTTTACCTCTAAATAAAATAAGGTTTTCAAATCTTGTCGAACTATAATCATTTTTAGAATGGTCGGGAAAATAACCCCTTGAGTTCGGAATATAAAAGCCAAAATAATCAGGAGATGTTTTCGACTTTGAGAATTAATGCTCGGAAGAAGTATTCCATAAATTGAAGTTTTGCAATTGAGTTAAATACAATTAGCGTTTTCATGCAGAAAAGAAAGTAATTCAAAATGTTCCTTGATGTTTTTGTACAGCACATAATTATGTAGTAAGAAATACTGATGTCATTTAGAATTTTATGAATTTTTCATTTACCCAATTGTGAAAGATGACAGAATGCTTTTCATGGTTGCTGTCACAAACATCGACTGAAAGTAGAAAATAGAAAAAGGCAGAGATGAGAATTTTCCCAATTTCTATTAGTTATTCCAAAACATGAATATGATTGAAAATGGAATGAAGTTAACATATATAATAATTATAATTGATTTTTATTCAATTCGTGAAACAAAATACTCTTAAAATATTCAGGATTGGATACTCAGGATTTTTCTGGCTCACAAAAAGGTCATAATTATCATTTATTCTTTGAAAGTCGACAAATCTTATAGGATTGTTCAGTAAATACAAAATTCTTCAGTTAGATTGTATCTACATTCTAAATTTTCCTTCATTTATATATCGAAAATTGGCTCCTCTTGATTAATAAATTCAATGGACAGTGAATCAATTCTAATGAAGACTTGTTCAGTCAGTGATTTTTAGACAAGTATTTATTATTACCTCGCATTCTCTTGATCAATTGTTTTCACAGTTTCACAATTACGAAACGCCGAATACAATGTGCCGATTGTATCCGATATAAATAGCGGCATTTACGACAACAAAGTTTAATTTTTCGCCAACTTATATAAGAACTCAGATGTTCAATCATCCCTCCACATATTGAATCAAATAAAATTTAAAAATCAAACAGAAAAAGTGTTAAGACATTATTTTATTAGCTTAATTGAATATTTTTGAACTGAAATTTGTGGATCTCGTTAGAGACATCGACATGTCCTATGCATTATTCATTTTACTGTAGGTCAAATATATAATATTATTATATGTGAAGTGTAGGTATGAAAACTAATGAAATAAATTGTTTTTGTGGGAGATGAACAAGTAAATATATTTCATATATCTTCTTTTTCATTTAGCATAACCTTCTTTCCTTATAGAACAAGAAATTGCTTTGAAGTTGCATACAAGAATAAAACTCCGTTTGTTAAATAGGTTTACATATTCCAGAATCACGCATCGTTCATAGTTTGTGAATACTGATACTTTTAAACGAAATGTTTCAGATAAAACTCACATGAGGCTGTTTACACGAATATCGTCAACGAAAACACAACCTATCACTGTCAAGAATGAATATTAAGAGTGTTCCAAAAAATCTCAGTGATATATCCTCGGTAATATATCGAAACAATCAATTTTCGATGGTTTTCCAAACGCACCCAGGTACCATCTTCAGAATGGGGAGAACATTAATTCGTGAACTAATCCATCAGTTATTTTTCAGTTCAATTCAATTTTCATTCAGATTCACATTTAATTTTCCATTCAACCTTAGTTTTGTTTCATAATTTAAACCTCAATTGATAGGCAATGGAAGTCCAACGAAATAGTGAATTTCTCAAGCACGTTAAATATTCCAGGCGAAATTAAGAAAACTGTTGAAATTATACGAATGTATTTCCCTAAAATTTTAGGAAGAAAATAGGGAAAAATTCAGTCCATTATTCAAAGGTGTTCAATGTTAACTGATAATATCGGTATATTATGATAATAATAATAGCATCTTTATTAGCTTTTGGCTAGTTTGTACAAAATTTAACATATTACGTTCCTATCTGTGTTAGCACTATTTACTCGATAAAATATGATATCTCAATCGTTCATTAAATATAAATACATTTTGTGATAACTTAACATACTCTGGTAATTGATTAGACAACAACAGACCGCCGGCAAAAAGAGATTTGTATAGTGTGTCTGTTCTATACTTTTCTGTATATTTTTCCATATTCCTCAGTTCGTATGATATCATAGTGGACTTTTTTAACAAATGATGCCATGAAGCATTTTGTTGGTAAATTATTTACAATTTTATATATAAATATTAAGTTGGGCTCATAAATCAAACGTTTAACATTAAGGAAATTTAGTATTTTTAACATATCTTCGACTGCAGTGTATCCACTACAATTTAATAATATTCTCTTGTAATTGTAAAAGACTTGTAATTTACAAGTCTTCCATATTTAATATAACAGAGACATACAATATGTGAATTGGGGAAAAATTAATGCGTTACTGATCAACCGTATGGTCCTCCCTGTTAACTTGCAAGTTAGTCTACTCAAAAAACCCATCTTTTTACCCAGTTTTCTACTAGTAGGGTGAAATTTTTCATCGCAATTCAATTGATCATCAAATTAATATCGCTATTCAGTACAAAATGAAAGCACAGTATTTCAACTAAGCACCAGTAGAATATTTTAAAACGACTCTAATTGAAATATGGTATTCCAAACGTCATTTTTTGGATAATTTGGAGCACTCTTCTTGATAGTTTTCGAAAAACTGTATCTACTATGGAATGTTATGGCAATAACAGTTGAATCAGTATTCATAACAGGATATCTCAATATAGAGTAATGTAGAAACACCTTGAAACAGTTTTTAGAGAGCTTTTAGGAAGTCATTACCATTGAGAGACAAAAACTGGTGCTATTTACACATGAATTTTTTACTCATGGTTTCCAACTCCAATTTGGAGAGAATGCTGATTGGATAGATAGAATTCATCAAGGTTTACTTGGTAATTGTTCTACAAAAGTCTGAAGTAATTCGTATGGGGCTATCCCAAGTATTGATTTCAAGAGTCCGGTTATATAAACTTGATAGCTTTTAGCTATGACTCTATTTGAAAAATCGCTATATATTTAAGAGTACAGTTATGAGCGTCACGAATACCGAAACTTAGTAGAAGTTACCTCAAACATTTTCTTATCAAGATACTTCGCTTTTAGTGAAATATGGAAAAGAAACTATCGCAAGTATTTTCATATTGAAATATAGATTCTAACATTATTCTAATTTTATAACGGGAAAAAATGCTTAAGAAACAGCTCAGGAAATCACCACTTGAATTTCTGTTCCCCTAATAAACACTCTGTTTTGTACTAAAAATAACATAGTATATTTATTACATTCAAAGTATTCGGCTAGTGAATGAATACAAATATGGTGAACATAAAAATGCATCGAAATATCAGTGTATAGAACATAGATATAGGTTAGGTCCATTCTAGAACATCTAAACATTGAGCAGGCATGGAAAACAACATCTTTCATTATGTGGTCAATTCCTAAATACAGGAGATTCTTAGAGTAATATACATTAACAATCACAGAAATGTCAGGCAAGAATGGCGTACTTATGGAAGAATTCCTATGAAATATTTCTATGCTCGTTAAGTATGTCTTCTAGTTATCACTCATAAGTACGCCATTTTTCATGGAGGTTTTAATCACGCATATCAGTAAATGAAGGAAGAAAGTAACAGAAGTAGATGCTGTTAACTGACCTGACTTTGGCTAGAGTCTAAAATCACACTGACTGATGCTGACTGTAAAAAAAACAAAAGAATTTTAATACTGACAGCTGTCAAATAGTGAATACTTGTTTAATTCTTGACATTGAAGGTTTCTTTTTTCATTTCGTTAATTGAGTCGTTGTCGAAATCTATCAACCTTCCATATTTTCAGAACGTTCTCGGATACTACGAACTTCTTTTTGATAGTATAATATCTAATGTTTTATAAGAGTTCAATTACTTCGATGATATATATTATAATTTTTCGAAGGATTTTCAATCGATGAAATATTTTATTCGTATTGCATTCGTCGTATGGCAACGAAATTAACATTATATTTTATTTGGAGAAAATATTATGAAACGGTCTATTTCTTCGAGAGAAGGGATTATTCAGGTCGTATTCAAGGGTCGGTTTAAAATAAAAAACGTCAATTGAGTTTCAACAGAATTTTGAACAGGGGGGATTCAAATCATTCAATTGATAATGAAGGAAGTAAAAATGTCGACAAACTGAAGCTAACTTGAGCATTCATTTATTGATTTTCACGTTCGAATCAGAAATTTCCTATTGTCCTAAGAGATCCAGAGTTTTTCTTCAATCCGTGCAATCATCCGGTACATTGATTGGGTACAAAATTTTCGTTCCTAGTGTTATTAATTTCCATGGCTTCTTACAGATTTAGTTTATAACATTTTCGTTACGTCTGCAAAATTTTTAAATTGTTATTGAAGCAGCGGTTTTCTTCTATAAGGTTCGATGCATGAGTTGAATCATTTATGAGATTTTTGATATTCGGTTTCCTAAATACGTTATTGATTCATAATTTTAATTGTTATTTATTACTTCAGGATAAACTTGAGAAATGGTCTTATAAAACAGCCTTTTTTTGAAATATTATCAACAAAACAATGAAGATATCCAAGAAAGAATTAAATAACGGGTGTTTTTTTTAGAGGTATAGAACTTTAAGTTGGCATTACTGTTGAAGGTGGCGACCGATTTAACAGCTGAGAAGTGATTTATTCTCAGTTTGGTTTGGCAATTCATCATGAATAGACTCACGTCTGAAAAACGCTTGCAAATCGTGCAATTTTATCTCGAAAATAATGGTTTTCGCGGAATACGTATCGCCCACTACGTCCATTTTATCGTCGACAAAATCGTCCATCAGAGCAGTTAATTCGATTAACCATGGAACGTTTTCGCACCACGTTTACCCTTATTGATAACTCGCATCCCCAGAGACGTACGGTGCGTACAGAAGAAGCTATTGCTATTGTAGAGCGTCATTGAGAAAGACCCGAATGAGTCCATCCGCCATCGAGCACAGAAATTGGATCTGTGTCCATCCACTTTATGGAAGATTTTGCGGAAGGATCTTGGTTTGCGTGCTTACAAAATCGAACTCGTGCAAGAATTGAAGCCAAACGATCATCAAGCAAGGCGTAGATTCGTCGAATAAGCCAAAAACGAGATTGCCGTTGCTCCCGATTTCCATAAGCGAATTTTGTTTAGCGATGAAGCGCACTTCTGGTTGAATGGCACGTCAACAAACAAAACTGCCGCCTTTGGAGTGAAGATTATCCTCAAGTGTATGTCAAAACACCGTTACATCCAGAAAAACTGACTGGTGCTGTTTATGGGCTGGTGGAATCATTGGTCCTTACTTCTTCAAAAACGATGATGGCCAGAACGTTACAGTCAATGGTGATCGGTATAGAGCCATGAATACAAACTTTTTCATTCCTGAATTGAACAACCATGATGTCCAGAAGCTGTGGTTTCAACAAGACCACGCAACATGTCACACAGCTCGTGCCACAATCGATTTATTGAAAGACACGTTTGGTGACCGCCTAATTTCACGTTTTTGATCCTGTGAATTGGCCTCCAAGATCTTGTGATTTAACACCGCTAAACTACATTCTGTGGGGCTATGTGAAGTCATTGGTCTATGCGGATAAGCCGCAAACGCTTGACCATTTGAAGACAATATTCGCCGTGTTATTGCCAATATACTGCCACAAATGTTGGAAAAAGTCATCGAAAATTGGACGTCCAGATTGAACTACATCCGAGCCAGCCATGGCAGTCATATTCCAGAAATCATACTTAAAATGTAATGCCACAAGATTATCTTTTGAATAAAAAAAATTCTTGTCAATCGAATGATCCATCGATGTTTTATTGCAATTTAAAGTTGTATACCTCTAAAAAAACACCCTTTATCATTCAGCAATTAATATTATTTTTTTGTGCCAGTTTCTTTGCTTATATTCCGTTTTCTTCCCAAAATGATGTAGCAGGTCTGAACATCAATCCACACTAACATCGATCAAGTTGGCAACATTTGTCCGTCATCTTTACGACACAAAATATACGCCACAACTAGAAATAAGGCACAGATAATCACTCATTCTCTGGACTCCTTTATTTGTTGCGTGATTTGTATAGATGTAATGTCACAGATACTCGAACTCGAGTTGGAACAAGCCATCGGGCACGATCTACCAGAACTACAATATTCTGAAAGGGGCTGAATAAGATTGCATTAGGATATTATACGTTAGTGGGTACGATTAAGGGTTTGCTGCTATTGATTTCAATCAATCAATGCCGCTGGGGCTTTTATCTGGCCGATCTCGCTTCTCGTTTCAAATTACATCCGGCTTTCAGAATAGGATTCGCTTGCAATGGAATGAAAGTAGTTGTAGTTGAATAACTGGCCGATGACCCGAATTTAGAAAATTGGGTTTTCTTTTTACATATATTACCTCGTTGCTTTTACTGTACTATACTCGTGCAGTTTCTTTCAACGCACATTGTGTTGCAACATTTTCTGCTTCTCAATTCAGTAAAATTGGTTTGAGCAGATTTGTTTTTCTTTGGCTTTGTGGCTCTCTTTGTAGGTCGCCAGATGCCAAACTCCCAACAATGCATACACATATTACTGTTAGTATATGTACATATATATATATATATATATATATATATATATATATATATATATATATATATATATATATATATATATATATATATATATATAAACTCTCCCCAAAATAGTTTCACTGATAGTTTGAGCTCTCAATATTAAAATTAAGTGCTCGACCAAGGCCTGTCAAAATTTCCCGTTTAAAATACACGAAAACTCTGATTTTTTATCTTTGAATTTCTATAGCTCAGCGGCATTGCGTGTCATAGCTTTGACCATAGACAGGTATTTCTCAGAATTGAACGCTCTACAAAAATGCTCATTGCGGCAAAGTCGTAACTCACACAAACGAGATAGTACAAGTACAGGCCACTAAACCTAATTTTTTCGTAAAATTCACGTTTTTTCGCATTTATCTCGGAAATGACAAGAGCTGTAGGAAAAATGTAAATAAAAAACTTACAGGAAATTTAATTTTCTACAAGGAGGCCAGCACACCGTATCAACAAGATCAATATTTGGCGAGATATTCAGTCTTGAATTGATTTTTCTGATCATCAACTTAAATTTGATAAAATCTTATCTTCTTCCACTGTAACATCATATTCTTTGTTCAAGATATTTTTGTAAGGCTAAAAAGTAGAATATGATGAATTTCTTACATAATTAAAGCTCTCCTGGTTCAGGAATCTTGAAAAAAATAATGGATTTAGGTATTTCTGCATAAAACCTATAAATTCAAATTTTAGTTAATGATCAGCAAAAAAATCACAGAAAAATCAATTCAAGGCTCAATATCTCGCCAAATATTGATCTTATTGATTCGGTTTGCTGATCTCCTCGTAGGAAATTAAATTTTCTACAAGTTTTTCATTTACATTCTTCCTATAGCTCCGGTCATTTCCGAGATAAATGCGAAATAACGTGAATTTTACGAAAAAACTAGGTTTAGTGGCCTGTACTACCTCGTCAGTATGAGTTACGACTTTTCCGCAATGAGCATTTTTTTAGAGCGTTCAATTCTGAGAAATACCTGTCTATGGTCAAAGCTTTGCCATGCAATGCCACTGAGCTATAGAAATTCAAAGATAAAAAATCAGAGTTTTCGTGTATTTTAAACGAGAAATCTTTACAGGCCTTGGTCGAGCACTTAATATTAATATTGAGAGCTCAAACTATCAGGGAAATTTTTTATGAAAATTTTTTTTTATGTAAAGTTTATGGTTTCATCTTCCGCGATGCAAAACTGTTTTAGAATTCCTCAACACTGGATCGTCTATTTAATGCCCTAGTGAGAAACAAACTTGAGTATGACTGTCTTGTTCTGCGACCAATATACAATTGTAATATAAACCGCCTGGAGACACTGGGAATGAGGTTCTTGAAATGGCTCCCATTTCGAGGGAATGGTTTATATCCACCTTAGGGGTTGCGATCACGCTTGTTAGCTGTCGAGGTTGGACACTAGGAGTCTCCACACCAGGAGAAGTTTGAATGCATTGAAATTTTCATTCAATTAGCTCAATGATAATCTCGACTGTACTGAGCTTCTGGGTAAACTTAATTTCTTTATTCCTCAGAAGTGTACTAGAATAAACCCGACTTTTTTACTCAAAGACCCACAGAACGCAATCGCCCCTTAGCTTTACAAGTTCTATTGCAAACTAAGTATCAAGCATAATAAAACAATTGTTAAACTGATTTACACATATATTAAAAAGAATACTGCATGACATACGTTTCAATGAGATTCACCTTTTTCAAATGCTACGTGCATTTACAGTACATACATCGGTAAGTCCAGTGAAAAACTCAAATCTCTTCTTTTTAAGTATAACATCAACATTGCTTACCGTACTGGAAATAACTTAGGGAAAAACATATCAAAAATAACAAATCTAAGGTCAACAGAAATGAAGAATCAGGTGTATATAAAATTAACTGTGGTAGTTGTGATAAGTTTCATATTGGTAGAACGTTCAGAAGTTTTCAAATAAGAATTTCGGAACATAAACGAAGCTTTGATAATCAGAAGACAGATTCACATTATGCAAATCATTTGATTAATGAAAATCATATATTCAATTCCGATTTTGAAATTTTGAATACCTCAAACAAGGGAATGAAGCTTAATTTGTTAGAATCACTTCAAATCAATAAATACAAATATTCTTGCAACCTTTTGAACAGCCAAATCGATCATACCTCAAACCCCCTCTCAATCTTTTCAAAATTACTCAATTTACCATATAGTATTTCAGTATGAATTGATCCCTTCTACCTGTTATCTACCTGTTTTCTCTGTATTCATAATTTAAGTTTATATATTGTATG
Source organism: Henosepilachna vigintioctopunctata (assembly GCA_030704895.1). Taxonomy (NCBI): domain Eukaryota; kingdom Metazoa; phylum Arthropoda; class Insecta; order Coleoptera; family Coccinellidae; genus Henosepilachna; species Henosepilachna vigintioctopunctata. Next base: position 1,135,508 of record JARQZJ010000132.1, on the reverse strand, counting down.
TATTCGAGAAATTGTCATTAGTCTGCACGTAGCATTTGAAAAAGGTGAATCTCATCGGAACGTACGTCATGCAGTAATCTTTTTAATATATGTGTAAATCAGTTTAACAATTGTTTTATTATGTTTATCGATTTACATCAAGTATCGGCCTCATCAATTATTAAGTATCAAGCTGCTGTAATTTGCACTGTGATTGACTTGTTTCCATTATTAATGTGCATTTGAATCTAAACCATTAAGGTATCTTGATTTCTTCCGGTTTGAATTCTGAGAGATTTGTTTTCTAATTCAGTTTTTACTCATTATTTAGAGCTTCAGTTAAATGATTGAATATTTAGAGATTGACATTATAGATTTAGATTATTATATTTGATAATGTTTTTTAATATTATCATTATTTTTTAATATTGTATACCTATGTTTTTATTGAGATTTTTACTATATCAATTCAAGATATGAATTACCAAAGTATCAATGTGATTATCTGAATTTCTGAACATAACTGACAAGATAATTCAAGTTTCGTAATTTATAATATCTATCATTACAAGAAGACATCCTGAAATTGATCGAAAACAACTCCGAATATCTCAACAATCTGATTCACACCTCATAGGTTGCTTGTACCATCGCATGCACCATTTTACACTTAACAACTTTGCTTGAATATTCTATTTTTTTTATTTTTTTTTTTCATAGTGTTGGCGTTTACTTGATGTAAATCCATTATAATTGAATATAAACTTAAATTCAAACACTTGAACTTATGGATTTACACTTTATTGGCTACATAGCATGACGCGTTTCGTCGTTACAAAAGACTTCTTCAGATGCTTACAGAATTCTGTAAGCATCTGTATTCTGTAAGCATCTGAAGAAGTCGTTTGTTAACGACGAAACGCATCATGCTATGTAGTCAATAAAATGTAAATCATAAGTTCAAGTGTTTGAATTTAAGTTCATATTCAATTCTATTATTTTGTTAAACAAATTCAGAACTATAAGAATCAAATTCTTATGACAAAACGAGTATATGAAAAATACTGAATATTTCTTCACACAAGAAGATTCAATGAAATATCCTTCTCACATCTGCAGGTATCGAAATCAAATAACAATAAATATATAAATATTGGATAGATTCGTTCGTTATTTTGTGATTATGCATAGTATTATAGAGAAAAATACACCTTGCTTTCATCACTCTATTCATATTGAATGAAAACACTTGGGTGGATTTCACAATGATATTAAATTATTGCTTGACAGTTCTTTCGGGGTGTTATCCCGTTTCCAAAAGCTAGACTCGCATTTCAACTTGAAGAGGAACTTGAACTTGGCAATTACTTGATCTAATCATGAGACCAAGCCAAGTGTTTACATTCAATTAATTTAGCAATATTGCACCAATAGATCAGCGAGCATTCAATCAACTTCATTATCACTCCTCAAATTCAATACGAGCAATAATTAAATATAATTTTGAAATAAATCGAAATATTATTCAATATATTTCAATGTTTCATCGAGCGACGAGAGAATATTTAATCAACTTTATCACTTTATTTACCCTTTTGTGTCTACAGTTAAGTATTTTAACCATTTTTCAAAAATTTATTATATATTTGAACATGTAGTAATACTACAAAACTGCAGTCGCAAAATAATAAAAAAAGTGATAAGAAAAGTGTATTTTTCTCTATAATTAATATATATACAGTTTGAATTATCAATGAATATTATCCTCATAAAATTGTTCCTCCGAATCCATCATAGAGCAAAATGTAATTATTCAAAAGAACATTATAGCAGAGCTGACTATGTGAAACATGGACAAAGTGATGTCTCCATTATCCTTCTAGGGATAAATGTTGGAGAATATTGAAATCGATGCCTGCATTTATTGTACGGTTTCGTACTACAAGGTACTCATCAGTTACGTCACGTCCAACAAATGAAAGGCAACGACTTCAATCCTCACATAGCGTCCTATTGATTGTAAAACAGAAATATATAGTAAGACGTATGCATATATATAATGCATCATTAATGTACATCTGATGTACAATACATGTACAATAGTTGTTCAGTCACAAGTTTTCAAACATTTCTTCTCAGTAACTAGGGGTACTATAACGAATTATTATTATTTATTATTATTATATTATTCTAAGAGCTAAGGTCATAAACCTATATATCACCGATTAGAACTACAGTTTGATGTCGATCCCGAGCGGCACAAGAACATGGTGGGAATCGAACCCACAACACCTGTAAGCCGAAAGCGTTTAGAATTGCTAAACCATTCGGTATAGTCCCCCTTTATATATCTTTGAGCCTCTTCTTCCTTCATCAACTCAAAAGATATGTGAAATTTCATTGTTTATAGTTACTTCTGATAAGATATCAACAATATAACAGTAATGTCAACAATAATGGTCTCTTTAGAAGTATATCATCATTTTCGTAAAGCACATCACGAAATGGTTTCTAGCACGCAAAATTTCGTTGTGTACTTACTTAGAAATATTACGTTGTTGTTTCAAGCACAATCGACTTGAGTGAAACTCATTCAATTGAATCTTTTTATTTACAAGCAGAAACTTGAAGTGTTTAAGAAAAGAAACTTGAGATAAGTTGTTGAATATCTAGTTTGTCAAAAGTTTTTCAAGCTGCATCAGTTTGCCTGTAAATTTCACAAAATTCAGCCATCGATGTCTTTGTTTTCAATAGTGCTTTTTCTGGCTGCAGATTTCACTGAGTTCAGTTATATTTCAACAATTGTAGAAAGTAACGATTGAATGAATATCCATTAATTGGATATCCTCCTAAAGATTAAATATTTTGTCAATACATTATCTGCTTTATAATGCAGATTTGCCTAATAATGTGGCACATTCCAAGGTTTATTCATTTGCAGATGACAGACATATCGCACACAAGTTCCATGCTGAAAACAGTAGATTCCGAATGCAAACTGCAGAAAGATCTTGATACGATAGTTCGGTTTTCGAAGCACCATAATCTTACTGTTGATCCGTCTAAGACGGTTTTAATTTTGTTCTGTTCTCCTTCTCATAGAGAGTTCATAAATAATAGTCTCAACCTTAATGCAGATGGTCATTGTCTGCAGTCAGAATGAAACGAAGGTTTTTGTGGCCATGATTGATGACCGAATGAAATTTACTGACCTTTTTAAAAATTTCATGAAAAAAACTTATTTAATACTGTGGGTTCTATATGCTTACAAATATATTCTTAACTTAACTCAATTCACGCAAGAAATTGTGCAAATCGCTGATCATCTCGATTCCCAGCTACTTTGATGAAGTCTATTTTCCTTCCACGATTATTCAATGAAATATAGAATACAAATCATTCAAAACTGCTGCGTTTGGTTCATTTTCGGTATTAGAAAGTTTGACCATGTTTCATGAAATATTGTTTATTGAGGTGGTTGAGGATAGTCGATATAGTTACGTATCATTATTTAGTATTTATTCATAAAACACTGCAGACTTTTCAGCCAGAATATTCGATGAATAAATTAATTTACAGGTTTGTCTCTCATAATAAAGCTATGAGACAACGACTTGTCCTCAATATCCCAGAACACCGTACATCTGGTATTCGAAATTGAATTCCATATGTCGCGATTAATCTTTATAATGTTCTCGATGATAATAATAAGTCTTCATTCTCGGAAGGTATAACACACAATTACAGAAAATAATAATATTATGTTGAATACCAACTCAATAATCAGAACGAAAGAGATATAACAAAGAAGTCAATCTTATCTAAAAAACCAAAATATTAACTGAAAACTAAAGAATAGCATTCAATTTAATATTACAGAGAACACAATCTAAATCAATTTAATGTAGTTCATTCCCTTTGTTCACATAACTCCTAATAAAAACTTCTATGGAGTCCACAAGTATTAGCAACTGTATTGAATGTAGACTTCATGGATCAAATGGGGGATTGTAAAAGGGTGTTGTTCCTCGGAGTCTCTAGGTGGAATAATTCTGTAATACGAGAATTTTGCCTAGAACACGAAAGAAATTTCAAAGTGGACAAGAGAGGAGGACAATCAATACTATTGTGCAGTAATTTGTGAAAAAATTCGAGTGATTATTCAAATTATTCAATTATTCGTTATGATTGACTCCTCTCTGTGGATAAACTTTATCCTCCCTCTAAACTAAGAATTTCAATAACCTTCTCTGAATAGCCTCAAGATGGCGCTAATGACAAGTGTAGGATGCCAGATCATGCTGTCATATTACTCCAAATTACTACGGATTAGGGCATGAAATAGTCTTATGAATGTTGAGGAATTATTGAAATATTTGCCATTGCGTATAACGAATTCATATATATTTGAGGCAGATGAAAATAAGATTCGAGGCAGATAGTTAAATGAGTCATACACATATGAATTTGTGTATGAATAATTAGTTTTTGTTTTTGTTATATTTTTTACTTTTTTGATATCGTTTTTTTAGTTACAAGAAAACCATCATCGACGAGAAATGCTTTGAAGGTTAAGTGGAAGAATAGCCATGACTAAACTTCGCCTTGAAATCCATTCCATGTTTACTCACAAGTTTGTAATTCTCTAATTATCATGTATGTGGTGAAAAAACCAGTTATTGCCATTTAAACGGATCAATTTTTACCGAAATGGAAGTGGTTTTTTCCTACCGCTTTAAATGTTCTATCTGAACACTGGCGAAGATTTCATTTCAGAATGTCGTATCATAGCAGACGAGAGTGATCAGAATCGATTACCACACTGCGGAAAATCGACAACGTCAATCAAATCTGGGCATTTAGCATGCCCAATTAGATCAACGATTGCCGATCGTGCGAAGCCTGCCGAGATTTCATTGTGAATTCGAACGTAGCGTCCATTAAAATGCTAAAATATTCCCCCGGGTGGCATTAAGAATCGATTCCTGGTGTCATAACTTGACATTTCGATGGAATAATATTTGACCAGTTCAGTCCGAGAGGAATAATGTGCAAATTTAGCACGATTTTTAAATTATATATTTTCTCGGTTCTTCTATTTTATTCTCATATTTCAAAGACCAGCGTAAAAATTTGAAAACAAACTCGAAATGCAGCAGAAAGAATGAATAAACAAACGTTTCAGTAGAAATAGTTGATAATGTGAGTATATTTGAAAAAAGATTTTCAGTCTGGATTTCACTGCAATGGTTACTTTCTATGATAACATTGTCTTGAGAAGATGAGGAAGTAGAAAGTTAGTAATCTTCAATTCAACGAGTATCGTTAATATGGATGTATTCTATTCTAAAAATTCTACATTGTGTCACTATATTTATACCAATTCTTTATGTATTCCGAATTTTCAAGCTTGTCCTATTCAATACTTCTCGTAGATTGATATATAAAACTTCTTTCGTGTATAAATTGTTCATTAAATTACGTATTACGTATAGTTGAAAATGACGTTACAGGCTGTAAGGCCAACATACGAGATTTGGGATTATCCAAACATCAAGACTGCACGAAAAACGCCTATTAGAAGAAGGAGCTAAAGTCACCCACTTTCGATCGAGAAAAATTGCATCTATGCAGTTCTTTCGGAGTACTGATAGATTTGTGTATTGCCATAACATAACTGGTTTAATGGAAAAATCGGGAACTTCAGACTATAACGCATCTGAATGGCGACTGATTCTAGATAGCTCAAAACGTAGCTTGAAGTGTGTTTTCCTCCACAATGGAAATTTATATGCTTCAGTCCCAATAGGTCATTCAGTTTCTCTGCATGAAGAATACGAAGACATAATGAAGGTCATTTACTTGTTGCAATATAACTTACAATGGATCATCTGTGTTGACCTTAAAATGGTTTGTTTCCTTCTTGGTGACCAACGCGGATATACCAAGTATCCCTGTTTTTTATATATGTGGGACATCAGAGCTCGTGAGAATCATTGAGTGCAGTCACAGTGGCCGCCAAGATCTGGGCTGAAACCTGTTGATCCAAACATTCTAAATCAGCCACTTGTCGACAAAAAAAAACATTATTTTTCCCCTTTGCATATAAAACTAGATCTCATGAAGCAATTTGTGCAATTTGAAGCAAACTGAAGGGCACTCTATTAAGTATATCATTCTGAAATTCCCTAGCTTGTCATATGAAAGGATAAAGGCTGTTATCTTTAATGGACCACAGATTCGGCAACTTATTGAAGATGAACGTTTCATTGAAACAATAACCGAACTTGAAAAGAATGATTGGTTGGCATTGAAAAGTATTGGCAAGCCTAGAATTACGTCGAAATTGTTCAACAACTCTTAGAAAGCTTTGAAAAGGTAAGGTATCAAGGTAGATGGGATGTCAGTATGATGGCTGACTAATGTTGGAACTTCATGCAAGAATGTCCTCAGTTTGAACATTCTAGGAAAAGTTAAAAGCGAAAATTTGTAACCTACTATCTTTTTCTATTTTTTGTATAAACACTATTTAACTTTCAATATTATAATAACCTTTGTATGAATACAATATTCTAATATGTTTGGTTAGTACCCACTTTATTTTACTCTGTATGCCCATTTTGTGAGACTTTTAGGGTAAAGAGAATGTATCCTATAGTTTGAAATTTTCATGCGATAGAGAAAAATTGATAACATTTTTGAATTCAGAGACCAAAATACATTCAAAAACAAAATTGTTGTTCCCCAGTGTTATCATTATCATTTTCATTGTGTTGCTCAATTCAATTCATTCATTTCTTCCAAATATGATGACATATTCAAGTCTGCGAGCTTATTTCATTGAATAGTGTTTGCTACTGTATTGTGGAAATTTTGAGTGTATGAGCAACATCTACAGTCGTTACACTTACCTTATTTTCTCTAGTTGAAGCTTCTCTTATGAATTATTATATGCATTTTTATAATGGAATGCCGTTGAATTAATATAATCTTCTAAACCTTGAAAAAAATTCATTTGAGGTTTATCGAATATTAGCTATTTGTTCTGATTTGCTTTGTTCATATATTGTACATATTTTGTAAGTGATTCTCCAAAATTGTATTATGGTATTAGCTACAGTTAAACGACGATCGAGAACGAATATTGGGCTTATAGCCTAATCACATTACTGATCATGTATTCATTATTCATATATCATACCGATAGACACATAAACAGCCATCTCTTACCATGGATTCGAACCTGAAACTCCCGTGTGACATTTCAGTGATATAGCACTACACCACATTGACAGATCCAATGAGTTATCACGTCCTCCCCATGGAATAATCGATCACGATTGATTGAAAAGCATTGTAATTGGAGTGTATTTAGAGGATTATTCATATAATTATTCGACGGTGATGAAGGTGATGTGAAACGTAAGAGTTGAAAAGTGAAGGTTTGAAAAATAATTTAAATTTCTCATTCAACATCGGAAGATTATGAAAAACTGAACCCAGTTTTTCACAGAAAATTACTTTAATGCGGATGGATCAGTCAAACTGAACTCAGAACAGTTCAACTTTTTTTTTAATCTCCTTAAATAACTATCAATAATAATAATAATAATAAGACATTTATTCCCAACAGATATACATCCAATTACAGAGAAAAAATTACAAAAAAATTACAATTTACAAAAAATTGCAAAATTGTACACAAATAATAATAAATAAGAAAAGAAATTAACAAGAAAAAAAATAGGGAGTATAAGCTATTATATACAACAAAAAATTAATTCAAAATAAATTGAAATAGTATTGAACAATAACCAGATAACTAAAAACAAAAATGAAATATTGTCTATTACAAAGTTACGTATGGTCAGCAGAAAATGACCATTTAGTAACGAAATATGTTTGATAAATAAAAATAAAATTAAAATCGATTGCGTTAGTATTATCTAGTAAACAAATAAAATAACTAAAATTAAAATAATATTTGAAATAATATTTATAACTAAGACATATGTGGACAACAGAAGTTCAGGAAAATATCACGACATCCCAATGCGCTGTTCTGAGTGGCATGCCAAGATAACTGCTAGCCGATCAAAATAGATATCACATCGACCGCAACAAACATCATAAAGATTACATATAAAATTGATAGGAGAACGTGACATAACATTTGATCTGCTGTAAGTCACATAAAATGTATTATTCCGCCTCAGACCAGGCCTTGGTACGCGAATATTTATTTTGCTGAGAAGAAATGGTGAGTCAATCGAATTTTGCAAAATTTTGAAGAGAAATGTTAGGCCGAACCGTTCACGCCTCAACTTCAATAATTCAATTCCCAAACTATCGGTTAGGATAGAATGGTCGAAGCCTCTAGAAGTATATTGCCCATAACATCTCAAGAAATAATATGATTCTGTAAACTGAGCAAAGTGTTTGTATGTGATATATTAAAATTCCTCATTGATTCTTCATAAATATTCCTCCTGAAGGATGATGTACATGCATAGAATTCTAAATATATTCAGTGAAATTTACGCCCAGTGTTTCAATTTCATATTAGAGGCATAGCCTTTGACAAAAAACTCCTTATTCAGTTCAAACTCAAAAATTAATTGAATCACGTTCGAATTTCGACCACCTGTTTGCTCATATCATAACACAATTATAAAATGAACAACATAAAAAGCCTGGAAGATTGCACAAAAATTCACGCGCCAACCTGGAATGAAATGGACAGATAAACAGAAGAAAGAGCATTCAGAGAGTACGAAGTGTTTTTAGGAGACGGAAAGATTAAGCAAAAGTAGAAGCAATAACTATTGTTCTCCTAATTGCTCATGGGGAACAATAGTTATAATATATATATATATATATATATATATATATATATATATATATATATATATATATATATATATATATTCCGTCGCATCGCTCCAGATGCGTTAGTTTTGTTTATTTACATATCCGTTAAGCCAGAAATGAGCCTCATCGCTGAACACAATTTTTCGATAAAACAGCGGATTTCCATTGAGCTGCTCTAACGCAGCTCAATGAGTGATTGATTTTCCAAAAGTCAGACGTTGTGCTAGGTCATTCGGCTTCAATTCTTGCAGAAGTTGAATTTAATAGGCTCTCAAATCCAAATTTTCCATGTGGTTGAGTAACACATGCCCAATTGCTGAGAACGGCGACGAATTGACATTTCACGATACTCATTAAAACTGTACGCTACAACTGCATTATTCTCTTCAGTACGCACTGTACGCATGCGAGACAATGTTTGAATGTCCAACAAAGTAAACTTGGAGCAAAATTTGGTGATAACAGCACGAATTGTTGATTCACCAGGTCGATTATGACGACCATAATATGGTCGTAACAAACGATACACATTTTTCACACAGCTCGAAATTTGATAGTAAATTTCAACAATTTGCAATCGTTGTCGTTTGTTAGTCTTTCCATGATGCAATGGCAGAGTATAATGAAAACTTTTCACTTTGAGAGATGACGTTCGGAGGCCATAACCAACCAGTGCCGTTAACCTGGAGAACTTAACTCTCAAAAAATCACTCGTTAGTTCAACAGCCGAAAACTTGAACCTTGTATCACGGCTTCTTCAAACTGAATGAAGTGTAAAATAATTCTCTCTACACTTCCCTCGGAAAGAATAAACTGTCGTTCAGTTATACAAGGTGAATGAAGCATATTCACAATAATCATAAACACCAAAAAAATTTTTAACTGTTTTTAAATAAATCTTTAGACGGAATGAAAGTCCAAATAAACAACAGAAACTTGAAATGTCTTCCGACTTCTCCAAGCTGAATCAACTATCTCTTCAATTTATAAAATATATGGCTTCTTGGTATGACTCAGAGTGAAACCAGATTAACACAAATTGGAAATTAAGATACAGAAAAATTGTCCATAGCTTATTATCACTAGTTGTTTCATTACAATAATAAATCGATAATAAAAGCAATTTACGCTACAAAACATAATACGATTATTAATTTCATGCAACATGCCTAAACCAAAGTTATTTGAATCCAGTCTCAAACATAAGACGGATTTCACCTCAACATGGCCAAAATGTGTGCATGGAATTTAATTAATCGTTTATGGGTCCTAAACAAACAACAGTTTCCAGTGATATCCCCAAACCGAATTTAAGTCAAGATTAATGAAGTTAGCTTATTTACCTTCTGTCGCTTTGCCGAAACAACAAGCTTTGTGATCTTCATCGAAACTTGATATCTTTCTCAGATGCTCTATTAATTAAATCATATTTAGTTGGGATTTCATTTCAGTCTGGCTTTGAAATGAAAAATTTATGTATAACATGGTCAAAAACATTGTGATATGTACTTGAAAAAATAGAATATATGAATACAGGAAAATCTATACATATAGTTTTCATGATTATATCATCGCACTTGTGAATCTTCTATTAAAAAAGGATACTATTAGTTCATTTCGGTAATTTTTTAGGAATTATTCAGAAGAACATTATAGCAGAGCTGGCTATGTGAAACATGTAGGTACAATGGGATGCCTCCATCATCCCTCAAGGGATAATTGTGAGAAAATATTGCAATCCGTGTCTAAATTTGTTGGAATCGCAAGTCAGTGACTGTTTCATACTACAAGATACTCATCAGTTGCGTCATTGTCTAAAAAAAACGAAAGGCAGCGACTTCACTTCTCAAAAATCTCCTTTTGAATGTTGACGATTTGATTTTTGCCAAAACTTCACATGTGGGATTTGATAGCGTCATTCAGTGCGATCCTCGAGACTTTTTGTATTGTTCTGTTGTAGATCCTTTTGAACCTCTTTTAGCCACTCTGTTACGCATTTACTATTCATAATTATATCGAGTAGTTTTTTCGGTATTCTGGACTGTTTCATTCTGTAGACGTGTACATAGAACTTTGCTCGTCGTTTTCTGATTTCTTCCGTTATCGTATTTGTCTTTTGATACAGTTCATTTTGAGGTCTATTCATACAAATGCCGTTTCTATTGATTGGCCCGTAAATGTTCCTAAGAATTTTTCGTCCTTGTTTTTCTATTTCTCTAATTCTTGAATGACCGTCAATAACCATCGTTCCAAATGAGTAAATTGCTTCTGGTAGAATAGTTGTTTTATAATGCCTCAATTTGGAGCCTCTTTGCACTTTTTGTTATAGTAAGCCCATGTTAGCTTGTAGACTCTTTGGAGCTTGGTAATTCTCTGTTCATTAGCGATTCCGTTTAAACCTGAGGACTGTATAACTTCTCCGAGATATTTAAAATGGTTGAGTTGTAGAATTTCACCATGTTTTGTGATAAGAGAAGATTTATTTTTTGGTTTTCTTTCCATGTATTTGTTTTTATCAAAAGAAATTTCTAACTCGGTTTTCTAAGCAATTTCATGTAGTTTTTCAACGGCGAGAATTGCTTCAGTTCTGTTGTCTGTGATGATAAAAATATCGTCTGCTAAGGCGAGGCAATTGACATTCATTCGATTTTTTTTTTGATACCCACTTGCATGCCCTTTACGAGGAGTTCTCATTCCCTACCAATCTTCTCTAAAACAATATTAAAAAGGATTGGCGAAAGTCCGCCCCCTGCCACACACCGGTTTCGATTTCAAAGGGATCTGATATTTCACCCATGAATTTTACCTTGGAAGTTGTACCTGTAAGTGTCTGTTCTATAATTTTTCGGTCTTTCTAGCAATCCCAAATTCTTTCATGATTTTAAAAAGGGTTTCGCCGTCTACCTAATCATATGCTTTCTTGAAGGCAATGAATGTGATCACTGTATTTCTACATTTCCTCACCATCTTGAAAGTCCAGATCTGTTCAGCACATGATCGGCCTTTTCTGAATCCAGCTTAGTAACGTCGCTTGTTTTCCCTAAATGTTTTATAAAAATCTCTAGTATTATTATTGGTGAAATCCTTCTGTATTTCGTGACACTGATTTTTATCATATCTCTGTTTTTCTCTTCTCATTTCTTTGGAGGCCTGGTTTTGAGATATAAAGGAAGTTCTCCCCGTTTACTTCATTTATAAGATATATATATATATATATATATATATATATATATATATATATATATATATATATAATAATTTTAAGCGTTATTGGCTCGAAATTTGTAGTGGTACTCTTTTCTCTTTACCAGGCTTTCGCAATATACTTTATTGCTTGATCAGGGTTCCAAAATATATAAACAACCCTTAACCAGCATCTACAACACAATATACACTCATTTCTTACATGAGAGTTGAGGTTGCAATCATTAAACTATCAAACAGCAACAACATAAATATATTCTGCTAAATTCATTAATACTAACACAAACTTCTATTGAAATAATTAGTTTCTTGAATGTTTGAATATGTGTAGATAATCAGTTGCGCACTAATGATAAGTCCAGCGATAATATTTCTTGTTTTAAAAATAAATGTAAGACGTATATTAAGCAAATTTTTGGAATTTCTTTTTCATATGTATAAGTGTACAGACGAAATAATAAGAATAAATATGATGTAGGCTAAAGTATTTAGTTCTTTAATTCTTTAATGTTTGTATTGCTGGCTATATAGCAGTGGCGGATTTACCAATAGGCCAAGTAGGCCGGTGCCTGCGGCGGCAGATTTAGAGGGGCGGCAAATTTAGCAAATTTTTTTTTACAGAATTTTTTTTGAATTATACGTGTACACAATCTATACTATAATAAAATCGTAAAAATTAGCTAGGATGGCTTGAGATGAGTAACTGAGTAGAATTAGATTTTTTTTAAATTTCTTGTTTGTCTGTCTGTCTGTGGCATCATAGCACCCGAACGAATGAACCGATTTCAATTTAGTTTTTTTGTATTACAGGTGTTTAACGGGCGAGTGTTCTTAGACATGTTTGATGAAAATCGATTGAGCCGTTTAAAAGTTACAGAGGTTTTACGCTTTAAAGTCGGAAGTTTTTTGTTTTGCCTGTCAAATAAACTTGTTAGGTCAACATTAAACTCTTCAGTACATAGCGGGTTGCAAAAATAATCTGTATCTGACAGAAATATCATTAAGTTCACAATCATACTAATAACGGGATCAAACTAACGTATTGAATTTCAAAAGTCAGTAGGGGCGGCAAAAATTGAATGGCCTACTAGCGGCAAATTTGTAAATCCGCCACTGCTTTATAGTAAATAAAGATTATTGTTGAGGGTACGATGGAATCTGAACCGTTTGAAAATACCGTATCATATAATGGAACAATTCGTAAAATTATCGATTCAGCTTCTTCATTCGGTGACAGTATGCACCAGGTGAATGTTTTTGTGTACGTCACAGGACGATTGTTCTCTTCGATTGTGTACTCAAGCTTTCATTGTATTATATGTTATTGAGGTATATCAGGCAAAATCGGCACGTGCCAGTTTAGTTTAATATAGAATTCAAATTCGGAAATTGTTAGTTTATTCTCACCTATAATGCTCATGAATTTTATGATTATTAAAAACATGATCAGGGTGGAGGTTAACATCCTATGGCTCAATTAGAAAATTTCTGAAGGAAGTGTACATATACATTGAACACATAATATCGAATAATATCAAATCTAAAATTACAACTAAACAAATTACATCTAATAAAGCTACTAAATAAAAATAAACAAAAATTCCAAAAATCTTGCAATTGAGCAGCATGGGTTTATGACTAGGAGATCTTGCTCTACAAATTTGGTTGAATTTTCTCAGTTCAAATGAAGGAGTTGGACGGAGCAGGTCCACGTTAAGTATATATACAGATATATAATAAAATATACTTAAATTTAAATAAAGGCTTTAAATAATAAGATAAAAATCATGGAATACTTATAGTTAAAACTAGAAAGCTTTTTGGATTTGTTATTAATTTATCACTGTTCATGGAGTCCTACTTGAGTCATTCCAGTCAATTCGTACAAATTGAGAATTGCATATCAGATAATTTCTATCAACTTCGGGAGTGTCGCAGGGATCCAATTTGGACCACTACTATTTATTCTGTTTGTTAACGATCTCTTAGAAATGGTGGATGCACACATGAAGGTGTCTTATACGGACGACATTGGAATTTATAAGAGCGTGTCATCTATGCATGATTGTTTGAGGCTGCAAAATGATCTGAATAATATCAGTCTGTGATGTAATAATAATTGTTTACACTTGAATGTCATGAATGTCATGTTGTTCACTTGAAAAACATTGAAGGTGTTAATCTGACTCGATTTCTGGAGTTTGAGGATCTCGGCGTAGTACTTGATCAAAAATTTTCATTCATACCTCATATCAATCAGTTAAATTTATTATGTAGCAAAATTTATGGTTTCATCGTCCGCAATGCTAGATTGTTCTCGAATTCCTCATCACTGCTCGTTTTATTTAATGCCCTAGTGTGAAGCAAACTTGAATATGTCTGTCTTGTTTGACGTCCAATATATAATTGTCACATAAACCGCCTGGAGGCACTTCAGAGGACGTTCTTGAAATGACTCTCATTCGAGAAGACGGTGTATATTCACCTAGGGGTTGTGATCACGTTTGATTGCTGTCGAGGTTTGACACCAGGAGTCTCCACACCAGGAGAAGTTTGAATGCATAAAATATTTTATTCAATTTATTCAATGATAATCTCGACTGTCCTGAGCTTGTGGATAAACTAAATTTCTTCGTTCCTCAGAGGTGTACTAGAATAACCCAGGCATTTCATTTAAAAACCCACAGAACCAATCTTCTCTCGCAATCGTCGCTTTGCTTAGCATCTTCTATTGCAACCCAGATATCAAGCTTCAAGAACCAATCTTCTCTCGCAATATTGATTATTATTATGAGTGAATATTCAGAAATTGACATTATAAAATTAGATTATTATATTTGATAATGTTTTTCATTATTATAATTATTTTAAAAAAACTGAAATAAATAAAAAAACATGATTTGTATTTTGAGATGTAGTAACAGCTCAATTATCTTCTACAACAATATTATTGCACAGATAAGGGGAATAGATCTGACCAGATCAATTCTGACAATTGACAGGCTTGATCACGGTATTCTATTGAATAAACTAGGCCCTTTCGGGCTTTCGACATCCCAGCCGTGGGTATACATCAATTGAATACTCTGCTTCATTTGGACTGCCCCAAGGTTCCATACTTCGTCCTTTGCTTTTTACAATGTTCATAAATGATATAATCGATGTCATTGATGTTGAAAATTTATTGTTCGCAGATTACTTTAAGAGTTTTCATTATGTGTCCAGCATTGGTGACTGAGAACGCATTGCAAGAAACGTGCGTAGGATTGTAAATTAGTGTGATTTCAACAAATTGAACCTTAGCATCTCCAAATGTCATGTTATGTCGTTCTCCACAAAATATAATTTGATAAATTTCAGCTATGAAATTAGTGACAATATTTTGGGAAGACTTAATACATTTATTAACCTTGGCGTAACCTTTGATTCTCAACTAACTTTCGTGAAACATATCAGTGCTACAGTAACCGCTGCCTGTAGAGTTTATGGTTCCATTATTCGCGTTGGAAAGAGATTTAGCAATATATCAACTCTGAAAACATTGTATTCTGCATTCATAAGATCTAAACTCGAATACGGATCAACAGTCTGGAATCCTGGTTATCAGTTACACATTGATCAACTGGAATCTATACAATGAACGTTCCTGAAATTTTTGAGCTTCAGAATTGATGGAATATATCCACCATAGGTTTGTATAGGCATACAACATGAAACGCTTACAAGTCGACATAATGTAGACACACTCAGTGCGCGAAGGAAATGCCATGCAATAATTTTCTTGCATAAAATAATTAACAATGAAGTGAAATATCAGGAATTATTGCAAAAGCTTAATTTTATTATTCCAAGAGTTTCTTCCATAAGCACATTCGCGTTCTACCTTCCAGCAGCTCGAACGAATATTCTAAAATTTTCTCCATTGCACAAGATGTGTGAACAATTTAATATTTTGGGAGCTAAAGTGGATATTTTCAACTGTTCTGTTACTGATATTAAGGCAAGTTTCCTTGATATACATAATCTCTGATAGAACAATCATTGATATGTATTCACGAAGTGAATTCATATTCGCTCATATAATTATGTGTGTATAAGTCTTAAAATGTGAATGTCTATGTATTTGTGTGTTTAAAATCATATGTATGTATAAGTCTGGTCAGCATGTAAGTTTTTTTATTCCTATAAGTATATTTAATTTCATCAGTTGTGATTCATATCACAAAATCTTCCATTCAAAATGAAAGTAGGTACAAAATTGAAACTTTTGTACTAACAATTTTGTTTTATGTATATGTTGTGTTTCCTGTTTTGTAATTAGGACCTGTCCTGTTAAATAAATAAATAAATAAATAAATAAATAAATAAATAAATAAATAAATAAATAAATAAATAAATAAATAAATAAATAAATAAATAAATAAATAAATAAATGAATAAATAAATAAATAAATAAATAAATAAATAAATGAATAAATAAATAAATAAATGGTTAATTCAAAGAAGAGACTGTACAATCGGCTGAGAGAGAAGAGTTTCAGTTAAGTTTTAGATAGGTTAAGTTGGTATTTTATTTTGTTTTTTTGAATCTCATGTTGATGTCTTTCAAATTATATCTATTTATTCAATTTTAGTTTGTGGTTTATTATTAGGTCTCGTATCAAGGAATAACCTGTTAATTTCTGGATTAATTTCTATAGTGTTGAGTTTTTGCGTGTTCTTGTTTATACTGGAGAAGAGGAAGATTAGCCTGGCTAAACTCCTGCCATTTGTAATCCTGTACGTATGGCAATTACAATGAACTCATTATTATTATTCATTCTAAGACCAAAAATTTCAATTTTATCTTTATTTGGTGGAGCTATTATATAAAATTAGAAATTTTGAAAAGTAAAGGCTTCCAATGTAATAAATCACACGGATTTTTGCTGCGTTCAAGCACGATAAAGCTGTTATCTTCAATGCCAATCTTATAAAAGGTCAAATGTTAATTTTATTTGCAATAGTTGAGCTTCTAT
Organism: Henosepilachna vigintioctopunctata; assembly: GCA_030704895.1. NCBI lineage: Eukaryota > Metazoa > Arthropoda > Insecta > Coleoptera > Coccinellidae > Henosepilachna > Henosepilachna vigintioctopunctata. The sequence goes on along the minus strand of JARQZJ010000132.1, from coordinate 1,118,436 downwards.
CATAAACACAACTTCAATAGAATGAAAAGAAAGGTCAGTATTTTTCAAATTATCTTCATTAATATTTTTTGTATTCACATGTTTATCATACTGAAGATGGGAATTTCGAAAAGATGTTTCAGATTATATTAATTCAGCACATTCGATATTCCAATATTAAATTGAATTTAGTTGGAAATCAAATATTGTGAAACTCATTTGGAAAATGTTGTATAAAATTTTATTCACTCAGAAATAGGTTTAATAGGCTATTACAGACAGAATAGGCAGAAATAGGCAAAAAAATCTTGAAACTCTTTGCATATTGCAAAAAATTCCAAGTTTTTTTGCCAATCGTAATCGACTAACCAAATTGTAAATACAATGTGTTATTATGATTTCTTCATAATTTTAAAAGGTTGGAGGTTAATAGGTTATTTAATAAATTTTTGATAAACATAGTGTTTTTTGGTGAATTGAAACAAACACACGACGGGTTACCTCTATGATATTGTTCAAAAATATATCACTTCGAAGTTAACAAATATGATTCCTAAGAACTGCTTTTTTTCTGTGTATCTAACAATAACTTTTTCATTTGTGTTTTGAAACTGAATAATTTAATCATTTTGTATTCGTTATTCAGTTGGTTTGAATATTTAGAGACAAAGTACGAAAATGATGCCTGAAACTTATCAATAATGAAACTCAATAAGGGTATTATGTTTTGGTATATTCATCAGAATTTAGTCACGAATGTTGAGAAAATGAAACTCATTTCTGAAAACAGTTTTTTCGACCAGATACTGCAGGCAAGATGTTGATAAGATTTTATATAAAAATTGTGACTGAAATCTGAAGTCACGAAGTGTAATCTACAGTCACATCTAAAGATAGTTTATTTTTAATATTTTTAGCAATAACAGGCTATTTTCAATGTTCAAAACTTTAAAAAGTAATTAGCTCATTAGTTTTGACTACGTTGTGATATACAAAGAAACGTCAACAAAAATAAAGATTTTAACATTGAAAATAGCCGGTTATTGGTAAAATCTTCAAATAAATAAATATATATATATATATATATATATATATATATATATATATATATATATATATGTATATATATATATATATATATATATATATATATATATATATATATATATATATATATATATATATATGATTTATATGATCAAAACGTCTTCTTTGTAGCCAAATCGAATGCAAGTATTCTGTGAAAGTTGTAATTCACTTTTGAGTTGTAGAGTTAAAGAGGGGGAGAATGTTTCTGTTGACAGCAGAATGAATTTCTGAAATTTTGTTATGAACACATTACTGTGATAAATAACTAGATCGAAAACTGGTAGAACAATTAGTAGTAGTGAAAAAATAGTTTTTAGTAAGTGCTTTCAAAACTTTAGGTCTGCGTGGTGTCAATCTGAACTACATATGTTCAAATTACGATTGAACAGAATTTTTTTCAATCTGTTCTATCATTTAACGTATTTGAAGGATTTTCTGAATATTTAGAATTTTTAGGATCTTTCACGTCCTTTATCCTTTTCAATTTGTGAAATTTTTTATTTTTGTAATCCAAATTATGAGTGATAATATTTTTATGTTGGATTGATGCAAATGTTTGTGTTTTCGTAGGTTTGTTTGCTTCAATCCTTCTTCTAAGTTTGCGAAGTTTTTCCAAGATATTATTTTCCACAGTTTTGACCATTCATTAAATAAAAACTAATTTTTTTCCATTTTCAGGTATTATGATTCGATGCATTATATATACGGTCAATTTTATTCCATACTTTATCCACAGTTTTCAATATGATGTGCTATCAATATGAGTTGTTTTTCATCAGCTAATTGGAGAATATGTGACAGTGAATCATATTTTGTATCTGATTTTTTATAAGATTTATATATTATACTTCGATTTCTGCATCACATATTCACATGAAACATAATATAACATAAATTGTGTATTTTCCAATTTTTCAGTGGGTTGAATTGAAAGTTCATTTTATAAAAGTAATCATTAATTTATGTAATGATTTTTATTTTTTTTTTCTTCATGATATTTCATGAAGAAGTCTGCCTTTTTGATATATTCTGTTATATTATTGAATATTTTATTGTTTTATTCACAGAATTCAGTTTTTTTCTGAAACATTTTCTGTACCATTTTAATATGAATTTTGTTCTGGAAGTGTTACATTTAAATGAAAAATTATTTTTAATCCTATTGATTGTAAACAAATCAAGATAATATAATATGAAAATCCTCTGGAGTTAGGATGCCTTCAGTACTATACAATAACGGTTAGTCAGAAATACTTTTGAAAATATACACATATCGACATTGATATATCAAATATAGTTATATTTTTTCAAAAATAATAGGTACATTGAGAATAAATATTTCTACTTAATTTCAGGTATCAGTATAAATACGTTCAAGTAGTCATATTTCGAAAATTAAGATTAAAGGATTAATAACAAAATTGTAGACGTCATTCAATAACTTGCATCAAACGTTGAGAGTGTTATCCAAACAGAATTCAATGTTGGAAATACACTAAGTATTCGAGGTTATTAGAATATCGATCGAGCAATTGACTTTTATATCCAAAGTATGTCAATTTAAGTCATAAAATTGTAACCTAAAGAAAAGAGAAAGGCATGGTAGGTAGTGTGCATCAGAGCTCAGACACAACAATATGAATAAATGAAGGTACCAACCGTAGGCATCAGCTGATCGGTGCTCCTCACTCTGGTAACCTTGTTTTTATAGATTATCCTCTTGACTAGCCTCTCCATCGGTTGGTTCCATTTCATAAAACTAACATATAAAATATAGAACAAGAACAACACCAGCGCCTCATACCATTGTATAAAGCTATCTCTAAAGAAAATGATGAGCGTGATGAGACTCAGGGAGTAAAAGAAACAATCTCTAAAGAGTGGCCACCAGGTGAGCGTCAGTACTGTCTTGGAGAAGATCGCGCACATTCCAATTACAAACAGAATGTTGAACACGGCGGACCCGACAATGGTACCGATACCAACGTCATCGAAGGACACGAAGACGCCGATGACGCTGGTGAAAAGTTCAGGGGCCGATCCCCCAGCTGCCATGAAGGTCGCGCCGGCGACGTCGTCCTGGATCCCCAGTTTCTCTATGATGACGTCGAGAGCTGGTACGAAGAACTCGTCGCAAACGATCGCCAGTGCGACGAACATGTAAACCACCCCGATAATATGAAAAATGATGGCCCCATTCTTCCTCTGCTCGGGCGTGAAGAGGTCCGGCGGAAACAGTGGATCGGCCTTGTGGGTTTCGTTCGTGTCACTGGAGGAGTTCGGGGACCTGGTGCTCGTGGGAGGCGGTAAGAAGAGAGTGGGGTGTTTGCGAGCAGGTCTAGGCGTCGTGACGTTGTCGTATGAGGGATCATTGTCGTCGAAGGCTGCGACCAGCACCACGAGAACCACAAGCACGCTGCACAGCGCGGCACGGGTCATGGCGTCAAGAGTTGCCTTCCGTGCTGGATCATCGGGAATGGTGAGAGGCCGGGCGCAGACTGCTTTTGAGTCGGTTCGCGGCTGCCAGCCGCTCGATATCGGAAACCGGGTCGCGCAGTCTGCGCTACTGCACCACCCAGCGCGCTTCCACTACGCATCATCGGACGAAAACTACGACGAGGAGGCCGAAAGAAAATATGGAATTTCTCGCTGCGGACTCTTGAAATTTCATTTTTCTTGCTGTTCATATTCACCTAAGAATTAGAATAAAAGAACAACTCCAATTTTTGTTACACACACATATATATATATATAATATATATATATATATATATATATATATATATATATATATATATATATATATATATATATATATATATATATATATATATATATATATATATATATTCAAGAATAATTGATGGATACAATAATATTCAGAAACGATTTCAATATAATGGGTACTAGATAATAACATTTCTCGAATAAAAACAGAGATATACCATAAAAGGTTCACAAAGCTCACAAAGACCAAGGCCTGTGGTGAACTTAACTTTAAAAATATTGCATTCAGATCTAAATACAACTCAATACATACAATTCAATTTAGGTAAAGAATTTCAAAATATTGTTACGCTCATCCCGTTAACCAATTGCTATTTCCATCAGTTTATGGATATAATGTCTACTTCTTTTTATTCCAATTTTTTGTTTTAATTTTGAACTTTTACAAATTAGAAGTATTTCTTAAGTCCAGAGGTATTTCATTATACGTTCTTGGACCAATATACAAGTGACTGCGTTGACAAACCGTTTTACTAAATCTACGTACATACAGTGAACTTTCACTAAACCGAGTACCTACTTTATGATCTATGAAAACGTTTTTATTTATATTTTTCTCAGTAAAATTTAACACTGAGCACAAAAATGTATGGGATGTGCATTAATCTCAACGCTCATCCCATACATTTGAGAGTTGAAAAAGCAGCTCCGTTGGAAATTATATCTTCATATCTTATATCTGTTTAGAGATGTGGAGTGCTATTTCCGCAAAGGAAATTTCCCCCTGACAAGGCCTCAATCTGCCTACTCATTGTCAGGGGGTGATTAGTTGCCGACTGATGGAAAACCAATTTAAGGCCCAATTCTCCCGATTCCTGGATATTGGTATGAAAGGGTTTCGGTGCTAACAAGGCCTCAATCTGCCTACTCCTTGTCAGGTGAATGAGTTGACTACTGATGTATAACTGGTTTATTGAGAAAATATTAACGTATTCATACATAAATTAAAATACTCGCTAAAATGAAGTTCATCACACTCATGCGAGTATGGTGAACCCATGATATTTGCAATAGTTGCGTTAACCTACTTACTTATTGACGAATGCATTATTAAAATATTTTCCTATTCTAACTACATCTTCCAGTCCTTTAATTCTGGACGTTGTCACACCAGTTTTTAGTCTATTAAGTCCAAAATAACAAAATTAGCTCAAGACTTTGTTAACTTCTTATGGATTTATAATACTCTTCAGTAAGACAACGATATTATGAGGAATTAAACAGATATTGATTATTTGTTTCCTATTTTTGATCTAAGAACTATGTGAGTGGTTTTGGAAGCCTGTCCAATCCTGTACAACTTCAAGTTTCACAGGAGTATAATATTTCTTTTGGCTTGCTGAACATGTGAGACACCAATTTGGCAACGTTCTGTGCATTCTCTAGCCAAGTTATTTCAAAGTGAACCGTAAGATCAGAAGATCTATATACCTTTAGAGAACTTACATATAACAACCCGGAGGTATATAGTCTTGGACCGTTCGTTGAATAATATTAGCACAAAACCACATTATCTTTGGAAATAAATCAAATTGAATGTTAGGAATAAAATCAAATTTCAGAAAAATTTATTCACATTTTGTTTCAACGTTTGATAATTATTCAAATGCTTTTATATTCACTTTGCTTCAAGACCTGAAATCTTGTGAGCTTCATTATATTATAAGATTAGATTTTACTCGGTGAAATTATAGTTGAATTTATAGTTTTTGGTACAGAGAAAATTCTGAAGCTGACTTGTAACGAAAATTTAACTAATGAAATTGAAAACCAAACCCTATATAAAATAAAAACACCTGGTTAGGTTTCACAAAATTTATAATAAATAAATACTTGACAATTGTTTCGGGATGTTATACCATTTTCAAAAGTTAGGCGCTAACTGAGTATAACTTTTGAAAATGGGGTAACACCACAAAACAATTATTGAATATTTATCTCTATCTCTATATATATAAAAATGAATTGCTGTTCGTTAGTCTCGCTAAAACTCGAGAACAGCTGGACCAATTTGGCTAATTTTGGTCTTGAATTATTTGTGAAAGTCCAAAGAAGGTTTGAAAGGTGAATAAATATACGAGCATGCTCGGAATTAAATAAAAATTACACTTTTGTTTTTCCTTTGATGTGTCCCCTGTCGTTCAGAAATCAAATTGATGAATAGTTTCAAATGAATCTATAATAAAAATGAATTACTGTAAGTCTCGCTAAAACTCTAAAGCGGCTGGACCGATTTCGCTAATTTTGGTCTTGAATTATTTGTTGAAGTCCTGAGAAGATTTAGAAGGTAAATAAATATGAAAATTCTTCGGAATTAAATATGTGTCCCCGTCGTTCAGAAATCAAATTGAAAGAATAGTTTAAAATGAATAACCAATTAGAATTTTTATATCTTTCTTACTAAATATTTATTCTTAGGGGGTAAAAAATAAACTAAATTTTAGCTAACTACAATTGTTAACTATCTATCAGATTATTTTTATGTAGATTGATAAATCCTAAGGTTTGTCACAAATTGAATTTCTGAAAGCTACCATAATATTTGACATTTGACTACCAACTAATATATCGATCTATCCTCTATGACATAGAGTCTATGTCGATCGATACTTCATGCAAAGAGTGCATCCTTCTATCTTAGTGAGTGGCGATTACTGCTACGTGCGCGAGAACTTTCTTTACTTCGATGATCCTTTGTGATAGTGACATTTCAAGTTATGTGCTCTTTTTTTTGTTGACCTTTTGTGATAGTGACAATTTACCTCTAAGTGCGCGAGAACTTTTCTCACTTTGATTACTTACAGTTTACGATGCCGAGGAGAAGACGACCTGACTTAGGTCGTGGCAGTCAATCAAATGTGAGAAGAGCTACCTAACGATATAATATATTATATAATAAAATAATGAATTGAAACATTTGGATTGAAATTCACTCAGTGAAACTTAACAACTCTAATTACGAGTATGTTCCGGGCGGTTATCCCATAATTAAAAGTAATAACATAATTTCTAAATCAATTTCGAAATTGACGAAATATCATAATGCGTCATTTCTATTTGGAAATTTCTGATTTCCAGTAGAAATTATGCTTTCTGAAATTTCAAAATTATTTCAGAAATTGAGGAAGTTCTGATATAATTTTCAAATAAATTGAAATCAGGAATTTACAATTCAATTTACAATTAGAAATAATGCATATTGATTTTACGTCATTTCAAAAATTAAATCAGAAATTTAGGTATTATTGATCATAAGGGACTTACCACCCGAAACACATGTAGAGTTGATAGTGTTTCAATATCAATTTATTATTAATATACTGCAACTCAACGGCTGGATCGTCTTGAGTGAATTTTTGCATTCATTCGTTTATCCTCATATCCTTGGAATGTCATGGCAGGACAACGTCTGTCGGGTCCGCTAGTTTATTATAAATTTTGTGAAACCTAGCCAAGTGTTTTTATTTTATATATTGAAGAATATTATATACTCGTATTACAAGATATAAGGATTCATTCAGTTCAAAAAAGGGCACCGACTAAATACCTAACCTACCTGATCAGTTATCAGTAACAATCTTGAAAAATCATTCTGAAAACTAATTATTTTCTGTAATCGAATGGAAATTGATGGATAATTAGTACACCATTTTTCCAATCAATTTTCAATCAAGAATGTTTCCTTTTATATTCCACTTTTTCAGTAAATCACAAAAGTTATTTTTCGATATACAACAATACACGCTTTGAAAATAAGAACCAGCTGATAAATAATTTCATTCATTGAATAATAATCGATACCTCTATTGAAATTAATCAATTTTTCATAGCGATAAACTCCATAGCATTGTCAAGCTTTAATTATCTGTCACTTGAAGAATGAAGATGGTATTTTTCAGATTGCACAGTAGTTATTCTTGGAGAACTTTTATGTGAACATGCAAATGGAAATGATTGAAGTTTTCTATTCAACTTTAGTCGGCAGTTTCAAGTTATGTACATTCACATAACATCGAGGTCTTTGCAATTACGCAGAAGTAACTTTGATATAATGTTAGCATACACATTGGTGAAGAGGTTCATCAATTGCAGATATGCATGAGGCAAATTATGCTTCAATTGCAATCTCGTAAAGCTCACATCGAGAATGTTTTCGAAGTGAAAAGTTTTCCAGTGTCGTTGTATAATTTTTGGTATGGGAAAACCTTATGGTTTCGCGTCACTGGCATGGTGCGCCATGCGCTGTACACCTTTGGATGGGTGAAATTTCCTGCGTTCGAGTCACCGACATGCTTGAAGTATTTTATCTGTAGTTATACAGATAGCGTATTATACTTAGATCAATTTCAATCAAACATTTCATTTTCTACTTTAGTTATCATAAGCGTATTGTACTTTTCTCGGAACGCAATGGAATAATCGAAGTATTTTTGATATTTTTGTTCCATGGTTTCTCTATGTAAATCATTTTTCGTTCTTGCCTCATGGTTGTGTACCTAATAATTGTGGTTTGCCTCTCATTATTACGTGGTTTACCAGTTCGTACAACTGGAGGGTATACAGTCGTTTGAGCTTATACCTACCTCTGGAATACCTCAGGGGTCTAATCTTGGGCCACTGTTATTTATTCTGTTTATGAATGATCTGATGAATAATACTGACTGACTTACCACATTTGATGTTCGAGAACGATTTGAAACTACATCATGCAATTAGATCACTGGACAACTGTTGCTAGTTGCTAGTTACTGCGAGGATAATTATTTGAGTTTGTGTATGTCAAAGTGTAATGTTGTCTCTTCCACAAGAAGAGGAGACCGAATTGACTGTGATTATAGCGTGGGTGGTCAGGTTCTTTCTCGTTCTGATAAGGAGAGAGATCTTGGTGCAGTCTTCGATCAGAATCTTTCCTTTGTCCCACACATAACTCAACTTATTTCCTCTGCCTCGAAAATATATGGATTCGTTATATGCAATGGCAAATATTTCAATAACTCCTCAACATTCATAGGACTATTGAATACCCCAATCCGTAGCAAGTGGGAGTATGGCAGCAGGACCTGGCATCCTATTTACACTTGCCATCAACGTCATCTTGAGGCTACTCAGAGCAGGTTCTTAAAATTTTTTAGTTTAGAGGGAGGATAAAGTTTATCCAGAAAGAGGAGTCAATCATAACGAATTATTGAGTCGATTTTGTTCAATCTCATTGCAGAGCAGGAGAAGGCTTTTTCACTCAAATTCTTGTATAAAATACTGCACAATATTTTGGCTTTATACTCAAATTCCTGTATAAAATACTACACAATAGTATTGATTGTCCTCCTCTCTTGTCCGATTTGAAATTCTCGTAATACAGAATTATGCCACCTAGAGACTCCGAGGACCAACTCTCTAATACAATCCCTCATTTGGTTTATGGAGTCTACATTCAATAGAGTTGCCAATAATTGTGACATTCACTTTGATTCCATATAAGTTATTATTAGGAGTTATGTGAACAAAGGAAATTGACTAAAATTAATTGACTTAGATTGATTTCTTCGTGATATTTCATTTAATTGTATTATTCAGTTATTAGTTACAATTTTTTTAGATTAGATTGAGATCTTCGGTCGTCAGGTTCTTCCTCGTTGTGATAGTGTAAGAGATCTTGATGTAGTCTTCGATCAGAAAATTTCCTTCATTCCACACATCCCCCAACTTATTTCATCTGCCTCGAAAATATATGGATTCGTTATACGTAGTGGCAAATATCTCAATAACTCCTTAACATTTATAAGACTATTCACTCTAATTCCTAGCAAGTTGGAGTTTGGCAACATGATCTTGAATTCTATTTATAACTGCCATATCAACACCATATTGAGGCCATTCAGAGAAGGTTCTTGAAATTCTTGATATGGAGAAAAGATGAAGTTTTTCCACAGAGAAATGAGTCAATCATGACGAGTTATTGAGTCGCTTTAGTTTAATCTCATTGCAGAGCAGGAGAGAAACTTTATCACTCAAATTTTGTACAAATTACGGCACAGCAGTATTGATTGTTCTCCTCTCTTATTCGCTTTCGTGGTCCTAGACAAAATTCTCGTACCACAGAAATATTCCACCTAGAGACTCCAAGAACCAACACGCTTATACAATTCCCTATTTAGTTTATGGAGTTTATATTCAATACAGTTGCTAATAAATGTGATACTTATTATTTACTATGGAGTCAAAGTGAAAATTCACTGAATTAAAAGAAACCTGATTGTTTCGGATGGCATGAATCAATATATTAAGTAAGAATTCGGTACAACAAAATATAGAAAATGTTATACAACTATTGAGTACTGGACTTGGATCTCGATCTCAAATCTCTCTTGGATCCTTTAATCGAAAGCGACCCTGAGGACGAATTTGTCATTTTCAGAGAAAGAAGATCATATATTTCCAGTAACATTCGTTCTGCTGTCTCAGACTTAAAACGATTTCCGTAGATAATAATATTGTTCAATCCTTCTTGACTACTACCGTTGGACATCTGGTACATGAGCATTTCGCAGACACGGCCCAAAATGTCCTCTGTCAAGAGATTAACTGAAAATTATTCATTAAAAGGAAATATTACATCGATAAATGAAACGCTCAATCAGTTGAAGGTTTTAGTTTCATTCAATTCCTATATTTATCACTGGTAAACACTGTTTTTGTCACATGAACTTTATTATGATTTTTATTCTGTTGGTGCACCCTGATTAAAATATATAATCGTTTCGTTTTTATCACATCCAGTTTTCTTGTGACAGCTACATATTCATTTCTGACCTCATATACGTTTCTTTTTTCACATAACTGCACTTGTCGACTGTGTAACTATTGTGTTTGCTAAATTACATTTTATTTACATTAGTTAGATCGTAAATATGCCACGAAAGTGTTTGAACAACCTGGACAATTTTTGTTATGTGTGGAGAATTAACTTTCACATCTATTTTTATTATGAGACAGTAGAGACAGAAAAAGTCACTATACAAAGAAAGTGTGGCCCAAGCGTGAATCACTAACTCCAGGCCATAAAAATGTTAAAAATGATCCTCTAGTGAACCCTGATGACATACTTTCACCACCGTTGCACATAAAGCTTGGTCTGATAAAAAATTTTGTAAAAGCTATACCTAAAGATGGATATGGATTTTTATATCTGAAAGAAAAATTCCCTAAACTCAGAGAGGCGAAAATCAAAGAGGGAATATTTGTAGGCCCACAAATACGGCGATTGATGAAGGATAAGAGCTTTGAAGAAAAACTGAATGATCAGGAAAAACTCGTCTGGAAATGTTTTGTGAATGTTGTTCAAAATTTTCTAGGTAACCATAAAGCGGAAAACTACAAAGATTTAATAAATGAACTTATGATATCATTTAAAGCTTTGGGATGTAATATGTCCTTGAAAATACATATGCTGGACTCTCATCTGGATTTCTTTCCGGCAAACTTGGGTGCTTTGAGTGACGAACAAGGTGGGAGCTTCCATCAAGACTTTTCCTCAATGGAGAAGCGTTATCAGGGGAAATTGAGTCCAGGAATGCTAGCAGACTATTGTTGGAGACTTAAAAGGGACCTACCGGAAGCCAAATATTCAAGAAAATCATAAGTGTCTATTAGATATTAGAAAATAATTCTGTAAGTGTGGTTGAATTTTGTACTTTTTACGAAAATATATGTTTTGATGTAACAAGAAAACATGAGTTGCACATTTTTTTCATTGATATATTATTGTTTGGTGGCCCTAGTATATTCCAATTTGATATAAATTTTCATGTGACAAAAAAAAATTGCAAATTTGTTGACCAGTAAATCAATGAATTGATGAATGAACACACGTTTTATCAACTTTTTTCTATATTATCAATTTTTTCAAATACCAGTTTTTCGTTTATGGAGCGGTAAATTGTTATAAAAATTTCAATGGAAATGAAACAGAAATTTCTTATTCTGACGCTAGCCTTAATCCCTAATTGAAAAACTATGTGGTTTTGATGTTAAAAAGATAATAAATAAAATTCATGAGCTTCTTTGGAAGAGAAATAATTTCTATTTTTTTTATTTTACGATTTATAGAGTTGAATATTTTCAAATACGAATAAACTAGAAGAATAAATCGTATTATAAAAAGATAATGGTCCATAGCTTTCTAAAGGCATATTCAAAGCGGACAGTTTAAGATGAAAAATATCGCTTCCATGCTGTCAAGAGAAATACAACTGTAATCTGTTATCAAACTTTGAACGTTAATAGTTTTTCGTCTCATCTATCCTCGCAGAGTGATTAAAACTGATTCACTTATAAAGTTTCTCAAAGAAATGCTTTTAAATTCTCATTACGTCTTTTACAAATCCCTCTTTCATGGTCCTGTTTTGCCCTCAATATTTCCACGTTGAAATGGCTTGATTATACAAATGAAAACGTGTTTTTTCATCAGGTTTCTCTGAAAGTTTCTTCATGGAATATCAGGTTTATATCTATCGTTTAGGATGCGTACCAAAATTTAATGGTAAGTTAAAATAAAAGCGCAATAGAAACCCCAATAATTCAGTTTGTTTATAACATTTTGAAGTTCGAAACAAACTATACTAGAAAACCATCCGTCTAAAGGAATATAGAATACAAGAAAATTTTATTTCAAAGATTGCTGGATGATTTGATATAAAAACTGATAAAATGTAGATGATAAATTCAATTCTCTAGGTATGTTGGATATGATCACAGATTAAAGCTCTTATGGACTTTGCTCAGTGGATATTAATTTGAAAGAGTATGAAAAAATTATATTAAAGACATGGTGCTTCAAAAAATGAACCTATTGATCTTATCGGTGTTTTAGATCATCATTCAATTCATTCCGGTAGATATAACTTTATTTATTTTTGATATATTTATGTGTTTTGGTTTACTGGAGTAATAAGCAACGCTAAATCATATCACTGACAAATTAGCGTCTGTCTTCTTTTTTCCAATGCTAAAGCCATCTGTTCAAGTGCATCTGCCCAAGCATGGTCAAAACTATTCATGGTTTTCCGAGTCAAGAACGTGAAGAAATCATTCACATAAAGTATATTGTGAGGTAGTTATTATTATATAAGTTGTCAAAAGTGTAGGGCTGAGAATAGAACCTTGATGCACTCCTTTACATTGGATCATAACATAGTTTTCAGTTAGGTGTTAGAACTAGCGTTACATGATGCTACCATTGAGTTAATAAAGAATCAACACTCACAAGAGATATTCAGATGTTTCAAAACAAAGTTTCCCCTACATATAAAATCAAAACCGTCCAACATTGTTTCCTTAACGAAAGGGTGATATGCTGACTGATAATCTAGGACCTCCACTAAGTCTGATATGTCTGCAATAGGTGGAATGAAAATGTTGCTCGGTGCATAGGTGTTAGTTCTTGAAAAAGATTTTGAAGACACTGAAAAAAACCGAAAATTAATAAAATGAAATGAGATGAATCATTAGGCCAAGAGTTTGATTCAAATTTTTACTACTACTTTTAACTTTTACGGCATTATCGTGCGAGTCATATGTATACATATAAGTTATATGTATATACAGTCTTTTCGGTTCTACCACAAGGCTCTAATTTACGCCCATTTTTGTTTCTTCATTTCGTAAATGATCTAATAAACTGTCTAGCAGTTCATAGTCTCATGTATGCTGATGATTTAAAAATATATCGCAAAATCGAAACATATGTGGACTGCATAAGCCTCACCGCCGTTTCTGATTGGTGTTACCAGTGTGAACTCAATATGCATGTAACTAAATGTAGCGTTGTCACATTCACTGAAAACAACGGCCATTTGAGTACACAATTAACGAAACCACTCTGATCAGGGTCTCCGAAATTCGAGACCTCGGTATAATATTTGATCAGAAATTTACTTTTGTTCAGAGAAGGTCCTTGAAATTCTTAGTTTAGAGGGAGGATAAAGTTTATCCACAGAGAGGAGTCAATCATAACGAATTATTGAGTCGATTTAGTTTAATCTCATTGCAGAGCAGGAGAGAAACTTTATCACTCAAATTTTTGAACAAATGACTGCACAATAGTATTGATTTTCCTCCTCTCTTGTCCGCTTTGAAATTTCGGGTTCCTAGGCAAAATTCTCGTAATACAGAATTATTCCACCTAGAGACTCCGAGGACCAACTCCCTAATACAATCCCCCATTGGTTTATGGAGTCTACATTCAATAGAATTGCCAATAATTGTGACATTCACTTTGACTCCATAGAAGTTATTATTAGAAGTTATGTGAACTTATGAAATTGACTGAAATGAATCGATTTAGATTGAATTCTTTGTAATATTTAATTTAATTCTATTATTTAGTTATTAGTTACTATTTTTTTAGTATTCAACATAATGTTTTTTATGTATTTTCTGTAATTGGGTATTATACCTGTCGATAATAAAGAAATTATTATTATTATTATGAAAAGGATCGGTTCCTATAACCACTGGCAAGTGATAACATGGCAATAAAATGCCATATTGATATTGTATTTTTTGACGAAATTTTATTCGTAGGGATATGACTGGACAGATCTTTGAAGCTTACACCCTCTTATTAATATTGTGTTTTTTTTAGTTATTAAGGTGTCTATTATTCTGCAGGAAAATTATTATCAAAGGCTATTGTGCGAATAATGTTGAGTTCTGTACGCTCTTCTGCTTCTAGAGTGATTGTGAATCTTCCATGTATCATAGAATTATAAATATTTAATAGTGTTGGCGTTGAACTTATGATTTACACTTTATTGGCCACATAGCATGACGCGTTTCGTCGTTACAAACGACTTCTTCAGATGCTTACAGAATAATTATCTAGTAATAATCTTCTAATCTTCTCTAACTAATCTTTCAATAATTATAATTATTATTCTGTAAGCATCTGAAGGAGTCGTTTGTAACGACGAAACGCGTCATGCTATGTTGTCAATAAAGTGTGAATCATAAGTTCAAGTATTTGAATTTAAGTTTATATTTAATAGAATTATAAGTCATTATTTTAAAATTTTTAGTTTCTTGAACTTTTACCTTATTGAAGTTCTATTTAAAATGAACTACCACAGACTAATATTTCATCTATTAATTTTACTAATAATTAATTTTATCAATTGCAAAAATCGGTTATTAAATCATACGCCACCGTAAAGTATTGTACACATTTATTCTTAAATGAATATTGAATTCAGATCTTTGTTAAAATCGATAATGGATTTACCAGGTGACTCATACACCTCAGTAATTTTAATATTTTTCTGGTAATTTGCCAACAATTTTCAGAATATTCGTGTGGAGCAAACGGTGAATTTGTTTTGTCAATAACAATGTTCAACACGACGATATACCTCTAAACAATCATCAAGAAGCAAGAAATAACATTTCTCTGTAAAAAGGGTTATCGAATATGAAATAATGTCAACGTCCCCATAGTGCAGGGTAGGCGAACCTTTATGCATCAATGTGCCATTTTTTCTGAAAAATGTTTAATGGGGTCATTGCCGTGCCATCAAATAATTTTGACTTTCAGATTATTTGGAAAATAATAATAATAAATACTATCTTAACTCTTTATAAAATAAAGTAAACAAAAGAGTTACATTTTTGGAATGTTTAATACCAACTTAACACATTTTTTACAAATGTTTCATGATCGGCGACGTGCCTAAAATATTGTGTCGCGTGCCATTGGTTCGCCTTCCCTGCCATAGTGTATAACTATATTGGAATTATCAACTGCTGGATGATATACAAACATCAATCTCTCGATATTTTGTCAATATATCTGCCCATTCACTTCCTTCAACTTCTATATTATGATTTTCTCAAATATTGTCTCAACAATTCAGATTTTTTTCTTACAATCATTGTTTCATTCACTGACAAAATCTAACCAACACAAAAAAGAATTATTCATTATTCAATTTATTGCAGTCGTACGAAAATTATGCGTATATCTACAATCTGGCGATCCAGTTTGTTGATATATTTTCTAATGGAAAACAATGAAATATTCAACTTGAAAAATAGATACAAATAAATAATTCCCGAGAATTGCCGCAACATTTTGTACATGAAAGTTAGTCGAATAAATCTTTCACTTCGAGAGAATAGAAAATTTTCGATATTTCTTAGTTTTGAAGATTTGTGACACTTTACTTCGCATTGACATATTTCTTCGAATTCCATTAGAAATGAAATCAGCTACTAATGCTAATCGCAAGACCTGAAGTTATGAAAATAAAAATGTTTCAATGTATTTACATTTTTTCAATTGGAACATAGATGGCGCTAGTTCCCTAACGAAAGTTTTAATACAGTTGTTCAACGACAATTCAAATCACAGCCACAACTAAACTAATGTCATTCACGTTCCTTTCTCTCTTCAAATTTTTACAATAAACATTGCGCTGTTCTTATAAGAACTGACCAGGTGGAAAAAAGAGTAAAAGATGAAATACTTATTTGGTACGAACGTATACGTATACGAGATATATACATATACGTATACAAGTTATATATAACTTGTTCTTTGTTTGTGGTTGAATATCACCACATCGATATATACTAGATAGATCCCCAAACAGAGTTTGTTTTCAGTAATTAGAAGGTCGTTACTTTTTGATTGATGGATACTTTATCAGAAAGAGAAAATTCTAGGTAAACACCACGATTTTTTCGTACATCAATCATCTCAAATCGACCATGTTATATTTCTAACTTTCCCTAACGATTTTCACTTAGGAAGTTGTTTTTTGTCTTCAAAATGGTGTCAGAGGCAGCACAAATCACTCCATCATAAATCGAAAACAGGCTTTGGTTCCATCAATTGCTTGTACTTTCTTCCAAGAACGATACAATTTCTGTATTTCAATCAATAAATAAATAACTTCAATAAATTAAAAATTAACACACTTGGCTTAAGTTTCACTAAATATATTGAAAACTCTACATATGTTTCGGGTGGTTAACCCAATATCAAGAGTATAGAATATTACTCTAATATTGTAATCAGTAATATTGTAAACTCTTGATAATGGGTTAACCACTCGAAACATATGTTGATTTTTTAATATGTTTAGTGAAACCTAAGCCAAGTATGTTAATTTTCAATTTATTGTTCAGTGAACACCTAATCTAGTAAATAGATATATGAAATAACATGTAGTAAATAGATATGTAGCACTCGCTATTTCTGAAGTTAATTAACTTCCATCTCGAAAACCATAAATAAACATGATATCAGCATTGTCCTCATTTGAAAATTGAAAAATTGTTTTTTTTTCAGTAAACAGAACACATAAGTAACCAATAACATTGAGGAAGCTTTGCACATAACCTAAATTAAGTATACTAAATAACAATGATCTCCTGTCAAAGTCATGAATACCTAAATTTATTTTTTGATATCAATTTGTATGATTAATTCATTTTCATTCATTCATTTACAATAAGTAGGTGACCCAAATAAGGCCTACCTTATTTCTTTTATTATATTACTAGCGGGTTTATAATAACAATGAACTGGTAATTTGAAATACTTGAAATGCCATACAGATTGATAAACCAATTTATAAGATTCAATTTATTATAAGATACAATGTATACAAACACCTAAAGGAAGAAGCAAAAAGAAAAATGAAAAGAAACAACACCATTTGTTCACAAAAATTCCAATATTTAAACAATTTAAAAATTTAAAAACAATAATCACTAGTATTGCCAACTGAAAAATTGGAGGTTGCGTGTCATCTGACAGAAAATATTCGATAAATACGAAACGTATTTACAACACGAAAAACGCTTCACAAATTCAATTTTTGGTTGCACGTGACATTTATTTTGTTGTTCAAGAATTATAAGCGCTCAATTATCTCAACTTGCCATGAGCACCAATAGATTAATATTCTTTTTGACGATGATGCGACCATATCGGTGGCTTGTAGGGACCTCTCGGGGGCTGATCATTTGAGGATATAAACTTGAGTACTATGAGGTGGTGCACAGGAATGCCCTGTGTATGAATGATGAGAAGACCGAGAAGGTTATTTTCTCGCATTGAAACAAAAAACCGCAAAATCCTTGGATTGCACCTGGACTCCAGACTCAACTGAAATCACTCAGACTGAAACTGGGAAAGAACATATATGTTTTGCGAAGTTATCATCTTCTGTTTCCCAGGATGTGCTGAAAACGGCATATTATACACTTTGTGAATCGCATCTAAGGTTCGGAATTTTGGCGTGGGGAAGCTGTGGTGGCTTCCGAAGGAATATTCAGGTTGCAGAGATGAGCGGTTCGGGTAATTGATAATGTCAATTATCGAAATTGCTGCAAAATGTCCTTCCGCAAATTAAACATCCTCACTCTTCCTGCCATACTGGTTCTCGAGGCCCTGACATATGCAAATAAAAATTAGCTGTCTGGAGGTTGAATAACGATATACATTCGTATAATACTAGAAGAAGTAGGGATGGGCATATTCCTTTCTCTAGATTAGAGAAATCGCATGGTACTCCAG
The DNA here is from genome assembly GCA_030704895.1 of Henosepilachna vigintioctopunctata. NCBI lineage: Eukaryota > Metazoa > Arthropoda > Insecta > Coleoptera > Coccinellidae > Henosepilachna > Henosepilachna vigintioctopunctata. The sequence goes on along the minus strand of JARQZJ010000132.1, from coordinate 1,100,003 downwards.
ATTTTATATCACCCAGATTTTATAACAAAGTACCTCTTGAATTTCGTCAAAATTCTCTCAATGATTTCAAATATAAATTGAACAAAATTCTGTTATGTAATGTGATATACAGTACCAATGATTTCTTGAAATTGGATCGTTCTGTGTTTTTAGGTGATTTTTAAATTTTGTTTATAAATAATTTATCTGTTGTTTGTGGTTGTCTCTATTTCATCGAAATGTTGACTTGTGCATATACGAATGTATCAGACAGCAATAAATTCTTACTCACTTACTTACTTACTAGAATTAAGACGTCCTCCTCGATTTTATCAACAAAATTCATGAAAGAACCACCATTGAAAACGCAACACTCCTTTCTAGACCATGACAATGGTTGAATAACATGAACAACTTAATGATTGTTGCGCAAATATCCTTGTAGTCTTCACATTTTCAATTTCTAGCTCCAACGTTTCGAACATAACTCAACTAAAATCAAATTCCAAAACGCTCAGACAATATCGGAGGATTCGACGTAGATACGCGTCAGTGTTATTTCTCCAGCGAGAAAGTAGGAATCACAGGAACTTCCTCAGGTATCGAAATCGATTCTCCGGTCTCGGCAGGTCCGCCAAACTTTATAATATACGACATAGCCTCCTAGATCTCCGATAACCGAAACGCAGCGGTTCTTATCCATTAGGCAAGACCGACGAGCCGGCAGGCCGTATTTTTCGCCACGCGACAGGCCGCCGCTTTTGGGTCACTGAATCGATGATGGCACGTTGTTAAAGGCCCGAAACGCGGCCCTTTATTCGCATTCTCGCCGCCCATACCGAACTTGTAGCAATGCCGTTTTGGATTCGTTTTAGTTACTCACTTGCTAATATTAACGGAATTGAACTCGCCGTCTTTGGGAAATATTCACGATCAATACAATTCCTCTGATTATCAATTTAGTTTTCGTACAAAACTTCGCAGAACAAAAAGTATTTAACGACCAACACACTTGGCCTAAAAATTGTTCAATACGTTAGTATTACAGGCTTTATTGAATATTGAGAGTATCAGCAGCCATAGATCAAGTAATGGTGACTGTGAACGCATTGACAGAAACTTGCGTAATATTGTAAATTGTTGTGATCTCAACAAATTAACTCTCTACATCTCCAAATGTCATGTTATGTCGTTCTCCACAAAATATAATTCGATAAATTTCAACTATGAAATTGGTGATAATATTTTGGGAAGACCTAAAACACGTATTAGCTTTGTCGTAACTTTCGATTCTCAACTACTTTTTGTAGTTACCTCATATCAATCCTACAGTAACAGCTGCTTGTAGAGTGTATAGTTTCATTATTCGCATTGGTAAGGAATTAAGCAATCTATCAACTCTGAAAGCATTGTATTGTGCTTTCGTAAGATCTAAAGTTGAATACGGATCAACAGTCTGGAATCCTGGTTATCAGTGACATATTGATCAATTGGAGCCTATCCAACGAAAGTTCCTGAAACTTTTGAGCTTCAGAATTTATGGCATATATCCACCTATAGGCATACAACATGAAACACTTGCAAGTCTACATAATGTGGACACACTCAATGCGCGAAAAAATTACTTATGCAATCTTCTGACATAAAATAATTAAGAATAGATAATGTGAAATGTCGGGAATTGTTGCAAAAGCTTAATTTTATTGTCCCAAGAGCTTCTTCCAGAATCGAATTCATGTTCAACCTTCCAGCAGCTAGAACTAATGTTCTAAAATTTTCTCCATTACACACGATGTATGAACAATGTAATATTTTGGGAGCCAAGGTGGATATTTTCAACTGCTCTGTTACTGATATTAAGGCAAGTTTCCTTGATATGCATAATTTCTGCTAGAATAATCATTTATGAACATTCACGTGCATGATTCATATTCACGCATATACTTGTATGTGTGTATATGTTAATGTATATGTATGTGTGTGTTTATCTTTATATGTACGTATAAGTTTAGTCAGCATTTAAGTTTTTTTTATTCCTATAACTAATTGTGTTTCTTTTTAACAGTTGTGATTTCATATCATAAACTCTTTTTTTTTATTGAACTTTAAAATTTGAAAGTACAAAATTGAAACTTTTGAACTTTTGTACTACCAATTTTGTTTTTAGTATCTGTTGTCTTCCCTGTTTTGTAATTAGGACCAGTCCTGTAAAACAGTGTATATTAAACAAATAAATCAATAAAAATAAATAAATAATGTTTCAATTATTATCATTCGTTAGTAGACCTAAATAAATACCAATGGAATTAAACAATTTTTCTGGAGTTTAGGTAAATGTTTTGAATAAAATTATACACAATGATCAATTCTGTGTAATATAATCACTCTCAATCATTCACTGAGATTAATCTTATGCAGATTGTGTCACAATAATGTTTAATGGCGACAACAGCTACATTTGATCTGAAAAGATGAAAGAAAAAAGGATGGTATGTGCACGAAATATGTCAAATGAATTTGTAAAATGGTTTTACAAATTAATTCAAAACAAGATATTTATAAACCAACAAACAAAAAACAGGCAAATCAGGCAAGATACTTTCACGATTTCAGCCAAGGTAAATATGTAGTGCTAGAAAAAGACACTTTGTGGTTTTAGCGAAAGTAGTTTTATGGGTCCAGCCTTGGTAAATTTTTGGCTATCACTTAGGTAGATTCGTGCAACAAGTGAGGTAGCTTGGTGGCTCCATCTAAGGTCATTTTGTAGCTTCAAACAAATTAGTTTTGTGGTTCTATACCAGATTACTTTACGGCTTTTTTATGGTGACGGCTAAGAAATGTAATTCAAATTAACCTCCTTTTTTTTTGAGACAGAAATCCTTAGATATTTCCGTAAGATCTCGACATCTAATTTACTCTTTAAAAATATTTATTCATTCTGAAGATACTAATCAGGGCAGTAAACTGATCTACATTGAACGAAATATGAGACATCAACTCGTTAAATCAGTGTTTTCAACGTCAAGTTTAACCCTTTCGCACTTCTTAATTTTGACTTTTTTGTCGTTTTCGAGGGGGGTATAGGAATTTCAAAAAAGGCCAAGGTAGGATTGGCACAAAAAATATAGAGAAACACTGCGTTGAATGAACCGGAGGTGAACTACTAAAAAAAAACAATTTAAAAGAATGAAATTAGATAAATCGAAAGTATTTCAAACAAAAACATATGGGAGTTATTAAAAAAGAAAATTGCCGAAATATAAATTCTAAAAATAGGAGAGTAATTTCGAAGAAAACAATGAAAACACCTGAAAATTTCTCAAATTATCTTCAGTTATAACTACGACAAAATTAATTGGAAAATTCACTCAGATATTGTAGTTGAAACTTCCAATTATTTCTTGATGGAAAATTTTTCTTTCCATCAAGAAATTTTTTTCATCGAAGAAATTCTTTCTTCGGAAATTCGTTCAAAAATTAAGAAAACTAATACCTGCTGCTTTAACTGTAAAAAAAATTGAATGGACGAGAAAATTCGATGAAAAAATTATCAAACTTGCTATGAATTCATGCAGTAGAGAAGCTTTTCAGAAGAAAATTCTTATTCTCAATAAGTTATTAAAATCAGTGTAATATTAAAAGTAGAAAAAACACATTCCATTGACTTATTTCAATAAAACTCTGTAAAAGTCAAAGTAAAGATATTAAGCAGCCATTTTTCATATTTCCATCCGGTTTGAATTTCCTACTTCAATTTAATAATAGGGATAACGTGGAGACCCTTGCGAAAACTTCATATGATTTCCATTTTATCCGGAAAACTCCGCGGGGAGTATTCGTAAAGTTTTTTATGTTTCATCTTCCCAATTATTGCCAGATAGTGGGAATCGCGATGGCCAATCTTGCCACCCTTACGTTGCACGAAGTATTCGAAAGAAAATTTGCATAGACGTTGCGAAAATTGAATGAAATTAGCATGGTTACTTCCGCCACGCTACCTGGTCATATAATTTGATTACGAAGGTGAGGAAATTAATAACGGAGCTAGTCTTATTTGTTCTATGATCCCAGCACGTAGCTAGAATTTAAATAGTGGAATGTTTAGTGAATGTTGCATTTTATCAGAGATTACATCTTAGTGGAATAATGTCGAGAGTATTTGAACGTTTATTGTTCGAAATAAAATGCAACTAAATGAAAGAGAATGGAAAAAATTCAATTGTAAGGTTGAACTAGTTTGGTTTCAGTTTTTTTTCATTGGGATCTTACTGATCCCAGGTTGGTAAGACTTGTAAATCTATTTAGGACACTAGCGCGTACCATGTTCTATGACTTTATGTCACTTCCGCAGTAGTTACAAAAAGTATACCGGTGAGAGCATCATCGCAGACTATCAAAGTTGATGATATCATTCTAAAATCTACAAATAAGTAAAAACCATTGATCTTTATCAAATAAAAAAGAAAACTAGTAAAGTAAGTAAACACAATATTTCTCCAGAAACTTTCACTTTAAAAGTAACAGAAAATAGTTAACCTAGCTCGAAAAATTTTACTAAAGTCTTCAAAAAAAAATAACTTTCTTTTTCATTCTCGAAAGTGTAACGTTGGTAACTTCAAGAACCCTAATAATTAGGTCAAGATATAGGTATATGGCCTCTCCTCCTATTTAATAAAGAGAAACATTGCTGATTCACCACTGTTTAAATTGATGAATATGTGCTAATCCTAAAGTAGATTTCCTAATTGCGTTAAAGGCCATTCCTTTGCATAAAAGAACAGATATTAATGATCAAATTTATTGCAGGCCTACCTATATTCTTCAATTCTCTGAAGATTATTCAAAAATATTTTAAGTGAGCAGTTACTACCATATAAGGAGGATAAGATTCTTCTGATCGATTGCCAATATGGATATAGAAAGGCTAGAAGTACAATAGATGCTGCTGAAAGTTGGTCTGGGTAACGCTAGACTGTTTCGAGAAGGATTTTCATTCGATGTTATTGGTTTCAGATTTTACGAAGGCTTTTGACTGCATCTACCATCCGATCTTGCTGAGCAGCAGGAGAAATTTGGTTTGACTGATAGCAGTTCGAGGTTAATTCGGTCTTATTTAGCAGATACATTTTCTAGGGGTAGTGGAGGTGGTTGAGTATTTAGGGTGTGATATTGGAGATCGGAGTTTCTCAGGATTCAGTACTGGGCCCTCTGCTTCTCCTCGTCTTCAGCAATGATCTCACCAGTAACTTGACCAGCACCTCGGTACAGCTGTTGATGAAAGCTGAATGAAAGCTGATGAAAAAGCTTTTTGTATGTCGATTAATGATCTGGCTTGTTTAGCGAAGTATGTTGACGAGATAAATTCTAGTGTGGCTGAACGGTACTCTGCGAATGAATTTTCTTTGCGCCGTACTATTAAGAATATCCATTCAATTGGTTATATAAAATTTTTGGATGTTTCAATTAATGTTGGTTATCATGGAAGACAACTATGAGTCAGTTGTTCGACAAGTTCGAGAAGAGTATGTATATCATCCGCCATTTATCTGGCTCGGTGTCGCTCCTTGCTTTGGGAACAGCGTACTTCAAAGAGTCACACATGTATGAGCAATAAGTATTTTTGGACATCAGAAAAGGTGTATTCGATTATTAGGAAATTTAGACTACTGCTGCACAAATGCGTTTTCATAGCTAGAGATCTTTACATTGCCTTGATTTTATATATACGAATGCCTAATGTATTAACATACACTGAAAAAAATAAGGATATTTGATCAAATGCTTGTATACAAATGTTTCTCTTACATATGACACAAGAAATGAACAATACATACAAAAAGCAAACTGGTCTAATCACAGAATGGTCAGAATCTTCATTGTTTTCAATTTCATAACAAGTTACCTTATCACCTTATTGTTATTATTTTTTCCTAATGCTCTTACATTTCGCTTATCATGCTCAATTTAAGAGACATATTGAATGGTTTTTAAGAGATACTAATGATGTGATTATTTTGAACAGACTCTGGACTGGGTATTCAACTATCTTCTCATATTTTTGACCCTCATTCTTTTTGTTTTATAGAGTCTTTTTGTACATGTGCTAGAAATTGAAATTGACAAAATCAATTAGAGATCAATAGAACAATTGGCATAGTCAACCAGATTTCGGATTTTCAAATAGTAATTTTCGCGTTTGAACGATTTCAGCACTTATTGGTATCTTCGATTTTAATCGGTGCTATTTCATACATATCTACAATCAACAATATTAGACTACAAATGTCCACCTAATAATTACATTTTTGAGATAAATACAAATAAAAGTAAAAAAATTGCTTGTACTACTTGAAATCAACTTTGAAAAGTGCACTTCTAACAAAAATTTAATAACCAAATAAAAAACTTACAATCCACTAGAGATGTTGATAATTTACTTGCTTTTTTTTCTCTCATTTTTGAACTCTTTTTGCTCTTCACTTTCACTGCTGAAGATAAGGATGATGATTTCAAATCTTCGCTCACAAGCGTTGTCAAGGAGGGATCTGGTGCAGTATATGCCTTCATCTATAGATTTGAAGTTATAAAATATCAACGAGTATATTACTTATTCAGTTTTCACTAACTCGATTGAATAGTTGTAAAGTGATTTTAGCAGTTATTATTATGAAATAATTGCCTATCAACAAAAATAAAAATTCAATGATTTAACAAAATTGTTCTATTGATAAAATAGGTTTCGGGATATAGAAGAGTCGAGCTAAGAGTACATTAATTGAGGCGGTAGAGATAAGTAGTCATCCCAACAGTTTGAATCTGTAGGTCAGAATTTGAGGTCATTGTCAATCGATGGAAGAAAACATATCACAGAAAGGTATAACTATTCTGTGAACACATTGGGAAGTTATCACCATCAACTGTCAACATATAAATGGGCTACCAACAGACAATATCTCTTCTCTGAGAGATCTTCTATGACAGTCATTTCTATGTTAAGAAATCTGTCACTCTCGCTTCCACTAACAACAATAACAACCACGTGTTCAATAGTTCGCTCTGTGTAATTAATCATAAATCTAATTCTCAATAATAATGTCGTTTAGTATATCAACTCATAGAATAATATAGCACAACCGCAATAAATCTTACAACAGAAACTGAGACATAAAGGTTATGTATTACAATATTATTGACATTATAAATGACATCCAAAAAGAAGAAGAACTAGAACATTGCCAACGTCGTGTCGGATTTCCCGCCAGACTTATAATACTTCATCAGTCTATTGCGCATATAAATGTCCACTTGTTTATTTTATCTATATTAATAATTACGTCCGAAAGCTTGGTGAAGTTCAATAAAGACCTCCATTGATTAAACATCATTTTGACTCACCTCCCAATACATTTATATGTTATGCTACAATCTATGATATTTCTATGCTAAACATTATTTATTTATGCTCAGAGTCTATTCAATTCCCTGTCAAATTCTTAGACAAGTGCTTTTCAAATTTATATTTTTTCTATGAACTGACGCCTATTACTTTTCAATTACTCGTTCTTAATGCAAGCTTCTCCTCTATATAAGGTTAACTTGAGGCAATCCTGGTTACTACGTTAGTGCAATTTATCACAGAAAAACGCAAGTATCGTTACAACTTCGAAATTAACAAATTGTTACTTTAAATATAACGAAGTACCTATTCGTTACTTAGTAACGAATATGGTTTGCTACACCTCTAGTAACCGTATCTACTATTCATTTTGACTGATAATCAAAAATGCTTAATTGTATTAATTATCAGTATGTTTTATACCTGTTCGTATTTCTGGATATAATACTGGTAACAAATCATTCTTCTTTTGCTGATTTCTTCGGTATTCAAATGAAAGCTTTGTAAAGATTCCAAAATTCTCGTAGCTCCATCATTCGTTATGTTATTTCGACATAGATTCAGAGAAATTAAAACTCTGTTGATTCTCAGCAAGGACGCAATTTCCTCTGCTCCAATATCACCTATTATATTACTGGTCAAATTTAAATGGATAAGAGAATGATGGTAGGCGCTTTTTAAAGGTTGGATTAGATCTCTCAATCCCTCATGATCGATGTTGCAAAATTTCAAAGTTAAATATTTCAACTTCGTATCGATGAGTAAAGAACTGAAATTACTTCTATACGTATTTCCACTCAAATCTAGATCAGTTATGTTCGAATTTGATTTCAAGAAAGTTTCTAGAAGTTTGATGTCTGATTCTTGTAGTTGGGCACTTTCTAACCTGAAATTTCACTGAAAAGAATATACCAATATATTGTTGATTTGGTGGGATTTGACTGATGAATGATAACATGATGTGTTATTACAAAAATGCTAATATGTACATCAACAACGACATTTTTGAGTGAATTTTAAACGATTCACCAGACATATTTCAGGATATTTATATTATGGTTATTATATTTGTTCGTCATTTGGTTGCTTAATTCAATAGCTTCCTTCAGTGCTAACTTGATTTCAATTGCTTCTACCTTAAATTAATATTAACTAAGTAATATTTTCGGTACTTATATAATGATGTTCTCCTTGATACAGTAATCAAATTATTTCATTATTGATGTATTAATATGCCATATATATATATATTCATTATCATCAAAATAATGCAGTTAATAAATCCCTGATATTTTAAAAACAGTTTGATTATTCTTGTATTCAACTTACAAAAAAGAAATTTCATTTACGCCTTATACAGATCATTGACAATTTTGAAAGTTTTGAATCTGTTGAAGCATAAAAGGAAAAACATAAACTAGCAAAATAAGGAATCCATTTCCTCCCAAAAGTGATAACGTATAACTGAAGATGAAAGAGAAAATATAGAATATTACTAAAAACTAATTTGAAAAAATACTGACCAAATCAAACAAGAAAATATTACCTTAAAGTATTCAGTGAAATGTACTTTCCACAAAATTCAAGTAGTATCGGCAAAGGTTTACCACTCAAGGAAAAATTCTTCCAATGTATTGCCTTGATGTTCAGTTTGTTTGCGGATTCTAAGAATATAAGTATTGTCGGGCAATGGATCCTGTCATCATCTTTGACTGACTACATATCAAAAATTTTACGAAAAATAGACATACATTCTATGAAGTTCCGAAATCCTCACCTTACTTTTATTGGAAGAGCCATCTAGAAATATGGTTTTCAATTTAGGGTCATATTCTCCTACAATTTCTGCCAATCTCAATCTGAGTGATGGTATTTCGTTTGTAAGAAGTGAAGATTTCCCTAATTTTGTAACACTTATTCTGTCTTTGTTGATTCCCTTACCTTTATTCGAAATAAAAGACATTATGATCAATAAGCTGTCAACACTTTGTCATTAAATGAGTAATGAAAGCAAGGCTACAAGTCTTTCAACGCCTTCCAAAATAGTTATTTGTGTATTCGGAACGCAAAGTAAGACAATTCAGAATTGTTTTTCCCATTTGTTTTCAATGTTCGTGTTCGTCAACTCGGTACGTTAACGATTTAATTTTTCTCTTTTTGTGTCGTAAAAATAATGAATACGAATTAATTATGGAGACCGGAAAAGATGTTTATACTTCGCCTGATGTATCCAAAGAAGCTAAAGCCGCAACTTCAAATTAAAATTACTGTATGTAGTCCCAAGCACATTTTCAAGAATATATATGAAGTACAGAGTTCAACAGCAATAGAGTTTGTATTTTTTTTTCTTAGTATCTTCCGAAAGCACGGTGTATTCTTCCTCACAGAGCGGAGAAATCCCTATATCTATTTGATCATTCCACCAATTGGCGGTGATATTTCTATTATATTGATAGATTTCTATTGATTCTAAAATATGTACCTATATAATTTTTTGCCTTTTGTGTCAAAGAAACCTATATTGTGAATAGAAAAATATTTTCAATTGAAATGTTCAACAAATGAATTCAATAAACTCTTCAACATTCAACAAATAAAATAACATTTTGTAATCACATATTTCCATAGTAGTAGTACCCACAACCTAACTTTACTTGCGCAAGTGCAGTTAGGCAGTTGCACTACGGTCCGATCATAGAACTATATCCATATTATTACTTTATCGTAGAGAGCTGTAAATGTTATGTTTTCTTTTTGCATTTGAAAAAGAACGCCCACGTTGTGTCTCTAAATCTAAATAATAAATTTAGAAAAAAAATTCAAACTTCAAGAATGATGAATCAGTCAGGCTATTAGACTAACCAAGATCTGTAATAACGAAGTATGTATAGATGTCCATACAAAACCCTGACATAAAAAGAAGAAGAAAATAATAAGCAATGTATTGGTGCATCTGTAATCCTAACCCTAATCATATCCAATAAATATACAATGTCAAGTATCCCTAATTTAACCCATAAAGAGATATATTTATATTGAAACAACTGTTTGGACGTATTGTTCACGTAATATATAAATTAGAAGTTCAATTTTTAATATGCGTTGCCATTATGAAGTTTTAAATGTGTCTAAAGATGCTGACGATGCAGAAATCAAAAGTTCTTACAAAAAATTAGCACTGAGATGGCATCCAGATAAAAATTTAGATGATACGAGTAATGCAAAGGAGCAGTTTCAACTTGTGCAACAAGCATATGAAATTTTAAGTGATAAACAGGAAAGGTCTTGGTACGATAGGCATCGTGAGCAGATTCTCCATGGTGGAAACACTGAATTGGCTGAAAATAATTTAGATGTTTTCCAATATTTCACAACTTCTTGCTTTAAAGGATTTGGTGATGATGACAATGGTTTTTACTCAACATACCGAAAAGTTTTTGAACAGATTGCCAAGGAAGATATGGACTATTATGAATGTAAGGAAGAATTTTGTAACATTCCTTCTTTTGGAAATTCAGTTAGTGATTATGATAGCACTGTTCATCCGTTTTATGCACATTGGATGTCATATTCTACTAAAAAGAGTTACGTTTGGCTTGATCCTTATGATATAAAGCAAATTAGAGATAGGAGACTATTGAAAGCTGTTGAGAAAGAAAATAAAAAAGTTAGACAGAAAGCTAAAAAAGAACGAAATGAAGAAATTCGAAATTTAGTTGCATTTGTTAGAAAAAGAGATAAACGTGTACATGCATGGAATAAGTTAAATGAATTGAAGATTGAAGAAAATCGGAAAAAGCAGGATGAAATCCAAAAACAAAAATTAAGAGAACAAAGAAAAATAAATGAATCAGAGGTACAAGCTGAATGGACAAAATTTGAAAATGTAACCTCAGAATTACAAGAAATTGAAAAAAATATAAAACAAGAATTTGGAAATTCTGAATTGAGTGATTGTGAGGGTGATAGCCCTTTGTATTGTGCTGCTTGTAATAAATTATTCAAAAATGAAAAGTCTTTTCAAAATCATGAGAGTAGTAAACGACACAAAGAAAATATCTCAGTTCTTTTAAATCAAATGTTAGAAGATGAAACAAAATATAGCAATACACAGTTAAGTGAGGATGAAGATATAGACAACAATAAAAAATCATCATCTATAACAGGAGAGCTTCCTGAAGAAGTAATTGAAAAGAGCTCAGATGAAGATAGGTTTGAAGTTACAATATCTAAAAGAAAAAAAAACAAAAAGCCAAAAACATCCAAACAGACAAATGATATTTCACTAGACTCTGATACAGACATAACATATTTATCAAATAATCAAAGAAAGTCCACGAAAAATAAAAAAGTTATACAAGTATTAGAAGAACATAGTACTGATAATGAACAGATGTTTTTGAATTTTAATGATAATAACAGCTCAGAGGAAGACTTTAGCAATCAAAAAAAGGGGAAAAAGAAAACTAGAAAGAGAAAATCAAAAAAGGACAATCTGTAGAAGAGGGTCCCAAAATACAAAGTAATTTTAGTAGTGATATAAATGATCAGCAAGACATAGGTAATACTGTGAAGACAGATGAACCTGTGTTGCACATTTGCTCAACGTGTAAAAAAGACTTTCCTTCTAAAAATAAGCTGTTTCAACATTTAAAAAGTGAAGGCCACAGTATATTTCTTCCTACTAGTTCGAAGCTCCCTAAGAATAGAAAACAATGATATTTGTACATACTTTGTACCAACAATTATAGGATGCATTCAAAGTGGCTATTTTCTTTCATTTTACATAATTAAATAGAATATCGGATCATGGTTCTTTCTCGGGTTTGTGGTCCATAAATAATACAGTTTATATCCTCAATATTTTGCTGTATTTTATCACCGAAATTATCACTGAAAAATAACTGAAGAGTGACAAATAACAATAAAACTATTGCACATCAAGTAAGAATGAACATTACACATATTCTTATGCATTGTGCCATTGATGGTCAATAACTTAATTAACTGTTATACATATATATATATATATATATATATATATATATATATATATATATATATATATATATATATATATATATATAGGATTTTATAATATTTTTAGCAGTAACACTAGTATTTGATTGAAAAAGGTTTTATTTTAGTTAACGTTTTGTTTCGAATTACAATGTAGTCGAAAGTATTAAAAAATTGAATTTTATAAATTACTATAGATATCAAACGTGAATTGTTATATTTTTAATCAACTTGGTACAATTTATGACTCAGAAACATTCACTTGAAGTAGAAAAGGCTGAGTTGATTTTTAAAAAAATTACAGTTTGCAGTTGATACCAACAGTAATTTATAAAATTCAATTATTTCCTAGTTTTATCAAAGATGCAATTCGAACGAAGCGTCAACAAGAATAAAGTTATTTTTCATCAAATTTGTATTTATAATGTTTGTAGAATATCAACCAAATATGTCTTTGTTTTACACCAAAGCTAAGACATACACAAACGTTCATACCTACTTAGGAGGGTATTCGAATTCATATCTGCTACACAAATTTCTACATGTATTCAAATGAAACATTATAGTTGAATATAACTAATGTTTTTCAATAAAACAAAAATCTCACAAAAATATACTGTTTAATTTTCTGTTCATATTTTACAGATTGAGGAATTGAACTATTTATGGTTTATAATATAAAGAGTATTACAATATATGTAAAAAAATATAACAATGGTAATAAAAACGACAACATATAAAATCTTCAGTCAGTTTACGACATCTATAAAACCTATATCTTTCTATATAGACTATAAGTCTATAAAAATACATGATTATTGTAAAATAGTGATAAAATTATTTAATATAAAATTACTATAAATATATATTAATTCATCAAATTTCTATTATTTTCTCTGTAACAAATAATCTGGAAAAATATTCAAATTACTTTAAATAACAGCATGCTAGTTACAAAAAAATCTAATTTATCACTATATAATTTAAAGATTATAATCATAAAAAATCATTTTTTAGTTTGAATTACAATATTCTACAATGTAAAATGTGAATTAGTATTGTCTAAAAATTTGATATAATATACTTGAAAAATAAATTTTATAAATATTTAACAAAATATAATATAAATATTGATATGAATAATTTTCACTTAATATATATACATGTAAAATATAAAATAATATGTTAATAATATAAAATTTATATCCTAATATATCTAACATGAAATTGATAAAGGAGCTAACAGCAAAATCTTATGAAGAAATAGTTATGAGCAGATATTGTGAAAAACGGCATTGTTAGATTGAATCAACAATATCCATTCAGATTCCTCAGCAATTTCTATTGGAAAATTTCTGTGAATTATATAATTTGTAAATCATACCTGGATTTACTATCATTTTCCATCTTGTTCGTCTTATAAAAGTCGGCTATGTACCTAGAGACTTTTTTTATTTTTTCTTCCTGATAGTCCCAAATCTCTTCGATAAAAGATAATTTTTCTATCTCTGACCTCCTCTTTACAACTTCCACTAATGTCTTGATAGTGTTGCGTATAAGTACGAATATTCTAAGATTGTTAGTTTTCTTCGCCTTTTTCACTTTGTTGTAGTCAATAAAGTCTAAGAGTTTAGAGGCGTTCCTTTCAGGAACCTGAGAAAATAATTTCCTGTCAAGTATTTCCATAACTCCACACGATGCAAATTTCAACAGGCAACACGTTTATGGCGAAATACTTTCAGTAGAGGTACTTGGTTAAGTGAGAAATTCAGACTTCAACTCAAATTTATATAAAAGAATTCCAGGTATAGAATTTACCTGGTTCACTACTGTAAATACCTCTCTCGTTCTTAGATTAGCTAGCCATATTTTCAAAAGTTGTTAGTATTGAATGACAAGTGCCCTTTTCAAATTAGAAATGCTAATGTAACAGATTCATTTATAATGCCTAGAATTATGTTTGATAATTCTAGGTATAAATATTTGGGGTATTTCTTTTTGAATTATCTTTCAAACGCTTATAATTTCTGTTAATTCTGTTCAAGTCAACAGTACACTTTATCATATTGGAATAGTGAATGTTCTCTATTTCATCTAGTTTCCCTAGTTCAGTCTTATTTAAATAATCGAACATAGTTTGTACAATTTCAGGCCTCAAATTGACCCAAGTCATATGTATGTACAGTCCTTTCGGGATTACCACGAGTCTCTAATTTAGGCCCACTGTTGTTTCTTCTTTTTGTAAATGATCTAATAGACTGTCTAGCAGTTCACAGTCTCATGTATGCTGATGATTTAAAAATATATTGCAAAATCGGAACATATGAGAACTTACAGGATGGCTTCACCGCCGCGCCGTTTCTGATTGGTGTTACCGCAATAATATAAGTATTATTTATATAACTAAATGTAAATTGGGTCACATTCACTAAAAATGAACGACCTATACAATTTTACAACACAATTAACGAATCCATTCTGGCCAGGGTCTCCGAAATTCGAGTCCTCGGTATAATATTTGATCAGAAATTCACCTTTGTACCTCATATTTAAATAAAAGAATTTCAACAGCATTCAAATATTATGGATTTATTGTCCGTAATGCTGAACACTTTTCGAATACAAAAACACGTATACAATTATTTAATGCGCTTGTAAAGAGTAAATTAGATTTTGAAATATGATTTGGCGTCCTATTTACAATACAACGAAAATCCGGCCAGATTTTCTGATCTGTTAAACAGATCAGTTCATAACTCTTACATGGTTATGTAGGCTGTCCTTTCCTTATTGGCTCTATTTATTTTCATGTTCCGAGACAATGTTCACGTTCAAGTCAATTTTTTCAGTGGGTACTCCGGAAACTAATTCCCTCGTACAATCACCCATTAGATATATGTGTTCGCTATTCGAGAATGTGTCAAATGCGATATCAACAGTGACTCATTTGCTTTCATTAGTCGGGTTTACTTGAATTATTTTCATGTATAGTGAATTCTGAAGTAACCCATAATCTCGTCTATCATTTATTATAATTACTTTGTTTATTGATAATCATTTTTTAAATCATTATCATTAGGTGTTAATATATTATTTTTAAATATTTCCTGTAACTGGGTGTTTATAACTGTAGGAAAATAAAGACGTATTATATTTATTATTTCAACAAGAAAAGTAAACATTCTATTAGTTTTACAGTGACAATTGTCTGTGTCTGCACAACTAAAAGCAAATACTGTATTATATATGATATATCAATATTTTCTTCATTTTTCTTTTGGAGTAGTAACTGGTAGGTATTCATTACACATTGTTAATAAAATGCTGGCAACATCTTTCAAAACATGAAGTCAATTGTAGAATATAATACTTCACCCAAATGAGTAGGTATGGATAATCAAAAGTACAAAAGACATTATATATAATGAATAAAAAATTTTTGGCTTAGTTTCACAAAAATTATATCGAATTAATGCCTAACAATTGTTTAGAGGTGTTTCCCCATTTTCAAAAGCTAAACTCTAGTCCAGCTTTTAAATATTTCTCACAAAAATTTACTTCTATTCACACTATTATAAACTAACTCGAAAAATAAAACAATTATATTCCATGATATATTTTGAATTTTTTTATTGAAAAGAGATATTCACAGTTAAACCACACTGAGTTATCTACAATTTTTTCAGCCAAAAGTACAAAAGCAATACATCTGAACGAGTAAAAAAGATCTTTCGTTCGGATTATTCTCACAAACTCATACCAATAAAAAATTTAGTCAAACAACAATTAGAAGTTATAAATCGTTTAAATATAATATCTAATAAGTATTACCACAATGTCTTGAATATTCCCAGAAGATAATCGTTATAAACATGCATAATATTATTTTATTATAAAATTTAATAGACTAAAATATTAAACGCATAGTATATTTTCTAGATAGAGAGAGAAATCCTCCTAAATGGATGGACCGATTTGATTGAAATTTTTTGTGTGCTTTAAAGTGGATTCGAGAATGGTTTAGATACGCACTGGTCAATTTTCGAATTAAAGATGTGTTAACAGGACGAGTTCTTCTTGGTTCGCTTGTGTTTTATAATATATTGAAGTGATTATCAAACCACCTCAATAATAAGGTAATTGGATATAAGATGATATTTGGTGACTATTAAAACTATTACGAAAGAGAACTAAGGCCGACTCTGTCTTTCCTAGATATAGCTTAATAAATAATTAATATAGCTCCCTCTATGTTCTGTCGATGTAAACTACTGAACAGATGTTCTAGAAACCGTTTCGTATAAATTAGAAACCACGGAGAGAAATAAGAGTTACAGTTATCTCTACTGCAATGAATGAGACAGAAAAGTAACGTTTCCTGATATTGACTTTACCAGTATTTTCAATTTGTAAGAAATTTATTGAGTATTATTAAACTTGGTTACCTCTTTTAAAAATTTATCCAAAAACCTCATATTTGTAACACTCCCATAAGTCATAAGTAGAGAGTTTTTTGCTTCCAGTTAAGGTACTAAAATATTATTAAAATATACTTTATTTTAGTACATTTTATATAGTTTACTTCTACAGAAATCTGATTGTTTTGAAAAATCATATGTTCAAGAGGTTAGTGAATGTGAAAATATAGTACAGTTTATAGTTATGTTCAAAGTACTATGTTCATAAAAACAAAAATTGATCGTCTCGCCAAGAATATCTGTTGTAATCGATAATTGACGAGTAGGAGGCTGAAACCTAAGTGTTAATTCACTTGAAAATAGACAGATTTTGTTTGCATTCAGCTGGATTGAAGGTGAACACATTTTTATTTTGTCGATTAGGACTAAAAATGTGTTACTATCCTATTTTAATTCAGGCTGAAAGTATTTTGCTTATTTTCAGAGGAACTCACGAGATTGATGATGACCGAAAAACAGATTCATTTTGAGAAAATCAAAATTATTTGAAATGTTACATTAATACCGCAATTGTGAAGCTGTAATATATTCTATTCGCTCTCTCTTATCATTTATGTCATCTTCGCTCCTCTAGGTGGATCGAGGAATTTACTTGTTGAGTTTGTGAAATTTAGCAACAATGAATGAGTAGTTATTGAAACTTGTTCAAATAATTCAATAACTTATGTCAAATAAGTTGTTGAATATTTATGGAAACCTATTTCAAATAACAACTTATCGTATAAATCGAAATACCTGCCTAAATTCCACAAAATTATGTAAAACGTACAGATATTATATTCCATCGAGAACTGCCAAATTTGGACTTGATGGAATCTCTTCAAATAAAATCTGCAATACATAAAGGTATTCAGATTTCAGGAAGTTCGGATTTTAGGATTTCCCTTAAATTCATTTAAATCGGTGGAATTTTACCTGGTACAAAACCACAGACGATAGAAAGCATCCTCGGAATTTCAAACTCAGTGTTATTTTTCAAATAAGTTTTCAGCTTTGTATTTTTAATTTGTTGAGCGCACATTAGACTTGTTCACGATGCGCATAAGTAATGGCAACACAAAATAAAAATATCGTACCTAACCTAAATCTACAGAACTTTAAATTAGTTATTTATTTAATTTAATTGAAATTTAGGATTAAAAAACCCTTAGAGAAACACCTGTCATGGGGCAACGAAATTAATTACGAAATATTTAAGATAAACATGGTTAATTATTTCCGGCATTTCAGTACGTAATATAAAAATGTTTATGTGTATTTGTTATTTGTATTTATCCTTTTATTTTAGGTTGATGCGTATTTTCAGAATGATGAAGATTATAATCATGGAAAAAATATACCTAGACTTTAAAATGTTCTCAAGTCGAATTCGTTCTAAACTTTGAATTAAGTTTTCAGATATAAAATTTAAAATAATGGCATTTGATGAAAAGGCATTGAATGTAAAATTATTAGCTTTATTTGCTACATAGAAGGTGTTGTTGGAAATTATTAAAATAACTGACTAGCAAAACTGTATTTCTTTCAGCTGAACAGGTTGGAGAAATTTTACTATCTGAGGTGTTAGAGAAATTCAAGTGATTCATCAATGAAATAAAATTGGTATTGTTGCAGGTGACAGTCAAAAATGTATATATAATGAACTACTTTCACTTTGTTCAAAAATGAGTGAAATCATTTTACAAATACATGATTTGCGATTTGGAAATTTGACGCGTATTTTGACAATCTATATGCAGTATGCATTTATTGCTATAGTCACATTTGAATGTAATATTATATATGATTCTTTGAATTTGACTTGAATTTCACACCTCAGTTTATATCTGGAGAAATATAATATGTTGATACGATTTTTGGAGGCCTTTGAAGAAATTTCATTGAGGAAAATTCAAAATTGGTGTAATTTCGAGTTTCAAAATTGTAATTGGAGAAAAACATCAAGAATGATGACGTTACAATTTGCAAAACAGACAATAGTAACGCTGTTACCACAAGTATGACAACATTGCATTGAAAAAACTGAGAATTTAATCAATGATAATTCATTTAGAGGACTTGAACCAACCAACATGTTCCAGACACAAATTGAAACTTTTTTAAAAAGTTGCACAGATTTGTTCGTTTCAAATAATTATAAAGTAACTATCATGAACCCTTTAATAACAGCCTTCGATTCAATTCCCAATATTCATAAAGCAGATTGTCATACATGAACGCACCAGCTTATAAATTATGTAATTTCTTAAATGGCATTCCATCTAGTTGAATTTTGCATTACTTGATAAATACTGTAAAATATGTCATAGACTTGACTAAACATCAGCAAAATATGAAAATGCCAAATGGATTTCATTCGATGTAGTAAATTTATTCCCATTTTCATGACTCATTTTGAAAACATTGTATTCAAAATGTTAAAATTTTCATGTTAAATTTATCCATCTATTAATTTCACTCTGAAATCAGAAATCGATCAGTTTATTAGCTTCTTGGATTTTCATATACCATGTTTTCCTAGAGTCTGACATTTTAGCCAACGTCTGCAGATAATTTCAATAAAGAAGTTTGTGTAATTAAAACAATTGTAATCAACAATGGCTATTATCCCTTCCTTATTGATAATTAAGCACAAATACACAGAGTAAGATATCATTACAAAAAAAACAAAACATTTCACTTAATTGATTAAATAACCTAATTTCAGCAATAAAATATGTGAAAGATCCCAAAAAATAACGTAAATACAATCTGCACTAATAAAAAATAATTTGTGTTTATTATTGGTAAATAACAAGGACAGACTTATTTTCGAAAAGTGGTGTTTACAAAATTTTTTGTAGTAAATGTTTTTTGCATAGGAAAAACTGGACGTTGTATTCAACAAAGAATTGAATATAAAAGATCAATATTGTTCAATAAACCTACTACTGGATATTCCAACCATTGTGAGGAATATAATAATTTCTTAGATTCCAAGAAAACCAAACAATTGCTTTCAGGTAGTAAGGGCAGGAGATCAGATACCCTTGCAGTTATAGACATATTGTTAGCCACTAAGAGTAATTTACCTGTTTGCAACGACCAAGCGGGTTTTCCTGAAATTCGATTTTGAATGCTGTGATCTGTAATGTAGAAGTTATGCATTTTTAAATTTAGTTAATATTGCATACTCCTGATAATTTTAACATACACTGTAAAACAGTGTATGTTAAATAAATAATAGGCTAACCACCGAAACATAGTAGAGTTGTTAGTATACTCAGTGAAATTTAAACAAAGTGTTTTAATTTACTATTGAGTGCCTCAAATACAAAATACTCACATTTTTCACAATAGAGTTAAGAACATTGTATATAAAAGCTGTTTTGAATGTGTATTATGGCTAAGTCTATAACCATTTTATATTTTGCTCAGGGGAAGTAGCTCTGACTCATCCAGAGCTCTTCCCACTGTAGAGAAATGGCTCTTTCATGCAATATTTAACTTCAATCCAGAACGACAGCAATATGAAATAGTCAAATTTTGTTATTTCCTAATAACAAAATAGGACCAATAATAATATTACGATATTGGGTTTCGACGGATGAATTTCAATAACTAACTTTTAACAATCGATAAATAATCCTTTATTTACAAACTGAAAATAAACACGACAAATGTCAATAATATGTCAATGTCAATAATATTGACTCAAAATCGCTCGTCACAGAGATGACTTCAGGTATTTTCGTAACAATAATTTTAAATGCTATCCTGAAGTGCACAGAGGTATTTAGTAGTTCAATCGTCTACCAAAGTTGTGTAACATTTGAATTAGAAATCGTTCAACATAGAATTGGAGATTCTTTCGCTGAATTTTTTTATTATTGTCCTATATGTGTCTACATACATGTTCGTATGTAGACACATACACAACCTTCTAAGTGTGAAGGTTGTGTTTTTGTTTGCTCGTCAAGAATAGTTAGTTTAAACGGGCAAAAACGAGAATTAAAAGTGCATACTAATATAGTTTGGTTGGTTCGGGTCTAAGGGCCGTCGTCGGTTGGAATTTCTTCCTAACGTTTCACTAGCACAATTGGCGAGCTTCTTCAGAGGTCATTCCATTTCTGATTCTGGAAGTAGACTAGTTCAACGACTGGCCGCGAAAGCCTCAACCAATTTGTCATACTAATATAGTTGGAAATATTAAAAGGCGTAGATTATAAAAGCTTTGGTTATCTTTTGAAATTCTAATCAGGATTCCTTTAAATCATCAAATTAGAATCAATAATTTGGGGCGATTCTTGAAATCGAAGTTTACGTCGTCTCCAAATATTATAAAGTATATACATCTGGACAACATCTTGAAATATCGGCTGAAATTCACTATCCTCAAACAAAATGAACTGTGTAGTCTGCAAGAAAACCAGCGCTAAGTACATGGCAAAATGTAACCGATGTGGGAATAGTACCTGCAAGCCACGCAGTAATTTAACAACCGGTGAAATGACCGTCTTAAATTTGAAAGCCAGTTAGGTAGCTGGTTCATAACTGTACGGACTGCACCAACAATGGGACTATCCCGACTATCGAATTACTAAGAAAAGTAATCGATAAGAATGAAGACTTAATTATGAGCATAAATCGAATAATCAAACTCTTAGACAAAGACAAAGCCAACTTAGAGGAAAGTATCTATTATTTGAAAAAAGAAAATCTCCAGAAATTCGATATAACCTGAAAGAAATATTTTATGCCACAGTCACAAAAAATCGCTGGCTCAGGCAAGATAAAACTAAGAAAGATTTGGCAAACTAAAATTGGTCCAGTTAATCTGGCATTTGGAATAACAGGAATATCCAACATCAAAAACGTAGGTATCGTAAATTGCTATGATAAAAAATCTAAGGACAAAAATGAATAAAGCGGAGGAATAATTTGAAAACAAATACAAAATTACTAATATGAAACTGAAACTACCTAGATTATCAATATAGAATATGATTACAAAATGAAAAATGATGGGGTGAGAACATAATAAAAAGCATAATATAACAAAATGAAATACGTAAAGATTATTGAAAAGTTATCAAAACATATATAAAAACAGATAGAAGAGATTGTGGCAATATTATATTGAAATTAGATCCCACTTTATTCAAGACAATATTGGAAAACGGGATCATTAAAATTAATGAACAAATGGTTCAATTCTTATTTATATTGACGATCTCAAAAAGTTAAGTTCAATGGTGTTCTTTCGGACAGCATTGGAGTTGATTTTGGCGTACCTCAGGGTTCGGTGTTAGGTCCACTGCTATTCTCCTTATACATTAATGTTTAACATGTGAAAAAATGTTCTATACGATTGTTCGCAGGTGGTTTATGATGTGGTAATAATGATTTATGTTAGTGGTAAAAATATCCAGATTATGACAGAATTGATCACTAGAGATTTGACAGCAATAAATGAATGGCTAAGCGATAACAGTTTATCACTGAATGTAACAAAATTAAATTTATAGTTTTCAGTAAAAGTAAAATTTTTAAGGTAAATAGTAACGAAAATATAAGTTTGAAAGGGCAAAACTTATTAAATACTTAGGCGTTATGTTAGATGTTAAATTTAGTTTCATTGATCATATCGATTTCATATCGTCTAAAATCTCCGAAACAATCAACTTTCTCAGAAGAATTGGAAAAAATCTGACGACATATATGAAGTTATTGCTCTTTAAGTGAATAATAATGCCACACTTTGAATGTTGTTCCACTGTGTTGTTGGGATTGAGTAAAGAAAAATCTCAATAGTTACAAAAGTTTTACAGAATTACAGAGCTATGCATACAATTTTGAAATGTAAAAGATATATCAAAAGCATGCTAAATTGTTTAGAATTTATATCAGTTAAACAGAGAATACTTTTTGCTACATATATATTTATATTTAAGGTTAAAAACAAATTGTATATAGAGTAATAAAAAATGTAACATGTGTCAGTGATGTGCACAGTTAACAGTTATAATACAAGAAATGCTGACAATTTCTACATGAAAGTTTGTAAGATTTCTTTCTAAACATAGGATTGGTATATTTTATGAAGGATTCAACGCATTTAATAAATTGCTTAGCTCCATAAAAACAATTAGTGACCTTAAGGTATTCAAGCGTAAATTAGCTAAGTTCGTTTTAAACATATAATGATAAATAATATATTTTGAACCTAAATGTATATATGATTTTGTAATAGTTATTGCCAAATAAATATTATTATTATTATACACGGTGTATTGTCTAAAGGGATTGAATAAATTATTATAATAAATACGACATTTCGTTTTATAGTTCGGATATTGAGGGTTCACTGAGCAGAAATGAAGCAATCTGGAGTACCTATTGTTAAAGATCTTTCTGGAAGAAGTGGTGGTAGATGGTTGCATATTGAACCTTGAGCAGGAAATCAAAGTGAGAGATCTGAATCAGTTAGCTAATATTTTCGCTAAACATTTTTCCACAATGGCTGGTAGGTACTAAATTAATATCTTGAAATGGTAATAGTCCTTAGTCCATCTTGGTCTTACTCATTATCACCCATGGTGAAGAGCAATTTTTACTTCAACACTGTCACTAAAATTGAAGTTGAAGGTACGAATAGAACCTTGAAAAATAAACATGCGTCGATTTCGTATAGGCGAAAGATTTGAAAGTAATTTGTGGAGTTCTTGATGAGCACTTTGCATATCATCAATGTTTCTATCGCTACTGCAAAGTTTCCCAAAATTCTTAAGGAATCCATAGTTATTTCAGTATTTAAGAATGTAACCATAAGTGAAATAACAAATTATCGTTCAATATCCATTTTGAGCGTGTTTTCCAAGTTGAATGAAAAAAAAATTTCCAAATTTTATGAGTTATCTCGATAGATTTAAAATAATTGACTCTGCGCAACGTGGAATCCAATCAGCTGCAGTTCAGTTTTTCGAATCCGTTTATGATAAACTTTTGCTTGTGGCGGGGATATTTTTTGATTTATCTTTGACGTGAATTTATCTTTTGCTACAAAATGCGACAATTTAGGTTTTAATGGTATTTTCTGGATTGAAAAAGTGAAAAAATTCTCGGAAAATTCGCAGAAAAAAGAATTGATTTTAAATGAAGGATCACAGATAATAATATTACGCATACAAATCAAAATATCATATAAGAGATCGCTGTGGAAAAAAACAGATAGAAAATAATTTGGAAAATGTAAGATTGAGAGAGTACAGCAAATTTTTTTTGAAAAAAAATTATGTTTAATTGAAATTTGGGAAAATTAATTTAAAGAATACTTAATAATAGAAAATTTCACACGTTTTGGAAAGGGGATATTTTGAAATATTAACGGAGCGAAGATTAAGAGATCTCGAAGAGAAAAAAAGAGTAAATTAATCTCAATTGCCTACTTAGAATCAATGCGTTAATTCAAGGGCTATTCGAATTAATTTGTGTTAAGCTAATAGAATTTTAGTTTTATATAGTTTGGAGTATTTTTTTAATGTTTCAAGTTTTTTCAATAATTTGTAATTAAGTTTATCTGACATTTTTTTATTCAGTTTCATTATAGAACTCTATAAAACCTGGAAAAATCTTTAAAATTAAAATCAAATTGTTAACACTTATTAGAACCTTAAAAAAATATATAACTTCCCCCATCAGATAACAATAATTATTGAGAAAATCATAATATTTTAAAATATAAAATATCTTTGATTATATCGAAGATATAGTTCAAATAATTATCCCCTTATTTACAAAATTTCAGTTATTCAGGTTTAACATGAAAAATAACAAAAATTAATTAAAAATAAAATTTTATTTTGTATCACATTAATTAACACATTAATAATTTAGTTTTCTAAATAGTTTTTTCTAAATATAAATCCGTACATTTTATGAAATAAAACTAGCACATAACATAACTAATGTATCACATCTAAAATTAATTTAAACTTACTAATAACTTACTAATTCATATCTTATAGCAAACTGTAATTACTTTGTTATTAAAGGTAGATTGATAGACTGAAAATATTTACATTAACTATGTAACTATTACAAAACCATGTAACTATGTAATTATGTTTATCACTTAAGAAATTTTAATTTTTAATTTCTTTTTGAAAATTGTTCTGAATTATGTAGTGTTGTTCTGTATTAACATATTTCATCTCTTATATCGTCCAGGTAATCGAAAACGTCTTTCAGAAATAAATATCTTCCGTTTTTAGATTTTATATTCAAAATCTTGATTAATTCCTTATCAGTGTTGGTCAAAAGTACTTCCAAATTAAGATTACCAGTTTTTTTCGCCTTATGTTGTTTTGTTTTGTTGAGAAAATTTAAATATTTAACAGCGTCACGTTCTTCTCCTTCTGATAACTTCTCGAAAATTTTAGTCATAATTTTACGTTTTGCACTCACTATTTCACAACAATTTCAGATGAATAGACTTAGAAGAGATACGTACTTTAACGTGCTTTCGTGAAATTCTCAAATTAACAAATTTTGATAGAATTAGGACAATATATTAATCTTTCTCTATATTATGCTACAAAATCAATGAAAACGAACATAAAACAAACGGAATTTTAAACTAAAAATCTAAAAGTATAAAAAAAAATAATTTTTGAACAATCTATGATTATTAACACAGTTATCAGATTAGTACGTAGAAGAAAAAATATTTTTCACACTAAATTTAACGCATTGAGTTAAAACTAATATGTACATTGTATGGAAAAATTTCTGTTGATATTGCTTGAAAACAGAATAATAAATTAACAATGAAAACGTAATGAAATAAAACGGATAAATAACCAATCGTTCAATTGATCGCTTGTCTACCCTGAAAGAAAAGAAAATTCGTTATTAGTAGAAATAATAATAATAATAAAATACAATAGTCATTTTTCTTAAATATTTATCGAATCTGCCGAATATTGGTGAAAAGATGCCAAAAACATGCCACATACTAGAGGAAGAATAAAACAGAAGTCGAAGTCTCTGAATATCAAATTGTAAATTTTATTATCAAAAATAGATAGATAGATATATTTTTATTAAAACTGAATGATTGTTGATGTTCTTTCAAGACTCAAGTCATAGTTTTTCAAGTGCAGATAATTCAAAGATATTACATACAGCTTCAAAAGGCAAAAAACTGTATATTTCAAAATTTATAGCAATTAACGAATACAACAAAAGTACCTCCGTGAATTTATCAACTGATTAAAAAGAAGACCAATATATAAAGTGAAATTTCAGAGATGTTACACTTTCGTCAAAATTTAGAGAATACTGTAAATGAAAAAACAGATATCAAATATATCATAATAAAACAATATTTAGAATTTTCTCATTATTTAATATAAAATACGCATGACGACGTTTCGACGTACTACTTCTTTATCAAATGCTGGATTAATACTATGTGTAATTTTACAAGGTCAGTACTTATAGCCATTTTCACAGGTATACCAGGTATGTTCTATGACTAACTTGGAATGAGGGACTAATCCAGCATTTGATAAAGATAATAGTACTTCGAAACGTCATCAGGCGTATTTTGTATTAAATTATGAGAAAATTTTAAATATCGTTTAATTATGGAATTAATTTTCTCCAAGTATCGGCCTCATCAATTATCAATTAAACATATCAATTCAATCAATAACGATTTAATAAACCTTTCAAATATCACTTAGAGAATCAAAACACCATAAATGTTAGAAAACTTATTTCAAAAATTATGAATATTAGGCACATAATATAAAATATAATATTTCGATATAATATATAATGATATGATATATTATATCAAATATTTGAATATAAATTTCCTGGTTTATTTTTAAAGAAGCAAAACAGCCAAGTTGATCAACAAAATAACAATTGAAATTATATATTCCTATGAAAAATCTGTTATTGCTAAAATAATATTGAAAAAACTATACCTACATCATTAATAAGCAACAGCACTGTGTAGAAATATTTATACATACATAGGTACGTATAAAATATTCAAATTAGGCAAAATTATGAAAAATTATTCAGAATGCAAATGTATAACTTTTAACACTGTATTCTTGAATCATACTCGAAATAAATTTTTGAGTAGATAAGAAAGGATATGGATATATTTCGAAACTTACTTATTGCACCGTCTTGCCGTCTTCTTATTTGTTTTCTTTGTTATCTTCGTTTTCTTTTTTATCTTCGGTTTCTTTGTTATCTTCGTTTTCTTTGTTATCTTCGTTTTCTTTGATATCCTCTTTTTCTTTGTTATCTTCGTTTTCTTTGTTATCTTCGTTTTCTTTTTTATCTTCGTTTTCTTTTTTATCTTCGTTTTCTTTGTTATCTTCGTTTTCTTTGATATCCTCTTTTTCTTTGTTATCTTCGTTTTCTTTGTTATCTTCTTTTTCTTTGATATCCTCTATTTCCTTGTTATCTTCGTTTTCTTTGTTATCTTCGTTTTCTTCCTTTTCTTTGATTTGATTGGTTGGCTTGTTTTTATTCTCTAGGTAGACAAAGATTTCCTTCAAATATTTGAATTGTTCTTCTTCCGTCGTCCTATTTATGAACTTTACAAGTGATATAATTGTGTTGTGTAAAAGTACTTGCATTAAAAGCTTTCCTCTTTTTGATTTCTGCATTTTCGTTTCGTTTAGAAATGAATCCAAATCCCTCAGAAGGCGACCTTTTTGACTTTTAGTCATGGAATCCATGATGATTTTGAATATACTCAGCAATTTCAGTTCAGATAACGACTGGGGAACATTAACTTTGTGTGACTCGAACTAACAGAATCAGGTACTAGATGAGCCCCACCTCTCCTCTGCAGTTCCCAAGAAAAAATTTTCAATAATTCTGGTTTTCAGATTTATGATAGTAGGATTATAGCCATTATCCAACAGTTAACTCCTTTCTTATAATTTAGGTATTTGAACCTTCTTTTTTTTTCTCAGAAATAATTGACGATTATTTTTCCTGTTAGATACACCTCTGTGCTTTTTTCACCCTATTGAAATAATTAATAAACGGATTACAGTGGAAAATGCTCACCCTATGATTCAGTTAAGAATACTTCAGAAGGAAGCGTACATACATTTAACATGTGAAATCAAGTAATATTAAATATAAACTTACATGTAAAAAACAACTTAAATGTTTTCACAGGACGCCCTCTTTAGGTCGCATGTAGTCAACACCGCTCACAATATAAAAGGATTAAGAGAAAACTTTGGGAATTATTTTTAAGTTCGCTCGTTTGCCGCAAGGCGGCGTATCAATAAATTCAAGTTGAAATTAAAAAATATTCCAATATTTTTAAAGTTATGATTCAATTAACACCACTTGTGCCAAATGTGCGTTAAACTGATTGAGTAGTTTAGCGTACTTATCTTTCAGCCAGGCTATTCACACGTTTATATTTAACATGTGGCAGTATTATTGACTCAAACAGCAAAAACTTCACTATGTCGCAAGATTATTCAGTTTCAGAAAGTGAACTTTTTTAAGATTTTAAATGTTTTGATTTCAACGTGATAATTCAGTCAATTTTTTTTAACATAATGCTGAAATAAACCCGATAAAGTAACATAATATGAGTACTTCAGTCACTTTTCTAGTCGACTATAGTTTTTATGTAAGTAGTATTTCTTCAGATTTAATTCCACATTTAATATCCCTAAAGTAGAAAAATTCAATTTCAATTTTGAATTCAAATTAGTTCTCAGCAGTAGGTAAGCTTTTATTATAGATATTCTTAGAAGGTAATATTAAAAATGATAATATTAATACCTGACCCTTTTTGAGTCATTCAAATTACAACTAAGCTCAAACAAACATTAGGTAGGTACTAGTCATTATTAAAATGTAAACTTAACGAACTAGCAAATTACTTGTAGGATGTTTCGAAGGGTACTTAGTTCGTAATTAAGATGCATAGGTACACAAGACTCTTCATGAACGTTAAAGGAAAGATATTTTAATTGTTCAATAATAATAATATTCATATAGCTGAAGAATATAGAATAGAATTCTGATGCATACAGAATCTGAAGAAATCGTAATAATTATTCTGTAAGCATCTGAAGAAGTCGTTTGTAACGACGAAACGTCATGCTATGTAGTGAATAAAGTGTAAATCATAAGTTCAAGTGTTTGAATTTAAGTTTATATTAAATTATAATGGATTTACATCAAGTGACCGCCAACACTATTAAATAAATAATAAAAAAAAACTATTCTGAAAATTTAAAGTTCTATTCCTAAAACGATAATGAACTGGGAGAAAACAAATGGGTAAAGAAATTCTCTATAAAAAATAAAAAGAATGTATTGATAAACACAATTTGTGATATGTAGATAATTGCTAGGTGTTCCCAAAAAATTGTAGGATATTATTCGTTTTGATGTCCGTTCGTTCACAAAACTGAATTGTCGACCTAGAATACCCGCGAAAATTTTCCAATTTCCATTAAATAATGTTAGCGTAATTACATTTTGACAGATGGCGAATTATTCAATGTTGAAATTCTTTCGAATTATGCGGGGTAGGCAACTCCTTATGCATTGTACCAGACAATTTCAAAACTATATCGGTATCGCCATCTATTGACTCAACGTAATTTAGAGTATACCGGACTTTTCGTTAAGGCCCGGGTTTACTAAACTCTAAATTGCGTTGCGTCAATAGATGGCGATACCGATATGGTTTTGAAATTGTCTTGTATAATGTATAAATGTATAAAGAGTTGCCTACCTCGCATAATTGGATATTCGAATTTCAACATTAAATAATTCGCCATCTATCGGCGAGAAGTTCAAGTGTACTGAGTTAGTTTAGTGATAAAACTGTAATTACGTTAAGTTTATAGGAAGTTGGAAAATTCTCGCGGGTATTCAAAGTCGACAATTAACTTCTGTGAACAAACGAATATCAAAACGAATAATATCCTACAATATTTTGGGAACACCAAGCAATTATCTACATACCACAAATAGTATTTATTTATAGCTCATTTGTTTCCCCATTTGTTTCATCACAGTTCGTTATCGTTTTAGGAATTTAACTTCAAATTCTCAGAATGGTCCGAGATAGAAAAGCTGATGTCATGAAATTGCTGGAAATAAACAACACTGTACAAACATTGTATAAATTTATAACAAATATATTTTTCAAAGTTTGCAGTCCAGCAAATCATGGATATAGTGGAGAAACCAGGGAAGGTGAGTTTGTTTGCGTCAAACATGTCATCATTGAAAACATCGAGGAGGCGTGAATGAAAATTATAATGAGGTCCAAGGGATATATATATATTTTTTCCTTCTCGTACACCGTAACACTATTAAAATAAAATTTAAGACCCACATCCATAGGTGGATAGAAAAATACGAAATTGCATCTGTAGCTTCTTTTTACATTTTAATGTAAAAGTATTATCATTTTAAGTATGATAATATTACTTTTTCATATTCACTTTTTTCGGAAAAAAGTGAATTAGGTATGTCACAAAAGGTAAATTTTTCAGTAGAGACAAATGAAATTTACAGTTTCAATATGTTTCTCATAAGTTTTTTCTGGCTACAATCTACTTTGTTTTCATTTTTACTTGTTTAACTCACACTCGGTAATACATTTTATAAGCGTTATGTAAGATGATACCAATTCTTCATTTTCAAAAATTTTGAACTTTTCTTGCAGAATAGGTAGACTGGGTACGGTTGTGCCAGGGTACGGTAGAGACAGTCGTCATAACAACGAAAATATACGAAATGTGAGGAGAGTGCAAAGGGGCAGATACTCGGCTTGCAAGTTTATACGCGTTACCCAGTTTTGCGCCAGTCAGCGCGCGACGTTAAAGTAAACAGGAGTGTATATTGCTTTTCAACAGTCAAAAGTAAGTTTTCTTGTTTGATTTATTTTAATATTTATTATTTTTTGTATACAGATAAATTACGTCGTATTTTTTCTTGTTATAAGTTAAATATTAGTAGTTAACTTTAACTAAGAGTGATTACTTTTTACGTAGATTGTTTGGCCGATTAATGGCAAATTTTTGTTCTCGAAATTCTGTGTTGGGTACGGTTGTGACAAGTTTTGTGGGTACGGTTGTGACATATATATATATATATTGGTTTTTTTTTTTTTGATGCCCAGAAAATGCTTGCTGAAGTCTGAAAAAGAAAAACGATTGAAGGCTAAGTAGGTTAATAAAAATCCAACTGAAATAAAAGGAAATAGTAAAGGAAACTGGAAAACGCAATCCCAAGAAAAGAAAGATTTCACAATATTCATCAGACGAAGAAGACTACTTCTGTCTAGTTTGTGTAAGCGCATATTCTGAAAGTAGACCTGGCGAAAAATGGATCAAGTGCCAAGAAACATGCGGACTCTGGTCCCACGTAGAGTGTGCAGGTGAAAATCACCATTACATTTGTCACAACTGTGATGATGAATATGTCTAGATCACAGTTTAGAAACTTTTTTTTTGGTGAAGTAAAATTTATAAAACTTTCCAGTGACCTAATGTAAATTTAAGTTTAGTTAAGGATTTGACTGATTCTAAGAAGACATGATAATATTAGTTGTTACATTGCCTTAATAATTATAAGAACAGAAGTTATCTCATATATTAGTTTAGTTGCTATATGAATGTTAACTTTGTTTAGAGGAAGACTATATTTTGTTATACTAGATGAAAATATATGTTTAGAAGCAGATTTTGTTTTGTTATGGTACATTTTGATTACAATAAATCTCATTATAAACCATTTTGGTGTATATGTATGCCTGTCACTACTGACCCCAACCACTATCACAACGGTCCTTGGCATGTGGTCGGTTGTGACAATTTCTTTTTTTATATAATTTTATTGTATGACTGATACATCATATCTAAGGATGATATATTAGTATCTTTATGTAGGCAAATAAACAAATTACAGTTCGTGTTGCTTTTTTCTCAGCTAACTGATAAATTAACAAAATTATTGGCCAACAAACCAAAATTGTCACAACTGCACCCAGTGTACCTACACATTTGTGAATGACTGATATTCTACCATCTTAAAAGATTTAAACCTATTAATTTAATTAATTAATCAATGCCGCTACCTGGTCTAATCGGCCGAAAGTGTATACTAGAAATTTGGGGGTCCGGCCGAAACTGAACATTTTAATCATACCTAAATCGGATTAAGACCGAACTTGTATTCTCTGAATTTTTCTTTATGGATTATTTACCCTTGAAGATATTTACAAGATTTCAAGGGTATCTAATCTTTTGCCTTTACTACCTGTGTGTAATATTTCTGTTTTCTTGGAATCCAAAAAATGATTAGGTTTATCGCATTGTTCAGAAAAACCAGTATTTGGTTAATATAAAATAATATGCAACATTCAAAAGATATCAATTCTTCATCATCTGTGTTCAACTACCTACCTGTTTGCTACGTCCAGGTAAATTTTTCATTGAAGCCGATGTAAAATTCTGTGGTCTAGGATATATAAGTGAAAATTGTACATTTTGAAATTCAGTAATATTGTGACTATTGACCCTTTATGCTGTTAGTGTATTTCAACAAACATGCATACTTTAAAGATTTTGTTTTAAATCTTAAAATCCTAACTTTCTCGCTTCATATTTTGAGGAAATCATAATGGAGAATTGTGCAAAGCCCAGAATGAGCAGGTTTGATTTTAGTGTCAAGGTGTTAATTCATTGGACTCGTAAAATCGACCGCAAGAAAGCCCAGTTTGCTGAAAAAGACCCGGACAATTTGAGAGTTCAGGTTCTTTTGAATGAAACTCTCATCAGAGTGATGGAACTTATCAAATATAAAAAAAAACGGCCGGCGCAATTGTTGGAAAGTATTTTGTATGGTGAATTGTCGTTGGAGAAATGTGTGAAAAACTAGACAGAAGTGGAACAACGAAGATTCTTGACCATGGGAAGTTTACGTTAAAATAGTGCATTTATGGACAGCAATTTGAAACATGCAAATTTAATTTAGGCAAATATTCGTTGATTAGAATTAAGTTTTTAAGTTTTGTATACTTCTACAAGTATTTATGCTTTATACAAGTATTTTTCAATATTTATTATAATATATGAACATCCGTGTTCATTTAATTTAGGCTGGATATTTATTGGATAATGAATTTATATAATTTAGTTCATATTGTATGTGTTTTCATCAAATTGCTGAGTTTTTTCAGTTATTTTCAAATTGAAATTCCTAATTGTGAATAAAAAAATTGTAACCTCAATTTTAAATTATCATCTGAATCTGTATATACTTTTTTTTATAAATTTTAGATTAGATTGGACTTTTTGTTATATTTGTATTCGTATAGCTATTGATAAATTTAACAGGCTATGTGATAGTTCATATTTAAATGAGAGGTAATAATAAATATAATAAAACAATTGTTAAACTGATTTACACATATATTAAAAATAATACTGCATGACGTACGTTTCGATGAGATTCACCTTTTTCAAATGCTACGTGCAGACTAATGACAATTTCTCGAATACATACATATATAAACTTAAATCAAGAGAAAACAGGTAGATAACAGGTAGAAGGGATGAATTCATACTGAACTACTATATAGTTAACTAAGTAATTTTGAAAAGATTGAGAAGGGGGCTTGAGGTGTGATCGATTTGGCTGTTCAAAAGGTTGCCAGAATATTTGTATTTATTAATTTGAAGTGATTCTAACAAATTAAGCTTCATTCCCTTGTTTGCGATATTCAAAATTTCAAAATCGGAATTGAATATATGATTTTCATTAATCAAATGATTTGCATAATGAGAATCTGTCTTCTGATTATCAAAGCTACGTTTATGTTCCAAAATTCTTATTTTAAAACTTCTAAACGTTCTACCAATATAAAACTCATCACAACTACCACAGTTAATTTTATATACACCTGATTTTTTATTTTTGTTGACTTTAGATTATTGTTTCATAGACTTTGTTATTTTTGATATGTTTTCCTAAGTTATTTCCAGTACGGTAAGCAATGTGGATATTATACTTAAAAAGAAGAGATTTGAGTTTTTCACTGACTTACCGATGTATGTAAGAGTGTTATAGTTGATATTGTTTTTGACTAGGGGATAAACCAAACCAATCGCCTTTTTGAAGTTTTTCTTTAATATCATATTATCTATTATTTCAGGATAATTATAATTATTATTCACGGCTATTTGCTTGATTAAATTTTTCTCGGTGTTGAAATTGGTTCTAGAAAGAGGAATATTTACTAATCGATGTATCAAACTATTGAAAGCTGCCATTTTGTGTTGAAATGGATGCATGGAAGTATTATGTATAATACTATCTGTATGTGATGGTTTATGGAAAATTGAAAAACTATGTTTGTTATCCAATTTCGTTATTTTGAGATCTGAAAAATTAATAGAGTTTTCCTTCTCAAGTTCCAAAGTGAATGTAATTTTAGGGTGTAACGAATTAATGAATGTCTGAAAAGTTTCGAGTTGCCGAAGAGTACCAGTGAAACAACAAATGATATCATCTACATATCTATACCAATAAATAAATTGACTTCTAATGGGGTGACAATGAATCAGTTTTTCCAAATTATCCATGAATATTTCAGCCAACAAGGGCTTATTAAAATAAAAATAATTTTGTTCGAGACATAATTCCAAAAGGGACAGGATATCGGATTTTATCGAAGGATTTACAAGATTGTTATCTAGGAATTTTTGTATTAGGGTACAAGGATCATTAGGTGGGATACTTGGAAAAAGGTTAACGACATCCCAAGACATCAATTTGGAATTACCTGGTAAAAAGATATTTTCAATTTTACTGACTAAATCATAAGAATTTTTGATTGAAAATTTTGGTTGAAATTGGCAATAATTTTTAATTTCTATTGAAAAATGGGATAGAAATACTGTAGGAGCTGTATTGAATGAAATTAGATATCCTGGTTTATGTAATTTAATTAAAGAGTAAAGTTGTGGTATCACTGGATTCGAAACAATGAGTTTATAAATATCTTTATTCTGAATCAAAATATTCGTACTTCCGATGGCAGCTTTTACATTTTTTTGAAATTTAGTGGTTGGGTCATTCTTCAATAACTTATAGTTGCCAGCGTTAAGAAAAACTAAGGTTTTTTGTAAATAATCACTCTTATTCAATGCTATAACCGTATTACCTTCGTCAGCTTTAGTGAATATGATTATCATCCGAGAGGATTTTTTGCTTGATTGACTTTACAATAGACATTTCCGATGATTTGGTGTGGTAGTTGTTATATTCATTTTTATGGTATTGGTAGCTAGATGTTTGACTAATGAGTTATCAGTATCGACGGCAAGTTGTTCAAAATTACTAGTTGATCGAGTTGATTGTAAATTATGTTTAAAACCTTTTTGCAATAAATTAACTTCTTTAATATCGACATTAGTATTGGATAAATTAGTGAATCAAAAAATTGATGTTCAGAATAAAGGTTTAGTTTTGTCTGTTTTTCAAATTTCGATTTGTTGCTAACAAGAGAATTTAGCTTACGTTGTTGTACGGTGAACTTTTTATGAATTATTTTATTTACTCTTAATCTAGTTTCTGAATCAAAAATGTCAAATTCTATATTATGTAACCTATACAATAGTTCAGGATGATTTACTTTGAGATATATGTTATAGGTGTCCCGTTTCTTGAAGACGATCTTCTGTTCTTCTTTCAGCCATCTAAGTTTACCCTCCATAACTGCTTTGGCGGCTGGAATACCTTGGTTACTCGTTCTTAAACTCATGTATTTGGGAAACACACTGAAATTGCGGCACACGGAAAAAAATACAGGTTCTGATTCGAGAGTGCACATTTGAGTAGTAGTTTAAAATAAAATAAGGCCAAAAAGCTAGTGGTTGCTTTTTTCAAATTAATGATTGATGAGGCCGATACTTGATGTAAATCGAAAAACATAATAAAGCAATTGTTAAACTGATTTACACATATATTAAAAATAATACTGCATGACGTACGTTTCGATGAGATTCACCTTTTTCAAATGCTACGTGAAGACTAATGACAATTTCTCGTATACATACAATATATAAACTTAAATACAGGGAAAACAGGTAGATAACAGGTAGAAGGGATGAATTCATACTGAACTACTATATAGTTAACTAAGTAATTTTGAAAAGATTGAGAAGGGGGCTTTAATTAAATTACATAAACCAGGATATCCAATTAGACCAGCAGTTTCATCCAATAGAGCTCCTTCAGTATTTCTATCTCATTTTTTAATAGAAATAATAAAAAAATTATTGTCAATTTCAACCAAAATTTTCAATCAAAAATTCTTATGATTTAGTCAGTAAGAATGATAAGGATTCTTGATAATGCTGTAAAAGGCGAAACTAGTCGAATAAAGAATTGTTCTGTCAGTGATTTTTATACAAGTTTTTTCTATTATTACCTCTCATTTAATTATGGATATTAATTTTCTCCAAGTATCGGCCTCATCAATTATCAATTTAAAGGTTGTCTTTGTAATATGTATTCATACTTGATAATACCGTAAAAGACGAAACTAGTCGAATAAATAATTCTTCAGTCAGTTATTTGGAGACAAGTATTTATTATTTTCCTCTGGTATAGTTATTATTTAACATTATGTCATTATTTTGTGTAATTAGGTATTACACCTGTTGAGAATAAATATTTTATTATATTTTCGAGGCCATTATTTCATTAATAAAAAAAACCTTTTGTCATTATATGCCTACTTATAACCATTTCTGTGAAGTCAAAGCAAATTAGCTGATTTTGATACTTGAAAATTATATGACTGAGTTTGGAGAAATGTTCGGAAACAATTGTTAATCAACTATGTAAATCTTTTTTTATCAAATATAATAATCATTTATACGTGCTTTATAGCTATTTACCCGAAATATTTGTTAAAACGGTCTATCTAATTGTTTAAAAATATGTGTAGTAGGTATCTATGAATAGTAGGTACCTATTCAAAATGTAGATACTCATTATCAGATATTCTACAATTGAATCTACTTCATTCAAGTTACTCATTAAGAAGTTAAAAATTATTGATTTTGAATGTGAATAATATTTAAATTCCTTTCAACACATTCATCACGAAATTTAGATTTGATATTAAGTGTTCATTAATCATTGAATATAAAGTTGAATTCAAACACTTGAACTTCTGATTTACACTTTATTAACTAATTAATTGCATGACGCGTTTAGTCGTTACAAACGGCAGCTTCAGATGCTAACAGAATATTCACAACAAATTCGAAAAAACAGGTATAAATATCCCTGAATTTGAGATTACATGAATCTGGTTTTACCTAAGATATTGCATTTTGAAATCTAATTTTTATTACCTGATAAGATAAATTTAAAAGAGTTTATACAGGTATGAATATAGAAAGAAAGAAATTTACGGTATTTACCTGCAATTTTATTTTTGTTTTTGTGACAGCTGTTTACATATGTTTCAAGCTAATTGGCTATCATCAGAACGGCGTAATTCAAGTTATTAGATGTTCAAACTTGAATGTTGATTGAAAACACGAAACAAAACAAAACACAAAACTCCATGTGAGGAATCGACATCTTTGTGGTTTTAATTGAGTATCTTTGATTGGAGTTCTATTCGACTCTATTTTGAAGACTGAATAATTGTCTACTTGTGACACGATATTTATAGCTTCTGGAAATTTTGTACCGATAATAAGATAATAATAATAATAAGGTTTAATTAAGGATAAATAATAAGTTTTAACAATGGTGAATCCTTTAATTCTATCTGTTCATTGATCAAATTTCCAGAATTTTTATACCGATTTTTTTCCACTATTTCCCAAATTTCTAATTGGCTACTTCTCTGTATGTTATGTGAAATTTTGAAATTCGTATCAAAAGTATGGTTTTCTGTTAATAAATGGTTAGTATAATTCGAATTGCTTTTGTTATGCGCGAAACTATATTTACCTATGTTCTACAATTTAATTGGTAAACCCCTGATTTGTCTTCTCTTTTAATTTTGTTTTTATTGTTCTTAATGTGTCTCGATAAATTATTGTTCGTTTTAAATGAAATATTGAAATTATGTTTTTGTACAAAGGTGTTGACTTTTTGACTGACTGTTCCAAAGTATGTTAAACTATTATATTTACGATTTCTATCAGACTGATAAGGAAATATCGTAGAGCTTTCCGATAAAGTTTTTTGTGAAGAATTTTTGACACTAGTTCGCTCTCATAATTATTATTAACCGCAATCTGTTTAATGATTTTCAGTTCTTTATTGAAGTTGACAGTTGTTTAGATCTACGGAGAATCAACTGATTCTTTATTGAAGTTTTCTTCTGATAAAGGTATATTAGTTAATCTGTGTATCATACTATGGAAAGCTTTCCATAATACACTCCCGAAAATAAAGAAGAGTCAAAACAGTGGATTGGAAAGGGGAAAACAACTCCAAAGATGGCAAAAACAATTTTATCGGCAAACAAAGTTATGCCTACTGTTTTTTGGGCCGCGAGAACATTGATTATCTTGGAAAGGACAAAACTATCATTGGTCAATACTACGCAGACTTATTGCAACGTTTGAAGGACGAGGTGCAGATTAAACCACCTCATTTCACGAAGAAAAAACTTCTGTTTCATGACGATAACGCACCAGCGCATTCATCGATTGTTGCCATGTCCAAAATCCACGAATTGAAGTGTTTGAATGGTGCCGCATCCTCGCTACTCTCCAGAATTAGCCCCCGTTAGTATTACCTGTTTCCTAACCTCAACAAATGGCTATTATTAAATACAATAATCATTTATACCTGCTTTATAGCTCTTTACTCGAAAAATTTGTCAGAAATGGTCTGAGAATTAATTGAAAATATAAATAAAGGGTATCGATAACTAGTATTCCAGATGCACCTAGATATTATTCATTATTAGATATATAGTCACAAAACTGCTAAATTTCAACAGGGTCATATATATCAGGGAATTAAATTATACAACCATTTACCTGTGATCCTCCGTCATCTTAACCTGATATCACTAAAAAGATGCCTCAAAAAAATGTTAGTATCCAAGAGTTATTATGGCGTTGAGGAGTTTAGTTTGCATTACTATAACTTGTGTGGCCTGTCAATATTTTTTATATTTTGTATTTTATACGCATTTCACATTTTATGTATTTTGTTGTATTTACACTTTTTTTGAATTGACTTATGCTATACATTTGTCAAATGTCTTGAAGGATTAATGTATATTATTATTATATATTTTAGACTTAAATCCACTTCATTCGAGCTTCTCATTTAATTTTTGATAAATTTTGAATATGAATACTATTTTAATACTTTTCAACATATTCATTATTAATTTCAATATGTTTCTGAGGCTTTATTCGTGTAACTCAAAAACTCAAGGACCAACTTGACTTATTTTCGAGAAGTGGCGTTTATGAAATATTTTGCAGTAATTGTGATAGTTTTTTCATGACGTTCTTACAGAAAAGAATCGATGAACATAGAAGATCAATACTGTTGAATAAACCTAATACCTACGGGTTTTTCTGAACTTCAATGAACTTGGATCTTGGATCACAAGATGCAAGCTAATAACATTGAAAATAATATATATATATATATATATATATATATATATATATATATATATATATATATATATATATATATATATATATATATAAGTGTGAAGGTTTCTTGGGAATGAGCACAGTTTAAACTGGAGTAATTATTTATTCGACATATGTTTCGGCTCTAGGCCTTTTTCAAGAATATTATAGGTTCATTGTTGGTTGGAAATTGACTTCAATTTCACAAATCTTTCGTAAAACTGAATAGTGCGAGAATTATGGTCTATGGGTAACATCTGTAGGTTCGTTTGTTTATGACATGCGCATCTTCCGATGAATTCTTATCTTTGGTTTCATGGGCGTGCAGTTCTTGGATTTTAAATTTTATTTTATGAGATTATAGTACCTATATTTTAGATATTATGATCAATATTAATATATATATATATATATATATATATATATATATATATATATATATATATATTTATAATAATTTTGAACTTAATAACTCAATATTTGTAATAATAATAATTTAAACTTATAGCCTTAAAAGTGTTATAATGTATGATATTTTATTTATTTGATGATTGATGAAAATAACGAATGTTATTCTTCTTAAATCTTTGTTGAGCATTTTTCAATTCATTTCACGTCCATTTCGTTCGCTTAATAATGATTTTCTCATACTGTCGAAAGTGACCAAAAATTCAAACTTGAAGACTTCGAATAATGAAATACACTATTCATAGCAACACTTACTGTGGATTGAATTATTGTTTAATGCCATATAGTTGTATGGCATAAAAATATGGAATAATAGGTATTGTGGTCATATAATTAAATTTCCGGAGTTTGACAAATTTTCTGTAATATTTGAGTTATTTGAAACTCGAAAATTTAGAGAAAAATTCCAATATCGAAGCTTAATTTAGCAGTTAGAGTGAAATAATATACCTAGTAACTTTATTCCATGGTATGTATAGTGCAGGTATCTTGAAAATAGAATTTGTAGATGTTTTATATTTATAGGTAAAATAAAACTCCACAAAACAGTCAAATTCATAATTTATGAATGAAGATTCCTCAAAGAGAATTATACAGAATCTGACGTTAATACTTGAAATATGAGATCAATGTCTAATTAGTAACATTAACACCTTATAATAATGATAATAAAAATCGTTATTTAAGGTTCTCGTAATACAATTATTTAGGTGAAAAAGAAGTATTCTAATTTTAAAATCTATCTTGTCAATTTTGTTGCCTAAACAAAGATGATACATTTTCTCACAAAGACAGTAGCCTGTGGTGAGTAGGTACAATCTTATATCACCATGCATACCATATATGACCATACTGGTCACGTTATCAACCGTTGTGTACAGAATATGTGGTGACATATTCTACCTTGAAAATAATCGTTGACATGTTTATATTAAAAAATCTATAGATTTATATCATTGAAGCATTTTCGAATGAAAAACGATGGCTGTGTGAATTTTGTTAAATTCAAGGATTTATTAAATATTCACCTTTAAATTTATAGATTATATTCGAATTTCTCATTCCAGTTCCAGTTTGGTGTTGATAAACATTTCTAAAAATGATATTCAATTACGCAAAATGTTTAAAAATTCAAAAACGAAAAATTTGTTTCTGCCAGCTCAGTTTTCTTTTTCTTTTTTTTTCTATGTCCTACTACCTGTTATTGGACCCTTAATTGTATAAATACGGAGAGGGTACCTGCAATAGCGTCAGTGTCAATTTGTTATCAGAAGTGTGCATAAGTTATCTTATTACGTCTTCATATTATTATTAGAAAAGTTCTAGAAATATTAGCAAAAGTGATATCGAAATTTTTAATTTTACAAGTGAAGAGTGAATACATTCAGCTTTGTATTGTGCTTTGTTCAGTTCTCAAATCTACACTCTGGAAAAAAGGTAAGTCTATTGCATTCAACAAAAATTAGTTCTTTTTTATTAAAAACCGAAATTGGTTTCAGAATAACATGGATTTAAAACGAAGGCTAATTGAATCAATCGATGATGATTACATGATAACTGATTTGTCAACGGTTATCGATGTTATTGTCATACTCGAAAATATGAGTTTAACCGAGAATTACTAATAACTACTAGATTGGGCAAACACATAAACAAAATCAGGAAAAAAACCGAAAACGAAAAGCTATCGAAAAGAATTAGGAAGCTGATAGAAAAATGGAGGGAAGCAATTCTTTCCAATGATTCAGAATCCAACGGAAATAATGATGTACCCATTTCTGTTAATCCACCAGAAATTGGAAAAAAAAGAAGAAGATCATCCGACAACACATTAGAAAACATTACTATCAAAAAAAGTAAAATTTCGGAATCAAATAATTTGTCTTGTACTGACGAGCTTTTGATTAATTGGATCCGTAAAATCGACCAGAAGAAAGATGAAATTGCTAAAAAAGATCCGAACAATTTGAGAGTTCAGGTTCTTTTGAATGAAACATCAAATAGAATAGCAGAAATTATTCAATAAAAAAACGGTCTGCTTGACCTTTAGATAAGAATTTGTGTGGTGAATTGTCGTTGAAAAAATATCGGAAAAACTATTGAAATTACTACGAAAATGCAGAATGGTGTTTGTGTAAGTAGATATAAATAAGTTATGCTCTTTTTTTTCAGTAGTAGTTTTTTATTCTTATAGAAAGCCAATGCAGTTTTATTTCACAAAATATGATAAGGCAATTGAAGTTCAAATTATGTTTCTACATACAAAAATATAATAAAAAAAACTATATGTAATTATATATATGTAAATAAAAATCACACTTATTAGAATCACCTGGCTTACCATGAGTTTTTCAGAGGTTTCCTCATGGTGAAGAAGACAAAAACTTCCGAAGCGAATGCTGAGCCAGAAATATTCCTCTGATAATGAAAATCAATGAGTGAAGATACAAAAAAACTAATTTGATTTTTGTGAAAAATAAGTTTGACATTTTGATATCTATAGTAACTCATAAATTCAATTATTCATTAGTTTTGACAAAGTTGTGATATAACAACGAAACGTTAACAAAAATAAAGTTTTTCATATCAAAAGAAGCCTTTTATTGCTAAAAACATTCAATACATATATATATATATATATATATATATATATATATATATATATATATATATATATATATATATATATATATATATATATATATATATATATATATATATATATATATATATATATATATAAAACCACATAGTTGAGTTATATCTATAATCCAGTGAATTTATATAGAAATATTCAATATGGGTTTGTGTGTGTGAAATTTGTGGCAGATCAAGCAAGAAGGAGTTTTGAGATATGAAGTTTGATGACTGTTGTGTATTCATTCTATACATTCAATGGGGCTTATCAAATTCATATTCCTTAGATACAATTTATGACTTTCTGGCAATGAATTGTGAAATTTGACGCTAAGGTAAGTGAAATGTCTTTGTGTAGTCGCTTTTTTAAAAAATGGAGTTAATGAAGCTGATGCAACTCTGCTACGTGTGAGATGAATGTACTCGATATCCTGAAGTATTTATTATATGATGGTAAGTATATATAAAACAACTATATATATATATATATATATATATATATATATATATATATATATATATATATTGAATGTTTAACGACTGTAGATATGTATTTTCAGTGTTTAATTGGGATTGCAGTCTAGGACAGGAAAATCAGTTAGAAGTTAGTCCGAAAGTACATTAGTTTTTTGAATTTTGAAAATAACTACAAGTGTTCCCAAATGCATTGGGTTGGAATGTTACTGCATTCTACGTGCTGGATAGTTGAAGGAAGCTACGACAATGACCGTATTTCTCAATTTGGCTTTTCAAGTGGAGTGTTCCCAGATGTTTTTAAGGGCGTTTCTTAAAATGCATAACGTTGGCCGAAGTTTTATGACTAACGAAAAGAGAATGAATTTGTTTTTTTATGTATTCAGAATGGATTTTTCTGTGAATAGGATATCCGAATATGAGCCATTAATCAGAAGAACCTATGAGATTTATATATATATTGCTTAAATTATCTGTATCAGATTTTTTGTTAATACAATTTCCTGTCTTTTTAATACAATTACAACAGACGCCTTTTCCTAGAAATGGTTCATATTAGAGGCAGTGTTCCAAGTATTTTTGTTATCACAGCCATTTCACTAATACTTTCGCCACTTTCTTTTAACTGCTTGGCCAATGATTCCACTTTAGAAATGTGTTGAGCTACACTGTCATTTGTAGACATTTTATACTGGTAAAACTTTTCATGGATCAACATTTGACATAATTCACTCTTCTGTTCGTATATTGATTCAAGTTTTGTCATTATTTCCTTAGCAGTTTCACAATTTTATATTAAAGTTATTTGTTTGAAGTCCATCGAAGATGTTATAATAAACATGGCCATGCCATCATTCTTTGTCCATTCAACATTATTTCCAGCCGGTTTAGGCACTGAAATATCAATCCCTTTTGCTTTTAGGGCACACTTTATCTGGAATTTCCATTGCCTAAAGTTATTTCCATCAAATTTTTCTAAGTTTATTGACCGCATTGAATCCATTTTGAGGTTATCTTGTCAATTTCTTCACAATACGATTGTAACTTTTTCTT
Source organism: Henosepilachna vigintioctopunctata (assembly GCA_030704895.1). Classification (NCBI taxonomy): domain Eukaryota; kingdom Metazoa; phylum Arthropoda; class Insecta; order Coleoptera; family Coccinellidae; genus Henosepilachna; species Henosepilachna vigintioctopunctata. The sequence goes on along the minus strand of JARQZJ010000132.1, from coordinate 1,055,796 downwards.
TGCTATTTTTCTTAAAACTTTCAATTGCAGAATCTACTGGGCCCATAACCTAAAGGATTATGGGTCGTTTATCAAAGAAACGATAGTAATTAGCACAAATATAACTTTTAATTGGTAATAAGGTGAATGACAGCAAGAACACTTAGTTACAATAATCTTCATATGTAGTGTTGCCAACTAGTTAAATTTTCGAAAACTATTTTACTTAAATTGCTCAATAGCGTCAAATTTGTAAATCCGCCACTGCTAACCAACGAATCTTTCCAATAATCAAAAAATTTTTGAATGTAAGTAGGATGAAGTATTTATTACATCTTTTATAATTCATGATTTATTCTTTTTAATGAATTTTGTTTCATTAATATTGAGGTTTTTCATCAATTCATTCATTTCAATAGTAAGTTCAGTCAATTTTCAATAATGTTGGTTGTGTTTATTGTGACGTTTTCATATTTTCTAATCTTCAACTTTGTATTTTTCCTTCTTCTGATATATCGTGTTGTTTTCTTTAGACAAAATGTTTATATTGAACAGAACCCTGGAAAATCATTTCCAAATGATCATTAGAAATAATAAAATCATTTTAACATAAAAGCTTTACCGTTGCTGAAATAACGGTGAATCTTTTATTCCTGTAGGAATATTAATTTCGAATCACTTTGTATAATCAAAATCTGTGTGAAAAATAAAGAGAATGTTAATCCTTATAGTTAATGTAAATTTCCATATATGTTAAGTTTATCCAATAATTCAAACAATTCCTACCTCAAACGAACACTCCCGAGCAGAGCCGATCGCATCAAGCCCGACCGATTCAATCTTTCAAATAATTCAAATCATTTAAGTGCTTTCGTTTCTTTCAAACATCAAAATCTAAAATCTTCTCCCTTGCTACTCGCATGTGATTGTTTTGTAACGTTGTCAGATTTCCACGTTAAAACCTGGAATGTCTGAATATGTTTACATTTGATGGTTAATAAATATCCATTTTTAATGACTTCTCAGTAGAATTTATTAATAGCCGACAACATTGTTTGAATGGACATCTACAGCGAACGTTGGAATGAAAGTGCAGACTGCGTTTTCTCTTCTGGAGAATTTTGAGATGAATTTACGATTGCTGGCTGTTCAGATTTGTCAAAAGTTTTTAAAAAATTGTAAAAGATTTGAATATTCCTCAATGAGTACAGTGTATGAGATAATATTCGATAATTTTGACCTTATTTATTATTAGGAGTAGCAATAATATTTTGAATAAATAGCAAACATTCTATTCCAAAAAATTAAATGAATGAATTTTTTTAACTATGAGAATTAAAATTTTTGTAATTAATCAATAATGTTTACTATAATTCAATGTTGCAATTATTCGAATTTAAATATCTTGAATATAAGATATTCATAATATCTTTGTTTTTTATTTCGATAATTGAACTTTCTAATGATTTTTGTTTCATTCGCTTTTTCATTGTTTATGAATTTTAGTACTAATTTTAGTTTATTGAACAAAATTTGAACAGTTTGTAATTATTTTGTCTTTATTCGTAATAAACAATTATATATTTTCTATACCCTTTCCAATACTTTTCTATTTTTCTTTCTACAGGAATATTTTGTTGTTTACTTCAGACGAAATGTTAATTTTGAACTTAACCCAAACTAATCTTATCAGAATGATCATTCGAAAAAATAGAATCGTTTCAATATGAAAGTAAATTTTTTATTCCCATCGGAATATTCATTTCCAATCACTTCGAATAATCCAAATTTGTGTGAATAATAAAGAGGATGATAATTTCTATAATTAATGTACGTTTGGGTAATTGTTCAGTTCATCTAATAATTCAAACAATTCCAACTTGAAACGAATATACCCGAAGCTGAGCCGATCGCTACCAGCCCGCCCGATTCAATCTGCAAATTCGAATCATTTCAGTTCTATCAGAGAAGCTTTCGTTTCTTTCAAACATCAAATTCTTAAACCTTCGTTGCCAGTCGCATGTGATTGTTTTGTGACGTTGTCAGATTTTCACGCCAAAACCTTGAATATGAGAAAATAGTTGAGTACATTAGAAGGTTAAATATCCATTGTTAATGACTTTTTTGTAAAAATTTCTTATCTCCGGCAACATTGTTGGATTGGATGTTCACATGCGATCCATTGGAATGAAACTGCAGATTGTGTTTTCTCTGCTGGATGGTTTTTAGAATGAATTTCCAGTTGCTCCTTGTTCAGATTTTCCAAAAGTATTCGAAAAATTGTGGAAGATATTTGAAAATTCCTCAATGAAAAGGGTGTATGAGATAATATATGATGATTTTGATCTTGTTTATTAGCACAAGTAGTAATAATATTTTAAATAAATATCAAACATTCTATTTTCAAACAATGTAATGAATGATATTCCCTATAATTCAATGTTGAAATTATTCAAAATGAAATATTTTGTCTTCATGATGAGATATTCATAATATATTTTTTAAATATGATAAATTAATTATCTAATGAATATCGTACTCCCGAACTTCATTAACTTCCGGGTTTTCATTGATTTATGAATTTTAGCATTAAATTTACCTAATTGAAAAAATTAGAATATGTGATTATTTTATCGTTAATCGTAAAAGAGAATTGTATATTTTTTCCTTTATAATACTTTTCTATATTTCTTTCTATAGAAATATCTTTTTGTTTTCTTCAGACGAAATCTCAATTTCGAACAAAACCTTACCATATCAGTTCAAAATGATCATTCGAAAACATTACATTCCAAAAAATGAAATCGTTTTAACATAAAAGTTTTCGGTTTGCTAAATGAACTTTGAGTCTTTTTTTCTGTTGGAATATTTATTTCGAATTACTTATTAATCAGTGAAATATAAAGAATATGATAATCCCTATAATTAATGTAGGTTTCGATATGTGTTGAACTTATCCAATAATTCAAACAATTCCAACCTTAAACGAACACTTCCGAACGGAGCCGATCGCTTCCAGCCCACCCGATTCAATCTTCACATTCAAATCATTACAGTGCTTTCGTTTCTTTCGAATATCTAATTCTAAACTTTCCATGTAACTCGCATGTGATTGTTTTGCGACGTTGACAGTTTTTCACATTAAAACCTTGAATATGAGACGATGTAAGGTACATTTGAAGGTTAAATATTCATTTTTAATGATTTTTCAGTAGAATTTTTTTATCGCCGGCAAGATTGTTCGACTGGACGTTAATATGCGATCTTCGAATGATACTGCAGACTGCGTTTTATGTTCAGGACGATTTTAAGATGAATTTACGATTGCTGGTTGTTCAGATTTGTCAAATTTTTTCGAAAAATTATAAAATATGTTCCGAAATTCCTTAATGAGTGTGGGATGTAAAAAACTATTATAATAATTTGAATTTTGGTTATTCAGTTAAGTAGCAATATTATTTAGATAACTGAAAATAGAACTATTCTTTTCCGAAAAAAAAAGAATAAGAATTCCGATTTCCTCAACAAATTTAATTTTCAAATAATGAGTAATGATTTCATTATTTTATGTTAAGACTATCCAAATTGAAATATTTTTTATTATATAGAAATATATACACTTTTTTCTTTATGACTATATTCATAATTTTGCGATTGCAGTTTCGTAGTATTACCTCATTTTCAAGTATATTAATAAAGAAATCGGATTGTTTGAATATAAAATCTGATAATAATTATAAGTAAAAAATGTGTATTTTTCGCAATATTATTATCAATTATCACAAAATAATGCACGAATCTATCGAATATTCAAAATATTTTGATAAAAGTATCACGAAATATTTATAATAAGTTTCATAATTCATAACGTATTTTTAAATAAATTTTGTTTATTAATTTCAGGTTTTTCTTAATTTTATTCATATCAGTAGTAAGTTCAGTCGATTTTCAACACACGTTGTTAGTGTTTATTTTGTCGTTTTTATATTTTCTAAACTTCAACTTTATATTTTTCCTTCTGCTGAAATATTTTATTGTTTTCTTCGGACAAAATATTAATTTTCGACAGAATCTTGCGTAATCATTTCAGAATAATGATTCGAGAGCATTACATCCGAAAAATAAAATCGTTCATAAAAGATTTGCGGTCGCTAAATTAACTGTAAATCTTTTCATTCCTGTCGGAGTACTTACTTCAAAACTTCTAATAATCAAAATCATCCAGTAATATCAGTGGCGGATTTACCAATAGGCCAAGTAGGCCGGTGCCTACGGCGGCAGATTTAGAGGGGCGGCAAATTTAGAAAATTTTTTTTTTACAGATTTTTTTTTATAATTATACGTGTACACAATCTATACTATAATAAAATCGTAAACCTAAAATAGTCTGTACATTAAAGATATTCGAAAAAAAATTAGCTATTATGGCTTAAGATGAGTAACTGAGTAGAAATAGATTTTTTTAAAATTTCTTGTTTGTCTGTCTGTCTGTCCGTTTGTTTGAATGAACATCACGCAAAAACTACTGGGCACTTTTACATGAATCTCCTTGAATTGTGTAGTCTGAAGTCCGGTTTAACATTTAGCATAAAATATTTATCAAAATTGTAACCTTAAGGGGGTCAAAGTTTGTATGGAACTACGTGATTCCGTGGTCCAAAGTCTATCTTTGTTTCTGCGAAAACAGAATTTGGAGCATATTTATCCAAACTTGGATATAGCACTTCGTATGGCTCTGTGCACAGCGGTGACAAATTGTTCAGGTGAGAGAAGCTTTTCTTGCTTAAAACGGGTTAAAAACTATCTACGATCTACTTTAAGTCAAGAAAAGCTTAATGCTTTATCTCTTTTGTGCATAGAGTCAGAACTTATGAAAAAGATTTCATACGACGATATAATTGATGATTTTGCAAATTTGAAATGTCGCAAGAAAATAATGTAAAACTTATTTGATCTCATTGTCTGTCACCATTAACTGATTGTTAACATGTTATATTTTAATAGAAATTGTTTGTATTGTTTTTAAACTGTTAAGTGCAATAAAAAAGATGTAACAAAAACAATGTTTTCTGGCCACTCATTATTTTGTCAGTGTTCATATAGTGTAGGTATTTTTAAGTCATGCCTTTCCCCACCTTATGATTAGTACATGCTGCTGTTTTTAACCCCCGACGCAAAAAGAAGGGTGTTATAAGTTTGACGTATCTGTCTGTCTGTCTGTGGCATCATAGCACCCGAACGAATGAACCGATTTCAATTTAGTTTTTTGTTTTACTGGTGTTTTACGGGCGAGTGTTCTTAGACATGTTTGATGAAAATCGATTGAGCCGTTTAAAAGTTACAGAGGTTTTACGCTTTAAAGTCGGGGGCTTTTTGTTTTGCCTGTCAAATAAACTTGTTAGGTCAACATTAAACTCTTCAGTACATAGCGGGTTGCAAAAATAATCTAGTAACTGACAAAAATATCATTAAGTTCACAATCATACTAATAACGGGATTAAACTAACGTATTGAATTTCAAAAGTCAGTAGGGGCGGCAAAAATTGAATGGCCTACTAGCGGCAAATTTTTAAATCCGCCACTGTTTATTGACGAAATGGAATTTCACTTGTCGAAATGTGAAAAGGCGAAGCCCAAGAATTTGCTATTATTCGCTCTACTTTCGAGTCAATTGAAGAAGCTCCATGAACTTGAGCAGGAAGAAATTAAAAGTAGACAGAAATGGACAATGGACATCCAAAAGATGAAAAGGGCTCGAAATTCCCGCAAAAGGAGATGATGTACGAGCCAGCGAAATCCTGAATCTTCAATAAACTCAAGTGATCTGTTGATGTTAATTAATTTATATTAAAATTGCGAAATTTGAAACCTAACTGTGAATATTTTGTATATATACTTATTTTATGTTGTGAGCTGATTTTTTACTGCAAGGTCGACTGCAAAGGTCGATAAATCCGTGACAATCAGGGAGAAGACAATATTTTCTTAATATTATAAAGCGTTAAAATACAACGGCGAATCTACTGGAATATTTTTTGCTGACGAAGAAGAAAAACTGCCACAATTGGTCTCACCATCAGATCCATTTCTCTCATCGATTTCTGGGAAATGAGTCTAAACACTCTTGGTCAACATCGAAAAATATATCATTGCTAATGAGGATATATAAAAAATAAGTGCCTACTACGAGATTACAAACCTCCAGTTCATCATTTTCGAAACATTAAAGGTGTTAATATATCATATTATGGATAATTTGACTTATTTGAATTTGATGGAAGTGTTACATTTCTTACTTAGTCTATAGTTATCCCTTTGGGCTCGACAAAGGATGAATCATGAAAAAATAGAAATTGTTGCACAAATAGTAAAACATGTCTTGGAGGATTTTCTAAAATATTCACTGAAAATATATAGGCGTACAAAGTTCGCCCAGTCAGCTAGTTTAATAGAGATACCTATGGTTGTGATAGTGTTTTCAGTGAAATAGTTTGTACCACAGCCTAACTCTACTTACAAGCCATGAACATAGACTTGGCAACACCGCATCTGCTCAATCCGGTAGACCTATCGATCTTCGAACATCAATCTACTACATGTTAATAATTGCCTTTTCAGAAAAATTTTCAGCGAAACGGTACTTTGCATAAAAAAATAGTTTTAACAAAAATTGTAGATCACACAATTATCTATAGAAATTAATAATACACTTTTTTTCTAAGAAGAACTATGTCTGAGTTATAACGATTCAAATGTTGTTTTTTTAGTACACTAACAAGTTCACTTTATCAATTAGAATTGACAATATGCTATAAATTTCATTATTTTTCATTCTCAGGTGAGAGTAAGTTTAATGCGTCAATTCCTTTAAACCTTTATTGAGATGTGTACAATAATTTGGACGGTAGAATGATTCTGATATCATATTTGTAACGAGCAAGCAATTTTCCAGTTGAGACTATCTAGTTAATTTCAGTTGTAAAATTCATTTTAAATCATTAGGAGACAGTTTATTTTCATTGATAAAAACATATACATGCATATATGAATATACTAAAATCTGATTAATAATTTGTATACTGTTTATTTGTGAACATTCAGTTACGTTGGATGGAAAAACTAGAGTGTAAAAAAATGCTGTTAGTTTCAAAAGTTTTTATATTCCACGATTTACATATTAAAATCTTTATTTATAATTGGATGTTAAATCAACAAAATTACAAATTGAATCTGAGTTTTCAAAGGCTTCATTCAATTTCTCACAACGTTCCTTCAATGCTGGTTCTTTCAGCTGGATATTCTCTTTGAGAGTGTACTGTTTTTGATAAGTAGGGGTAAATAGAGAAAAATACTTGGCACTGCATTTAAATTGAGTTTAACTTTATCCATCTAAACTTCTTGCCTTCTGTTGATCAATCTAGCAAACGATGAATACCTTCTCTAGTAAGTGCTCCCTCTGGAAAATGTTTGGCACAAACTACAGAATATTTTGTGGGGGTCCATAATGCCCTAGCAATATTTTTTAGCCATTGATTCATTAGATTTCCATCATATGGAAAACAAAATGCAGAAACTGGTGGTTCGCCGGCCTCGAGGTAACTTTTGTGTTCGACTTGAATCCAAGCACACAGCAATGACTTGGCATGTTAATTTTTGTGCTAATATCAAGAACAAGACTTATGAGAGATTAGTTCTAAATAACTACTGAATCTAACAAAGGGTAAGTAACTCTACTAATCACAAAAAAGGAACAATTCTAGCAAATAACGCTTTTGTTAATGTCTGAACTACTCAGTCAAAACATCAGTAATCGCTATTTACATACAAATTTCAAAGGTATTCCTTAGTCTGTAGCTGAATAAAACACAGTAGCACTTTCTACACGCTATACATCACATAACAGCACAACAACTAAAACGCGGATTTTTGTTTTTACACAAGTATGAGATGATAAAAGTTAGGTATTATTTCTACCTTTCCAGGTATAACCAAAAAAAGCACAACTTAAAACACAACAGATATTCCTGTTTATATAAGACATTTGCGGGAAATTTCTTTTGCTTGTTCTTCACAACTTCAAACAATAGCACTTTTCACAACTTATTTTTGGATTTGAATGTTATTTCTCTCGTTAAATAGCGATTTATTCAGCAGCAATGACCAGAAACCATTACAACGCCATTACAGCATCTCTATTTGTGGGTCTAGCTTGGATGTTGCCAGATTTCCTAGTTCATGGCTTGTAAGTAGAGTAAGGCTGTGGTTTGTACCTACTCTAGATATCATTGGGTTCAATCAGTTTTGCAGATAATGCAAAACACTATTTATAGTAACACTGTTGATTGAATTATTGTTTATTGCCTGTAATTGAGTCACATAATTAAATTTCGGAGGCTTGACAAATTTTTTGTAATATTTGAGTAAGTAGGTAGGAATTTAGTATTCGAAAATAATGAAAAAATTTTGATACTTTAGCTAAATTGTGCTCTAATAATAGCGAAATGATGTGGAAGGTACTGTTGTGATATGTAAAGGTATTTTGAAGATAGAGTTTCTATAAGTATTTATAAATCAAATGTTAGGGGAGCGGGAAACACGTTGTTGTAATTTATAATTACTCATAAATGTTAGAAGACTGTTTGAAGTGATCTTTAACGTTCATAACGTTTTGAAATAATAATGAAAAATTGATGATTTTGTTTATTTATCTACCACGCACATCCTGCCCCGATGATGTAACAACTAGCCCCAATGCGGGTGAAGTTGTTACAATCCTCTTTTTTAGTTATATTTTCCATTGTGAAAAAAATACTTAAATTTTAATAACTTCTTAGTCGTATTTTAATAGCTAAATAGACATACTAACTATACAAATAATCAGATGTATAAATTATTTGATAGCTCTTGTCATATTAACAATTAACTAAAAATTGTAACTACGTGCCCACCGCTCCACTACTCCACATATTAATAAAATTCATAATTAAAAACTGAAATTATTGCAAATATAAATTTAATAATTATATCAACAATGCACATGTTCTCAACTTCAAATAGTTTTCCTCCTAGTGATCAATTTTTAACCCTTCCCACTCCACTCTTATTCTATGCATTTAAGTGATTGGAGTGGTAAGTGAAGCCACGCCTTCTGTGAAAATGGGTATGCGCCATACGGAACGATTTTGTGAACGCACAACTTGGCTATGGATCTAGAATCAAATGCACCAATCACAAGAACTTCGTCCGTTCTGTGCGTCTCCTATAATATTATTGGATGAGCTTTGTCAAAATTAATTAGTTTGACAAAGTTGTGATATACAACGGAACGTCAACCAGAATAAAGTTTTTCACATTGAAATAAGCCTGTTATTGCTAAAACAATTAAAAATAAACTATCTTAAACAGGCAATAAATCAATTTTTAAATATATATATATAATATATATATATATATATATATATATATATATATATATATATATATATATATATATATATATATATATATATATATATATATATATATATATATATATATATATATATATATATAATATATGAGAGACTTTTCATGGGAATATGGAAATATTTAAAATGAAATTGACAGGGAACTGTCTACACAAATGATGTCAACGAAAACGAACCTATCACTTTCGAGAGTGAATATTAAGTGCGCTTCGAAAAAATCATCGATTTATTGAATGTTAATAGGATACCATTGTTCCATCATTATTAGGCCATTTTAATATATCGAAAAGTTATTTCGAGAGTAAATATTAATAATTTATCTATTTTCAACTTGTGGTTGCAAATAGGTAAATTTTTCTTAATGGGATATTTACCCTTGAAGACATTTACAAGCTTTCAAGGGTATCTAATCTTTTGCCCTTACTACCTGTGTGTAATATTTCTGTTTTCTTGGAATCCAACAAATGATTAGGTTTATTGCATTGTTCAGAAAAACCAGTATTTGGTTTATTCAATAATATGCAATATTCAAAAGATATCAATTCTTTATCATCTGTGTTCATAAACTACCTACCTGTTTGCTACGACCAGGTAGATTTTTCTTTGAAACCGATGTAAAATTCTTTGGTCTAGTATATATAAGTGAAAATTGTACATTTTGAAATTCAGTAATATTGTGAGTATTGTCCCTTTATTCTGTTATTGTATTTCCACAAACCTGCATACATTAAAAATAAGTTTTAAATCTTAAAATCCTAACTTTCTCGCTTCATATTTTGAGGAAATCATAATGGAGAATTGTGCAAAGCCCAGAATGAGCAGGTTTGATTTTAGTGTCAAGGTGTTAATTCATTGGACTCGTAAAATCGACCGCAAGAAAGCCCAGTTTGCTTAAAAAGACCAGGACAATTTGAGAGTTCAGGTTCTTCTGAATGAAACTCTCATCAGAGTGATGGAACTTATCAAATATAAAAAAAAACGGCCGGCGCAATTGTTGGAAAGTATTTTGTATGGTGAATTGTCGTTGGAGAAATGTGTGAAAAACTAGACAGAAGTGGAACAACGAAGATTCTTGACCATGGGAAGTTTACGTTAAAATAGTGCATTTATGGACGGCAATTTGAAAGATGCAAGTTTAATTTAGGCAAATATTCGTTGATTAGAATTAAGTTTTTTATACTTCTACAACTATTTATGCTTTATACAAGTATTTTTCAATATTTATTATATTATATGAACATCCGTGTTCATTTAATTTAGCTGGATATTTATTGTATAATGAATTTATATAATTTAGTTGATATTGTATGTGTTTTCATCAAATTGCTGAGTTTTCTTCAGTTATTTTCGAATTGAAATTCTAATTGTGAATAAAAAAATTGTAACCTCAATTTTGAATTATCATCTGAATCTGTATATACCTACTTTTTCTATAAGTTTATAAATGTTTTAAGATTAGATTGGACTTTTTGTTATATTTGTATTCGTATAGCTATTAATAAATTCAACGGACGATGTGATAAGTTCATATTTAAATGAGAGGTAATAATAAATACTTGTCTAATAATCACTGACTGAACAATTCTTTATTCGACTAGATTCGCCTTTTACGGCATTATCAAGAATGAATACATATTACAAATAAATACATATTATTAAATTAAATTAAACTCTGGGCTTAATGTTTCACGATTAAGTTAACAATATGAATAGTAGTCAACATTTTTCTAGCGTTTTAGATTTTCAAAACTAAACTACTATAAGGAACGTACAAAAAAACTATATCTATACAATGGATGTGAGTAGGGAAGATAATTGAAAATCTACTTGTTCATTTACGATATCTTCTTTTTTCTTCCAAGAACTGCTTCAAAAGGTTTAAATTTTTCCCTTTATTACCTACCTGTGTGTAGACATTTCGTTTTCTCAAAGTCTATGAAGTGATTAGAGTTAATGCAATGTTCTGAAAATCCGGTTGTATTAACATTATACAAAATCAATCTTGTATGTTCGTCAACCCGAGTTCTTATTTTTCTACCTGTTTGGCCGATATAAAAGGCTGGCATTCATTACAAAAAATTTTATAAATCCCGCTTTTGTCTTCGACATTTGTGTTTTCTTTATTATTTACTAAAAGTGACTTAAAATTTCTTTTGTTGGTACAAATGGTTTTTATTTCTCTCTTCTTTAATCTTTCGCAATTTTTTTTTTGCGAAAATTTGAGTTTGACAAATTTTCTGTAATATTTGGGTTATTTGAAACTCGAAAATTTAGAGAAAATTTCCAATATCGAAGCTTAATTTAGCAGTTAGAGTGAAATAATATACCTAGTAACTTTATTCCATGGTATGTATAGTGCAGGTATTTTGAAAATAGAATTTGTAGATGTTTTCTATTTATAGGTAAAATAAAACTCCACAAAACAGTCAAATTCATAATTTATGAATGAAGATTCCTCAAAGAGAATTATACAGAATCTGACGTAAATACTAGAAATATGAGATCAATATCTAATTAGTAACAATAACACCTTATAATAAAAATAATAGAAATCTTTATTTACGGTTCTCGTAATACAATTTTCAGGTGAAACAATAGTATTCTAATTTTAAAATCTATCTAGTCAATTTAGTTGCCTAAACAAAGATAATACATTTTCTCACAAAGACAGTAGCCTGTGGTGAGAAGGAACAAACTTATATCACCATGCATACCATATATGACCATACTGGTCATGTTATCAACCGTTGTGTACAGATATGTGGTGACATATTCTACCTTGAAAATAATCGTTGACATAGTTATATTAAAAAATCTATAGATTTATATGATTGAAGCATTTTCGAATGAAAAACGATGGCTGTATGAATTTTGTTGAATTCAATGATTTATTAAATACCAATTCACCTTAAAATTTATAGTTTATACCTATTCGAATTTCTCATTCCAGTTCCAGTTTGGTGTTGATAAACATTTCTAAAAATGATATTCAATGACGCAAAATGTTTAAAAAATCAAAAAAAGCAAAAATTCGTTTCTGTCAAATCAGTTTTATTCTTATTTTTTTTTCTATGTTCTACTACCTGTTATTGGACCCTTAATTGTATAAGTACAGGGAGGGTACCTGCAATAGCGTCAGTGCCAATTTGTTATTAGAAGTATGCATAAGTTATCTTATTACGCCTTCATATTATTATTAGAAAAGTTCTAGAAATATGAGCAAAAGTGATTTTTAAATTTTTAATTTTACAATTGAAGAGTGAATTGCATTAAAAAAAATTGGTTCTTTTTTATTAAACAGTTTAAGTTAGTTTCAGAATAACATTATCGATCTAAAACAAAGGCTAATCGATGATAATTACATGATAACTGATTTGTCAACGGTTATCGATGTTATTGTTATACTCGAAAATATGACTTTTAACTGAGAATTATTATTAACTACTAGATTGGGCAAACACATTAACAAAATCAGGAAAAAAACCGAAAACGAAAAGCTATCGAAAAGAATTAGGAAGCTGATAGAAAAATGGAGGGAAGCAATTCTTTCCAATGATTCAGAATCTAACGGAAATAATGATGTACCCATTTCTGTTAATCCACCAGAAATTGGAAAAAAAAAGAAATCATCCGACAACACATTAGAAAATCATGGCTAACAAAAAAATTAAAATTTCGGAATCGAATAATTTGACTTGTACTGACGAGCTTTTAATTAATTGGATCCGTAAAATCGACCACAAGAAAGATGAGTTTGCTAAAAAAGATCCGAACAATTTGATAGTTCAAGTTAGTTTCAGAATAACATTATGGATTTAAAACAAAGGCTAATTGCGGCAATCGATGATAATTACATGATAACTGATTTGTCAACGGTTATCGATGTTATTGTTATACTCGAAAATATGGAGTTTAACCGAGAATTATTATTAACTACTAGATTGGGCAAACACATTAACAAAATCAGAAAAAAACCGAAACGAAAAGCTATCGAAAAGAATTAGGAAGCTGATAGAAAAATGGAGGGAAGCAATTCTTTCCAATGATTCAGAATCTAACGGAAATAATGATGTACCCATTTCTGTTAATCCACCAGAAATTGGAAAAAAAGAAGAAGATCATCCGACAACACATTAGAAAACATGACTATCAAAAAAAGTAAAATTTCGGAATCAAATAATTTGTCTTGTACTGACGAGCTTTTAATTAATTGGATCCGTAAAATCGACCACAAGAAAGATGAGTTTGCTAAAAAAGATCCGAACAATTTGATAGTTCAAGTTAGTTTCAGAATAACATTATGGATTTAAAACAAAGGCTAATTGCGGCAATCGATGATAATTACATGATAACTGATTTGTCAACGGTTATCGATGTTATTGTTATACTCGAAAATATGGAGTTTAACCGAGAATTATTATTAACTACTAGATTGGGCAAACACATTAACAAAATCAGGAAAAAAACCGAAACGAAAAGCTATCGAAAAGAATTAGGAAGTTGATAGAAAAATGGAGGGAAGCAATTCTTTCCAATGATTCAGAATCTAACGGAAATAATGATGTACCTACCCATTTCTGTTAATCCACCAGAAATTGGAAAAAAAGAAGAAGATCATCCGACAACACATTAGAAAACATGACTATCAAAAAAAGTAAAATTTCGGAATCAAATAATTTGTCTTGTACTGACGAGCTTTTAATTAATTGGATCCGTAAAATCGACCACAAGAAAGATGAGTTTGCTAAAAAAGATCCGAACAATTTGATAGTTCAAGTTAGTTTCAGAATAACATTATGGATTTAAAACAAAGGCTAATTGCGGCAATCGATGATAACTGATTTGTCAACGGTTATCGATGTTATTGTTATACTCGAAAATATGACCTTTAACCGAGAATTATTATTAACTACTGGATTGGGCAAACACATTAACCAAATCAGAAAAAAACCGTAAACGAAAAGCTTTCGAAAAGAATGCGGAAGCTGATAGAAAAATGGAGGGAAGCAATTCTTTCCAATGATTCAGAATCCAACGGAAATAATGATGTACCCATTTCTGTTAATCCACCAGAAATTGGAAAAAAAAAGAAGAAGATCATCCGACAACACATTAGAAAACATTACTATCAAAAAAAGTAAAATTTCGGAATCGAATAATTTGTCTTGTACTGACGAGCTTTTAATTAATTGGATCCGTAAAATCGACCACAAGAAAGATGAGTTTGCTAAAAACGATCCGAACAATTTGATGATTCGAATTGGTTTCAGAATAACATTATGGATTTAAAACAAAGGCTAATTGCGGCAATCGATGATAATTACATGATAACTGATTTGTCAACGGTTATCGATGTTATTGTTATACTCGAAAATATGACGTTTAACCGAGAATTATTATTAACTACTAGATTGGGCAAACACATTAACAAAATCAGGAAAAAAACCGAAAATGAAAAGCTCTCGAAAAGAATTAGGAAGCTGATAGAAAAATGGAGGGAAGCAATTCTTTCCAATGATTCAGAATCTAACGGAAATAATGATGTACCTACCCATTTCTGTTAATCCACCAGAAATTGGAAAAAAAGAAGAAGATCATCCGACAACACATTAGAAAACATTACTATCAAAAAAAGTAAAATTTCGGAATCAAATAATTTGTCTTGTACTGACGAGCTTTTAATTAATTGGATCCGTAAAATCGACCACAAGAAAGATGAGTTTGCTAAAAAAGATCCGAACAATTTGATAGTTGAAGTTAGTTTCAGAATAACATTATGGATTTAAAACAAAGGCTAATTGCGGCAATCGATGATAATTACATGATAACTGATTTGTCAACGGTTATCGATGTTATTGTTATACTAGAAAATATGACCTTTAACGAAGAATTATTAGTTACTACTCGATTGGGCAAAAACTTTAACCAAATCAGAAAAAAAACCGTAAACGAAAAGCTTTCGAAAAGAATTAGGAAGCTGATAGAAAAATGGAGGGAAGCAATTCATTCCAAAAATTCAGAATCAAACGAAAATAATGATGTACCCATTTCTGTTAATCCACCAGAAATTGGAAAAAAAGAAAAAGATCATCCGACGACACGTCGAAAAACATGGCTAACAAAAAAATTAAAATTTCGGAATTGGATAATTCGACTTGTACTGACGAGCTTTTAATTAATTGGATCCGTAAAATCGACCACAAGAAAGAAGTTTTTGCTAAAAAAGATCCGAACAATTTGAGAGTTCAAGTTCTTCTGAATGAAACTTTCACTAGAATAACAGAAATTATTCAATGAAAAAACGGGCTGCTTGACCGTTAGATTAGAATTTGTGTAGTTGTTGAAAAAATATCGGAAAGACTAGGCAAAAGAGGAGCAACGAAGATTCTTGACTGCCGGATGGAAATTTGATATTACAGAATGGTGTTTGTGTAAAAAGATATAAATAAGCTATGCTCTGTTTTTTCAATTGTAGAACTGTACTCTTATTGAATGCCAATGCAGTTGTATTACACAAAATATGATAAGGCAACAAGTTCAAATTATGTACCTACATACAAAAAGTCATATTATATCTATGGTTTTATATTTAACAGTATTCTTTTATTGATATAGTAAGCGTATTTCAAAATTTGTATAATGAATCCGGAAAATTGATCAAAATTATATGGGATACTAATAAATTTCAAATTTAAACTTAGCAGTTGAAATCCTTGTTCATATAATTACATCCCTCAAATTATATTGCTTTTTTGCTGATGTAAGTTATTTAGCTACTTTATGGCAAATTTATATAAATTGGTTGATTGGTTGATATTGTGTACCTTAATTGAAATGAATGATTTGTTGAAATCACTTATCTCGACTTGATTTTGTATTAAAATTTAAAACCGAAGATGAAGAAATTCAGTAGTATCACAACTGTTTGAATTGAATGATTTCAATGGAATTGATTGAATATCCATAAATCGCTGTGTGCAGCATGATTTGATATTCTGAATGAAAAACATTTTCTCCCACCACTTCTCTTATCTATTTCTTGATTTTTATGTTTTTCAGAGTCATATCTTATAACAATTGATCTTGTTTACCATCAGCCAGTACAAGAAAAGCCTTCTAGTACGTACAGCAGATTCTACGTACAATTTTGAAAAGGTGCATCCATTTTTCATCGAATTGTTTAATCCACATTTGAAATCACGAATTTATCGACGTTTATTGACGAAATGGAATTTCATTTGTCGAAATGTGAAAAGGCGAGGCCTAAGAATTTGGGATTTAGGCTCTACCTTCGAGTCAATTGAAAAAGCTCCATGTAATTGAGCAGAAAGAAATTTAAAAAAGACAGAAATGGACAATGGACATCCAAAAGAAGAAAAAGGCTAGAAATGCCCGCAAAAGATGATGTACAAGCCAGCGAAAAACCTGAATCTTCAATAAACTTGTGTAGTTTGAAACCAACTGAGAGGATTTTGTATACACTTATTTTATTTTGTGAGCAAATTTGTTTACTTCAATATAAAAATAAGTTATTTTTACTCTTTTTTACTTTTTACTCAATCCAAGATAGGAAACTTTCATATTGTCCATTATACTTTTTATTTTACAGGTTTTATGTTTTTGTTATAGTGTTTGTGTATAGTGACCAGGAATTCAAACTTGGAGCCTTCATAGTGTTATTAAGTTTGGTAGGTATTTCATTCATTGAATGATTGATGGAAATTACGAATGTT
Organism: Henosepilachna vigintioctopunctata; assembly: GCA_030704895.1. NCBI lineage: Eukaryota > Metazoa > Arthropoda > Insecta > Coleoptera > Coccinellidae > Henosepilachna > Henosepilachna vigintioctopunctata. The sequence goes on along the minus strand of JARQZJ010000132.1, from coordinate 1,038,617 downwards.
CCTTTAAAATTTGTTTGAGCAATTTTCAATTCATTTCAACTTCATTTCATTCGTTTGATGGTTTCCTCATAATGTTCAATCAGGTTTTCAGTACACATAATTCAATAGACTATTATAACAACACGTACTGTGGATTTAATAAGTCTATTGCATATAATTCAGGCATATTTCGTGTCTAGTTAGTGTTAGATAATTATTTTCTAGAATAATTTCAATATTTAAAAACATTGTGCAGTTATTGTGAAAAGATAGTAGGTATAATTTGTACTTGTAATGAATATAAGACACTACGCCCATGTACCAGTTTTGATTTGCCATCTAAAGAGAGACGGTTGTACTTAGAGATCAGTATTATTTGTTAAACATAATCGTACTTATGAGAAAGATTTTGAAATCGTGTAGGTTTTCACGGCCGGTGTCCATTGTGAAACATGGTGATATGATCTTCCGGGCTGATTGGCCGTGGTCATTTAGAACTCCTCTTCCAGACGTTTCGTCTCTAACTGCGAGGGACATCTTCAGTGGCGGTGAGTGCTTCGACGTAGTTGTGTACTGGGCGACGACTCTGGAGCAACTGATTGGATACTTTCGAAGAAATAGATATGGTAGGTTTGGAAACTATTGTGAGAAATCTGAAAAACACAGTTAGCTGTGAAGATGATATAACTATTGAGATATTTCTGGTTGTAGATAAAATAGATTTAGAATATAAAATAGATTTTTAGATTTGTCAAACATATCACTGACGCATGAATCTTTCCAAATAAATGGAAATGTTCTAAAAGTGCCTAAAATTAGTAAAACTGTCAAACTGGAGAAATTTCGATCTAAAAATCTTCTTCCAAAATATGAAAAAATTCTAGACCTAGGTGTTAAAAATCAGGTTCTAGAATTATGCGAAAAACATTCAGTTATTTCTGACTTACAATCAGGTTTCAAGAGAAATGCCTCCTGTGAGACAGCACTGTTGGGCATATGTGAGGAATGGTATAGAGCTACAGATAAAGGAGAGGTAGTGATTGTTGTATTATTGGATTTCAAAAGAGAATTCGAAAGTTTATATATATATCATTGTTGATGAAAAAACCAAATAAAATTGGGTTTGAAAGTTAACTTAACAAATGGTTTCATTCTTATTTACATTCGTGATCTCAAAAAGTTAATTTCAATGGTGTTCTTTCGGCATTGCAGTTGATTTTTTTGGCGTACCTCAGGGTACAATCTTAGGTCCACTGCTATTCTCCCTATACATTAATGATATTGTTTTGCATGTAAAAAAATGCTCTCTACGATTGTTCGCAGATGATAAAATGATTTATGTTAGTGGTAAAAATATTCAGACAAAATGGATCAATAGAGACTTGGCAGCAATGAATGTAGCAAAGTCTAAATTTATAGTTTTTGGTACAAGTAAAATTCTAAAGGCGATTAGTAACGAAAATATAAGTATTACCATTGAAAACCAGAACATTGAAAGGGTGAAACTTGTTAATTACTTTGTTATGTTAGATGAGAAATTGAGTTTTAATGATCATGTTGACTTCATATCGTCTGGAATCTGAAATAAAACCAGCTTTCTCAAAAGAATTGGAAAAAGTCTCACGACGTATATGAAGTTATTGCTCTTTAAGTCAATAATAATGCTACACTTGGAATATTGTTCACTCTGTTATTGGGATTGAGTAAAGAAAAAACTCAACAGTCACAAAAGTTACAGACTAGAGCTATGCCAACAATTTTGAAATGTAATAGATAAACTCCAATCGAAAGCATACTTAACTTTTTAAAACTAATGTCAGTCAAACAGAGAAAACGTTTTGCTGCATATATATTTAAAGTTAACCGCAAAATGTTCCCATTTAGAATAATAAAAATGTCACATATGACAGTGATGGGCACTGTTATAATACAAGAAATGCTGTCAATTTTTACATGCAAGTTTGTAAGCTTTCAAAACATAGGAATAGTATATTTTATGAAGGATTCAACGCATTCAATAAATTCCCTAGCTCCTTAAAAACAATTAGTGACCTTAAATTATTCAAGCGTAAATTAACTAAGTTCGTTTTGAATATATAATTAGAAATAATATATTTTGAAACTAAATGTATATATAATTTTGTAATAATTTGCTAAAATAAATAAATATTATTATATTTTTCAATAACCCAAAATGTTTGAAAATTCAAAGAATGCAAAAAATCGATACCGACAGCTCAGTTTTCTTTTTATTTTTTTTCTATGTTCAAAAACCTGATATTTAGACCCTTAATTGTACAGGTAGGGGTACAGGAAGGTTAACTGCAATAGAGTCAGTACCAATTTGTTATAGAAGTGTACATATTGTTAAGTATCTATATACATAGTATCTATATATATATATATATATATATATATATATATATATATATATATATATATATATATATATATATATATATGTCGAAAAACATGGCTATCAAATTAATTGAAATTTCGGAATTGGATAATTTGACTTGTACTGACAAGCTTTTAATTAATTGGATCCGTAAAATCGACCAGAAGAAAGATGAGTTTGCTGAAAAAGGTCAGAACAACTTGAGAGTTCAAGTTCTTCTGAATGAAACTTCCACCAGAATAACAGCAATTATTTAATAAAAAAACGTCCTGCTTGATCGTTAGATAAGTCAATGGTCGTTGGAAAAATATCGGAAAAACTAGGCAGAAGAGGAGCAACGAAGATTGACCATGGGATGTGAATTTGAAATTGAAGGTTTTCAGTTTAGTAGTTTTGTATTCTTATTGAACGCCAATGCAGTTTTAAATTGCATTTTATTTCACAAAATATGATAAGGCAATTGAATAATATTTGTTTTGTGCTGATGTAAGTTATTTACAGCTTTATGACAAATTTATAAAAATTGATTGAAATTGTGTAAATTGTATTTCTATAAAATGAATAAATTGTTGATTGAAAAAAAATATCCTCGGAAAATTTGTCAATGTAACGAAAAATCTTCTTCAAACAAAACAATCATTACTGAATATTCCGTTTTATGGAATATTTGGACAGAGTATACCTACGTTTTTTTGTACCCATGTACACAATACCCCATATAATTTTGTACCCCAAAAACAAATTCATTTCACAACGTTGTTTGAGCATCATTGGTCAGTTAACCGGGCATGCGCAATGCTTTCAATCTTTTACCTATAAAATCAACCACTCACCCCTACCACATTCATTTGTGAATTTGTATAAGTTGATACGTTACAAAGTTATTGAGAATAAATTCGTCAATTTCTCCTATTAGTGAAATATGGATACAAAAAAAACTTCAACAGTCGATCGTAAAGCGCAGTATATTGTGGAATGGTTGAAAAAACCAAACTTAAAAAATTGAAGAGCTCGTCCATGCATCGGGAAGTGGTGTTGTCCAACTACCTCGAAAAAATTTCCAAATCTCTGATGTCCGAAAGTGAATCGAAGAAAAAGAAAATTTGTTTCCGTGAGATTATGGATTACATGGAAAGTGTAGATAATTCAAATCCTCCAACTGACGACCAACAAGAAGCGGAAAAAAGTGGAAAACTGGAAAATCCCCATTGACTTTTTCAATATTGGGCCTACAAATAAGGTAATTATGTGATTTTTTATTTTTTTACTGCTTTCTATTTTTGTTGAATAAATTTATTATATATTAAAAAATTAATCAAATAATTAACAATTAATCATTGCTTTTCATTTTTTTTTATATGACGTGTCATATATATATATATATATATATATATATATATATATATATATATATATATATATATATATATATATATATATATATATATATATATATATATATATATATATATATATATATTTCTTGAAATTGATTTATTGCCTGTTCAAGATATTTATTTTGAAAGTTTTTAGCAAATAACAGGCTTTTTTTTCAATATGAAAAAGTTTATTTTTGTTGACGTTTCGTTGTTATATTATTTAGTTTTGACAAAGTTGTAATATAACAACGAAACGTCAACAAAAATAAACTTTTTCATATTAAAAAAGCCTGTTATTGCTAAAAACTTTCAATATATATATATATATATATATATATATATATATATATATATATATATATATATATAAGAGCTACAAGGCGAGATCCTTTGTATACAAATTCTGTACAAGTCGAGATCCGTTTGGTAAGGTGAGATCCGATTTCGGATCTCACCTTGTTTAACGTGTATATCGTCTTGGGTGTGGATAATTTGGCTCAATTAACCGATTTCCAGATTTTCGGTCGGATCTCGCCTTTCAGCCAAATATCACATTATATACAACTTTAGTTCACCAACCTTCCTATAGGGGGCCGATCTGCCATTGTATAAAAGTTTGATAAATAAAGTAGAGATCCAAAGGTTTGGCAACATGCACGTCTTGGACTGCTTGTCGTTATCTGTAATATGACACTATCGCGTTGTACTGTATCTCGGCGTTACGTTTGGATTCGGTGTTTAGGTATGAAAACAAATGGATTTTGATGGTTTATCGAAAGTAATATATTATAATGTAAATATTATCGATTCATGAAGAAGAATATCTACTCGTTAGGGTTTCAGAACTTATTCATTTAGAATACATTCATTTGGACAGAATTAAAGTTAATTTTTATTTGAATTACTTTTGGATTTAAACCATTTCTACGACTCCGAAAAATATGAACGAGGGGTCATTGGATTCGGAAGAGTATGTACATTACCAATTTCATTAGATTATTTCAGAAAAGAATCAAAAGAAAATAAAAATTATTCTCGAAACAACTCATTTCACGAAACTGTTGGAACCAAATTCATTATTTTTCCATTGAGATGAGAATAAGTTAGTAATAGTTAATACAACTAGTTAATACAAATATATTCAATGAAAAATATTACGTCATCTTCTATAAGATAATAAAAATCCGGTAAGTAATAAGTGTAAATAATCTACTAATAGAATCTAATAATAGTATATACTCTTCCGAATCCATTGTCACCTCGTTGATGAATGAAAAAATAATTAATGGTGTAGAGACTCTAAAACGCTTTCGGCTCTCTGGTGCTGGTGGGTTCTATTCCCATCATGATCTTGGGCTGTTTGGAAACGGCGTTAAACTGCAAGTGCAACTTTCGCACAAGCACAGAGTGCCTCTGAAATGATAACTAACATTCTTCAAAATTAAGTGAAATGGTTTACATTGATTTTGCATAAGTTTCCTAACTATTTTTTGTACATGAGCATGAGTATTACAAGTACGAAAATGTTGAATGAAACTTCTACGCTTTTTTTCCTTTTTGGAGCTGTTTTTGAAAGGTTTCCGAAAAAATTCTTGTTGGAAAAATTCTTCTGATCACTTCGTTATAAATGATTTTCTTAGGTTGAAATCTAGATTGAATTTCTGATATTCAACCTGAGTAAATTATTCATGACAAGTGATAAATAACAATTTTCAAATATCCAAAATCTCTTTTGAAAACCTTCAATCATAGATACAGAAAAGGGAAAAATTTCAATTTCCTTCATGTTCAAGTAGGAGAAAACTGTTAATCTACTGATGCAGAATCGATAGAAAAATCGCGATAAAAATTTTTGACTACGGAATATTGTCCGCTCATCTATTCATAAGATGCCTGAATATTTTCAAGTTTAATTTTTCTATGTTGAAGTAGTTTAACTGCTTGATATGCAATTATAGTAGGTGTAGAGCTAGCCAACCTTGCGCAATCCATAGATCCTATATTCGTCTGTATTTTCAACTCAAAGGGAAAAAATTCCTAAAGTTTATAGAGGCCCGGAAATATGTCTTTTTAGGTTTCATGTGGAACAGTCCAAACTCCATATGTGGGGAACATTGATAAATATATTGTTGTTTGGATAAGATATTCCTTTATTGTATACATTGATTGTATAGCCATTATAGACTAAATACTTTAAATTGGCGAGTATGAGTATTTCATTAAAATATGAAATGCGTAGACGAGCTGTATCGAAATGCTAAAAATGTAGTGTTCTGTTTATGTTGCAGAACAAGAAGATCTAATGAATTTCAAATTGAAGTAATTTATGTCTTGACATGTTAGAAGGTTAAAATGTTTTCATGAATAAAGGTTGAATTGGAATGCCTTTTCGATTATAACATAGATTCCTTATTCGACAACAAATTATACCGCCATATCGTGGTTTTTACATTTTTATGAGGTGTGTTATAGTAAAAAAAATCTCTTCAATATTTTACTTTTACTATATTGATAATGATAAGCACATGTGAGTGATCGCAAACGTATCCCCCAATACTGCAGTGTGTAGTTATTGAATTGAAGAGAATGAACCTCAAACAAAATAGAAGCCACCAACAGAATACATATAAGATAAGTGTATCAGAGAATATGACTTTGAAATATAAACCAAGCATACAATATAAAATATAACATGAAACTTTACCGAAACAGTAGAATCCGGTTTAACGATGGATATTTGTCAACGATACAGAATGCAAATATTTCTGGGTAGCATTTATAAACAAGGTGATTCAGTAAAGTATTCAGATCAATACAACTTAAATCTTTAATAGATTATCATATAGTGTAAGTCGAAATGTGAATATTTTTGTATTCATTTTTCAGAGAATCTTGCTCATGGAAATTCTTGATGTTATACACGAGAGAAATTTAAATTTATTAATTAAATTTATTTAAATTAAATATAGAGCGATCATTTCAAATATACATATTCACAGCGTATTTAGAATAATTGGGCAATTCGAATATTCACGCTGAAATTGATTCATATTCCGCGAAACAATTACATATATAAGGAATTAGGTACTTATATAATTTTCCACAATTTATTTCTATGAGTGCAATAGTTGACATTGACCTCAGAAATAATGCAAAACAACGGGTCAAGTATTTCTTATTTGAACAGACAGAAGACACTCATTTGAAATATAGTTTTTTGTCGAATAGATGACAAAAATTTTAACCATAAGGAGCATAAAATCCTGACAAATAACGATAGACGAAAGAAATAAATTTCGATTGTCTTTCATTTCCTGTTGTCTCTGATGTGGGAAGAAAAACATTTCGTGAAATAGCTAGATATTATAGAATGCAAGATTTCCATATTCACGAAACAATTTGCAGGTATCTGATGAATTGCTCTTTTCTTAAAATGAAGTGTGAGCAGACATATATCATTAGATTAGTCAGAATCTAAATGTTTACTCTACTAATATGCAACACCATAATACGGTAGGTCAATCGATATTTGTGAATCCATATCAAGTAATGCTAATATTTCAGAATAGTATTCATATATCAGATATCAGTTTAATTATCAGATCTGATAATACAACTTTCAGCTGACTAAGATTCTCTTACAGTGCGAGTCGAAAGATCAATATTCTTGTATTCATTCTTCAGAGCATTTTATTGCTCATGAAATGAAATAGCGTGAATTTCTGTAATTCTCAATGTTATACAGAGGATATGATGTTAGTATCAAACTTTTTTGTCCTTATTTCAAAAATACTTTCATAACATATTTCGAAAAATTTTACATTTCGAATATTCACGCTCAAATGAAAATTGATCTGTCACAAAACACCTACAGATATGAGGAATTATATCATATTCGACAATATAATATGATATAATTATTCATTCATATTTTCATTGATTTGTCTTATTTTGTTTAGGTGGATCTACATTTTTATTGATCTGTCTGTTTAGGTGGATATATGTTCTTATTGATCTACTGACCAGCTGGATGTATATTTCTATTGATCTGGCAATGAATGACGATAAAATAAGTGCAATAGTTGACCTCAAAAATAATACAGAACAACGTGTGAATTATTTCTTATATTGAAAACGTCTTCAAGACATACAGGTCTCTGATAGCAAATGTTTGAAATGTGGTTTTCTGTAGAAAGGATGATAAAAATTTCACCTATATGGTGCAAAAACTTCTGATAAGTAACAAAGCACGAAAGAAACATAGTTACCAATTTCAAATGTTTTTCATTTCCTGGCGCCCATGATGTGGCAAGAAACAAACGTTTCGTAAAATGGCTATAGATTAAAGAATGCGTTATTTTCAATAACTATTAAGTTTCGTGTACTTGCTGAAATTGTGTAAACAAATGTCTTTGAATGACGATAAGGTACTATGATAAATAGGTTCATGCATAATTTCACCGCTCAAATTTTGGAATTTCAAATACACTGAAATGATATCTAGATATTCTCCCTGGAATTAATTTTCCGCTCAGATCGCTAAGATCGATTTCGAACAATTAAAAGATTTTCTTTAGGATTATTGTTTTTAATCGGTACAAGCAGAATGTTATAAATATAAAGACAAACTGTCGCAGCAAGTCCAAACAATTCTATCACACACAAATTAGCACTGTAGAGGAGTATGACACACTTCGTATTTTATATTTATTCATTTATAATCATGACCATAATCATAAATTCACATTATTATATATTTGAATATAAACTTAAATTCGAACACTTGAACTTATAATTTACACTTTATTGACTACATAGCATGATGCGTTTCGTCGTTACAAAGGACAAAATAATAATTATTCTATTAGTATCTGAAGAAGTCGTTTGTGACGACGAAACTTGTCATGCTATGTAGTCAATAAAGTAAATCATAAGCTCAAGTGTAGGAATTTGAGTTTATATTCAATTATGATGGATTTACATCAGGTAAACGCCAATACTATTGAATATTATTATATATAATGTCCACTAGATTATTGTAGTGAACATTATGATTATAATTATAGTTATGTAATTTTTTTAAATTCATGAAATGTGTTCAAATCTTGAGTGATTCCATTCAACAATCTGGAAAATAAATAATTGGAACAATTCTTTAATATCAAAAATTTATTAATGAGCAATATATTATATGTACATATATCATTATGAATTACTTATGTATCAATTACTATTGCTGATATAGATGAAGGCTTCAATTTGAGCTGAATACCTACCTGTTGTGAAACAAATGAGTTTTTGTTGAGCTTCTATCCGATAATTTTTTTTGTTCGTCTTTTAAAATTCAACGCATTTTCAGAATGTTCATTTTCACTTCTATTCCAAACCTCTCGATCGATTAAGTTCATTCAAATGCTTCATCCGCTCACATATTATTGATGTTTGTTTCGTTTCCTTATGTTGATTAACTACCGCTGACTGTTCCGAGGCTATGTTCATGTGTTGTATTCCTCGGAGTTTACTAAACATACGATATCTTTTCAGGTTGATCATTTACCAAATCTTGTAATTAAATATTGAACCTCTCAAGAATTTTTCCTTATTCTTCCAGCGTAATTTCTATTTCTATATTCATGACTAGCCTGATAAATTATTGATACCTCCCCATGAATACGTATATCAAATGTTTGTATAAAAGCTACTTTTTTTGTAGCATAGAATTAACATTCACTATGATTATATCAATGTTATTTCCAACATTATTTCCTTTTATGATTTAATTTCACTACCACTAGTCGTAATTTCTTCAGTTTATATTATTTTGTTTCAAATTTGCATTATGATATATTATATAGTATGGCCAAATAAATTCCATTCATAAAAAAAATGATAATACTTGATGGGATAAAAATTATAAAACTAATAATACTTTCTTTACATACATTACAAAATGCATGAATGCACGAATTTTAGCATATGACTTCAAAATATGAACCAAGCATACAATATAAAATATAATATGAAACTTTCCCGAAACAGTAAAATCCGGTTTAAATGCAAATATTTCTGGGTAACATTTATAAACCAGGTGATTCAGTGAAGTATTCAGATCAATACAACTTAAATATTTAGTATCACAGAATACGACTTCAAAATATGAACCAAGCATACAATATAAAATATAATATTGAAATTTCCCGAAACAGTACTCAACAATGGATATTTGTCAACGATACATAATGCAAATAATTCTGAGTAGCATTTATAAGCCAGGTGATTCAGAAGAGTATTCAGATCAATACAACTCAAATCTTTAATATCAGAGAATATAATTTCAAAATATAAACCAAGCATACAATATAATATATAATATGAAACTTTCCCGAAACAGTATAATCCTGTTTAACAATCGATATTTGTCATAATGCAAATATTTCTGAGCAGCAAATGATTTGAATGATTATTTAAATGTTTATAAACATAAACCAGGTGATTCAGTAAAGTATTCAGATCAATACAACTCAAATCTTTAATATCAGAGAATATAATTTCAAAATATGAACCAAGCATACAATATAATATATAATATGAAACTTTCCCGAAACAGTATAATCCTGTTTAACAATCGATATTTGTCATAATGCAAATATTTCTGAGCAGCAAATGATTTGAATGATTATTTAAATGTTTATAAACATAAACCAGGTGATTCAGTAAAGTATTCAGATCAATACAACTTAAATCTTCAATAGATTCTCATACAGTGTAAGTCGAAATGTCAATATTTTTGATTTTCATTTTTCAGACATGTTGTTCAGATGTTGTTGCTCATGGAAGGTCTTGATGTTATACACGAGAAATGATGTTAAATCGAAATTTAGAGCCCCCATTTCGAAAATATATTCAGAACATATTTAGAATAATTGTGCAATTCGAATATTCACACTGAAATTGATTGATATTTCGCGAAACAATTACATATATAAGGAATTAGGTATATAATTTTCCACAATTTATTTCTATGAGTGCAATAGTTGACATTGACCTCAGAAATAATGCAGAACAACGGGTCAAGTATTTCTTATTTGACACTTATTTGAAATATAGTTTTCTGTAGAATAGATGACAAAAATTTTAACCATAAGGTGCATGAAATCCTGACAAGTATGAAAGCTAAAAGAAATATATTTTTTGTTAAGCCTGTTTTATATTATACTTAAATTTCGATTGTCTTTCATTTCCTGTTGTCCCTGATGTGGAAACAAACAAACGTTTCGTGAAATGTCCAGAGATTATAGAATGCAAGATTTCCATATTTACGAAAAAATTTGTGTGTATAATATAAACTGCTCTTTTCTTAGGATGAAGGCTGAGCAGACATAATATCATTATATTAGTCAGAATCTAAATGTTTACTCTACTAAAATGAAACAGCATAATACGGTAGGTCAATCGATATTTGTGAATCCATATCAAGTAATGCAAATATTTCGGAATAGTATTTATATATCATGTGATATCAGTTAAATGATCCGATCTGATAATACAACTTTCAGCTGACCAAGATTCTCTTACACTTCGAGTTGAAAGATCAATATTCATTTTCAAATCAACAGATTTTTATTGCTCATGAAATGAAAGAGCTTAAATTTCTGAAATTCTCAATGTTATGCAGGGTATATGCTAATAGTATCAAACTTTTGTGTCCTTATTTCAAAAATACATTCATAACATATTTCGAAAAATTTTACATTCTTAATATTCACGCTCAAATGAAATTCGATTCATCTGCCACAAAACTCCTACATATATGAGGAATTATATCATATTCGACAATATAATATAATATATTTATTTATTAATATTTTCATTGATCTCCTGGCGCCCCTGATGTGTCAAGAAACAAACGTTTCGTGAAATGACTATAGATTAAAGAATGCGTTGTTTTCAATAACTATTCAGTTTCGTGTACTTGCTGAAATTGTATAAACAAATGTCTTCAAATGACGATAAGGTACCATGATGAATAGGTTCATGCATAATTTCAACGCTCAAATTGTAGAATTTCAAATACCCTGAAATGATATCTAAATATTCTCCCTGGAATTAGTTTTTCGCTCAGATCGATAGGATCGATTTCGAACCATTGAAATAATCACGCAGTTTATTTTTTTTTTTCTAAGAAAGAAATAACATTCTGCGGTACACGCGCAGAATGTTATTAATATAAAGAGAAACTGTCGCTGTCCAAACAATTCTATCATACACAAATTAGCACTGTAGAGGAATATGAGACACTTCGTATTTTATATTTATTCAACTATAATCATGACTCTAATCATAATTTCACATTATTAAATATTTGAATATGAACTTAAATTCAAACACTTGAACTTATGATTTATACTTTATTGACTACATAGCATGATGCGTTTCGTCTTTACAAACGACTTCTTCAGATCTGAAAAGCAAACGAAGTGTTATCAGATCTTATAAAGTGCACCAGTCACATGAAGGAAACGTACGTCTCCTTAGAAAAACTGAACTGAACGCTCACTTAATATTTATTACCAATTCTTGCGAAATATTTTGATTGCGTTTTATGTATATGGATCCTGAAAAAAATTCCTAAAGTATAATAGGTGGGTAGGTTATTAATCACGAACAAAAAATGAAAAAAATTATTTTCTGGTTGTTCTAACCTGAGAAGTTACTCTATATAATATAATATATACTGTTTGTAATATTCATAACAAATAACATTTGTTCATTCATTCAAATTATCTATATTATAACAGTCATCAGATCATTTCAACTATTATAGCAGAAAAGAACTTCATTTTCATCATAATAAATTATTCATTTGCTTTTCAGCATTATGAAATATTTATTTGCAGTCAACTATAATTTCGTAAAACGAATGCATTCTCAAGTGAACAGTTGATTTAGAAGAGAGATACGTGTTGAAATTCCATGTCAAAACTATGAATGAATTAGACACATTTCAAGAATTTCACATTATTATATATAATGTCCACTACATTATTCCAGTGGACAATATACTTATAAATTATGCAATTTTTTGAAATTCCTGAAATGTGTTCAAATCTCGAGTGATTCGATTCAACAATCTGGAAAATAATTGGAACAATTCTTTAATATCAAACATTTATTAATAAGCATTATATATAGGTACCTATATATATTATGAATTACTTCTGATCAATTACAATGGCGTATACAGATGAAGGCTTCAATTTGAGCCGAATACCTATTTTGTAACAAATGAGAGTGTTTTTGTTGAACTTCTATGCGATAATTTTTTTTGTCCCTCTTTTAAAATTCAACCCATTTTCAGAAATTTCATTCTCACTTCTATTCCATACCTCTGGATGGATTAAGTTCATTCAAATGCTTCATCTGCTCACATATTGTTGATTTTTGTTTCGTTTCCTTATCTCCAACTTGATTATTTACCGATGACTGTACGGTTTTATGTTTTTTCGCCGACTTTATATTTATATGTTCTATTCCTCCAAGTTAACTAAACATACGATATCTTTTCAGATTGATCATTTACCAAATCTCGTAATTGAATATTGAACTGGTCAAGAATTTTTCCTCGTTCTTTCAACCTAATTCCTGTTTATACCTATATTCATGAGTAGCCTGATAAAATATTGATACCTTCTCATAAATAGGTATATAAAATGTGGTTTCCACTTTCATTTCAGCTGTTATAATAGAATGGTACTATTGAAGCGAATAATTCATACATATTGATGAATTATATTATCCACTTCAAATGAAAGCTTCAGTGTAAAGGAAACTCCTCCGAAATTTGTTAGTGAATGAACATTTTCATCTTGTTCAATTTCTTCAGTGAAAATATCATCATTTATATGTTAATCTATCATGTGTATTTCTATACTTCTGTATTTATGTATATCTGAATTATTTTCATTGGAGCAATTCCCCTCATTATTCTGTTTCTAAACCTTCATCAGGATAGTACATAATCTTCACAATGATCTCGCTCGAAAATTTTATTTCATAACCAAATTTTTTCTTCCTTTATTATTTCAAGCTGATTATGAAATTTCAGATAATATTCGAAAAAAAATTATACAAGAGGTATGCCTTCTACTGAAAACTCAAAGCAATTCTATGAGTAAGAAATAAGGTATTCCACAGAGTGTTTCTCATTTTAAAGTATTCTGTGCCTATAAGAGCCCCGTTTAAAACAAATTCTTAAGCTACAGGATAGAATTGGACATTTCCGGATAACGTTAATAGTACCAAATTTGAGGCTTATATGCCTCACATTGTTATCTGTAATTTCTTGAAAAATTTTGAGCTAAGCTACATTTACTTTAGCGTAGAATTCACATTCAAGAAGATTTTATTAGTGTAATTTCCAACATTAATGTAATTTCCAACATTTATTTCTTGTATGAACTAATACCACTACCACTTGTCATATTTTGTCATATTTTCTCAGTTTTTATTAATTTTTCTCAAATTTGCATTATGATACCTTTTGTATTGTGAAGTTACTCTCACGTACAAGTTTTGAACTTCAGTGAGTTAATCAGTTTATTTGAAGTTATTTATTGTAAGAAATAATGTAATCCATATAATATGGCCAAATAAACTTCATTCATATAAAAAAAAAATTAAACACTAATAATACTTTTTTCACACACATTACAAAATGCATGAATGCACGAATTGTAGCATTTTCCTTTCATCAATAAAATATTGAAAGTCATACAAAAGCCATGTATCTAAACAAATCAATATGTTATCGAAAGAACTAAGTTACCTTCAAAAGTCGAACAAAATTTTTCTTTCAACGACACATAACGAAAAATAGCACAAAGCTCAACGTAATATATGAGAAACTTCAATGAATGAATATTCTCAATTTGCATATCCTGCAGAAATATTCGAGATATTTCTCAGTTTTTTTCGATTTATAAATGAAATTCTGCATAAAGTGACAAGTTAGCTGTATTTCATTTTGTATGATATATGCCATCAAGAAAAGAACTTGTGAGAAAAACAAGTATCACAACGCACATCTTCTACCGAAAAAAATTTGTGAAATCCACGTTGTGCACGATGCACAACGCGAAGTGTCAAATACTTAAATGACTAAATCATTCACGTTTTGATTTTCCATCAGAAATAATCACAGTAATTATATATCATCTTGTTTTGAGTTGTAAACGAAATTCTGTATAAACTGGCAACATCGCTGGATTTCGTCTTGTACAGCGTATCTATACAAATAGTATATCGGATCTCGTCTTACTTACATTTATCATGGATCTCTACTTACCTTCATACTTGGTGTATGAAAAAAATTTTAATTTATCTTACCCCTCGGTTCATATTATTGATCAGTACGCATCTTTAGACTATTTTGTGAAAACAATTCAAAGCTAAAGTGATTTCTACTAGTGGATCTCAGGTTGTCTATCATATGTACGGATCTCACCTTGTACTGAATACATGTATATATATATATATATATATATATATATATATATATATATATATATATATTTATCTCTGTATTTATTTTACGTCCATCAACACGCAAAAACGTATTTATTTTGCGTCCGGTGGTAAAATGCGTCCGTATACGGACGCAAAATACAAATGTGCTTAAATCTTGCGTTCTAATGTATTTTATGGCGATTACTATATATCCTTGAATAGCTCTTTGCGCCTACTACCATCTGTTAAAATATTGAGTAAGCTTTGATTTTGCCTTCAAAGATATCGATGTTATTACTTCAAATCTTCGGAAGTAAAATAAATAAACTGATGTAAATTAGAGTATACGTTTAGTTTGAGCATCTGCCGCAAAAGCCCTCCTCGAAATGTATACTTCTATACATGTCTATTCAACGAGTGTATTCATTTTGCGTCCTATACAATATGGCAACATTGAATTTGGTTGAAATTAATCTCTGGGAATTGAGCGCGAATTAAGCGTAAAATATTAACGAATTTAATGCGAAGTGATGATTTGTTCAGTTTCAGTTTTGAAGAACGAAGGTAAGTACAGCTATTTAAATTATTTTCTAAGGAACATAAAAGCAAATTGATGTAAAATGTAATTACTATTAATTATCACTATAAATATTTAAAATACAAAAACAATAATTGTTAGAAATTAGCGTTTACTCACATCTTTAGGTTCAACACTTTTCATGTTATTCTAGATCAGATACTTCAAAAACAATATCCTGATTTTTCAAATCAACTACTATTTGTGTTGTTGAAAAAATTTCTCAAAATTTTTCGGCATATAAACCTCGAATTTTAATAATTTTTAGTTTGATTCACATTTCATCTCATTCAACATAACAATACTAATGAAACAACGGAAGCTTTAAAATTTTTCCAATAGCAGTGTATTTTGGTACTTTTTCAGAAAACAAGAGAAGTTTTTCAGATTTGTACCTTAACTGATTATCAAACTTTCAATGTCTTTTTTAATCAACTAATAATTGTTTATATAATTTCTAATGTTTCACTTATTTTTATAGAGGTTATTCTGGTGAAGTTTTTTAATGAACATTTACACAATTCACCCGGAAAATGATTTTCTTGGCGTGCAATTTTTTTTCGTGCAGGCGATTCTTCGAATGTTTTACGTTGTCTCATACTATCATTCTTTTTATATATTTCAGCTTGCCAGATGACATCTGCCAAACAGCTAAGATTTTCAAACTCCTCTTGCTGATGGAGGGAGGAAATGTTGGCCATTTTAAGGGAAAATTTTTGAATGATATTGATTTGTCATTAGAAAGAAACCTCAAGAATGACCATAACGAAGGCAAAAACTTGGACACTAACTTTTATTTGAATTATCGTTCATTTTAAGTAGCAATTATACGTAGTCTCATAGATATAAAAATAAATATTTGAGAATAAGTCCTTGTGAGTATTACCTACTCTATGTGTGTTATTTTTTTATTCTCTACGAATATCATGAAGTTGAAGTAGTAGGTGAAGTAGTTGAAGTATAGTTAATAATGTGTCGAATTAACACCTTCAAGATTTTGAAATCGAAAAACAATGAGGATATCGAGCTTATGCTTCTGTATTTTAGAAACATACACATGAAATTGCGAAAAGAACCATTGCCATGAATTTATGAATGATACACGGGCAATCTTTTGTTACAGATTCTCATTTTAGATCAGAACAATATTGATGAAATTCGATATCCTCTATAATCACATCAACTGAACCAATAGTTTGAACTTTTACTGTCTTCGTCGAAATTATTTAGTGAACAATTTCTGCTTATATCACATCTGAAATAGTTCGGAATTTGGATTCCTCTTTTGATTTTATCTTTATGATTATGTTCAATATGCTATTAGTTTTATGAGATCAATAACAACGATAAGGTGTATAGTCAATTGAAATGTTACAATTTTTAGGCCGAACCTTGCATTTATCACAGGACGCAATTTTATTGTTGGGACATGTGGGGGGGGGTTGCTAGAAGCTTAACTCTGAGTTTGTGGGGTTGCAACCCTTGTCCCGCGGCCGCCATATTGGAAAAAGGGGTGTAAACGCCTTTTATCCATATCTCTCAAACTATACATCTCACCAAAAATTTGTGGAGACATAATTTGTAGCAAATCGCTTTTTCTACAATTTTGTTCATCTAACTTTTTCCGATAAAATTGAAAATAAAAAAGTTATTAACAAAAATATGTGAAATTTTTTCCAAAAATTTCCTTTTTTGTGTTATAACTTTTTTTTTTCAATTTTATCGGAAAATTACCTCAAACCAATATTGTAGGCAATTCGATAACAAACAATTTGACCTATAATTTTTTTTATTTACATGCATTTGCGAGGGTTTTGGAGCGCTCCAAAGTCGACTACTCGCAACAATCTGGTCACAATGGAACGTCAGATTTACTTATATATTATTCTTTTATTTTAGATAACGTTCTTAATATTATTTGCAACATTATTATATTATTATTTAATTCTAACTGACCTTTTTTCTTACCATAATACTTACAATATTATTCTTTTTTACAATAATTTCTAATGCGACTGTACATTTACAAGAACTAGAAGCAGCTAGAAAAGGTCCAAGTTACCGTTTGGGGACAAGTTAACATCTGCCTGCTATTTTTTTATTATTTGCCTTTCAAGGTTTAGCTGTTTTCTCCTCCTCTATTTCTTTTTTCAGTTGTGCTACGTATCTCGCCACGTGTAGACGTATTAAAAATTGTGAACACTATTTTCAATTAAGTAGATATAATTCAGAGTTTTGCGTGCAGAATTTTTCATTTAGTGATAAGCTTCTGGCTTTCTTTAATAGTTCATCATGAGTGATTGTTTTATTTGTAAAAAGCCTCTCGGGGATGACAAAATAAGAACTGTGAAAGCTAGAGGAGTAAAAACGTTGCTTGATCGAGCAAAAGCCAAAAACGACGTAGAAAATGAACAATTTTTACAAACTGATTCGGAAGTAACTGTGCATACGCAATGTTACCATTATTACAATGATAGTCGAACGGATAATGTCGTTCGTCGTCTGAGCAGTAGCAGTTCATCATCTTCAGTTTCAGAAATTCTAGAGACAGATTTTGATTTTTCGCTTAATTGCTTCATTTGTGCAGAAACATTTGCAGATCAGAGTCATTTGCGTCAAAGCCGGCTGAGGAAGATCTGTCAGGTACGAAATGAAGGTACAAAAAAAGCATTCTGGACCTTGTTCTCAGACGATCTGACGACGAGGCAAAGGGCATTGTTGATCGTATAGCCAATGTACCCAGCTTAGTAGATGATGGAGCTAAATATCACTAGGATTGTAGCAAGCAATTGTACTCCAAACAATGGTGGCGTGAAAAGCAATGCGATGACCGTAAATGCGATGCCGGCTTTGACGCAAATGACTCTGATCTGCATATGTTTCTTCACAAATGAAGCAATTAAGCGAAAAATCAAAATCTGTCGCTACAATTTCTGAAACTGAAGATGATGAACTGCTACTGCTCAGACGACGAACGACATTATCCGTTCGACTATCATTGTAATAATGGTAACATTGCGTATGCACAGTTACTTCCGAAACAGTTTGTAAAAATTGTTCATTTTCTACATCGTTTTTGGCTTTTGCTCGATCAAGCAACGTTTTTACTCCTCTAGCTTTCACAGTTCTTATTTTGTCATCCCCGAGAGGCTTTTTACAAATAAAACAATCACTCGTGATGAACTATTAAAGAAAGCCAGAAGCTTATCACTAAATGAAAAATTCTGCACGCAAAACTCTGAATTATATCTACTTAATTGAAAATAGTGTTCACAATTTTTAATACGTCTACACGTGGCGAGATACGTAGCACAACTGAAAAAAGAAATAGAGGAGGAGAAAACAGCTAAACCTTGAAAGGCAAATAATAAAAAAATAGCAGGCAGATGTTAACTTGTCCCCAAACGGTAACTTGGACCTTTTCTAGCTGCTTCTAGTTCTTGTAAATGTACAGTCGCATTAGAAATTATTGTAAAAAAGAATAATATTGTAAGTATTATGGTAAGAAAAAAGGTCAGTTAGAATTAAATAATAATATAATAATGTTGCAAATAATATTATGAACGTTATCTAAAATAAAAGAATAATATATAAGTAAATCTGACGTTCCATTTTGACCAGATTGTTGCGAGTAGTCGGCTTTGGAGCGCTCCAAAACCCTCGCAAATGCATGTAAATAAAAAAAAATATAGGTCAAATTGTTTGTTATCGAATTGCCTACAATATTGGTTTGAGGTAATTTTCCGATAAAATTGAAAAAAAAAAGTTATAACACAAAAAAGGAAATTTTTGGGAAAAATTTCACATATTTTTGTTAATAACTTTTTTATTTTCAATTTTATCGGAAAAAGTTAGATGAACAAAATTGTAGAAAAAGCGATTTGCTACAAATTATGTCTCCACAAATTTTTGGTGAGATGTATAGTTTGAGAGATATGGATAAAAGGCGTTTACACCCCTTTTTCCAATATGGCGGCCGCGGGACAAGGGTTGCAACCCCACAAACTCAGAGTTAAGCTTCTATCAACCCCCCCCCCCCCCCCCACATGTCCCAACAATAAAATTGCGTCCTCTGATAAATGCAAGGTTCAATGTAACATTTCAATGGACTAGTACTGACCTTTACCACGAAGTATGCGTAATTCAATCTATTTTACTTGGATGTATGAATAAGCAACGTATCCCATGAATCTACGTGTTCGCCGAACGATTCTAAATTCCCTTCCAGGTTCTTTGACAATTCCCGGCAACTCCGAAAGCATTTTCACGTTATTGTGTACTGATTCTTTTATTATGAAAGCGATTAAAGTTCAAGCGGTAATTATCCTCGAAAGCTTCTTACTATCGAAAAATTCACCTTTCAATAAAGATTTCAAGTAGGTACCTACGTAATGCATTATATGTGTATCAGAAATCTGTTCATTACTATCCACCTGAAGGAATGATAGAAATCAAGGCAATTGCCGTATCAACTCTCGAATGTGACTTAGGTACTCTCTTTAAGGCAACCTTATATTTATTTTTTGATTATTCCGATTTTTCAGATGAATCACATCTGCTTTACTGAATGGATTGAGTGCTTCTATGTGAATTTAAATAATGCACTCGCTCAATGTCTCGTCATTCGATATTTCACAATCAACATTCACAATCCGTTAATGGATATTTTCAAATGTATCTAACAGAAGTCCAATATTGTTTAACCGTAATTTAATTTTTTCAACTTTGTGATTTCGTTGGGCGTTTGGATATTTAACGCATATTGTTAGTTTTGTTTTGAAAACCCTGCATTTTCATTGAATTTAACGCCGCTTGGGACATTTTGTACTTCAAGTGTAATAGTTACTGTTAAAAAACCATATACGACAGAATCTCGAAGAAAATAGAGAAATGGGAATGAAATTGCCCCTTAGCTTTGTGTTGTGTCGAATTTTGCTGTGATTCGCTTCATTTTCTCACCCAAGTATTTCCGATAACTGTGACCACCTCTTAAGATACTTGTATATTTGAAAACTACACACAAATTGTCGTGTATAATTACGATTTTATTCGAAAACCACTCATTTTTTTCATAATATATTTTCTTAATATTTTTCATAACATCTTTGTTCATTTGCATAAATATTTCACACATTCGAAGTGGTTTTTCGGTTACATCTATTTTTTGTCACTCCGTACATTTCATTAGTTCCCCATCAGGTACTAGGTTCATCTCTTGGAAAGACCGAAGCCTCATTCTGAGGGCTTCGAGCCATCGACTCAATATGGAATACTGATTTCAAGTAAAACTCGCATTCTTTAAAGTGAACATGTATTCACTTCATGTATAAAAATATTCAATTTGCTGGTGGAGTTAATTGAAATGATTCCGTTTACGAAAGAAGATGAAACATCATTCACCAAGTTATTTATATTATTAAGGTTTTGATTTGATTCAAATTTTGTTTGTGAAATCAATGAAAAAAATTACATAAACTGATATCTAAAAGCAAATTACACCAATATATTATACTAATATCCTCAAATTACTATATATAACTATATATTAATTATATATATATATATATATATATATATATATATATATATATATATATATATATATATATATATATATATATATATATATATATATATATATATATATATATATACATTGAAAATACTGTGTTTTCTGTGTATGAGTAGGTATTTAGACCTTATAGGTAGGTTTTTCAAATAATTTCATTGAATTAAGAGCTATGACTCGAAAAACTGATTTTAAGTAAATATTTGAATTTAAATAGGAATTATTCTGGGTCACGTCATAGTGTTCAAGTAGGTACCAATGACTATCCTTAATTCAAATAACTAAAAATTAATAACTTATTCTTGGACTAAATAATCTATCAAATTAATACCAATTCTTGCTTCATTTTAGTACTACTCAAGATCTAAATTCCTACAATTTATAAGGTGAATCCACTCATTTATTTACAAATAATAATTGATTTTGGTTTTTCTGAGTGAGGTTACTATCGACTTCAGAAATGTTTTGATTAGAATATCCGAAAATACAAGAAGTTTCGAAAAAATATGAATACGATTCCCATTATGCCAATCACTTGATAGAGGCAAATCACACATTTAGTTGAAAGTTGAAGATATCATAGATGTATCAAATTAAATTTTCTAGAATCGTTACAAATCAAAAATTGAAGTACTTAATATTCAATCATATGTATATACATTAGGTATATGTACCTTATACGTAATAATTAGTATATTTTTACTCAATATTTTCAATGAATGAGTTTCAAGTAGCAGATCAGAGAATTATCCACCGCTTAATTTATATGAGATCGAACAGTGTTCAATTGACGAATATCTTAAAACCAAATTTTGAGTGATGAATATAAAATATAATTGTTTCTATGCTCTCAATATTTTAATTTTTAATTGCTCTGTATATTGTTGTTATTGTTTATTATAAATTCATATTTTCGTCATTTTCTCTTGACTTTATTTCTTTGCTGTTGTAGCACATTTTGTATTAAACATTTTTGAGGGGATATGAAGTTTTTATGCCTACAGCACTGAATGAAATATTTAATTGAATGAACACTAAAACATTCATTCGAAAAATTCAAATTCATTGTATAATTATATAGTTTTAACCAGTTCCAAGTCAAATCATATCAGCTGATCTTGATATTTGAAAATTTTCAAGCTGATTTTTCAGTAGTACTCGGAAACAATAATTGTTAAGCAACAATGTAACTCCGTTCAACTGATCAAATGTCTTTTATCAGATATAATAAACATTTTTAAGTATTTGTGGCTATTTACTCGAAAAATTTGTCTGAAATAGAAATTATTCAAAAATATGTGTAATAGGTATCTATGAATAGTATTCAAAATGTAGTTATTTATTATTGGTTATATGTTTTCTACATTTAAATCTACTTCATTCAGGATACCTATTTATAATTAATAATTGATGAGTCCGATACTTGATGTAAATCGATAAACATAATATAACAATTGTTAGGTCAAGATTTACACATATATTAAAAAGAATACTGCATGACGCACGTTTCGATGAGATTCACCTTTCTCAAATGCGACGTGTAGACTGATAACATTTCTCGAATACATACAAAAGGTAAACTTAAA
Organism: Henosepilachna vigintioctopunctata; assembly: GCA_030704895.1. NCBI lineage: Eukaryota > Metazoa > Arthropoda > Insecta > Coleoptera > Coccinellidae > Henosepilachna > Henosepilachna vigintioctopunctata. The sequence goes on along the minus strand of JARQZJ010000132.1, from coordinate 1,015,624 downwards.
TTATGAATACAGAGAAAACAGGTAGATAACAAGTAGAAGGGATCAATTCATACTGACCTAATATATAGGAAACTAAGTTATTTTGAAAAGATTGAGAAGGGGGCTTGAGGTATGATCGATTTGGCTGTTCAAAAGGTTGCCAGAATATTTGTATTTATTAATTTGAAGTGATTCTAACAAATTAAGCTTCATTCCCTTATTTGCGGTATTCAAAATCAGAATTGAATATATGATTTTCATTAATCAAGTGATTTGCATAATGTGAATCTGTCTTCTGATTATCAAAGCTGCGTTTATGTTCAGAAATTCTCATTTGAAAACTTCTAAACTTTCTTCCAATATAAAACTCATCACAACTACCACAGTTTATTTTATATACTCCTGATTTTTTTTTTGTTGACATTAGATTTGTTATTTTTGATATGTTTTCCTAAGTTATTTCCAGTACGGTAAGCAATGTGAATGTTATACTCAAAAAGAAGAGATTTGAGTTTTTCACTGGAATTACCGATGTATGTGAGACTGTTATAGTTGATATTGTTTTTGACTAGGGGATAAACCAAACCAATCGCCTTTTTGAAGTTTTTCTTTAATATCATATTATCTATTATTTCAGGATTATAATCATTATTCACGGCTATTTGCTTAATTAAATTTTTCTCGGTGTTGAAATTGGTTCTAGAAAGAGGAATATTTACCAATCGATGTATCAAACTATTGAAAGCTGCCATTTTGTGTTGAAATGGATGTATGGAAGTATTATGTATAATACTATCTGTTTGTGATGGTTTATGAAAAATTGAAAAACTATGTTTGTTATCCAGTTTCATTATTTTAAGATATAAAAAGTTAATAGAGTTTTCTTTCTCAAGTTCCAAAGTGAAATGTAATTTTAGGTGTAACGAATTAATGAATGTCTGAAAAGTTTCGAGTTGCCGAAGAGTACCAGTGAAACAACAGATAATATCATCTACATATCTATACCAATAAATAAATTGACTACTAATGGGGTGACAATGAATTAGTTTTTCCAAATTATCCATGAAAATTTCAGCCAACAGGGGACTCAGTGGATTTCCCATAATTAATCCTTCAGTGCTACTATAAATTCGGTTATTAAAACAAAAATAATTTTGTTCGAGACATAATTCCAAAAGCGACAGGATATCGGATTTTATCAGAGGATTTACCAGATTGTTATCAAGGTATTTTTGTATTAGGGTACAAGGATCCTTGGGTGGGATACTTGGAAAAAGGTTAACGACATCCCAAGACATCAATTTGGAATTACCTGGTAAGTAAATATTTTCAATTTTACTGACTAAGTCATAAGAATTTTTGATTGAAAATTTTGGTTGAAATTGACAATAATTTTTGATTATTTCTATTAAAAATGGGATAGAAATACTGAAGGAGCTGTAGTGAATGAAACTACTGGTCTAATTGGATATCCTGGTTTATGTTATTTAATTAAAGAGTAAAGTTGTGGTATCACTGGATTCGAAACAATGAGTTTATAAATATCTTTATTCTGAATCAAAATATTCGTACTTCCGACGGCAGCTTTTACATTTTTCTGAAATTTAGTAGTTGGGTCATTCTTCAATAGCTTATAGTTACCAGCGTTAAGAAAATCTAAGGTTTTTTGTAAATAATCACACTTATTTAATGCTATAACAGTATTACCTTTGTCAGCTTTAGTGAATATGATATCAACCGAGAGGATTTTTTGCTTGATTGACTTTACAATAGACATTTCCGATGATTTGCTGTGGTAGTTGTTGACTAATAAATTATCAGGTAAATTTCTTACAGCTGTTTCAGTATCGACGGCAAGTTGCTCAAAATTACTAGTTGATCGAGTTGATTGTAAATTATGTTTAAAACCTTTTTGCAATAAATTAACTTCTCTACTGTCGAAATTAGTATTGGATAAATTAGTGAATCTTTCAAAAAAATTATGTTTAGAATATTGGTGTCGTTTTTTTCTGTTTTCCAAATTTCGGTTTGTTACTAACAAGAGAATTACGTTGTTGTACGGTGAACTTTTTATGAATTATTTTATTTACTCTTAATCTAGTTTCTGAATCAAAAATGTCGAATTCTATATTATGTAACCTATACAATAGTTCAGAATAAAATGTATGATATCTCGATATGAGAATGTTGCTGTTATGGATGTGTATTCTTTATAAGAAACAATACACATCCATAAACAATTCAAATTTATTCACGCCACTATTTTTGGTAGATACCTAGCTATTTTGTTTCGTGCAAAGATCAAATCAATTGAAAACAGATTACAGGCTCTTAAATAACAAACTCTTGTATTTACCTTATATCGAATTATCCACGTCGTAAACAGTTATGTGGCCAATTATTCTTCCTTGAAATTAATCGTTGACATAGGTATTGTATTGTAATCGTATAAGTAGAATATGTAGAATGTGGACTGTATTTTAATTTAAAAGAAAAGCTAATTCGTCTATGAACGTACTGAGAATTAATATGTTTAAATGCAAAGTAATATAATGCAATGAATAAAAACAAGGTAAAGTAATCAATCAATATAATTCATGTTCATATGACACTCCACTTACCCCGGGTAGTCCAGGAAAGAGATAGAGACTTGCAAGGACAACTAGGACGATGTGGAATTGTCCTTCGGAGTCACTATCCGTAATAAGTCTGTAAGGCACTATATATTTTGTAGTAAAGGATGTACGTTTTGTATTAATAGTATTCACTATCAAATCTCCGTCACTCAAGACGTCTTGTAGCAGAATGTCTTTTTTATTTTCGGTTTCATCACATCTGGTCAAAATGAGGTATTCAGGATGGTCGTATGGTAAACAATGGAACGGGTTAAGTATAATGCCTATGCATAATTTAATGTAATAAAAAATGAAGTAAACTAAAGATATTACATTCCGTCCATCATCAACTATCATACGTAACAATTTAGTAAAGACGAACCAGGTATATTAAAAAATCTAGAGATTTATATGATTGAAGCATTTTCGAATGAAAAGCGATACCTTTATGAATTTCGTTGAATTCAATAACTGTTTTTTTCATTACAGTAGTCAATATTGCAATTTTCTGACCAAAACTATTACTAAATATTCAGTCTAAAATTTACAGTTTATATTTCCAAAAGTTCTCTAAAATTTTTAAATGATTCTTGCCTAAAATATTATGAAAACATTCTAATTTCTCATTCCAGTTTTATTTTGATAAACATTTCTAAATATAATGGAGCGAAATTTCAAAAGTGAAAACAGTTGAGCATTTTCACAACAATCAAGTTAATATGTGGATTACATGTAAAATCATAACGAAGATGAAGGATAGAGATAGAAAATAAAAAAGTGCTATTGTTAATTATTCACCCCAAGCATGGCAGGAATATAAAGCGATAAGGAATGAAGTTGTAGAAATGATAAGGGCGTCGAAAAAACGTATTTCATTGATAGACAACAATAGAAACAATTCTCAACAACTATGGAAAAATTTAAAACAATTTTTACGAAGTAAAGCAAACAATATATTATATGTGAGGAAATAATTTTTTCCTTCGTTCTTCTTAAAAACAAGAGTTACTGGAGACGCATATGGACTGGAAGAATGTTCGATGATACCTGATTTTAGAAAAGACTTTACTTGTGTATTTATTTCATCTTTGTCCTTTAATGAACATTTATAGAGTTTTCTAGCAATGTATTTGTTTTTTGTTAGTTTCATAGTGGCTTCGCATTTCTTCACAATGCCTACATCGTACTTGTTTTCCGCAAAAACTTTTTTGTGTTCATCTGGAATATACATTCCAGAGACGCTTTGTTCTTATTGTTACTGTTTATATTCGTAATTACGGTATTTATATTTATGTATTTCGTTACCTAAATTATTTTCATTTTGTTCACATTTTTGAGTAATTTTCAAGTTTTCATTCTGACATAGCCTGAATTCTCTGATAACATCTAATCCCAGGAGGATATCATTTTGAAATGACTCACTTTTTATCACAAAAACGCGCCAATTTTTTGAAATATTGAAAATTTTCAAAGTTACTTCAATTGAACCCAACGTTTCAGTAGAACCTGAAACCGTATTTATCTTTTTCGCCTCGCTTATATTTTTCTTTAAATTCAATTTCTTTAAAGTATTATAATTTATTACCGATATATTGGCTCGGGAATCATAAAGCGCAATAGCCGGGCAGTTGTCTAGTAGAACTCTTAATTTAATAAGTGGGGTAGTTATTCGTTTTTTTGATTCATCAGATGATGAAATACTGTCTTGGACTTCCAAGTTGTTTACCATTTTGATTTTATCATTTTTTAATTTTTGTTTAGAATTATATCTTTTACCACTGAGATTTATTTTCAAACGTTTCAGATTTGGGAATATAAGGAGCGGTGGGGTTGAGATCGACGCAAGCCTGTGCCTCATTCAAAAAAGACCCTTAAAGCATACGTTACGCTCCTCATCCAAGTAATTGTCCTTGAGTTCATTAATCAGATATAAAATGAAATCTTGCACGTGGTGCCGTCATGTTTAAAAAATTTTGTTGATTTGTAAGTCTGTATTCAAGACTTGCTTGTTGGGCTATTCAATACCGCAGTTCATGCAAGCAATAACTGAAATTTTATTAAAATTATAACATACATGACAATACTACATATACAATGATGTTACACTACCTGATTCAACAACAAGTGCACTTTAAACAATTCTGTTTTACTATACTGTGTATTAAAATTTATAATAACAATATTAGCAAACATTGAATGTACCTGGTATATATATATATATATATATATATATATATATATATATATATATATATATATATATATATATATATATATATATATATATATATATATATATATATATATATATATATATAATATATATTATTAGAAGTGTGCATAATGTTATTTTATTGCGCCTTTATATTTTTATTAAAAACTTCTAGAAATATTAGCAAAAGTGATTTTTAAATTTTCAATTTTACAAGTGGAGAGTGAATACATTCAGCTTTGTATTGTGCTTTGTTCAGTTCTCAAATCTACACTCTGGAAAAAAGGTAAGTGAGTTGCATTAAACAAAAATTAGTTCTTTTTTATTAAAAACCGAAATTAGTTTCAGAATAACATTATGGATTCAAAACAAAGGCTTATTGAAGCAATCGATGATTAAATGATAACTGATATGTCAACGGTTATCGATGTTATTGTTATACTCGAAAATATGACGTTTAACCGAGAATAATTATTAACTACCCGATTGGGCAAACACATTATAAAATCAGAAAGAAAACCGAAAACGAAAAGCTATCTTAAAGAATCAGGAAGCTGATAGAAAAATGGAGGGAAGCAATTCTTTCCAATGATTCAGAATCTAACGGAAATAGTGATGTACCAATTTCTGTTGATCGACCAAAAATTGTAAAAAAAAAAAATCATCCGACAACACGTTAGAAAACATAACTATCCAAAAAATTTGAATTTCGGAATTGGTTAATATGTCTTGTACTGACGAGCTTTTAATTAATTGGATCCGTAAAATCGACCAGAAGAAAGATGAGTTTGCTTAAAAAGATCGGAACAATTTGAGAGTTCAAGTTCTTCTGAATTAAACTTCCACCAGAGTAGCAGAAATTATTCAATAAAAAACGGCCTGCTTGACCATTAGATAAGAATTTGTGTGGTGAATTGTCGTTGAAAAAATATCGGAAAAACTAGGCAGAAAGATGAAGAAATCCAGTAGTATCACATCTGTTTGAATTGAACTATTTTAATGGAATTGATTGAATATCCGTTAATCGCTGTGTGCAGCAAGATTTCATATTCCGAATGAAAAACATTTTCTTCTCCCACTCCTCTCGTCTTTTTTTTATTTTTTTTTCTTGAAAGCCACATCTTATAAAAATTGATCTTGTTTACCACCAGCCAGTACACCCGTACAGCAGATCTACGTACAGTTTTGAAAAGGTGCATTCATTTTTCGTCAAATTGTTCAATCCACATTTGAAATCACGAATTAATCGACGTTTATTGACGAAATGGAATTTCTCTTGTCGAAATGTGAAAAGTCGAGGCCTAAAAAGAATTTGGGATTCACGCTCTACTTTCGAGTCGATTGAAAAAGCTCCATGAACTTGAACAGCAAGAAATTAAAAGAAGACAGAAATGGACAATGGATATCCAAAAGAAGAAAAGGGCCCGAAATCCCTGCAAAAGAAGATGATGTACAAGCCAGCGAAAAACCTGAATCTTCAATAAACTAAAGTGATTTGTTGCTGTTGATTGATTTATATTAAAATTGTAAAATTTGAAACCTAACTGAGAGGATTTTGTAAATACTTATTTTATTTTGTGAGCTAATTTTTTTACTGCAATATAAAAATAAATTATTTTTACTCTTTTTTACTTTCTACTCAATCCAAAATAGGAAACTTTTATATTGTCCATTATACTTTTTATTTTACAGGTTTTATGTTTTTGTTATAGTGTTTGTGTATAGTGACCAGGAATTCAAACTTGGAGCCTTCATAGTGTTATTAAGTTTGGTAGGTATTTCATTCATTGAATGATTGATGGAAATTACGAATGTTCCTTTAAAACTTGTTTGAGCAATTTTCAATTCATTTCAACTTTATTTCATTCGCTTGATGGTTTCCTCATAATGTTCAATTAGGTTTTCAGTACACATAATTCAATAGACTATCATAGCAACACTTACTGTGGATTTAATAAGTTTATTGCATATAATTCAGTCATATTTCGGGTGCTTGATATTCGATAATTAATTTCGAGAATAATTTCAATATCAAAAAAACATTGTGCAGTTATTGTGAAATGATAGTAGGTAGGTATATTTTAAAGTAATGAATATAAGACACTTCGCCCATATACCAGTTTTGATTTGCCATCTAAAGCATTATTATACATTATTAATATTTAAAGCATTATTATTAAAAGTATTATTTGTCAACATAATCGTACTTATGAAAAAATTTAAATTTGCATTAAATTACACCGACCTCGATATTAACATGTCGATGTCGAGAATGTCGCCGTTATGAATGTGTATCGTTTATAAGAAACAATACACATCCATGAACAATTCAAATTTATTCACGCCATTATTTTCGGTAAATACCTAGGTATTCTGTTTCGTGCACAGTTGCAGAATTGAATGAGATTAAATTAATTGAAAACAGATTAGAGGCTCTTATAAAACAAACTCTAGTATTCACCTTATATAGAATAGGGTCCCCGTTGTGTATCGAATCTTATATCGAATTATCCTTGAAAATAATCGTTGACATAGGTATATTAAAAAATCTAGAGATTTATTTGATTGAAGCATTTTCGAATGAAAAGAGATACCTTTATGAATTTCATTGAATTCAATAATTTTTTTTTTTTAGAGTAGGTAGTAAATATTGAGATATTCTGTGATTAAAACATATTATTAAATATTTACTCTAAAATTTACAGTTTATATTTCCAAAAGTTCTCTAAATTTTTAAATGATTCTTGCCGAAAATATTATGAAATGAAAACATTCGAATATCTCATTCCAGTTTTGTATTGATAAACATTTCTAACAATAATTTTCAGTTACAAATATGTTTAAAAATTAAAAAAATGGAAAAATTCGATTCTGTCAGCTCGGTTTTTTTTTTTTTTTTTCTACGCTCAAAAACCTGTTATTAAGACCCTTAATTGTACAGGTATAGGAAGGGTAACTGGCAATATTGACAATATCAATTTATGATAAATATTTAATGATATTTCAATTTTGATAATACGCTTGACCGTTTGGAAGACAATATTCGCCGTGTTATTGTTGATATACGGCCACAAATGTTGGAAAAAGTCATCGAAAATTGGACGTACAGATTGGACTACATCCGAGCCAGCCGTGGCGGTCATATGCCAGAAATCAGATTTAAAATGTAATGCCACAAGATTATCTTTCGAATAAAAAAAAATTCTTGTCACTCGAATGATATATCGTTCTTTTATTGAAATTTAAAGTTCTATGCCTCTAAAAAATACACTCTTCATATTATAATTCATGTGAGAGAACACAAGAGCGTAGTAAACTGTAAGAAGGCTCTCTCGTAGTAAAATTGCCTTGAGGCGGGTAATAGCGTACAGAGACTTATTCAACTTTTTGATAAGTTTGGCTACTTGGTCTGCTCTACTTGGCAGTGCCATCTCAAGTACCTATCGATATAAATACCTAAGAATCTCACACTATCAGCAGATTTTACCTGCAACTCAATAAACAGAGGAATATCGAGGTAAGATATACGTAATAATAAATATTATTATTAATATTATAATTTTCAATAACCAAAATGTTTAAGAATTGAAAGATTAATTGCAATAGAGTCAGTGCCAATTTGTTATTAGAAGTGTGCATATTTTTATGTACCTATCTATATACGGCTATATAGATATATGTCGGAAAACATGGCTATCAAAAAAATTTGTTTCGGAATTGGATAATTTGACAAGTACTGACAAGCTTCTAATAAATTGGATCCGTAAAATCGACCAGAATAAAGATGAGTTTGCTGAAAAAGATCCGAACAATTTAAGAGTTCAAGTTATTCTGAATAAAACTTCCACGATTCGGAAAATACACCCTCTTCTGTGCAAAAATTGAATATATGACACAATTCGTCATATATATTATATATGACGAATATATAGTGGTTTTGTATTCTTATTGAACGCCAATGCAGGTTTAAATTGCATTTTATTTCACAAAATATGATAAGGCAATTGAACTTCAAATTATGCACATGAAAAAAGTCATGTTATATCTATGGTTTTATATTTTACAATTTCCTTTTTACCTATAAAACAAGCGTATTTTAAAATTTGTATAATGAATCCTGAAAATTGTTCCAAAATTATATGAGATACTAATAAATTTCAAATTTAAACTTAGCTGTTGAAATCCTTGTTCATATAATTACCTCCCTCGAATTATATTCGTTTTGTGCTGATGTAAGTTATTTACCTGATTTATGACAAATTTATAAAAATTGGTTGAAATTGTCTATATTGTATTTCTATGAAATGAATAAATTGTTGATTGAAAGAAAATATACTCGGAAAAAATGTGTCTCAATATCCTGAAAAATCTTCTTAAAACAAAACAATAATTACTGAATATTCCTTTTTTCATTTCGTTTTGTCGAATGTTTCTCTTTTCACATAGGTACACAATACCCCATATAATTTTGTACCCCAATAACCATTTCATTTCACAACGTTATTTGAGCATCATTGGTTAGTTTATCGGGCATGCGCAATGCTTTCAATCTTTTAACTATAAAATCAACAACTCACCCCTCCCATATTCATTTGTGAATTTTGATAAGTGTATACGTTACAAAGTGCCGGTTTGAGAAGAAATTCGTCAATTTCTCCTATTAGTGAACCATGGATACAAATAAAACTTCAACAGTCGATCGTAAAGCGCAGTATATTTTGGAATGGTTGAAAAAAACCAAACTTAAAAAATTGAAGAGCTCGTCCATGCATCGGGAAGTGGTGTTGTCCAACTACCTCGACAAAATTTCCAAATCTCTGATGTCCGGAAGTAAATCGAAAAAAAAGAGAACTTGTTTCCGTGAGATTATGGATTACATGGAGAGTGTGGATAATTCAAATCCTCCAATTGAGGACCAACAAGAAGCGGAAAAAAACGGAAAGTGGAAAATCCCGATTGACCTTTTCAGCACTCGTCCTACAAATAAGGTAATTATCTGATAATATTTTCTTAGTTTTTATTTTTATACTGGTTTCTATTTTTGTTGAGTAATTTTATTATATATCAAAAATTTATCAATTAATCATTGCTTTTCTTTTCTTTTATATATATATATATATATATATATATATATATATATATATATATATATATATATATATATATATATATATATATATATATATATATATATATATATATATATATATATATATATATATATATATATATATATTATATATATATATATTTTTTTTTGTGACAATATTGACTCAATATTTTTATTTTTGAGAATTTATGTTTTATTGAAAGTACTGTGTTTTCTGTGTATTGGTAGGGATTTAGACCTTATAGGTAGGTTTTTGAACTAATATTATTGAGTTAAGAGCTCTGACTCTGAATAAAGTAAGTAATGAAAAACTGATTGTAAGTAAATATTTGAATTTAAATAGGAATTATTCTGAATCACGAAATAATTTTCAAGTAGATACTTTCCCCCCTTAATGGAACATCACCAGGCTAATTCTTGATTCAAATAACAAAAAAATTAAATAACTAATTCTTGGACTAAATCCAATAAATCTAAAAAAATAATAATTCCCATTATGGCTAATTAATAATAAGGATTCCCCTCAAGCCAATCACTTGATAGAGGAAAATCACGCATTTAGTTTAAAGTTGAAGATATCAAACAGATGTTTCAAATTAAATTTTCTAGAATCGTTACAAATCAAAAAGTGAAGTCCCTTACTCAATATTTAATCATATGTTTATACATTATATGTACCTTATACGTAATAATTAGTATACATATGTTTTCTTAATATTTTCAATGAATGAGTTCCAAGTAGCAGATCAGAAGAATTCGTCATCTTCTCTCGACTTTATTTCTTTGCTGTTGTAGCACACTTTCTATTACACATTTTTGAGGGGATATGAAGTTCTTATGCCTACAGCACTGAATGAAATATTTAATTAAATGAACACTAAAATATTCATTAGAAAAATTTAAATTATTTGTATTACACCGGTCTACAACATTTTTGCGCACGGGTCGTGCATACCTAATTTTTATTCCTTTTATACCTAGAAATAAGAAAAATAACAAAAAAAAGTTCTAAATTTGTTTTTATGTGTGAAAAATGGAAAATACAAATAAATAAAAATACTTGAAAAATATAGACATAGAGAGGATTTATTAAAAGATACCAAACATCCGTTTATGATTTATTCTTATAATAGAAATTCTAAAATAAAGTCTAAACGTCTAAAAATGAACAGTTTTGCTTTTCCTTTCATGTTCAGTAGAAGTTCCTCTTATTACCCCCAAATGTAGTCCCCCATCATACTTTCGGTATACTGGCCTTGGTAACGTCTCTCAAATTCCATTATATCTTGATTATATTTTGAATTTATCCAAATGAGAATGTAACATGAGCATCTTTAGAGACATTATACATCCCATGACGGAAAAATTTGTGATCATGTCAGTAATCAGCTCGTCATAATTTTCAGCATTATAGTTTCCAAGAAAACCATGAACTACCTACTGCCTTAAAACTCTTCCAGGTTTTTTTTTCCCCATTGCTCAGTAAGTCCGGTTTTATAAAATAGTTATTATTAATGTTTTATATGATAGTAAATACAATTAAAAAAAAATTAAATATACTCAGCCTCCAGAATGTATCTGCAAGAGTTCCATGAAACATGTGGAGCCCATTTTTTGTCTTGATTTTTAACAGGTATATTAAAGTAATCTTGATATGCCTCGCAAAGCTTCAGATTTGTACTCAAATCATATTTTTTCTCTCTAACTTTAATAAATTAGCTGCAAATATAGCAAAACGAGTCAGCGTTTCGTTCACAACTTCTAGAAGCCATTTTAAATGGCTTATACAGCCACTGTATATGCAAACACTGACTACCGTACACAACGAGCGACGCAAGAAACACTACCCTCCACTCTCTAATCCCTCTTCTATAACAATAGCGCGCAAAGACCGACATAAATTAGGTGATAAAATAAAAATGCTACAACTTCTTAAAAAGCAAATATTTTCGTTCTGTAATCGCAATTTTTTACATAGATTTGCTTATATAATCAAAATATATTAGGTAAAACCCATGCGCAAAAAAAATATTTTTTTTGTTGACCGGTGTTATTAGTTTTGACCAGTATCAAGTCAAATCATATCAGTTGATACATGAAAATTTTTAAGCTGATCTTGCAGTATTACCAGGAAACAATTGTTGAGCAACAATTTAACTCCGTTCAACTGATCAAATGTTTTTTATCAGATATAATAAACATGTTTACGTGTTTTGTGGTTATTTACTCGAAAAATTTGTAAGAAATAGAAATTGTTCAAAAATATGTGTAATAGGTATCTACGAATAGTATTCAAAATGTAGTTATTTTAGTGGTTATATGTTTTCTACACTTAAATCTACTTCATTCAGGATACTCATTTATATCTAATCTGAAAAGTTATAAATTTTGAATTTGAATTGAAAAAGGCTGTAACTAACAGCATAGATTTTCAATAACGTATGAAAGAAAAGGAATGTAAAGTTAGTATAATCGCCCCTGACTGGAGATAATCTTTTCGATCTGCTTCTTGGAATTTTTTCAGTGTTGAAAATATTGAGTGACTACTAATAATAAAATCCAATTGACTAATAAAAGTCCTAAATTTCAGAACCACCTAATTGATTTTTACCGAGTCTATAATACTAAATTCAAAATCTTCGCTATCTCTATCTAATTACCCGATTTTATTTTCGTGGTGGGTATTCTTGATTTTTATTTTGTAAAAGCGGGTATTTTTCGAAATTTTTCGATTCAATAATCCCTTCCACCCCACTACTTTTTTCTTTTTCTTGTTTTCTATGTTCTTGATACCTTAGCCTAGTGGTTCTCAAACTAAAATGTTGACGCGTTCTCACTTCATTTTCGTGGGGATACGCCATATCCCCATGGGGTACGCGAAAAATTTCAGGGGGTACGCGGGGTAGGTTCATGAAAATTGTAATTATACTCTCTGGTTTCATACTGCAATGGACGAGTCTACTAAGCGTTCGCGCAAGGGGAGGAACCTGTAGTATTTCTGATATTTTCTATGTTGAAAACAAAACAAACGCAATGATTAAAAAATATCACTCTGGGAAAATGAAATAGAAAACAACAACTGCAATACTTTTGAGAGATTGAACTCATTCCTGCAACGAAATGAAAAGTGCTTATCTGATTTTCCTGACCTCAAACCACAAATTGGACATCACCTCAGTTCATTGAAGGCCAGTATAAGAGAATACTTCCCACCCACAGACAAGAAGTTGGATTGGATCCGAGACCCTTTTTGTTTGATGCTATTGGAACCACAAGCAACCTGACAACATTTCAGAAAGAACAAATGATTGAACTATCATGTGATCTGACACTAAAAACTAAATTTGAGAGTGCTACGGTATCAGACTTTTGGATCGGTGTTAGAAATGAATACCAAGAACTTGCAAGTACTGCACTTAAAATTCTTATTGGCTTTTCCACTACCTACTTATGTGAAAGATGGTTTTCTAGCTTAACATACCTAAAAAATAAGGACAGAAACAAACTTAATGTTGAGGACGATTTAAGGTTGAATTTATCAAAACTAGAGCCCAATATTGATGAACTATGTGAAAAGAAACAAGCTCATCCTTCTCATTAATGTTTTGTAATGGGTTTTAAATATATTGTGTTTATTATGTAAAAACGTGTTTTTGATTTAACACCTTACCTTTTCAATAACGAAGGGGTACGCAGAAATTTAATACTTCACTAAGGGGTACAGTCTTTTAAAAAGATTGAGAACTCCTGCCTTAGCCTATAAGAATAGATCTTGCTTACTATCATATTCAGTACGAGAAGAGTCTTCTCGTACTGAATCCATACAATAGATTTATGTGCAGTTTGATTGTGAATAGGTCAATTTATTCAGTTGGACAGCTCAGTTCTTAAAGAAGTGTTGTGCATTCAGTTTACATCGATTTGTTTGAGTGAAACTTGAAGTCATGAATTTATCAACGTTTATTGACGAAATGGAATTTCACTTGTCGAAATATTAAAAGGCGAAGCCCAAGAATTTGCGATTATACGATCTACTTTCGAGTCAATTGAAAAAGCTCCATGAACTTGAGCAGGAAGAAATTGAAACAAGACAGAAATGTTCGATGGAGATCCAAAAGAAGAAAAGTGCTCGAAATGCCCACAAAAGGAGTTGATTGTACACGCCAGCGAAAAACCTGAATCTTCAATAAACTCAAGTGATCTGTTGCTGTGATTGTTTATTGTGATTTTTATTGCATCAGTCATATAATTATATTTCGGGTGCTTGATAGTCGAAAATTTAGAGAATAATTTCAATATTAAGACAACATTGTAAAAAAATCGAACTTTAATATTACACTTATAAATTCAATAATAGGTTATTATTCTTATCAATAATTCATTATTGATAGGTATTCAAACTATTATTATTGATCTCAGAGCCCCGAACTAATGAAATAAATGAATGTAATTAATGAAATATTCATTGTACCTAGAGACTTACAATGAATATTCAATTTTAATGAATATAAGATACTACCCACCACAATAAAACATTGCCAGGCTAATGTATTTCAATCAATTATTAAAAGACTAATATTTTCTATGAAATAATTCCAAGTAACAGGTCAAAAGGATTATCCATCCTTTATTTTGTATATCTACCCCTCATTAACTTGTTTCTAGGTTTCAACGTAATTCAAATTGTTATACCTGCCTTTAATTACCCAGTTTTTTGTTCAATTATATATATATATATATATATATATATATATATATATATATATATATATATATATATATATATATATATATATATATATATTATCCCAATTTAAATTGTTATGTCCGCCTTTAATTACCAAATTTTTCGTTCAATTCAAATTTTTTCAGATTCTAATTTATTTTCTTTGTTATTCTATGTTCTGGCATTCCTAAACTGGCACTAGAATTCGTAAAGATTTTTTTTATTTTAATCAAAAAGGGTTATCCATTATTTGGATATACCCTTAATGGCTATTTCCAAATATTGTTTGATTGATAGATGAAATATGGACTGATGATTCATAATAATGATGAAACAATTGTATCCTATTATCATTCAACAAGATCGATGAATTTTTCGAAACGCTCTCAATATTCACTCTCGAAAGTGATGGGTTCGTTCTCGTTGACAAAATTTGTGTAGACAGCTCGGCTATATATTGATATATACTTATATATCAATATATAGATAGAACAGCAATGCAACTGTAAATTGTAGGGTTCCATGCTATTAACACCACGCCTACTTCAAACTCATCCAATAATATTATAAGAGGCACAAATAACTGCAGAAGTTCTTTTGATTGGTGCAATTCATTTCCAAGTCCATGGCGAAGCCCGACATCACAAAATCGTTTTGTGTGGCGCATGTCTCTTTTCTGGGGACCTGTCTTCACTTGCCCCCCACTCCTTAATACGCAGAATTAGTAATTAACGGGGTGGGGTGTTAACAAAATTAACAACAAAAAGAAAATAGTTATAATAGAATTATCTATTGAATTTATATTTGTAGTCTTAAGGTCAGATTCACAGCAATTTTTTCGCTAAATCTTCGTTTAGGTATCTACTAGGTATTATTTGTGAATGGTGTGGACTCTTTTCGATTTATAAATACAGTGTACACTCAAAACGACAAACTTCCTAACGCTTGAAATTTCTCGTCTTTGGTTGGTTTAGTTTGTTTTCCATACAATGATACACTCCATATAGCATTACACCCTCTCTCAATAACGACAACAATCAAGTACAAAAAAGTACGTTTTAAGTTGCCAAAATTAGTGAAATCCGCGCAGATGTGTACGTACGTGACGTACGTTCTTACGTGTACGTGAATACAGAGTTTGTCACCGGCGTCGGTGACAAACCTGTGATGACCTTTCATTACCTATGTGAGTGGTTGCAACAATTAAACAAGGCAAACTTTTACGGAAAATGTTCAAACCTACATAGAAGTAGACGACTCCCTACTTACAACGACTTCACTCACAGACAAACAAATTTTGGATTCAATGAGAAAAACTGAGAATCAGGAACAAAAAGATGTTATGGATGAACCAGAGCTTCCTCCAAGCAATAAGAAAGCTCTAGAAGCGGCTAAATTACTGGAAAAGTACTTCCTTTGTCAACAATATCGCAAGATGTGAATAGAATAAGTGAAAAATTACAACAAAATTACTTGTGCAGAAAAAGACGTCAGACAAAAATAACAGAATATAGGTAGGCAATAACGTTCAAATAAGATTATTTTTATGTTCATAACTACTTGAAATAAATTTTTTCTTTTCAAAATTCTGAATTTTCTTTTCTCCATTTAACAATAACTCTCTATAACGCCATAAAATTACAGTCCTTTCTTTCAGTGTCATTATACTTATAGAGTTTGCATTGTATTAAAAATTTGTAGATTCTATTTTTGAAATGCACAATATATCTACTTTATCATTTCAGTAGATATAGCTAATATAAGTAATGGGTGATTGTTTGAGCGTAGCTTTTTTTTAATCGAATAAAACACTCAATTTGTATCATATATTCAAAATTTTCATTGAAATTGATAACTTGGCCTTTGCCATTTACATTTTAAAGATAACTTCATGTAATATTGTCCGCGGCTACGTATCAAATGGTCCATTCGGAAGTTCCAATTTTGCCTCACTTTTTCGAGAATTTCGGCCTGTATCCCACGAATTACGCGTGTTATATTATCTTGTAAGGCTTCAATCGTGTTCGTCTTGTCCACATACACTAAAAACTTTATATAACCCCACAAGAAATAATCCAGAAGCGTCAAATCGCATGATCTTGGCGACCAATTCACAGGGCCATTTCGAGAGATAAGCTACTCACCAAATTCATCCTTGAACATGTCCACTGTTTCACGAGCTGTGTGGCATGTGGCACCGTCTTGATGAAACCACATGTCAACCAAGTTCAACTCTTGGCCAACTGGGGCGAAAAAAGTTGCGTATCATGGCTCGATATCGTTCGCCGTTGACGGTAATGTTTCTTCCACGATTGTCTTTGAAGAAAAATGGACCGATGATGACACCAGCCCATAAACCACACCAAACTGTTGTTTTTTCCGCATGCATCGGTAATTCTTGTATGGCATGTGGCTGTTCATCACTCCAGATGCGACAGTTTTGTTTATTTACATATCCGTTAAGCCAGAAATGAGCCTCATCGCTGAACACAATTTTTCGATAAAACAGCGGATTTTCATTGAGCTGTTCTAAGACCCATTCACCAAAAATTAGACGTTGTGGTAGGTCATCCGGTTTCAATTCTTGCACAAGTTGAATTTTATAGGCTTTCAAATCGAAATCAACACGTAAAACTTTCCATGTGGTTGAGTAACACATGCCTAATTGCTGAGAACGGCGACGAATTGACATTTCACGATCCTCATTAACACTGATAGTAAATTTCAACAATTTGCAACCGTTGCTCGTTTGTAAGCCTTTTCATGATGAAATGGCAGAGTATACTGAAAACCTTCCACTTTAACAGATGACGTTTGGATGTCATTACCAACCAGTGCCGCCAACCTGAAAAACTTAACTGTTAAAAAATCACCCGTTATATCATACTTAATAACACAATGATAATGAAGGTTCCAAGTTTGAATTCGCGGTGTCACTTTTACACTAAAAAACCATAAAACCTGTGAAATAAACAATAACTTGGTAAAGTTGAGATTTTCCTAGTTTGGATGAGTAGGTTTTTAGGCTTTAATGTTTGAGGAATAATTTATTTTTTTAAGTAAAAAAACTAGCTCTCTATATATTTACAAAATATTTACAATTAAGTATCTGTAGACTGAATCCATAAAAAGTGAATTATATATTCAGATTTTCACTGGCTTGTACATCATCTCCTTTTTCGGGAATTTCGTGCCCTTTTCTTCCTTTTGATCTCCATTGTCCATTTCTGCTTCCCTTTAATTTCTTCCTGCTCTAATTTATAGAGCTTTTTCAATTGATTCGAAAGTAGAGCGTATAATCGCAAATTCTTAGGCTTTGCCTTTTTACATTTCGACAAGTGAAATTCCATTTCGCCAATAAACAATGATAATTTCATGATTTCAAGTTTCCATAAAACAATTCGATGTAAACTGTATGCAAACTTCCTTCAAAATTGAGACGTTCAACTGTAAATTGACTTAATTGGGGAACAATTTCGCAATCAAACTGCACATATATCTATTGTATGAATTGGCAGACTTTTCTTGTATCTACTGAATGATGGTGAGGAAGATCTATTCTTATAGGTTTTCGCTATCAAGAACATAGAAAACAAAAGAAACAAAACAATACAGATGGTAAAAAGTTTTTAGGTATTGAATCACTTCAAAAAACCTCAATCAACATCAAAAAATCAATCTATAGCCTCTGAAACAAAAAATATTAGAGAGAAATATCATAGAGAGCAAAGGTTCAAATCAAGTTTTCTAGAATCGAAAGAAATCTATAAATTCAAAAATTGAGGACCTTCACTAGGCAATCAGATGTTAATAATAGTCCTTTACTCAATATTTTTAGTAGAATAATTCCAAGTAACAGGTTAGAAGCATCATCCACCCTTAATTTTCACATATATCTGTTATCTATTTACGTGTTTTCTACGCTCTAATGTGATTTTAATTGTTACACAGATCCCTTATTACCCAGTTCTATGTTGAATTTTAATCGTTAGCTTTTAATATTTTTCGGTTTTTCAAGCTGTTAACAAAGTTATTAAAGGGTGAACATTTAGTAACATAATTGTCTTTAAAATAATAAAACGGAAAACCATGTGAAATTGGAAACATGTCTATTGCTACTAATTATTGAATTTATAATTTACTCCTATTAACGTCAGATTCTATGTAATTGTTTTCGCAAATTTCCATTTATCGATCATGATTCGACTTTTGAGTCGATTTTTATTTGACCTATAAATCTTGAAAATCCGCAAATTCTATTTTTGAAATAGACAATATAACTAGATGGGTAGATACTACATGTATTATATAAATTATATATATATTTATATAATTCATGTTTTTTTTTAATTATTTATATATTTATATAATACATTTTATGACTGTAAGAGATATAGCTGAAGTTGTTGGTGTGGAAAAGTCCTGCGTTTCGAGAATGTTAAAAACATTTGAAGATAGTGGCTGATCGTCTCCAAAAAGAAAAGGACTCTGTGGCCGAAAATGCAAAACTACTCCAAGAACAGACAAGCTGTTGATAAGTAATAGCAAAATTAATCCGAGAAAGACAAGCACTGATCTTCGAAGGGATTTAATGGTTTCTGGTGTGGGGGTGAGCACCTCAATTGTGCGAAAACGACTGCTCGTGGTTGGCCGTAAGGACGAAGTGATGGGGAAACTTTGCGTCCTGATCAGATCCAGCAAACAGTAAAACATCCTTCGAAACAAATGTTTTGAGGTTTTTTCACAACCAATGGCATGGATGATTAGCTCCCATAACAGGGATGATGAATTCAGTGAAATATATGGAAATATTGCGCACCAGGATTGTCCCATTCATGGAAACGTTTGATGGAACATTTCAGCACGACCTGCTTCCCTGCCACAATTCCAAACAAGTCAGGCCTTTATGTGTGAGAATGAAATAAAAGTACTCGTTTGGCCGGGGAGTTCACCTGATCTCAGTTCCATTGAGAACTTATGGAATATTTTGAAGAAACGACTGGCAAAAATGGATTGCACTACGAAAGAAAAAATGATTATAAGTGCAATTCTGTTGGGGTTTCATGATGACGAATTGAAGAAAATCTGCGCTACGCTAGTTGAATCGCCTAGACGAGTTCAAGAAGTTATTTCTGCGAAAGGAGGACATACTTCATATTAATATGAAGAATTTACGCTATTTTGTATGTAGGTATTCACTTCATTAAAAGGTAAGATTTTACGAAAACATTGTTTTTTATCCTTTGTCCCAATCAATTCGAACAGCATAGTACGCATGACGACGTTTCGAAGTACCACTTCTAAATGCAGAATTAATGTTCAGTATCAATTCAGCATTTGAGAAAGAAGAAGTACTTCAAAACGTCGTCTTGTGTATTTTATTAAATTATGAGAAAATTCTTAATATTGTTTCATTATGAATATAAATTACCTAACTATCATTGAAAATATGGTTTCGTAATCATAATTACAGGCGCCAGAAAAAATTGGGAGTCGATATAATTCTTTCGAGTAATGAAAAATATTCTCAACGATTTTTTCAATCATAATTTGCATCGAAAACTATGTTCGAAAAAAAAATCTTTATCAGCAAAGAATTTGAATTTTTTCTAGTTTTAGATGAATTCGTTTTTAATAAGCAGTATGTTTTTTGGTTGCATAGTTTGAAATAATTTAAAAATTCAAATACTCCAGTCAATTTTATAAATGCTCGGTCTGAAACTTCACTAAATTTCATAATAATGATCTATATAAATAATATAAACCTATATACTACCAGATTGTGGGTATTGATTTGTATTAAATTATGAGTAGATATACTGAGTATTAGGTAATTCAGCATTTGATAAGTAGTAGTTCTTCGAAACGTCGTCATGCGTATTTGTATTAAATTATGAGTACTTATAAGATTTGTATTAAATTATGAGTACCTATGATTAAAAGAAGTAGTACCTACTTCGAAACGTCGTCATGCGTTTTTGTATTAAGTTATGAGAAAATTCTAAATATTGTTTCATTATGGATATTAATTTTCTCCAAGTATCGGCCTCATCAATCATCAATTTATATTCCTCTTGGATAACACTTTATTTGATTTGTTTTCATTATAAACAATTTGTTTTGAATAATTTGATATTATTAATATTTTTTGTCTTCATATTTTAAAGATGAATAAATTATTTTTATAATACTCACATGTGGTGAGTATTTATAGAGGTTTATGTATACACATTTATATATTGGTTAGAGAATCTTCAGAAAATTTACCTATTAAATGAAAGAAGGATGATCCTATAAATTTGAGATCTGGTATTCCAAAGCATATATTTATTAAAGAAAAATAAGACAGTCTCACAGAAAACTTGCTAAAATTACACAAATTTTCCATGTTATAGGCCCTAAAGAAGTTATTTGCATGGATTGTGACTGTGTTATTAAATATAAAATAAATATACCTACTAGACACATGAGCTACAAACAAAATGATGGTAAAGATTGAATGTCCGCTTTTCTTACACAAAATACAAGTCTCTACATAAAAAACCTGAAGCAACCTCAGCACAGCAACATCATTTAACGAAACTAATGTGCAAGAATTTTACTCGAAATTAGCAGAAGATATGGATCGATTTAAACTTAGAGATTCTTCTATATGAACGCAGATGAAACTTGTGGATCGACTGTCACCAAACCATCAAAAATAATTACAGCTACAGGAAAACGATGTACCTAATATTTTCAGAAATTAGGCCCATGAAAAATGAATTCCAAACATAAATGTGTTTACTTTGTATGTAATGATTGTGATGCAGGAAATTATGAGTCTGATTGAGATAAAACAGAAATACTTACCAAAGCAATAATTCTTATAATGGAAGAACTTATTTTTGGTTAATGTTTGACGTTTAGTTTAGAACTTACCAAGAGTTCACTAATTTATGTTTGATATTCTATGAAATTTTGTCAATTTTATGAAGTTCTGTCAGGTTATGACAATGCATAGAGAACAGTGTTGATTTGTTTAGTTTTGGTGTTCAACTTTGACTGATTATTAATTAAAGTGTTAAGAGAGTTAGAAATTATCAATTAAATTATATTTTTTCCAAAAATTATGTTGTTATTCGATTAAGACTAATTAAGGTCGAGAAAAACGTTAAAAATATATATTTCTATAATAGTGAATCAATTTGATAATTGATGAGGCCGATAATTGGAGAAAATTAATATCCATAATACAACAATATTTAAAATTTTCTCATAATTTAATATAAAATACGCATGGCGACGTTTCGAAGTACTACTTCTTTATCAAATGCTGGATTAATACTTCCGGTTTCAGTACTTCAGTATTTTCAGTATTAATCTAGCAATTGATAAAGAAGTAGTACTTCGAAACGTCGTCATGCGTATTTTATATTAAATTATGAGAAAATTCTAAATATTGTTGTATTATAGGAATCAACCCAGAAATGACCCAAACATACTTCAATAAATATTTGTTTCATACCTATGTGTTGTTTGTTTTGATATAGTAAGTTCGGTTAGATTAAAGCTATCCACGCTTAAATTTGAAACATAGTAAGTTAGGTTAGATAAAAGCTATCCATGCTGACCTAAATTTGAAAACTTCATCCTAAGTGGTTTCATCAAGTTCGATTTAATCTCCGTAACTTAAGTGTAGTTTCAGTAAGTTCACCTACTTATTAGTTGGTTCGTGTGTGCTTCTTGATTTTGGTGATATTTTCACGTAATGTTTTCTAATTCAGTGGTAATATATTCTGAGACACTTTGAAAGTCGTGGATGATAAGGTTTGAAACTTTCCAAAATGTGTGGAATCTTTAACACAATAGAACAGATATTGAGAGCCTTAGTTGTGTTTATATATTGATGGATGAGGCTGGCCAAATTTCCAATGGCTACGACCATCGGCCGTGTTGTGTTGTTTTCTGTGTCAATACAGATTTGTACGTTGATGTGTCATACTATATGTTCTATGATCTAACCTCGATTTATGAATTTGTTTTACACGTCATCTATATATCTTACGTCGTTGAGCACTGTTGCATTTATATTTAACATTTTTACAATAACTGTTGGATTGACTTATATCAGATGTAGATTTACTTGTTCTACAAATTGCAACTGATTAATTAACACCTTGTCTATATTTTTAGTATTCCTGAAGAAGAACGGAATTGCGTTGGAAATATAGAATTGCTGACGATTAGTCGTTTAAATTTGTTCTGCCCACCTTCTACCGATAACCCAAAATATTTTGAAAGTCTTATCATTACGGCAACACTCCTGAAACATATATATATATATATATATATATATATATATATATATATATATATATATATATATATATATATATATATATATATATATATATATATAAATTATATATATATATAAGTATATAAATTATTCCTGGTCTTCTCGGAGCATTAGTCTTCGGTATTTACTTCTTGTATTTCCATCAGGCAATATTTCTTCTACGTAATCTCCTAGGGTGACTACCTGGGGCTACGGGTTGTCTGAAATATCTGCGAAAATTTTGAGTACGGCAGATCGAAGAAATCACGACATTCGTAAAAAGATAAAAAACAATACAGACTTCACTAGAAACCATTGTTTCAAGACCCAATGCAGTGGGTTTTGACTTTAGATCACTCTCAAAATCGATCTCCTGCTGTGATTGGAGGATTGATCGATATTACTCAAAATGACAATGCCATGCAAAGATACCCGCTCATATAACCCTACAGAAACAGTATTAACCCGGCTCTTTTTTCATCTCGAATACAACCTGACTTGTCATGTGACACTTATTACTCTAATAAATGGTCGCAATCCAGGATCAATAAAATTAAAAGAGAATCAAAATATCGTCCAGTTATTTAATGCTTGAATCCCCACAATGTGAACCGGCAGTGCCTTTTTCGAAATATTTGCACGGATGTACTTGCTGATAAATCTCCTTCGCAATGTTTCCTGAGTAAAGTAGAGAATGGAGATGTCGTGTTTTGTACTTTCCAAAATGAGCGATTTGTGCTGAAATGTTGAAAGTTTTCCGATCCATATGAAAAAAGAATTTGACACCTTTATGAATAATTCTTCGAAAGAAGGCAACAGTATATAAAAGTTCTTTTTAATAATTCTGAATATTAGATTTTTAAATATAACCACATAATTGCAGCGCCAAATGGTTGATAGGTATCAGTAGATATACCGGTTCGCGTTCTGTTCCAAACAGTAATTAGTTTAGCTAACTACGAGTGTAAGGAACTGACTTCCCAGTATACGACTTTGACTTCACAACTTACAGTGCATATCGGAACATAGGT
Source organism: Henosepilachna vigintioctopunctata (assembly GCA_030704895.1). NCBI lineage: Eukaryota > Metazoa > Arthropoda > Insecta > Coleoptera > Coccinellidae > Henosepilachna > Henosepilachna vigintioctopunctata. The sequence goes on along the minus strand of JARQZJ010000132.1, from coordinate 991,631 downwards.
AAATTTTGACGTTGTAGAAAGCGGCGGAGCTATTACTGGCCCTAATCGTAACATACCTAATTGTGAAGTTAATTTCAAAGAGTAGGACTTCTGGAATCAAAGTGAGAAAAGGATCAACTATGAAACAATTCAAATTTTATATTAAGTTTATTTTAGTTGTGAGAAGTTAAGATTTCGTTTAATATTTCCCTATTTAATTCTTGTTGTAATTAAAGTTTTTATGGTTAAAATTATCAGAGATATTATTTTTTAAAAATTAAGACTTGTAAAAGATGTAATGTAATTTTTAGTAAACACTCGATGAGTGCATTAATTCTCCAGCTAGATCTCAGACTATAACTGGTTTTGAGTGATGAACAATTCTTTTGTATTAGCGCGTAAGCTAAAAGCTCGCGTATATTTTTGGAGGGAATTAGATATGCCTCTGTTGGGTGGCTTATTCAGTCGATACAAACAGTAATATTTTACTATCCAATGAATGATCTTGTAAGTACACTTTTTAGGCAAATTATATCTGATTTTCCGATCGGTCCTTTTCCTGTCACATTTTTTCACACCTAAAATTAACATGAAGTGCTTTACGTTTTGAACGAATGCATTAGGAAGAAACATACGATTAACAAATGAAGCATTACTCCACTTTTGTCAAAGACATATAATATATAATAATAATGATACTGGCGGCAACAAATATAACAACGATGAATAATCTGGCAACCAACAGTATACTTCGATGGTACGGTCATCTGTACGGAATAGCATATACTAAAGTATTTTGACATTTTTAACTAATATGGTTTCTGCTATATATACGTTTCTATGTATTCATACTATTTATCTGTGATCTATTACATCATCATTGCAAGCGATGCGGTATTTCATTATATCGCAGGGCGCAGCTGCAATGTGTTTGGTGCATTGTTGAGAGTGTAAATACGGACTGCGGTGAAGTTTTATAACCAATATATTGTTTGGATGTTTTTTGGGTATGATATTTATTGGTGCTAAGTTTAAATAGGTTTCAGATATAACAAATATTAATAATTGAGTAACTAATTGAGGATTGATCTAACCTTTTTTTATATTTAAGGCGATATCGGTAACACCTAACATAATTTTTTTTGTATTCATGAGAAATGGGGAAAGGATCTAAGGACAAACGTGATATATACTACAGAAAGGCAAAAGAGCATGGTTGGCGAGCAAGAAGTGCTTATAAACTTTTACAAATAGATGAAAAGTATGATATACTTGAAGGTATGAAATTCCTAAATTAAATTCATATGAAGTTCCCTGTTTTACCAGTTTTATATTCACATTCAATTTATAGGTGTCAATAAGGCGGTCGATCTTTGTGCTGCACCGGGAAGTTGGTCTCAAGTTCTTTCTCGTAGACTGTATTTGAACGAAAAAATTACAATCTCTCCAAGATATGATTTGGATGAAAACAATGAATCTCCAAAAGATGATGAGATTGAAGAGGAGGAGAGTATTGAACCTAATGAGAATGTCAAAATTGTAGCAGTAGATCTCCAGCCTATGGCCCCTCTACCAGGTGTTATTCAGTTACAAGGGGATATTACTAAACTATCAACTGCGCAAGAAATAATAAAACATTTTGAAGGAGGATTGGCAGATCTTGTTGTGTGTGATGGTGCTCCAGATGGTAAATTATTTTAATTCTTATGTGAAATGAATGTTTAATTTAAAATCAGCATTATTACATTTTCTTATTTTTACAGTAACTGGACTACACTGTATTGATATATACATCCAGGGTCAGTTAATTCTTGCAGCACTTCATATTGCCTGTAATGTTTTATTGAAAGGTGGTACTTTTGTAACTAAAATTTTCAGAGGCAAGGATAATGATCTACTCCATAATCAGTTTCTGACCATTTTCAAGGAAGTATATGTGTTTAAACCTAGTAGTTCAAGAAATTCGAGTATAGGTAATCATTGATTCAAATATAGAGGATATAATTCCTATCAATTTCAATTTCAACTTTGAATTTAATATTATTTCAGAGGCATTTATTGTGGCTAAAAACTATAGTCCACCAGATGGTTTTGATCCAACACTTATGACACCATTTTTGAATGTTGGAGAACGAAACTTTGATCAACTTACTGGTATAAATCGAATTATTATTCCTTTTATGGTTTGTGGAGATATGAGCGTTTACGACTCAGATGTCACTTATCCTTTACAGGTAGGCTATTTTAGTTAAAATGTATTTTTATGTAGTATATGTATATCATTGCTTGAGTTCTAACCCCAACTCAATTTTTGGAAGTTTTGATGTTGTCCAATAATCAAAAACAGAATTAAAAAACTATTATTGTAATGATGTCTGTGTGAAATTATTGATTTTTCTCTTTATTTTGAAGTTTATATTTTTCACATATGTGGTGTTAGAACTTCAGCAACTGAGTAGAACACTCATTTTGAAATTTTCTGGAGGATCGATTAAAATACAATCCACTTTTATAAATAGCAGATTTTCAATTGAGAACCATTTACATTATTTTGTATTATAAATACTTTAACCTAACTGGTGAAATTATTCATTTTTAATATTCTGTCTTATTTATATAAGACAGAACAAATTTATTTTTACACAAATAATACATAGTACTAAATAATTTTGAGGATTTCAACTTCAGAGATAGATACCGGTTAGTATCATAAATCATCAATAATTCCTCTGAAAGTGCAGCAATAAAAAGGATGTCTCATTTAAACTTTTTCAGTTCACTCTTAAATATCTTAGTACTCGTAATATTAGTTTTCAAGGTACTTGGTAAATTATTGAAAGCATTGAATCCATCATAGTATATGCTATTTTTAGATTTAGAAGTCTGCAACTTTGTAAGTAAGACTATCAGTTTTCCTAGTATTATACCCATGCACATCACTGACACATGTTACATTTTTGTTTATATTACATGGAAGCAACTGATTTTCAATTTTAAATATGAATATAAATGTAGCAGAGAGTATATTCTGTTTAACATACATTAGTTCCAAAGAGTTCAGCAAAATTTTAACAGGGGTATATTTATTGCTCTTTAAAATTGTTAGCATGGCTGTATTATGTAACTTTTGTGATTGGTGAATTTATTTCTTAGTCAAACCAAATAACAAAGTAGAGCAATATTCAAAATGTGGTATTATTGTTGATTTGAACAACAATAACTTATCATATGGCGACTGTTATTTTTAGAGATTTTAGATGTCATGAAATAAACATGATCAATGAAACCCAATTTATCTTCTAAGATATTGCTTAAATATTTTACTGTTTCTACTCTTACAATTTTCTGTTAATTAATCTCTATAGTTATATCTTCATTTTTATTAATCTTAAGGGTCTCATTAGTACCCAAAAATATGAAGTCTGGTTTTTGCTCAGTTAGCTATTGCCACATAACTATTTAATTGCAGAAAGGTCTTAATTGACACTCTGTCACATTCTTAATATATTTGCCTCATATATAAAGAATAGTATGATCACTGAATAAACGAATAAAGCATTTTTTCAAATGAAAAAAAATATCGTTTGACTCAGATTGAGTTCTCGCTTAACTCTTGGTGAAACATAATTAAATATCAAATTAAATTAAACTCTTGGCTTAATGTTTCACGTTTATATTTAACAATATCAAATAGTTAACATGTTTCGAGCGTGAGCTCATCTTCAAGACTGAAGATTGAAGTCTTGAAGATGAGCTTACGCTCGAAACATGTTGACTATTTCATATTGGCTTAATGTTTCATTATTATATTTAAGCCTTTTACTAATTATATTATTCCTTGAGGTACGCCTATAAATCCACTTTCGTGCTATCCGAATATTTATTTTGCAGATAGCAAATCTGCGTCAGCATTTATTATTGAATGTTAATCATTTCAAAATATTCATTAATAAGCTCGGAGTATTTTATAGTGGCGTAAAGAACACCATTCATTGAAAATTGTTGATTTCATCTGAATAGTTTTAATTTTTACGAAATCTATTTAATATCAGCTTGCCGGTGAAGCAGAACCTTACATCTATCATGAACCAGTTCAAAAGCCCATTGATCCGCCATATGCTAATCTCAAAAACATGCCTCAACCAAAACCTGTATCTGAAGACAGTCCTGAAATGGAGGTTCTTGCAAAACCGAGTACCTCAAAATCTGTAGGTGATGAAGATGCTCAGCACCATCCAAGCAAAAATGAATCGCCTGCCGAGTCTCATCTTATGGCGGACGCCAATGCAACAAATGAGGATTTGCTGAGTTTGTTAGTGCAGAGTTTGAAAACTGATGATCCATCCGTTCAGGATAGTTTGGCGAATCTCCTGAATACTTTGGGAATTTCCGCTATTGAGAAGATTTCCAAAGAGACAGAAACTACAGTATCTTCAGGAAATCACCAAACTCTTGAAGTCTCGCAAGAAATTCAAGTTCATGAAATTGGATCTTCTGTACCAAGTGAGTCTGTTGAAGTTACTATGGTAATTGACCAAGAACAAACACGGAATTCTCAAATTATTGGTAAGTTCTGTTCTAATTTTATAATTGTTTAAGATTACACATAAACATTCAAATTTAAGAACATAAAACTATTGTAGGGCAATTAATTGTTTTCAATATACAGATGAACCTAAAGTAGAAGTAAAGTAAGGTGTTGAGCAAGTAGAACTCCCTTCTACTTTCTTAATTGTTCCAAATTACACTGAAAATAATATTCTAGATTATAAAACTATTATGGCTGTATCATAATTATAACAATAACAGTTTTTTATAATATGAAAAATTTATATAAAATGCTATTGACCTTAGCTCCTTCAGTCTATTCAATTTATAATGTTATTTTAATTAATTAGTTTTTAATATGCTATGTTAGTGATTCAAGTAGCATCTCAGGTGGAAATTTTCGTCAAACATAGTTTCTATTGTAGGTATTATGGAACTTTTGGTTATTCCTGAAGCCGATAATTTTTCAGGTTGTGAAATTTGTTCAGTGGGTGTCTTATTCTTGCATATTTTAGTTTAGGTCTACATATCGTTTCATATATTTCAGCTGCACCTTTAGTACTTATTCCTCTATTTCCATTTGTTAGTCATCTAACATGTTATGCTCTTGTTACTGTTTTCTTCTTCATTGACTGTGTGTGAATGTTGAAATTTAATTTATTGTCAAACAGTATTCCCAGATATTTCATAGATGATGATAGTGCTATATTAATTCCGTTTATTATTACTGTTGGTGAATTTTGTATGATCTTATAGTTGTAAATAATGTATCAACACTCATTAGCATTAGGTTTTCGTCGCCACTTTGAACACGATTAATGTTTTATCCATCAGTTCCTGTATTTTACTAGTATATTTCTCTATTGTTTTTACATGTGCTACCAACAAAGTGTCATCTGTATATTGTAAAGTAGCAGAGAAAGAGGTTATCCCTCAGTGTTTCTTAATGTGGGGAGAGGTATCTAGATGTTTTATAGTTTATTCTGTTAGCTTTCTGATTTCTATAAATATTTTCATTATCTTTAAATGTATTTGGGTGTATTTATTTTATTTTTAATTTAATTTAATTTTATTCTATTTTTATTTTATTTCACTTATATTTAGTCCTTTGGGCCACATGATATCAAATTATTTATGTCTAGAGCCAGTGTTTCAGTTTTTATATTATTCAACTGCATTTTCAATGTCCAATGTCAATATTGTAAGTGGGTGTACAGTAGGTTTTTTGTTGCGGAATAGTGGGTGGCAGTGTAACTATTGCCAATCTGCACATAACCTCTTATGCTTTAAAATAAGAATTCAATGCTCATAGCCTTATAGTCTAAGAGCTAGCGTTTTTGAGAGAGAATTTCAGGTAGGCTAGTTTTTAGATATGTTATCTCTCTCACTCTCCCGGACGTCGTAAGGGCGGTCTGGCTGGCGGTAGTGGTTGCATTCATCAGTGCGCATACTACCTGTACAGGTAAAATATCCATTTTTCAAATCATTTTAAGAAGTTTCATTTTTTTTATTATTTTTATTCAACTATTTGCAACATGCACCTAACATTGCCAGATATTTTTTTTGTTGATAAAACCGTGCCAGATGCTAATTTGAACTAAAAAAAATTTTTTTTTCGGAATATTTCACTATTGCTGAAACTTTTATATGTTCAAGTATCTAAAAATCTAAAATTAATTTGCCAAACAATAGTTCGATTGTTAAACCTTCAGCCAGACCGATTTAAAAGTGAAAAGTGATTGGGCATGTTGGAAGAATACAATCACAAATTCTTTTACAGGTAATAACAACTATATATTACAAGACGATGACAATCCAGAAGCCGACGATGATAAAGGAAATGATGGCAGTTATCATGACGATGATGATGATCCTTATGATTATGCCACTCTTTTTAGTCATGTAGTTGGGAATTGTAAAATATAATTTTTGTTTATTTTCGTAATATTTTCTTAATTTTGTACAACAATAAATAATTATTTTGATATTATATTATATTAATCAACATATATTAATCCACACATTAATTCAATAGATTTTCTTTCTCTGTAATTTATTCAATAACCATTCCTAGACCAAGGAAAATGATCCCCCATCACTTTTCAATTTTAAATTGGTGTGGCTGAAGGTTTAACAATCGAATTATTGTTTGGCAAATTAATTTTAGGTTTTTAGATACTTAAATAACATCATATGAAAATTTCAGCAATTATGAATATTTTGAAAAATTTTTTTTTCAATTCAATTCATGCCATGGTCTGGCATGATTTAATCAACAATAAAAATATCTGGCAATATTAGATTCATGTTGCAAAAAGTTCAATAAAAATATTAAAGTAAAACAAAACTTCTCAAATTGATTTGAAAAATCGATATTTTAGAGGTAGGATGCGCACTGATGTACGCATTACGCAATCCACTACCGCCAGCCATACGCCCTTATGACGTCAGGGAGAGTAAGAGAGATAACATATCTAAAATCTGGCCTACCTGAAATGCTTGTTTTTCCGACGTTGCTAGATCTCGTACTATTATTAGAAGGTCAAAATAGTTTTTGTTATTATTTGGAAAACATCATTTGCTTAGCCAAACTCGGTGACTGGCACTGAAGATAAATTAACGGCAATAAATAATAAACTAACTTCTCATTTAATATGGATTTAAATAGAGATGAATTATTCATATCTTATTGATTTGTTTAGTAAATTATTCTTTTCGGAAACAATCATATATTCAGTAGACCGCGAAACCCTTTTTGAAATCATGAAAGAATTTGGAATCGATCGAAAGACGAAGAGGGATGGGAACTTCACGTAATGGGCATACAAGTGGGCATCAAAAAAGAAAATAGAATAAATGTCAAATGTCTCGCCTTTGCAGACGATATTGCTATCATCACAGACAACAGAACTGAAGCCATTCTCGCCGTAGAAAAACTACATGAAATTGCGCAAAAAACCGGGTTACAAATTTCTTATGATAAAACCAAATACATGGAAAGAAAACAAAAAAATAAATCTTCTCTTATGACAAAACATGGTGAAATTCTGCAACTGGGCCATTTCAAATACCTCGGGGAAGTTATATAGTCCTCAGGTTTAAACCGAATCGCTAATGAACAGAGAATTACCAAGCTCCAAAGGGCCTACAAACTAACAAAAAGTGCATTTCGAGGGGCGCCAAATTGAGGCATTATAACACAGCGATTCTTCCAGAAGCAATCTACGCAACTGAAAATGGTTATTGGCGACCATTCAAGAATTAGAGAAATAGAAAAACAAGAACGAAAAATTTTCAGAAAGATTTACGGGCCAATCAATAGAAACGGCATTTGGATGAAAAGACCTCAGAATGAACTGTATCAAAAGACAAATACGATAACGGAAGAAATCAGAAAACGACGAGCAAAGTTCTATGCACATGTTTACAGAATGAAACAGTCCAGAATACCGAAGAAACTACTCGATATAATTATGAATAGTAAATGCGGAACAGAGTGGCTAAAAGAGGTCCAAAAGGATCTGCAACAGATCAATATAAAAAAATCTCTAAGATCGCACTGAATGTCGCTATAAAATCGCACATGTGAAGTTTGAGCAAAAATCAAATCGACAACCTGGAGTAAAGTGGACAGATGAACGGAAGAAAGAGCATTCATTCATAGTTTATTTTGAATGTTTTCAGCAATAACAGGCTTCTTTTAATATGAAAAACTTTATTTTTGTTGACGTTTCGATATATATGACAACTTTGTCAAAACTAATGAATAATTGAGTTTTATGAATTACTATAGATATCAATATGTCAAACTTATTTTTAAGAAAAATCAAATTAGTTTTTTGTATTTTCACATATTGATTTTTAGTATCAATATGAAAAATTATATTATTGCTAAAAACATTCAAAATATATATATTATATATTTATAATGAATGTTGAATATAATTCTAATACCGATCAACATTTCTGATTGACTTCAGTTCGTAAATATAGGTTATACCATTTATTATGGCTGACATGGAGTTGATAAGGAAAATTCCTCTGGATATTAAATTAATACTGAAGATTAAAACGAAATTTAATACTGAATATTTAATTTTCTTCTAGGTCAAGGTAACGCATTTGCTGAAAATGTGCAATTGGAAGGACAAGAAGCAAATCAAGATACTTTGCAGCAGTCCGACAATTTTGTGATCAACTGGGTGAAATATGAAAGGGGTACGTGCACCTGCAGCATGGATGCAATTAGTCATGAGGGCGAATGTGATAGCGATTGTGATGATGAGTCGCATAACATGTAAATTTATTTTGTATAATTCAGGGCCAGTCCCGGTGTAATTTGATGGCAAAGTGATATTGTTATGCATCAGTAGAATGTTGCGTGAATCATAGATTTCATTGTCAACTTTTATAAGCCTACACTATGTGTATGTGAAGAAATATTATATAGGAGAGAAAGTACTCCGCACTTTTATATGGAATCCATTCCAAAAAATGAGGTTTACAGAATGTTCTATTGATCTAACTCCTCAACTAAGATACATACCTTTTTGTCACATTTCTTTATACATATATGAATTTTTTATACTAAATATTTGTGTTTCCAAAAGCAGTTTTATGTATGTTTTGTTATCATTTACTATTTATGGTAAAAGAGCTCTTGGGAGCTTGCTCCTCGCCCATTTGCTAACCAGATGAGACTTTTTTTTAGGAAATATTAACTTATAAACACACCTACGATAGCTTTAATTTAATATTTTTAATCAAGATTTTTGCATAGCCTTTAAGTCAATTTAGATAACTTTACCAATATGATAACTGATAAAAATTGCTTTCAGAAGAAAGAATTTAATTACCAAAATAACAGTAATACTAGCTTTCCTCCAGATTCAACTTTCAAAACAATCTAAAAAAAACTTACAAAAATTATCCCATGCTCTAAATTGCTCAATTTTCCACTAAATATTTTTTATACGAAATATATTGAGTATATGGGTTATAAGTTTATAAAAATTGCATGGCTGTGAATAGTGCTAGCCTGGATTCTTTTTTTTTAATTTCCAGTGTACTCAGGTTTGAACAAAATCTTTGGCTGCATAGTTATAACCTGAAACAATTTAATTTGTTATAAGATGTAAAAATAAAATTATTAAAACTAAACCCAACAGTAATAGGAAATTAAAAATAATAATAATGATATTTATTTCTATAATTGTCATACAAAGAAAAAGATACAACAAAAAGAAAACAAATCATAACTGTTAATAAATTACATCACAATTTATTACAAGCTAAGAGGAATTCATTCACAGTATGAGGTTCTATCTTAATTACCAATTTATGGAGTGACTTTTTAAAGCTTTTAGATCCTAATATTAATATGGCACTCTTCTAAAAAGCCTTATCCCACTATATAATACACCCTTTTCCGTCACAGTTAATCGATGTTTGGGAAATATATATGGACAAACTCCTCTTCTGTTAGTTTTATTTCTGAATTCAGAAAATAAACTTTTGTGTTTTTGAAAAAATAGTAATAATCGATAAATATATAATGCAGGCACCGTTAATATATTTTTAATGGTAAACAGATCCCTACACGAATCACTACGATTGATCTTAATAAAAGTCCTTAGCGAAACTGAACTGCTTCCCCAGAAAATTATCCCATAACTCAGCCTCGATTGAAAATTTGCATAATAAACCAGCTTCAAAAGTTAACTTGACTTTTTAAAACATGTAGTGAATACATTGTGTCCACCTTAAATTTTTATCAACATGCAAACCCAGGGTTTTATACAAGGCATTCAAACTGTTAAGCATTTCATCCAAAATGATCTGAATCCGTTATAAATTACAGTAGCCGTTTCAAATTGCCAAATTGATTGAAATAAGTAAATTGAAGCTATTGTAGGTGTGTTTATAAATCGATAATATTTCATTAAAAAAGTGAGGGAAGGTCGGACTATTTCTTGATTATATGGATTGAATGATGCTGTATAATGGATTTGAGTAGACTTATAGACATATATTTCACCTCTAATTACAATTTGTTCTTAATTCCAATAAGTGGCATTTAATTGTGAAAATATAGAATATTTTACACCATCAGTAAAACAAAGACAAAGCGTCAACAAAAAAATTAATAATTCTCACTTGTGATAGCAGCAGAAATTTAGATCTCGAAAGTTTTATTAGTATTTTAAGAATATAGAGAATATTAAAATTATATATTACTTAATGTACAAGGATTAGGATACATTGTTAAATTACACACTATATACTATTCACACATTACACACTATTACTTGAAGCCTCAGAGAATATAGCCAGCAATAATAATATAAACTTTGCACAATCAAACGGCAGAGAAAAAAATTGATATTTTTAAATTGTGATACAGGCAGAAATATACAATGTAAAAGTTTTACTTGTGGTTTAAAATTTCTTCAGTATTAAACACACAAATTCAATTAGGCAAAAAAATTTACATATATTTTCATTAGGTGAGATTTATTTGTCTGAATTCATAACAATATTACAGAAAAACGGTTTTATTTCATTGATAATTCAATTAAAATCATAAAATATTTTTACCAAAGTGTAAAAAGTGTCATCAGATAGAACCTATTACTATCCTTTTGATGTCTCACTTATTAACAGTTGTGCCTCTAGGAAAAAAAAACTAGAACATAACAATGATTAAAATTGGTTTTCCTGCTAGAAAACTACAGATATTTTGCAATTTTGAAATTTTTCTTATGCCGCTATTGAATAGTTATACAAAAAAGATTGAAATATTGTTTAAAGAAATTCTATTTTTTGGAATCATATGAATCCAATGAACGAAATATGTATGGAATGTAATTATCAAATATACAAAACACTAACTTTTTTTTTACAAATTTATTAAACACATTTACCTTATTTATCTTTATAATTCTTCAAAATTTCATGAGTAATTGGTAACAGCACTTTTCAGTAATTCTTTGAGATGATGGTTAGTTAACACTGATCTCACGAATTTAGTGTGGAATAAAATTATTCACACAAGTACATTGTTACAAAGTAAAATGTTGAACGTTGTTACAAGTATTGAAATAATTCAACCTTTGTTCCCTAATATATTTAGTTATAGAGCTATATCTTCTGGCATTTCTTTAAATTTTAATTCTCTACATGCTTTTTTGGTTATAATTATATTGAACAGAAAACTCATCTTTAATTGTTCAGAAAACAATCGATTTAATCCATAATTTAATGTTAAATCAAATAATAATCAATGTTTTGAAATCAATTTTGGATTTCCCTGAATATTCCTACTAGCTTTTTGATATACTCCTTGAGGTTTTTTGTTTAATACTGTAACCAATTTTTTGAATTTGAGGAAAACGACAAAATGTTTGATTTGTAAAGGTTGTTCCACTTTAGTTTGCAAACTAAATATACACTGTGTGAGATCAGATATTTTATCATTCCTCTGCAATTGTAAATTTTTTGTTTGTAACCAATAGTCACATATAGAACAAAAGATAATATTTATTTAGCTAAAGCTACATTTTAAATGAGAAATTTTGAACAACATACCTATCTCAATATTTAAAATGCACTTTTTTAGTTTTTAGTCCACACTTACATGGTAACACTACTACTAGTTTTCAAGATACTTGGTAAATTATTGAAAGTAGTAGAAAGTAGAAGTCTACAACTTTAGATGTAAAAACTATTAGTATTTTTAGTGTTATATCCGTCACATCACTGACATATGTTAGGTACATTTTTGTTTACTTTACATGGAAGCAACTGATTTTCAATTTTGAATATGAATATATATGTAGCAAAGAGTATATTCTTTTTAACAGATATTATTTCCATAATTCAGTATAATTTTAACTGGGGTTTATTTATTTCACATTAAAATTGTTCGTATTGCCCTATTCTGTAACTTTTGTAATTGTTGAATTTTTTTCTTAGTCAAACCGAATAACAAAGTGGAGCAATATTAAAATGTGGCATTATTATCGATTTGAACAACAATAAATTTACATATGACTAAATCTTTTTTTTTTTCAAAAAAATTATTTTTTTAGAGATTTAAGGAGGTATGAAATCAACATGGTCATTGAAACCCAGTTTTTCATCTAACATAATTTTCTGTTCATTAATCTGTATAGTTATATCCTCATTTTTATTAACCTTAAGGTCTTGGGTCTTATTTTTACCCAAAACTGAAGTTAGATATTTGCAAATTTAGGGGCAAGCTATTGCCACTTAACTTATTAGACTTATTAATTGCAAAAATGTCTCTATTGATACACTCTGTCATATTCTGAATATCTTTGCCACATATTCAAAGCATCTTATCATCAGCGAATAAACACATAGAGCATTTTTTCACATGAGAAAAATATTTCGTTTATATATAAAGAGACAACAACGGATCTAAGACAGTTCCTTGAGATACGCCTACATCCTCTTTCATACTAACCGACAGTATGCCGTTGAACTTAACTTTTTGTGATCGCGGATCCAAGTAAGATCTGAAACTCATTTGCTACTCCCTCAAAGCCATGTTTCTTCCAGAATAATGATCTAAAATACGTTTCAAAAGCTCTGTTAAAATCCGATATTACTGCTATAGCTAATTTTCCTTCATTTATAGCATTATACCATTCCTCACATGGTCAATATTGCTGTATCACAAGACCAATTTCTTTTGAATCCTAATTGAAACTCAGAAATGACAGAAAAATTTTCACGTTATTCTAATACCTGTTTTTTACTGTTATTTCTAAAAAATTTTCATAAGGTACCTGTAAATTTATAGGTCGAAATTGCTCTAGTTTAACAGTATTGCAAATTTTTGGCACAGGTATTAATGAACATTTTATATCTTTTGGAAATACTTCATGTGTCAGTGATGTGTTAACTAAATCTAAAAATCTATTTCAGAAATGTCATCCTTAAGTATCTTGACAGTTGTTTCATCATCTATCAAAAATATATATAGAAGAATAATAATTTTAAAAAATACCAACACGAAATCAAAAGGGAATTTGAGTACATTTTTCGAGAGCCACAAATAATCAGGTCGACCCCTGAGATATGTAAAATATATTGAGTTGTGTTCCTAGAATTTTTATACACGTTTCTAGGGCTTCCTGAAACTTGAATCAATTAAATTTGAATTGACATATTCTATCTTCTAAAAACGGACAAAACAAGTTGTAATTGACATTATTTTCGATACATATTTTCGACTCTATATTTTGTGTAGAGCATTAAAATAAACGTTTGGGAACTGTTAGTAATGACTCTAATTCAAGTAACTTGTAACATTTCTTGAATGCTCTATTATTCATTGTATTGCTTTTCTTAAATACCAAATTTGTGTTGAAACTGACACAATATTGTGGTATTTGGTTCTTTCCTAAGAGGCTGCAAAAGTGAATTTCGATATTGATTGCATTGAATGTTGAAATTAGACATGTTTTTCTGAAAAAAAAGCTTAAAGGTATTGAGTAGTTTCTTGAACAATTCAATAATATTATACCTCCAGATTTCAATGGAAAATATGTTATATGAGTTTTTTCACTCATTGTCAGAGCAGAAAATTTTATCTGAAACATTTTATTATGTTAAAAACACATAGGCAGTTTTCTTTAGAGATTCATTATGTAGAAGAACTATCAAGTCCAATTATCGGAAGTGCATTTTACTTGTAGCTTGACCACAAATAGTAAAACATCCCATAATCAAGCTTCATTGGAATAATTTTTATTTTTATATTTGTAATGTTTAGAGGCACAGAGAGACTTCCTTGAGGGTTCTTCAACCTTCCTTGAGTTGTTGCCAGAGTGTTTTTGGTATTTCAACAACTTTTAATGTTATTTAAAAAGTTTTAATATTAGGGGGTTCGAATAGGGAGGCAAATTATTGACAGAGTTTTAAAATTGCATGTTGCATCTTGCTTGTAGCTGCTCACTGAAATTATTAGCTTACACTATCAAGTTTCAGTGAGAAATTGTTACTTCTCCATTTGTGATAACAGCAGAAATATAAATATTAAATTCTTCTAAAAGTATTCTAAAAACATCTAGGATAGTTCTTAACGTTCAAAAATATCATTAGCAACAACAATTAAACATCCAAGTTCTAGCTTATTAGTGGAGTTTCAAATAGAAATGAAAAAGCTTCCAATCGATATCAATATGTGATAGATGCAGAAATAAAATATTTTATGGTTACCCTAGTCATATATATATGAAAAATTAATAGTTCAATATTTGAAATCAAGTTTGTCTTAGACAGGTAGTGTGTAATTACACAGTTAGATCTGAAAGTTTCATCAGTTACAGAAAGTGAAGTTATTGATTGGAGTTACAAAAACTTTTTACTGAATATTACAAATCAATAACAGACATATCTCCATCAAATGAAATCATATTAGTTTGGTTGTGATGTTGTGCATATCCTTCACTTGAATTCATTTTTCATAAAAATATTTGAATGTTGAGCAAAAAACATTTCAGTGACATGAAAAAATTTTACTTTATCCATCAAGATCTTTCAATGAACATAGTCAATTGAAAATAACATAAAATATAATTCATTAAATGTTCCTAAAATTTTCTTATTTGAAATATAAGCAATATCCATCATTGAAGTCTGCTTTCGTGGGCACAACGAATGTTAACAAAATCCATACAAGGAAAAAATTACCTGAAACTGGAGAAATTATAATCACTTTTCAGATTTTGCCAATTACTATGTCAATGTATATTAATTAGGTTAACAGTGTTGAAATAAATATTGTTGAAATTTGAAATGTACATTTATTTCAACTCCCCCTCATTATGATAAAAATTAGTTGTAAGAATAGAAATTGGCGGTGTTACTATTTAATTATATTTGTTAATAATAATGATTTAATAAGTAATGATAGTACTTTGATGGTTTTTATTTTGATTATTGAAACCTTTTCTGTTTAATTGAAACCATTAGATACTAACATGGTTCGTTTATAGAATTTTTGGAGAAACTGTGTAATTCAATTTAATCTGTTGATAATAATGATTTGATGAATGTTCTTTCTCTCAAATGTAACACTTATCTTTAATAATTTTGTCAATTTTAATTGCCTTTGAAGCACCTACAAAACCATCTCCTTTGTAAGCTAGGCCAATGTAGTAACAACAAATTTATCGGTCACAAAACATCAATTCCAGGTGTATCAGTTTGACATGAATCCTATCCAAAAATGTTCTGCAATAGGAATCTTTCCTGATGTGTATATACGGCCGACTTAAAACAGGCCATGAAATAAGACATGCGGCGCTGGTGGTCTCCTTTATTAATCCTCTATTCATCAATTTTGTATATTGTAATATAGGGTGTTTTTTTTTAGAGGTATAGAACTTTAAATTGCAATAAAACAACGATGGATCATTCGATTGACAAGAATTTTTTTAATTCGAAAGATAATCTTGTGGCATTACATTTTAAATATGATTTCTGGCATATGACCGCCACGGCTGGCTCGGATGTAGTCAAATCTGGACGTCCAATTTTCGATGACTTTTTCCAACATTTGTGGCCGTATATCGGCAATAACACGGCGAATATTGTCTTCCAAATGGTAAAGCGTTTGTGGCTTATCCGCATAGACCAATGACTTTACATAGCCTTACAGAAAGTAGTCTAGCGGTGTTAAATCACAAGATCTTGGAGGCCAATTCACAGGTCCAAAACGTGAAATTAGGCGGTCACCAAACTTGTCTTTCAATAAATCGATTGTGGCACGAGCTGTGTGACATGTTGCGCCGTCTTGTTGAAACCACAGCTCCTGGACATCATTGTTGTTTAATTCAGGAATGAAAAAGTTAGTAATCATGGCTCTATACCGATCAGCATTGACTGTAACGTTCTGGCCATCATCGTTTTTGAAGAAGTACGGACCAATTATTCCACCAGCCATAAAGCGCACCAAACAGTCAGTTTTTCTGGATGTAACGGTGTTTTGACATACACTTGAGGATTATCTTCACTCCAAATGTGGCCGTTTTGTTTGTTGAGGTAGCCATTCAACCAGAAGTGCTACGTCGATAAAATGGACGTAGTGCGCGATACATATTCCGCACAGAACCATTATTTTCGAAATAAAATTGCACTATTTGCAAGCGTTGTTCACGTGTGAGCCAATTCATGATGAATTGCCAAACCAAACTGAATATAAATCACTTCTCAGCTGTTAAATCGGTCGCCATATTCAACAGTAATGCCAACTTAAAGTTCTATACTTCTAAAAAAAACACCCGTTATAGATGCTAATGATGATAGGTTGTGGAAAACATAACATCAAATTATAGAAACGATGTGTTTTGTGTGTACCGATTTGATCGAATCGAAATCACATTTGTGTTGTGTTTTGAGTAAGGATTATACTTACAATGACTTCTCATTATTGTCAATAGATGAGCCGTAAAAATATTTTTGTTGTTCCTGTTTAATCGAATCGAAATCAAATTTGTGTTGTGTTTTGAGTAAAGATTATACTTACAATTATATTTTTTGTGAAATATTGTGTTGAGGATATGTGTTCCGTAGGTTTCAAGCTCGGAATAGGTAAGTTTCTAATGAGTATATTCTCTTAAAATGACGAAAATTTGTTGCATTCATAACATCACCCTGAAGGCTGGTGGGAAATTAGTATCGACCTTTAGTTTGTCTAATAATCAATTTTAAGTCAACAGTAAAGTGGATGAAATCTATACCACGAAATAATTGGTTCCAACAAAATACTCAGTTATTTATTCCTTGAATATTCCTGAAACAGATATCATTAGGGAAGAGAAATTTGTTTCACCTAGTGAGATTGTAAGCATGCTTAAAAGAACTAGATTACTTCCTCACGCGGTTCCTTTTATTTTTTGAAATTAACCCGCTTTGTCAAAAAATGTAACCTTACATTTATTATTTGGAAATCATTTAGCTCGCAATGATTATTGGAATAACATTTTCGAACAGTTCGATTCAGATTTAATTATCAGTTTTCAAGATTTAATTGTACCTTACTCCATTAAAATAAGTATTCTTTATGATTGGAATGTTAAAATGGGTTCAGTTAACAACAAAATTCATTTTTACTTTCTGAGTGAAGAAATTATTTTCGTACGTAATTGAATTAGAGTAAATGAAGTTGGTAACAGTATTTTTGAATGGAAAAAGTTGTACACTGATTTAAGTTCGACTATTGACTTTTGAAATTTTAGTCATTATTATTGTCAATGGATGAGCCGTAAACATATTTTTGTTGTTCCTGTTTATGCTGTTAAGAGAATACAAATATTCTGAACATGCTATGTTCAGATTAAAACTAATGAAGCCAAACACGAGAAAACTTAATCAAAAAATAAATGAAGAAAGCTTAATATTTTCATAATGTAGGTAGCTGCTTTTGATAATCAAGAATATAATATTTATACTTAGGTGAATAATTCAATTTGAGTAATTCCACAGCGTTTTTTTTTTCAAATTTCCTTCTCTCTCAAATAAGTGAATAAATTTGGTTAAGCAACGTTTCATGTAAATAAGTTCATGTAAATGAGTTGTAAATAGAAGTATTTTCACGCAGTTATCGAAAACATGGTTGTTTTCTTACTTATGTTTTACATTTTTCTCTTACAGGAATATGTGCTAAGGAATAATATTTAGTATGTTATAAATACCAATAATATTTTTTATCCGTTCGGAATATACAAAAAGAGTTGAGATAATGCTTGAAACATCAGGAACAACCGACTAGGAGAGTAGACCACCGGCTCGATTTTGGCAACGCCGCCGGACTACCATTTTCATAGCCTGTTTAATGTCGGCCGTGGTATATACCAAGTATTTCATTGAGAATATTCCACGGCAGACCTCTCAGATCTGTGGTACCTGGTTATAGATTTTGGTGACGTTGAATTCGCCATTCTTCATCAAATATATCATCATGGTGGTAGGTGGCTTCATCTTGTTTTCATTTGTTGCGTTTTCATTATAAAGCAGGATTTTTAATATAAAGGACTGTTCTATAAAACCTTATTTACAATCCATACAGCGTCATAATTGATTTTTCTTTGAAGTATATTCTGCATGATGTCATGTAACTCAGACCCCGTATACTTCTGAAACAACCATCCAGTAGGAGCAAGAGGGATACCACATATTATTATATTTTTCTCATTATGCAGTTCTCGTCGAGACTTCTAAGAGAGAGCTTGTGTCGTTTCCGAGAGCTAGGGATGGCGATTCTTTCCGAAAAAGACCAATTTTTAAATCGATTCGAATAGTGACCTGATGAATCGATCCACAAGAAATCGAGGTCTGATTCGATTTACAAAAAATCGATCTTTTTTCAAATTTGCGAAATTTTCAAACATCAATTTTATTAAAAACAAGACAAATAACATAATTAATGATCTTTCAATTAGTAAAATCACGGAATAAAAATATCAGATCAGATACAAAACAAGAAATTATTTTCAAAATGTATTAGTTACAAAGCAAATAGATAATTTAGATTATGGTTCCCATTGCTTAATATCTAAACTTTTTGAAAACAACAGTTTGTCAAGTCTACTGGGATCCAAGCGGTTCCGCTCATCACTTGCGATGTCCGCCGGAAACATCGCAAGATAGCTTTTTTCGAAAAAGCTATCTTGCCAGTAAACTATAGGATCATACTTTAGGTGCACAACTACTTGCGATGAATAATGTTTGAATTCACAGCCATCTCTCGAGTTTTTAAGTTATTTATGGGCAGTACTCGTGTAATGCGGCACCCTGAACTAATTGTATGGTTTATACCAAAACAAATAAATCGAATGTCGATTTAAAAGGGTGATGTATCGATCCAATGAATCGATCCAGTACTACATATCGATTTAAAAAATCGATTTTTTTGGCTCGA
Source organism: Henosepilachna vigintioctopunctata (assembly GCA_030704895.1). Taxonomy (NCBI): domain Eukaryota; kingdom Metazoa; phylum Arthropoda; class Insecta; order Coleoptera; family Coccinellidae; genus Henosepilachna; species Henosepilachna vigintioctopunctata. The sequence continues at coordinate 972,151 of JARQZJ010000132.1, read as the reverse complement.
AAAATCGATATTTCGATTAATCGATGTCAGATCGACATCCCTACCGAGAGCGGTATAGAGATAAACATCTGAAAAACAGCTGTTAGTGCAGTGTTAGAGATTTTATTTTCGGGGTTTACGAAATTTTAGTGTATTAACCCAAACTGAACGAAATGTGCCATTATAAGGAAAGTTTCTACGACGGGTAACCGACGGCTAAACCGGTAGTCGTAAAGTTATTCTACGAAACAAAAATAGTGGTAACAATGGCGAATAAACAGCAAAACGAAAAAGTTTTAATATAGCCAAGGTCAAGTGGGGAGCAGGCACTTACGATGCTTGGACCCATGCCAAAAATAAAATTGAAAAATTGGAAGACACAATTAAACAACTACAAAAGGAGATAGAATACCTTGAACAAATTACAGAAAAAAATACCTCTCAAACAGGTAACGAGCATACAGAATATACAACTGATGAGGAAGAATTATCAAAAGGAACGGAATGGATTAGAAGTAAGCACTACAAGAAAAGGAGACTAAATGACCTATTAAGTTCACCACAACAGCGTGCACAAGATGTGAGAAGAGCAAAAGAAAGTGATAAACCTAAAAAAGCAGAAAAGCAACCTCCTGTGGTCATAGAAGGAATCAAAGAAAACTATAATAAAATTCATAAGGAACTTGGCCTCACTCATTTCCAAATAAAATTAATTAATGGTGAGAACATTAAAGTCAATGTCTTTGACAGCGAAAATTACAGAAAACTGACCAGCAAACTTAAAGAAAATTGGCGATCGTGGCACTCCTACGAGAATAAACAAAATAGACCATTTCCATTTCAAAGCATTGTAATGAATGCTAGTTTCCTTTCTTAAGCACTCTGCGCTTGCGCGAAAGTTGAACCTACGAATTACGCCGGTTCCAATCGCCGAAAACAAGGTGGGAATCGAACCCACCAGCATCAGCATCCGGAAGCATTCTAGCGTAGCTACTGGCTACTGCCTCTTTGTATTATAATATATTTAGAAGAAGAAGATTTTATTTTCGAATAGTGGAGGGAGGTAAGTATCAAATGGAAGTAGGTACATAAATTCACAAGTCTTAGATATGCCAGTCTAAATTTTTCAGTAGATCTATTACTAAGTGTAACCACGTTAGAGAGACTACTTGAGTTAAATCTTGAGTATTTATATCTTAATATTAATATTTAATTGTGTTGTGGTTTAGCTAACATCATGTCTCGGTAAGATTGTTTGTTTATAAATTTTTATTATATGTTCAGCTTATTTACTGACATTATATTTTTCACTGTAGACATACAAAACTTTTTACAAACGTTTTCAAAATATTTCATATTCTTCCTAACATTGTTTTTATTAGATATTGTATTATAGTAGATATTCAGAAATGTAAGGTTGTTTTCAACGGAAACACCTAAATCGTAAATCAATTTGTATTAGTACAGATAATTGAATTAATTTTTCTGAATCAAAATTTAGAGTTCAGAGTATGAATTGAAGTTGAACCAAAATTTTTAACTTGAAATGAAATTATGTGTAAGGAGTATTTCATCATTTTATATACATATTGAATTAAATAATCGCATTAAAATACTCTAAAAATTCAGATTCTGAGATTGAAGAATTGTTCAGACAATCTTCGTTTATTTGATTGCTTCTGTTTATTTTCCAATATTCCAGACACTGGAATTCATTTATGTTAGCCATATCAATTGTCGTGAAATCATGCGTGAAAATTCTGCGCAGAAGAAAATAAGCTAACAACTTGCATTAGTTAATATTTTTGCATTCCTTAAATTATAAAAAAAACAATGTTTTGCAATTCAATCATTCAATTCTTTGGAAAAAGTGAACGATTTCTTGTCCAACACTTTGTGGAAAGTTCGAAAACTATTTCGAAATGGAAAATATTAATTTGAATTCTAAAAACTTGTTCAATTCTCTAGACCATCAGTTACCAATCTTTTTAATTGGTTGGACTACCTATTTTCAAAATTAAACCTTGAGGCCCACTTCTAAATACACAAGGAAAATAAATGAACACTGTAACGCATAAGGGGAATATATATTATAACCAATATACCCTATCTATGGCCTATGACGTGTAACTCTTAGTTAAATATGTATACAAGCGTTAAACAAACAGCAATTTTAAAAATTCATAGATAAAAAAACTTTTTTTTATTTACTTTGTTACAAAACCTAAATACAAGTGTTCAAAGCGAAAAGAAAAAAACTGAATGGAACTTTTGATATTGTTTGTCATCTACGAGAGAGTCATCTTTATCTTTATTCGGGATATTAACTGTTGAAACTCATGATAATTTTTTATATTTTATTCTTATTTTTATTTTTCTTTTGACCACAATCCGGGGTCCAGTACCACACTGTCCGCGGCCCACAGGTTGGGAACCGCAGCACTAGACATATTTTTCTTTATTCCAGAGTTGTATTTACTCCTGATAATCGTTTCGTAACTCGAAACACTTGTCCAGTGTAGAGATTTTGTGGAATTCGGACGAAAGTGTTTAATAATAATGACACAATTTGAATACTTGTAAACGTTTGAGATATACAATAATTTCAAATAAATTTTTCAGTTTCGAGAGCTGGCCGTTTACCATCATCGGGAATTCATTAAACAAGATTCGAGGACTCTATTATACAGGGCAGTATTTGTTCGAAACACCTCTGCATCTTGCCTGCTCGCAGGCTAACATCAGGTGTATTGAAGGTATTTTAGCTTTGAAGCCGAACACGAATATGCAAAATAGGATGATGCTTACACCACTGAACTTATTTTTGAATAGACCACCGCAAAATGAAGCTATATTGAGGAAACTGCTTGACGCAGGTGCTAATCCTAATATTGCCGATGCATATGGATATTCTTCCCTTCATACTTTAGCCTTACAGCCTGAAACCGATAAAACGAGAATATTTGCTCGCTTATTAGTTGAGTATAAGGCCAATGTTAATTCGTTAAATATCTTCAAAGAAACACCCCTTAACATGGCTATAGACAAGGGTAATGAAGGTTTGGTGGATATTTTGTTGGAAAGTGGAGCATCTATAAATTTTCCCGATATGTCCGGAAGAACTCAGATGGAAATAGCTCTTGCGAAAAGATCTCGTCATCCCAGAGTTTTCAAAACTATGTCCAAACACCTGATTATTCGTTATTACTGTGGATTTCCAGTAAATTTGAGACATTTGAAGGAAGTGCTCAATAGTAAAACATGTCGAACTTTCAAAAAAAGATGTGAAGAAGAATTACAGCAGTTGGAAAGCAGGCGTGCAGGAGATTCTACTGTTACTTTCTATGATATTTTGGTATCGTCTACTCATGAAGCAGCGAGATTTTTGTTTAACATAAATATTTTAGTTTCGTTGCAAGAGTTTGACAAAGGGGAAAGTATTTTCGGGTCTCTTCTGATGAAAAAATTCAAGGAAGCCTTAGAACGTTTTCATGGACTTCAGATAGGGATTGTGGCTGTTAGGAAAATATTTCCGTTTTTACCAGTTACTTGTATCGATAAATTGGTAGAATATCTTGACATTGATGATTTTTTCAACTTGCATGAATGTTCTTCTTTTCGAAGTCAAATACTATAATAATTCCCAACGATATTTGCAAATTAATTTTTTGTCGTTTTCTTTCACAATAAAAACATATACGCTGATGATGGATGAAAGTCATACATAAAACAAAAATACAAATTTGAAATGCCTGTTCAGTAAGTTATTTTCATAGTTCCGTGTCATAATTTTTTTAAAACTGATGCATTTAGAAAACTATGAATGACACATTTGATATAATCAAATAATTAAATGTGCAGTAATTAAATACATTTAATAGAAAACAATTGGAACTTTTGCATCAACAAATTTCATTATGTCAAATGTTTTTGTCAACCAATGTTTCATTATCTAATCAATGTTGATGAATCGGAAGCTTTGTTCAAATGACATAATGAAATATTTCAATCTAGTAGATGTCTAATCGGTCAAATATTTGGCAGCATTTGAAATATATCAGGATTTCGTTTGGAAGAAGATTTAATTATAATGAAATTACGTTGCAACATAACGCGCCGAAATAACTTTACATAATTTTCTCATATATTTATAAATGACATTTTCATAACAAAATATGTCACTTTGTTATTTTTAAATAGTTAATAGTGTTTACTTGATGTAAATCCATTATAATCGAATATAAACTTTAATTCAAACACTTGAACTTATGATTCACACTTTATTGGCAAAATACCATGGCGTGTTTTATAGTTACAAACGACTTCTTCAGATGCTAACAGAATAATGGACCTTTGAAAACATTATTCTGTTAGCATCTGAAGAAGTCGTTTGTAACTATAAAACACGCCATGGTATTTTGCCAATAAAGTGTGAATCATAAGTTCAAGTGTTTGAATTTAAGTTTATATTCAATTTATTCTTTTTATCAGATTTTTCTTGAGTGAAATCGATTTCACTATATTTTTCGAGTAAAGCAATGTAATATAAAAACTATTATATGTTTACTATACTGTATATATGTGTAAATACCTTCAAAATTTACTTTCAAATTTATATATGTCGAAAAAAATGTTCACAATAAATTGAGAAAAATTATAAACATGTTCTGAGTGATTTGGTATATCCTTTATAATATATTGCCCAAACAGAAAATCTTCCTATTTAATTTAGTGAAGAGCACAAAGAAGAATATTAAGAGAGTTAGGTGGATTTTAAAATGAAAAAGTTGACATAGAAACAGAGCTTCACAGAATGGTGAAGCTCGAAATTTTTTCGTTTGGATTTTAATGAAATTTCAATTTTTTTTTGAATAAGTGGCTTCATTTCTAAGCAATTTCTCTGTTGTTGATTTACCGAGCAGTGATAACATAAAGTTACCAATAAATTTTCCAGACAATCTCTCATATCAGAGATATCGAAAATTTCTCAATGGTTGAATTGCCGTTTTTACTTCATTTGTCTGCATGAGTCAGAAATTGTAGAATGTACGTATTGGCAGTAACGACATATAAAAATCAGTACTTATTTTCACTCAAATAGTGTTAAATTTATATCTATACAATGGATGTAAGTTGGGAGGATAGTTGAAATTCTACCTGTTCATTTACGATGTCTTCTTTTTTCTCCTAAGAACTGCATATTTCAATTGCTTTTTACTGGCATTTTAGAGGTCTGAAACGTTTAGACTTTTTAGAAATAATTGAATTATGCAATTCTTGGAAGAAACAAAAAGACATCGTAAATGAACAGGTAGATTTTCAATTATCCCTCTCCTTACATACATTGCATAGATATAAATTTGTTGTTCGTTCCTTACTGTATTCACACATACACACACATCATACAACGATTATTATTTTCTGAACTTGTTTAGAAAACGAAAACCGACTTAGCGAAAATGGAAAACAAAGTACAAGAAGTTTTTACGGAAATCAGAGCCGGACTAGCAGCCTTGGCAAAGCATGGGTTCCCGGCTAATGAGATCCTGAAACTCATTGTTCAAGAAGAACTCGATGCGGAAAACGCATTGATCGTCGAACAAAGCCCCGCCCTGCGGAGCTTGTACACCGATAACGGCCAATATAATGGGCACGGAGAAGCGAAAGAAGATTCCGAAAAGGCGGAGAAGCCTCGGAAAACAGATGAGAACTGTGTAAAGCACAGTAAAACTAATATTGAAAATTCTTTACAGAGAAACGATTTCAAGGAACCAAGAAGAACGACGAAGTATGGAAAACTAGAAACGGTAACGCAGACGTCAACAAGAAATCAGTACGAGGCCCTGTGTGACGGAAGTGATGAAGAACAAAGGGAAAACGAGAACCAACAAACGACAGAGAATGAAGAAAAAAGCGAGAACAGAAAAGAAGAAACCAAAATTCAAAAAAGAGAAAAGAATACTGAGAAAAACCTCCATTGATCATCCGAGAAAAAACAAAATGAAGCCAATGGAGAAAGAAAAATCTAATAATTGTCATAAAAGGAATAAAAACAGAAAAGAATGAAGATGAAATAAAAGAAGTCTTACAAAATCAGGGATACCCAGTCCTAAAAATAACGAGGATGAATAAAAAGGGATACCCTATTCCACTGGTACTAATCGAGATATCGAAGGAATACAGATCGATATACAATAAACTCGAAAAATGCTGCGGACTTTCTGTAAAAGTGGAAAGTTTCTGAACAAAATCAGAAGTGATCTAGTGCCACCGCTGTCAACTTTTCGGCCATGTTCAGAGAAATTGCAATGCAACGCCGAAATGTATGAAATGTGGAGAAGAGCACAGCACCCACGAATGTAAAAAGCCGAGAACAACGGCACCGAAATGCGCAAATTGCCAGGGCGAGCACCTCTCCACGAACATAAGATGAACAAAAAATCCAAACAATCCGAGAAACAGACAAACTAAGAAACGAAAGCTGATCGATGCCCCACCACCTCCAGAAAACTACTGGAGAAAAAGATGGGAGAAAAATAAACGAACAGAAGAAAAATCGAAAGAAATAAACGCAAAAAACAACGACCTAGACGAACTTGACATGATACTGGGAAGAATGACAAGAAATTTCAACAGCACAAATGCAACGATCGAGCAGAAAATAAAATTGATAGAGGAACAAGGAAAAATCCTTGAAATTTTCAAGAGACGTTGAAAAGAAACATGTGAAACAGAGAAGGGAGAGCTCTTCGGAGATCTCAACTTTAGCTGAATCCTCAGGAGAGGCTGGCGTTTCCGAGTCAGTAGTAGGCTAAGGTTAAAACTTCTCTCAAAAGCAGTAGAAAAAAGGTGGAAACGAGATGAAGAGGCGTATGGAAGAAATTCCGGTCCTCATTAAAATGAAAAGATCACAGCTTACTGTATTTTATTCTGTAAAATAAGCTCACGCTCGAAACATTCATGTTGTTAAATGTAATTGTGAAACATTAAGCCAAGACTTTCATTTAATTTAATATATACTAATATTATCGATTTATGCAATGAAGACTTTGTGAATACACTAACTCAATTACTTAATCTAGCCGGAAAAATAACTTTTCTTGAAACTAGTACCAAAAAATTCGAAAACTTCTCAAAATTAAAAAAAATACCTGTGTTAGAACTTATAAGGTTTTGAATTATAGTAATTTGGTAATTCCTCAATATAATCTATCATTCAGTTATCATTATTGTAATTATTCATGATACCTGACAAGTAATTTCAGATGATTTTCAATTACCCTTCAAATACTTACGGGTTAAATCCTTCTAGCTTTCGTGTTAGTCCGTAAGTTTTTGAGATCTCAGTTTACTTCAAGTCCTTCACGGATAAGGGCGTCTCTGGGACGTGTCCCGTCATTGTCAGTTTTCAACACTCTGTAAATACTTATTTGTGTATCCCTTTATTGAATAAAACTTTATAATTCAATACAGATTTTCAGTCCAGGTATAGAAGAAAAAGCTAAAATTGAAAGACCTGACATTTCCTAATGAAGCCGGTGTTAATATTGTATTTAACTGTATGTATGTTATTGGATAGATTCGTCTCTTTCTTTGTGATAATACGTACTTCTAAAAAGATAATTACGCCTTGTTTTTGATCACCATATTGATCGGTGTATTTTCGTAATATTACTCCATTTTTTTAGCACCTGAATGATGAAATTGAATGAATATGAGTACTTACTTGACCACAAATAGAGTTTTCATTTATCTTCTTCTTTCAAGTTTATTCTGTACCAACCTGCATCATCTCCATCACAATATTTCATAAATTGTTCTACTTGATGAAAGAATCAAATTGTTATATGACAAAATACACCAATCTATAAAGTTCTATGAAGAAGAACACGGTGGGGTAGGACCATTTTCATTTCAAAGCATTGTAATTAATGCTAGTTTCCTTCCGTACGGCCAAAAACAAGGTGGGAATCGAACGCACCAGGAACAGCATGCCGAAAGCATTCTAGCGTAGCTTATGGCTACTGCCTCTCTGTATTAAAATATATTTAGAAGAAGAAGATTTCATTTTTCGAATAGTGGAGGGAGGTAAGTATCAAATGGAAGTAGGTACATAAATTCACCAGTCTTAGATAGGCCAGCCTAAATCAGTAGATCTATTAACAAGTGCAACCATGATAGAGATACTTCTTGAGTTAAGTCTTGAGTATTTATATCGTAATATTAATATTTATTTGTGTTGTCGTTTAGCTAACGTCATGTCTCGGTAAGATTGTTTGTTTAAAAATTTTTATTATATGTTCATCTAATTTACTGACAATATATTTTTCATAAAAAATTTTTTACAAACGTTTTCAAAATATTTCATATTCTTCCTAACATTGATTTTTATAAGATATTGTATTATAGTGGTATTCAGAAATGTAAGGTTGTTTTCAACGGAAACAACTAAATCATAAATCAATTTGTATCAGTACAGATAAATGAATTGATTTTACTGAATCAAAATTTAAAGGTCAGAGTATGAGTTTCAGTTAAACCAAAATTTTCAACTTGAAATGAAATTATGTGTGATTAAAGCCAATTTTGTAATGAACAAAATGAATTTTGTTCATTACGAAATTGGCTTTAATCTTAGTTGAAATATTAGCTACATAAAAGCATGAATGCTTATGTAAACTTGTCTTCGATGCATTATTATATAATTATTATTTTTTTTTTAATTCAGTGAACCTGAACGGCCATTGGTCTGGTAATCGATGTACATTACCCAGCAAATATCATTATTTAAACTTCTCAAATCATAGACAAACGCAAACACCCATGCCTTCAGCGGGGCTCGAACCCGAGTTCTACCGCACCATAGTCGGGAGTTCTACCGACTAAGCTACGGAGACAGGCTTATATAATTATTACTAGCTGACGCGGCAAACGTTGTTTTTCCATGTATATTATTCCTAGGAAAAATTTTTTCAATTACATAAAAATAACTATCTACTATAAGTGTGCGGGGATGTAATTGAAATCGAGAGCGTTATAAACGATGAAAGTATGCCTTTTTTGTTTTATTTCAATAAATTTTTCATTAATCTTCATTGAAAACAAATATATTTTAATCCTTGTTAGCTATCTAAACGTCTAAAATAATCATTTATATTTTTACTATATAACATTGCAAGCGAAACGAATTCACTCAAGGAATTATGTGTTCATTATTTATAAAGATAGATAGATATATTTCATCCAAATTGATTAACAATTACATTACATTCTACAATATTTTAATTAACAAAGAAAAGAACATTACATTACAAAGTGTACATTACATTCGACATATAGATATATATTCGTGAGCTATTAATGAATACTTATTAACTATGAATGAATGAACTTTTTTCCAAATAAATATATATTGAATGGTATATATATATATATATATATATATATATATATATATATATATATATATATATATATATATATATGGCAGTCCTCGACTTACGTCGTTTCGATTTACGTCGTTTCAACTTACGTCGAACAATTTTTTGATACTTTTCCTCAAGCATACGTCAATTGTTTCGATTTCCGGCATAGAAGAATTCACTTTTTGCGAGGTCAGAAGAACTGACTGATGAAGATCTTATTGAATTGGAGGCAAAAGTACAAGAAGTAGCAATCGAGTCACAAGAAATAGCTTGCTCTATTAGTAACTCTGAAAAATAACTTAAACTAAAGAAACTTTCCGTAACATTTGCAAATTTGGAGAATACCATGAAAATTTTATATATATATATATATATATATATATATATATATATATATATATATATATATATATTATTATATTATTTCGATTGTTCCCCATGAGGAGAGCGACTGAACTTGAATTCGCAATCATTAGGAATTTTGCTTCATCTTTTTTGCCTCCCAAAAACGCTTCATCCTCTCTGAATGCTCTTTCTTCCGTTCATCTGTCCACTTTACTCCAGGTTGACGAATTACTTTTTGCTCAAACTTTATATGTGCGATTTTATAGCGGCATTCAGTGCGATCTTCGAGATTTTTATATTGATCTGTTGTAGATCCTCTTGGACCTCTTTTAGCCACTCTGTTCCGCATTTACTATTTATAATTATATTGAGTAGTTTCTTCGGTATTCTGGACTGTTTCATTCTGTAGACATGTGCATAGAACTTTGCTCGTCGTTTTCTGATTTCTTCCGTTATCGTATTTGTCTTTTGATACAATTCATTTTGAGGTCTTTTCATCCAAATACCGTTTCTATTGATTGGCCCGTAAATCTTTCTGAGAATTTTTCGTTCTTGTTTTTCTATTTCTCTAATTCTTGAATGGCCGCCAATAACCATTGTTTCAGCTGCGTAGATTGCTTCTGGAAGAATCGTTGTGTTATAATGCCTCAATTTGGCGCCTCTCGAAATGCACTTTTTGTTATAGTGAGCCCATGTTAGTTTGTAGGCCCTTTGGAGCTTGGTTATTCTCTGTTCATTAGCGATTCGGTTTAAACCTGAGGACTGTATAACTTCCCCGAGGTATTTAAAATGGCCTACTTGCAAAATTTCACCATGTTTTGTCATAAGAGAAGATTTATTTTTTGGTTTTCTTTCCATGTATTTGGTTTTATCATAAGAAATTTGTAACCCGGTTTTCTGCGCAATTTCATGTAGTTTTTCCACGGCGCGAATGGCTTCAGTTCTGTTGTCTGTGATGATAGCAATATCGTCTGCAAAGGCGAGACATTTGACATTTATTCTATTTTCTTTTTTGATACCCACTTGTATGCCCTTCACGTGAAGTTCCCATTCCCTAATGATCTTTTCTAAAACAATATTGAAAAGAATTGGCGAAAGTCCGTCCCCCTGCCGCACACCGGTTTTGATTTCAAAGGGATCTGATATTTCGCCCATAAATTTTACCTTGGAAGTTGTACCTGTAAGTGTCTGTTTTATAATTGTTCGGGTCTTTCGATCGATTCCAAATTCTTTCATGATTTCGAAAAGGGTTTCGCGGTCTACCGAATCATATGCTTTTTTGAAGTCAATGAATGTGATCACTGTATTTCTACATTTCCTCATCTGTAATATCGTCTTCAAAGTCCAGATCTGTTCAGCACATGATCGGCCTTTTCTGAATCCAGCTTGGTATTCCCCAATTAGTGGATCCGCTTGGTGTTCTACTCTGTTTAGGAGTGCTTTAGAAAGTATTTTGTACGCAACCGGGAGTAAGGAAATTCCCCTGTAATTATTGATATCCATTTTGTCCCCCTTTTTGTGCAATGGATGTATCAACGCGCATTTCCAATCCTCTGGTATCTGTTCCGTTCTCCAGATTTCTGATATTAAATGATGAAGTTTTTGGGAGAGTTCCGCAATAATCCCATCTTCTCCTGCTGCTTTGTTGTTTTTGAGTTGCTTGATAATTGCCGTAATCTCTTCCATATCAGGGGCTTGCGAGTCTGGATGCGTAAACCCCGAAAAGTCGAACATAAGTTTTTCTTGGGGTGGACTGCAGTTGAGAAGGGTGCTGAAATATTCGGCTAACATTTTGCAGTTATTTTTTGTGTTAGTTTCCAACGCGCCATCGGATTTTCTGAAGCAAAGAGTGGGCGCTTGGTATCCTCGCAAGTTTTCTCTGAAAGTTTTGTAAAAATCTCTAGTATTATTATTGGTGAAATCCTTCTGTATTTCGTGACACCTATTATTATCGTATCTCCGTTTTTCTCTTCTAATTACTTTGGAGGCCTGTTTTTGAGTTGTAAGGAAATTCTCCCAGTTTTCCTCATTTTTATGGCCGTTAAATTTTTTCCATGCAGTTATTCTCTTGTCGACTGCTTGGTCGCAGATTAAGTTCCACCAGCGGTGTTTCCTGGTGCGAGGAGGTTGTCCTAGTGTGATGGCTTTCTGAATATTCTTTGTAAGGATTTCCCAATTCGTCGATTCTTCCTGATTGATTTGTGCAATGATTGTATCCTTGTGAAGTTTCAGATATTCTGGATCGGACCTAACTTTTCTGGGTGTAAATTTTTTATTTCTGTTGGGTTGAAATTTTGTTTTTATTTGGAGGAGATAGTGATCCGAATCAAAGACGCCTTTACGAGTTCTAACATTTAAAATTTCCTTTACGTTGTTCTTGGAAATTGCGACATGATCAATTTGATATTCACCCTGCTTGAGACTGGGCGATCTCCAAGTAGTTAGCTTATGTGCAGGTTTTTGAAATTGAGTACTCATGATTTTGAGTTCGAAGTTCCTACAGAACGCGATTAACCTTTCACCGTTCTTGTTGGTACGTTTGTGTTTAGTATGGGGACCCGTAGTGTCTCTGAATTTCCTTTCCTTACCTAGCTGTGCGTTAAAATCTCCTAGCAAGATTTTCACGTGGTGTTTTGGTATTTTATTGGTTGTTTCTTCCAATGTTTCCCAAAAATCTTGTACGCTTTCTGGAACGGTTTTGTTGTGGTGATTAATGGGAGCGTGCACGTTGATTAAAGTGTAAGCTTTATTAGCTGATTTGATAGAAAGCAACGAGACTCTCTCATTGGGCGATGTGAAATTAATAACCGAGTCTAGTATAGAATTGTGTATCGCGAATCCGGTACCTAAAAGCGGTAATTTGCCCATTACTTTCACGGCAGGTTTCCCTTTGTAGATTCTGAAACTGTCGGTGTCGAAATGATTCTCGTCCATGAATCGTGTTTCTTGGAGAGCGGTGATTTTGAGATTGAACTTTCTCATGGTGTTGGTGAGCTGCTTCAGTTTACCTGTTTTAGCGAGTGTATTAACGTTAATTGTACCGATGTGATGTTTTTGTTTGATCTTGAGATAATGGAAGGTTTTTGAGAAGCTCCGATTCTTCTCCGCATGGTGTCCCTGATCCCCCAGAATCCGATGATCAGGTGAAGCCAGTCTTTCGACTGGTGCCTGGGGTAGTGATACTTTGATCTTGTTTTCCATCATGCGTTCAAGCTGAATAGAGCTTAGGGGTGGTCTCAATTGAGACCACAGGGTGTACGACTCGATTTTTGAGTTCGAGAAGATTGAAATACAGCCGCCTCAACTAGAGAAACAGACGCTGACCACTGGCCGTCAGATACTGAACAGACGCCAATGGATTTGTTTAGTTAGTTTTGGTCCGCCCTGTGTATCAGTGTCTCCTATATCTAGGAGACTTTCCCCTATCCGCCACCTGGGAGGCGCCCGATGGGGGTACTAACAACCCCACACGAGATATATATATATATATATATATATATATATATATTTGAATCTTCAAATAAATTATCAATAGTTGATATATCCTTCCATCAATGTATTTGGCGAAAAACAGTGGCTATTGTATTGTATTCATTCAATTTTTATTTGACTTTCACAATAACAAAACACGTATATTTATTAAACACCTACACGTTTTTGTTTTGATTTAAAATTGTCAATAACACGTGTTTATTTACATGGGATCACATAATTAACTGAAAATTGAAACTGTCTTCATCAGTTGTTGATAAATTGTGGAAAAAATGAATAGTTATTGCACTGGAAATTGATGAAAAATTTACAACGGAAGCAAATTAAACATGAGAATGCAGAAACATTAAAATAATATTTATAACAGTCACTGCCACGATTGATGCACAAATAAAACCGAAAAAATGGCTGAAAAATGTATAGTGAGTATCCCAATATAATTGACAATAATATCCTAATTAAAGGAAATTTTAATTATAAACTCTGAATAAGAATTTATCGTACTACAATGATTATATTCCATTGCCATCTTGCGGATCTGTTGGGGGTTCATCGTATAAGTGTGAACATTAAAAGTTATATAAGAATTTTTATTCTTTTCATGACAAAATGAAAAATAATTTTGCCAATATAGTTATGGTTAATGAATTACAAGTACAAAATAGGATTGAAAAGAAGTGTTGCCAAGAATTTTAAGTTTTCAATTAACTGATGAAAAATGGGAGTTTTGATGTAAATTGAAGTTGATGTAATTTGAGGCTGTATGTTGTTTTACATGCTGTATCATAAAATCATAATTTTTTTTTGAAAAGTAATAACAAAAAAAGTTAAGGGTGGACCACTCTCAACATTCAAGGGGATGAAAAATAGATGTCCGATTCGCAGACTTAACCGAAAATCGCACGAAAATCGGTTGAGCCATTTCGGAGGAGTTTTATAGCAAACGCCGTGGCACGAGAGTTTTATATACATAATTATATTAGATAATTGCAGTGAAATACTCTCAAAATTCAGATTCTGAGATTGAAAAATTGTTCAGACAATCTTCGTTTATTTGATTGCTTCTTTTTATTTTCAAATATTCCAGACACTGGAAATCATTCATTTTAGACACATCAATTAGCCTGAAATCATCAAAAGAACGTCACGATTTAAACAGAATACTGCACAGATGTAAATAAGCTTACAACTTCCATTAGTTACTATTTTTTGCATTCCATAAATTATAGAAAAATCAAAGTTTTGCTATTCAATCATTCAATTCATTGGAAAAAGTGAACGATTCCATGTCCAACACTTTGTGGAAAGTTCGAAAACTATTTCGAAAAGGAAAATATTCATCTAAATTCTAAAAACTTGTTCAATTCTTTAGACCAGAGGTTACCAACTGTTTTAATTGGTGGGACCACCTATTTTGAAAATTAAACTTTGAGACCCACTTACTAAATACACAAGAAAAATAAATAAAAACTGTAACGCATAAGGAGAATATATATTTATACCAATATACCCTATCTATGGCCTATGACGTGTAACTCTTAGTTAAATATGTACACAAGGATTAAACAAGCAGCAGTTTTAAGAATTCATAGATCAAAGAACTTTATTTTATTCACTTTGTTACAAAATCTTAAATACAAGTGTTCAAAGCGAAAAGAAAAAAAACTGAACGGGACTTTTGATATTGTTTGTCACGAGAAAGTCATCTTTATCTTTATTCGGGTATTAACTGTTGAAACTCACGACAGTTTTTTTATTTTGTTCTTATTTTTCATTGTTTTTGAAATACTTTTCTTTATTCAGGAGTTTTACTTACTCTTGATAATTGTTTCGTAACTCGAAACACTTGTCCAGTGTAAAGATTTTGTGGAATTCCGACGAAAGTGTTTAATTATAATGATATAATTTGAATAATTGTAAACGTTTGGGACATACAACAATTTCAAATTAATTTTTCAGTTTCGAAAGCTGGCCGTTCACCACCTCCAGGTATTTATTGAACAAGATTCAAGGACTCTATTATTCAGGGCAGTATTTGTTCGAAACACCTCTGCATCTTGCCTGCTCGCAGGCTAACATCAGGAGCATTGAAGATATTTTAGCATTGAAGCCGAACACGATTATGCAAAATCAGATGCTGTATACACCACTGAACTTATTATTGAATAGACCACCGCAAAATGAAGCTATATTGAGGAAACTGCTTGACGCAGGTGCTAATCCTAATATTGCCGATGCATATGAATATTCTCCCCTTCATACTTTAGCCTTACAGCCTGAAACCGATAAAACGAGAATATTTGCTCGTTTATTAGTTGAGTATAAGGCAAATGTTAATTCGTTTAATAACTTCAAGGAAACACCCCTTCACATAGCTATAGACGAGGGTAATGAAGGTTTAGTGGATATTTTGTTGGAAAGTGGAGCATCTATAAATTTTCCCGATATGTCCGGAAGAACTCAGATGGAAATATCTCTTGCGAAAAGATTTCATCATCCAAGAGTTTTCGAAACTATGTCCAATTACCTGATTCTTCGTTATTACTGTGGATTTCCAGTAAATTTGAGTCATTTGAAGGAAGTGCTCAATAGTGAAACATGTCGAACTTTCAACGAAAGATGTGAAGAAGAAATACAGCAGTTGGAAAGTACTCTTGCAGGAGATTCTACTGTTAATTATTATGATATTTTAGTATCGTCTACTCATTCAGTAGCGAGATTTTTGTTCAACACAAATATTTTAGGTTCGTTGCAAGAGTTTGACAAAGGGGAAAGTGTTTTCGGGTCTCTTCTGATGAAAAAATTCAACGAAGCCTTAGAACGTTTTCATGGACTTCAGATAGGTATTGTGGCTGTTAGGAAAATATTTCCGTTTTTACCAGATATTTGTATCGATAAATTGGTAGAATATCTTGATATTGATGATTTTTTCAACTTGCATGAGTGTTCTTCTTTTCGAAGTCAAATACTATAATAATTTCCAACGATATTCGCAAATTAATTTTTTGTCGTTTTCTTTCACAATAAAAACGTATACGCTGATGATGGATGAAAGTCATACATACCGGAAATTTGAAATGCCTGTTCAGTAAGTTATTTTCATATTTCCGTGTCATCATTTCTTCAAAACTGATGCATTTAGAAAACTATGAATGACACATTTATTGCGAGAAACTCAATGCATTAAGTAAATACCTTTAAAAGAAAACAATTCGAAATTTTGCAACAACACATTTCATTATGTCAAATGATTTTGTCAACCAATGTTTCATTATCTAATCAATGTTGATGAATCGGAAGATTTGTTCAAATGACATAATGAAATATTTCAATCTAGTAGATGTCTAATCGGTCAAATATTTGGCAGCATTTGAAATATATCGGGATTTATTTTGGGAGAAAGATTTAATTATAATGAAATTACGTTGCAACATAACGAGACGAAATAACTTTACATAAATTGTTCATATATTTATAAATGACATTTTCATAACAAAATATGTTGAACTCTATTATTTTCAATTAGTTAATAGTGTTGGCGTTTACTTGATGTAAATCCATAATAATTGAATATAAACTTAAATTTAAACATTTAAACTTATAGTTTACACTTTATTGACTACATAGCATGACGCGTTTCGTCGTTACAAACGACTTCTTCAGATGCTAACAGAATAATGGACCCTTAAGAACATTATCCTGTTAGCATCTGAAAAGTTGTTTGTAACTATGAAACACGTCATGGTATTTTGCCAATAATGTGTGAATCATAAGTTCAAGTGTTTGAATTTAAGTTTATATTCAATTTATTCCTTTTATCAGATTTTTCTTGAGTGAAATCGATTGCACTATATTTTTCGAGTAAAACAATGTAATATATAAAACTGTTATATGTGTACTATACTGTATATATGTGTAAATACCTTTAAAATTTACTTTTAAATTGTTATATGTCAAAAAAAATGTTCACAATAAATTGAGAAAAATTATAAACACGTTCTGAGTCATTTGATATATCCTATGTAATATATTGCCCAAACAGAAAATCTTCCTATTCAATTTAGTTTTTTAAATTTTAGTGACAAATTAAGTTTCAATGATCATGTTGATTTCAAAATGTTGATCTAAAATGTCTAAAAAATCAATTTTTTGAAAAGAATATGAAAAAACGGGTCGACATATGTGAAATTATTGTTGTTCAAATCAGTAATTATGCCATATTTTGAATATTTGGTTTGACTTAAAAAAAAAATCAAAATTACAAAAGTTACAGAATAGAGCCATGCGAATCATTTTAAAGTGCCATAGATATAGCCCTGTCAAAATTATGCTGAACTCTTTGGAACTAATGTCTGTGAAACAAAGAATACTTTTTGCTTTATAAATATTCATATACTATGACAGATTTGAGCCTTTCAATAATTTACCAAATATATTGAACACTACTACTAGTATTAAGATTTTAAGCGTGATCTTAGAAAATATCTTTTAAAAAATGAGATAAGTAGGTACATAATAAAAATTGACAGTTCAAAATATGTACATTTTTTGTATAGCTTCAGCTAAGTAAATATTATTATTATTATTAATTGTAACGTTTTTCTTTGTTTATGTTTAGGGAAGGGTTTTTATTAATTTTTTCGAAAATGCTTTTCTCTTAAAAATTCTCACATAACATATGGGGCATTTCACGTGAAGCGGACAGGGAAAAAAAAGTGAGGTTCTGAAAATCGACCATATTCGGCTCATTTATACTTCTAATACGTATGAATGTGAACACAAAATATTTTTTATGTATAATGAATATTTCACAAGTTATGGGTTTCTAAAGAATTGACGTAATTGTAATATCAATTTTTTGAAAGTAGTTTTTCCAATTTAAAAAATTTACAAAAAAACATTTGACATAGCGATTCATATTGGAAAAATACTGCTCTTTTTAACAATAAAATGAAATTTGAAAAAAAAATTTTTTTTCATGTCCAAAACCGGGAGTAAACTTTTCAAACTTGAATTTCAGTCACTTCAACCAATATTTTTCTCAATTTTTTTCTCTCAAAATATAGCCTAAAGTATGCTTAAAATATCCTAGAAAATTCAAACGTGGTTTCTTATTAGTTTAGGAGTTATATTGATTAATGTACATATGCGTCGCAATGGCCGTGATATCTGGCGCTAGCTTAGATCGGTTGGTGTGCGCGAAACAACATGTCTTGTATAATTGCTGTGATAATAATTATAACATGATAAAACAACATTGTAACAACGCAAGAACTAGTTTATTTTGTAATTTTTACAACTTCACAATGGAAATCTACGCTAGAACTGGTCCTTTTCACAAGAAGGCCACTGGTTGTTGGAATAAAGCTGTGAAACTGTTTGGTTCCAGCAATGGTGACTGTAGACGCAAACCGGATTTGCAAAAATATTCTCTGGCGTTCTATATCGTCTTTAGTGAATGGATGTTTGTTTTAAAGATGATTTAGCCGAATCGTATGCGCAGGTGAACATTTGGCCCCTTTTCGTGAGACGTTGCATGAAAATGCAACTCTGCATCTACATTGAAACCTTCTTTGTAATAAAACAGATTCACAAAGTGTAATCTGTTTTTGAAATGTTGAGAAGCCCCGTCGGTTGTGAATATAATTTTAAATCCAACTATTGCATTTTCTAAAAAATTCTTGTGTAGTACCTTTTTGAAGGCATGGAAGGTGACTGTGTCATGCTTCAAGTCGTCAGAAATCATAACAATGCTACCGTGCTTTACTTCACTACCGTCTATGTAGTAAAAAACCGACGTTAGAAGCGTTGTTTGTTCACTTTTCTGATGAGAAGATTGAGCAGCATCTTAGACAACAAAACTATAATTTTCTGCAAAATCAAATTGTACGAGAATTTAAACTTCATCGATAGTCTCCTTCAGACTTCTAAAATAAAGCGCCCGTTCCTCTGCAATGTAAGCATGAGGTTTCAAAAGGTCCAAAGCGTCGCATAACTCATCTACAGAATTATCAGAAGATAAAACTCATCTTGAGTATTTTGCGAAGTTTCACTAGATGTTCGACTGCATTGCTAGATGTTTGTCTTCATTAGTTACTGGAGGTGTTTCGTTTGAAAGTCGTTTCCTACAGGAGGCACATACGTAAATTTCTCGTGAAAAGCCCTAGTTTTGTGCTAAACAATGAGATAGTTTTCTCAAATTTTCATATTTTCGATGAAGTACCAAGCGAACTGGTTTAAAACAACGATCACCGTACGTCTTCATTATAATAACAAGAATTATTATAATTGATTATTATAATTATTTCTATGAAACTTTGCAGTAATAAAGCTAAGACATTGTAATAAAACATAGGCTATAATTTATAAAGATTGGACATACCGGGCTTGCGAAAGCTAGCATATTACATTAATAATATTTATTCCACATCCTTGTAAGAGCTTAAATACGCCGAAACGAGATAAAATCTTTATAAAGTTGCGAGTTTTAAAACAATATAGCGCAAACTTACTCGACTTAAATGCAAGCGTCAGATATAACTCCCATTGCGACGAGTTCACAGCTTTATTCCAACAACAGGTGGCCTTCTTGTGAAAAGGACCAGTTCTAGCGTAGATTTCCATTGTAAAGTTGTAAAAATTACAAAATAAACTAGTTCTTGCGTTGTTACAATGTTGTTTTATCATGTTATAATTATTATATCACAGCAATTATACAAGACATGTTGTTTCGCGCACACCAACCGATCTAAGCTAGCGCCAGATATCACGGCCATTGCGACGCGTATGTACATCAACCAATATAACTCCTAAACTAATGAGAAACCCATTTTGAATTTTCTAGGATATTTTAAGCATACTTTAGGCTATATTTTGAGAGAAAAAAATTGAGAAAAATATTGGTTGAAGTGACTGAAATTCAAGTTTGAAAAGTTTACTTCCGGTTTTGGACATGAAAAAAATTTTTTTTTTCAAATTTCATTTTATTGTTAAAAAGAACAGTATTTTTCCAATATGAATCGCTATGTCAAATGTTTTTTTGTAAATTTTTTAAATTGGAAAAACTACTTTCAAAAAATTGATATTACAATTACGTCAATTCTTTAGAAACCCATAACTTGTGAAATATTCATTATACATAAAAAATATTTTGTGTTCACATTCATACGTATTAGAAGTATAAATGAGCCGAATATGGTCGATTTTCAGAACCTCACTTTTTTTTCCCTGTCCGCTTCACGTGAAATATCCCATATTAGAAGTTTAAAAAAGATTCCACTACAAATTTCGTTATGGAACGAACTCACCGGAATGGTCAATGTATTAGAAGCTTCATGATTCATTGGGGGTATACCATTCTAAAGAATGTTATACCCCTGGGTCTGGCGGATCGTTATTATGCATATTTAACAAAGTGTAGAACTGACTCAATACCGATTATTGTAATTATCCATGATACCTGAGAAGTAATTTCAGATGATTTTCAATTGCCCTTCAAATATTTGAGGCTTAAATCCTTCTCAGGGTGTTGTCATCAGGTACTTTCCGCTTAGGCCTCACTTACTAGTAAGGGTGTCTATTTTATTGCCTCTTTCGTTTACCTAACATTTTTAGTGGGAAACGCCATGTAATTTCAGCTTTCGTTTAATCCGTAAGTTTTGGAGATCTCAATAAAGATGGCGATTCTTTCCGAAAATGACCGATTTTCAAATCGATTCGAATCGCGACCTCATGAATCGATCCACAAAAAAATCGAGGTCTAAAAGGTCGATTTCCAAAAAATCGATAATAATAAATAATAAAATAATTTTATTGAGAAACATTCTTTACATTGTGGAATTACATTCAATTCAATTGATACATTCACAATATTTTAATAAAAAGAAGTCAATTGAACTAATGAAAAGTACAGTATACAAATAACATCATATAGAAGAACAAAGTTTTACATTGCACTTAACTAATAATAAGAAAATAAATTTATTGAGAAACATTCTTCACATTGTAAAATTACATTCATTTCAATTGATACAATAATTACAATAAGGAAGTATGCTCTCAAAAGGACTGAATTCAGTTTTGAGTCTGATCTTCCATTCAACCCTCGAGCAAAAATATTGATTCAAACAAAAATATTGTTTAAATTTATATTCACAATAGTATAAACTTTATTTGAGAAGAAAAGAAAAAAATTACCTCAGAAATATTGTACATTTGAGACAATTTCAAGGTGAAGAACTTTGTGTTAAACAAAATATAAAAACATATGATACAAAAAATTAATTCATACATACATTATTGCCTACATTCGAATCATCGAAATACTCTGCCACGCTATAGTATGTCTTTGTTAAGAGCAGAGATTCAACTCTCCTCTTAAACAAATGAGCTTTCAGTACTTTCAAATTCGATTGTAAATGGTTGAAAATTTTAATACTCTGATAATAGAGAGAGTGCTCAAATTTAGCTGTTTTATGCATAGGAATAAGTATTACATCCCTGTTCCTTGTTGAATACTCATGATTACTATTCAATTTAATGATTTTATTCGAATTTATTTTATATTTCATATTATATCTTATTATATGACATTTTTATATGATATATAATATGATATTTTTTCAAATTTGCTTTTACAATGAAAGTATAAATCAAGTTTATTAAAAACAAGACAAATATTATTATTAACGATCTTTTAATCAGTAAAATCAGGGAATCCGATAATAACAATTATTTTTATTAGCAATATCAAAATATTAGATCAGGTAGAAACGAAGACATTATTTTCGAAAAGTATTAGTTACAATGCAAATAGATAATGTGATATAAGCTAATCTTCTCCCGAAATTTCTTTAGTGATTTCTTCTAATGGTCTTATTATATTTATAAGATCTTCTAACTGCTGTGAAGTTAGCATTGTTGGCGCTTAGGATAATTGTTTGTTCTAATTGATAAAAAACAGAATTCCATCTGTACACACACAGACTGAATAAACTCAAAGGGCTTTGTTTGGTGATTCTGGGCTTTCTTTAGAGAGTCAACAGCATTTGTATTATACTTAAAATATGGTGTTATATCTTTAACAGATATCTGTAAATTTTTGGCTTCTTCAAGTCCATCCGTTTTTAAGTGATATACAAAACAAAAAAAATCGATTGTTGATTTTAAAGGGTTATATATCGATCCAATGAATCGATCCAGTACTATATATCTATTCAAAAAATCGATTTTTTGGCTCGAAAAATCGATATTTCGATCAATCAATCTCAGATCGCCATCCCTAGATCTCAGTTTACTTCATGTCTTTCACGGATTGTTATATGACAAATTGATATATGACAAAATACAACAATCTATAAAGTCGTATGAAGAAGAACACGATGACGTGGGACCATTTTCATTTCAAAGCATTGTAATGAATGCTAGTTTCCTTTCTTAAGCACTCTGTGCTTGCGCGAAAGTTGAACCTACGAATTACGCCGGTTCGGAAAGGCCAAAAATAAGGTGGGAATCGAACTCACCAGCATCAGCATCCGGAAGCATTCTAGCGTAGCTTCTGGCTACTGCCCCTCTGTATTATAATATATTTAGAAGAAGAAGATTTTATTTTTCGAATAGTGGAAGGAGGTAGGTATCAAATGGAAATAGGTAGATAAATTCACAAGTCTTAGATATGCCAGTCTAAATTTTTCAGTAGATCTATTACTAAGTGTAACCACGTTAGAGAGACTTCTTGACTTAAATCTTGAATATTTATATCTTAATATTAATATTTAATTGTGTTGTGGTTTAGCTAACATCATGTCTCGGTAAGATTGTTTGTTTAAAAATTTTTATTATACGTTCATCTTATTTACTAACATCATATTCTTCCTAATATTGATTTTTATTAGAAATTGTATTGTAGTAGATATTCAGAAATGTAAGCTTGTTTTCAACGGAAATACTTAAATCGTAAATCTATTTGTATTAGTACAGATAATTGAATTGATTTTACGGTATCAAAATTTGAAGTTCAGTGTATGAATAGAAGTTGAACTTGAAATGAAATTATGTGTAATTTCGGTCATATGCCAGAAATCATATTTAAAATGTAATGCCACAAGATTATCTTTCGAATAAAAAAAAATTCTTGTCATTCGATTGATCCATCGTTGTTTTATTGCAATTTAAAGTTCTATAACTCTAAAAAATACACCCTTCGTAAAAAATTTTATTCTTGTGATGACAAAATAAAAAATAATCTCGCCAATATAGTTATAGTAAATGAGTTACAAATACGAAATAGGTGTTGATCGCACAGGCATGAAAAATTGAGAGTAATCTGAAATTTTTTATTCCAAGTCGTGACGTGACAAAATGGAAAAGAAGTCATGCCAAAAAAATTTAAGTTTTCTATTAACTAACAAAAAATAGGAGTTGATGGAAATTGAAGTTGTTGAAATTTGGGATTGTATGTTGTTTAACCCGTATCATAAAATCATAAACATTTTTTTTTGAAAGGTGATAACAAAAAAATTAGTGGTGGACACCTCTTAACATTCAAGGCGGTGAAAAATAGATGTTGTCTGATTCGCAGACCTAACCAAAATGCACAAAAATATCGCGATACTCGGTTGAGCTATTTCGGAGGAGTTTAATAAGAAACACCGTGACACGAGAATTTTATATACATATTAATTTAGATAATTGCAGTAAAGTACTCTCAAAATTCAGATTCTGAGATTGAAGAATTTTTCAGACAATCTTTGTTTATTTGATTGCTTCTTTTTATTTTCCAATATTCCAGACACTGGAATCCACTTATGTTAGACATATCCATTAGCCTGAAATCATCAAAAGAACGTCACGATTTAAACCGAATACTGCACAGAATAAAATAAGCTTATAACTTCCAATAATTGATATTGTTTGCATTCCATAGATTATAAAAAAAACATAGTTTTGCAATTCAGTCTTTCAATTCTTTGGAAATAGTGAACGATTCCTTGTCCAACACTTTGTGGAAAGTTCGAAAAATATTTCGAAATGGAAAATATTCATTTGAATTCTGAAAACTTGTTGAATACAATAGACCAGCGCTTACCAACCCTTTAAATTGGCGAGACCACCTATTTTGAAAATTAAATTTTGAGGCCCACTTACTAAACACACAAGAAAAATAAATAAAAACTGTAACGCATAAGGAGAATATATATTATAACCAATATACCTTATCTATGGCTTATGACGTGTAACTCTTAGTTAAATATGTATACAAGGATTAAACAAACAACAGTTTTAAGAATTCATAAATCAAGAACTTTATTCGATTCAATTTCATACAAAACCTTAAATACAAGAGTTCAAAGCGAAAAGAAAAAAACTGAATGGGACTTTTGATATTGTTTGTCACCTACGAGAGAGTCATCTTTATCTTTATTCGGGATATTAACTGTTGAAACTCATGATAGGTTTTTTTATTTCGTTCTCATTTTTTATTTTTCTTTTGACCAGAACCCGCGGTCCAGTACCACAATGCCCGCGGCCCACAGGTTGGGAACCTGTGGGCCGACATGTGCACTAGATATATTTTTCTTTATTCAAGAGTTGTACTTAACTCTTGATAATCGTTTCGTACCTCGAAACACTTGTCCAGTGTAGAGATTTTGTGGAAATCGGACGAAAGTGTATAATTATGATATAATTTGAATAATTGTAAACGTTTGAGATAAACAACAATTTCAAATTAATTTTTCAGTTTCGAAACCTTGCCGAGCACCATATTCAGGCATCCATTAAAGAAGATTCAAGGACTCAGTCTTTCTAGAAAGTATATGGGCGGAACACCTCTTCATCTTGCCTGCTCGCAGGCTAACATCAGCTGCATTGAAGGTATTTTAGCTTTGAAGCCGAACATGAATATGCAAAATCAGATGCTGTTTACACCACTGAACTTATTCTTGAGTAGAATACCTCCGCAAAATGAAGCTATATTGAGGAAATTGCTCGAAGCAGGTGCTAATCCTGATATTCCTGATGCAGATGGATATTCTCCCCTTCACACATTAGCTATACAGATCGAAACCGACAAAACGAGAATATTTGCTCGTATATTAGTTAAGCATAAGGCTAATGTTAATTCGACCAATAACTTTAAGGAAACACCCCTTCACATAGCTATATACGAGGGCAATGAAAGTATGGTGGATATATTGTTGGAAAGTGGAGCATCTATAAATTTCCCCGATATGTTCGGAACAACTCCGATGGATATAGCTGTTGCGAAAAAATCTCGTTTTCCCAGAGTTTTCGAAACTATTTCCAAGCACCTGATTCTTCGTTTTAACTGTGGATTTTCAGTAAATTTGAGTCATGTGAAGGAAGTGCTCAATAGTGAAACATGTCGAACTTTCAACAAAAGATGTGAAGAAGAAATACAGCAGTTGGAAAGTACTCTTGCAGGAGATTCTATTGTTACTTTCTATGATATTTTGGTATCGTCGACACATGAAGTAGCGAGATTTTTGTTCAACATAAATATTTTTGTTTCGTTGCAAGAGTTTGACAAAGGAGAAAGTATTTTCGGGCCTCTTCTGATGAAAAAATTCAACGAAGCGTTAGAACGTTTTCAGGGACTTCAGATAGGGATTGTTGCCGCTAGGAAAATATTTCCGTTTTTACCAGATATTTGTATCGATAAATTGGTAGAATATCTTGATGTTGATGATTTTTTCAACTTGCATGAGTGTTTTTCTTCTCGAAGTGAAATGCTTTAATAATTCCCAACGATATTCGCGATTTCAACTTTTTGCCGATTTCTTTATAACAATTGAAACGTATAAGCTGATATTTTCATATTTTCGTATTATCATTTTTTCAAAACTGATTCATTTAAAAAGCTACCAATAACTCATTCATTGCGAGAAACTCAGTGCAATAATTAAATATCTCTAGTAGAAAACAATTCGAACTTTTGCAACAACAAATTTCATTATTTCAAATGTTCTTATCAATCAACCAATGATCCATTATCTAATCAATGTTGAAGAATCGGAAGCTTTGTTCAAGCGAAATAATGAAATTTTTCAATGAAGTGGATGCATAATTCTTCAAATATTTGGCAGCATTTGAAATACATGGGAATTTCTGTTCTGGGAGAAAAATTGATAATAATGAAATTATGTTGCATTATAACGAGCCGAAATAACTTTACATAATTTTTTCATATATTTATAAATGACTTTTCATAATAAAATATGTCAAGCACTATTCTTTTCAAATATTCAATAGTGTTGTGGTTTATTTGATGTAAATCGATTATAATAGAATATGAACTTAAATTCGAACACTTGAACTTATGATTCACTTTATTGACTACATATAATAATTATATGTAGTCAATAAAGTGTAAATAATAATTTCAAGTGTTTGAATTTACGTTTATATTCAACTTATTCTTTTTATCAGATTTTTCTTGAGTGAAATCGATTGGACTATATTTTTCGAGTAAAACAATGTAATATATAAAACTGTTATATGTGTACTATACTGTATATATGTGTAAATACCTTTGAAATTTTCTTCTGAATTGTAATATGTCAACAAAAATGTTCACAATAAATTGAGAAAAATTATAAACACGCTCTGAGTCATTTGATTTATCCTATGTAATATATTGCCCAAACAGAAAATCTTCCTGTTTAATTAAGTGAAGAGCACAAAGAAGAATATTAAGAGAGTTAAGTGGATTTTGAAATGAAAAAGTTGACATCGAAACAGAGCTGCACAGTTTGGTGAAGCTCTGTCAATCCTAATATTATTATTATTATTATTTATCTAGATGCTCAATGAGTCAGTCTGTTAAATGACTAAATAGATATCAGGATTTAGTACACAATGAAGAAGATTACATCGTGTCGATGGAAATACTTAAAGGAAGAAGAAATATGCAATTTCTATGTCGGATCACTTCCGTTATTTTTTTTTAATAATTTAACTTTCGTCATTCATGTTCTTGAGAATTTGAATTCCTGATCATATCAGGTTAGAAAGACTTGAGAGCATTCCTTTTTAGATAGGAGTTGGACCCAATTTTGATTAATTATATCTAAATAATATATAAATATCTATATATTACTATATTATTAAGATGTATCTAATGATACATCTAATGATGTATCTAATGATCTAGATGTATCTTTCCACTTATAGAACATGTTATTATCGGGGCACAGCAAAAGGACAAGTTTTGAAAATACTTAAATTTCTGAGTAACTTTGCATTATAGTAGATGATACCTAGTGCTTTCTTGGATATAGAAACTCAGACATGATTTTTTATGAACGGATAACAACCGAAAACTGAATCATAAGTCATAATGATTGAATACAGAGAGTCGAATTAAATTTACTGAACCCAAATTTTAAATTTCTGTCTGAATTATATTTTCTGAATCTGAATTTTCACCTCGAAATCAAACCATACCTATGTTGATAGTACTAATTATCTCAGAATTACAATTCGAGTTCATCCATTCCTAGAAGCTAACTGTATATACGTATACTTATAGAAATATTAGGTTTATAAATCTTTAGGTTTCGTTAGTTTTCGTAAGGTCGTTCAGGTACCTTATATAACAATAAGAAAATCATAATGATATGTCTTTCATTCAATTCCTCAAAGTAAAGTATCATTCAATTATCATTATTGTAATATTCATGATACTTTAGAAGTAATTTCAGATGATGAAATGTGAAATGAAACACAACTTTTTTTTATATATTTATATATATATATATATATATATATATATATATATATATATATATATATATATATATATATATATATATATATATATATATATATTGAAAGTTTTTAGCATTAACAGGCCTTTTTAATATGAAAAAGTTTATTTTTGTTGACGTTTCGTTGTTATATTACAACTAATGAATTAATTCATTAGTTTTGACAAAGTTGTAATATAACAACGAAACGTCAACAAAAATAAACTTTTTCATATTAAAAAGGCCTGTTAATGCTAAAAACTTTCAAAATAAATATCTCAAACAGGCAATAAATCAATTTCAAGATATATATATATATATATATATATATATATATATATATATATATATATATATATATATATATATATTGTAATATATACAACGCTGACCCGGCCAACGTTGTTTATATATATATTTAAAATATATATATATATTATTGTGGGCCATTTTTTGCCATAAAAAAAAGAGATAGACATATACCATCACGGACTTTTCTGTAGACCTTTTCAATGTGTACAATACTTTGTACATTATTTTGATAAAACTCGTAGGGTTAAGCCTGCGTTTGCAATGTAAGCGGAAAAAATGTAATTAATTACGACATCACATTAGAAACCTCAAAAATAACAGTACTTCTCCACTATTTAGTGGATGTTATTATACATATAAACTTTCCTCTTGAATCACTCTATCTATTAAAAAAAACCGCATCAAAATCCGTTGCGTAGTTTCAAAGATTAAAGCGTACAAAGGGACAAAGGGACAGAAAAAGCGACTTTGCTTTATACTATGTAGTGATATATATATATATATATATATATATATATATATATATATATATATATATATATATATATATATATATATATATATATATATATATATATATATATATATATATATATATCCCATCTTTAAAGATGTGCCCATCTTTTCTTCCACAGGTATGACAGTTCAATAGACAGTTCAATATATATATATATATATATATATATATATATATATATATATATATATATATATATATATATATATATATATATATATATACTATGTCTGTATATTGAACTGTCATACCTGTGGAAGAAAAGATGGGCACAGACCGATGTTAAGATTTTCGACCAATTAAAAAATCCGCCATATGAAAAATTGTTGGAGCTTTGTGTCAAGGACCAAGTAATGTGTTTTTTAGAAGAAAATAATAATATACTAAATGATCAATAATCCGGATTTAGATCTAAAAACTCATACGAGAGTGCTCTTCAGTCGGTTTTGATCACATGGAAGAATGCGCTGGAGGTGAATAGTTTTGTGATAGTGGTTTTTCTTGACCTAAAACGTGCATTCGAAACTATCAGTAGGAAATTTATTATTGTTGAAAATGGAAAAAATGGATTCGGAAACACAGTTTTGAAGCGGTTCAAGGACTACCTAGATGGTCGATCACAAGTTATAAGGTATGGAGGTATATCGGGTGAACTGGAGACAGTTTATGGACTTCCACAAGGTACAGTATTGGGTCCAATTCTGTTTTTGCTGTATATCAATGATATTGTTAAGGTTGCTGACAGATGTGGAATCCGGCTGTTTGCTGATGATACTCTAGTTTATATTGTAGGAAATGATGTGGCGGAAATGACAGAAACTTTGAATTTTGAATTGAATAGCATTTTTATATGGTTAAATAATAATACTTTGCAAATTAATTTTGAAAAGACTAAATTCATGTTCATTGCGAAAAAACAAGCTAAATTGCAGATGACTGATGTAATTGATATGAAAATAGATAGTGTACAAATTGAACAGGTTAAAATGTTTAAATCTTTAGGGTCTGAATTGATGACAATCTTGAATTCAACGATCATTTCGAATATGTATTAAGTAAAATGGCAAGGAAAATTAATGTTTTGGGTAGAATAGCTAGAAATTTAAGCATCTGGACTAGATTAAATATATATAAGACAATTATTGCTCCACATCTTTATTTTTGTTCAACATTATTATTTTTTATGAAAAAATATCAAAGTGACTTATTACAAAAAAACAAAATAAAGCTTTGAGAATAATACTATATTGTAAGAGATATACAAGGATAAAAGATATGTTAGATGCTGCAAATATACTGCCAGTAAAACAAACTATCTATTGTAATACTATGGAATTTATATATAAAATTGTGAATCAAAATTTGCCTGAACATTTACTGAGTAATTGCACATTTGTAAAGGATATTCATAATATTTACACAAGATCTAGGAATGATTTCTATATCAGAAAGGTTAACTCAAGTTTTGACCAAAACAATTTGTTTCTAGAAGGATTTAGGTATTATAATGAATTGCCAGAAGAAGTCAAATCATGTTGCACGCTTCTTCAATTTAAGAAAGCTTGCAAGATGCATGCAAGGAATTTTATTGATTAGTTTTTTTTTTTTGGATTGTTGAGTTGTTTTCTCATATTCTCATATTCTTTGTATTTTTGTGTAGCAAATTTACTAATAAAAGATATTATATATATATATATATATATATATATATATATATATATATATATATATATATATATATATATATACATTTCTCTAAGTACCTAATACAAAATATTCACAAAGTGAAATATATAAATGTACAGATTATCCTTAAGTATAATTCTCTTCAGTACCTAACTAAAGCGTTTTTTTATTACCCCTCACCTAACTAAAGCGTTTTACCTGAAGTTATGAATTTTTATTATTATATTGAAGCAGATTTAAGAGATTATTTATGACAATAAAGTATTTATGGCGATGTTTATGATATAACTGATGATAACTTTCTTAGAATTGTAGGTAATTTTTGTGTCTTCATTCATTATATTAAAATGTGATAAATTGTTTTATGATTGCTTTTTATTCCATTGTTTGAGTTAAGACTAAGATGTTTTGTCCTTCTCAAGTATTGGTTGTAGAGTAGTAGAATTTTTTTTTTGTTTTATAATTTTTGATTTGATTGTTTCCGAGTTTGTAATAGAGTGAAGCTCTGTGATTTAGGTTTTACGTGGATTGTTTGTAATTATTCGCAGAATTTTGTTTTGTAATGACTGCAGTTTTTTGTAATTCGTTTCATTTGATTTACTCCAAATGGGGCTCGTATAAGATTAACTTAGTTTTCCGAGAGACGTGACTTTTTTGGAAATGAGGTAAAAAGTTTTATTCATGATAATATTCGCCTTATCAAGTGTTTTATTGATGTGGAAAGTGAAAGTTAATCTTTCATCAAGAGTAAAACCTGTATTTTATTTCTGTATATTCTTTATTCTGTCTATTTAATATTATATATAGGAATTATTTCGTTAAATAAAATAATATTCCTATTAGGTACTTTTTCTTTGTTGTAGATTGTATAAGTGTAGTTTTATTGGTATTAATTCTTATTCTCCATTTTTATAATATTTCTCAAGCAGTGTTATATAATTTTGAATATGTATGTTTGTCAAATTTGGTGACCAAGATTCAGATATATGTATCATACGCAAACAATCCTAATTTGGTTTTGGGTGTTTTAGGTATGTTATTTATGTAGAAACTGAATAATAACGGCGAAAGTATTCCGCTTTGAGGGACCCCCGCAGGTATTTTTTGTTTTTTTGAGGGGACCTTACTAATTTTTAACTGGTAAATTCGGTTTGCTAGGTAAGATTTTATTAAATGAATTATGTAGATTGGAATGTTGTTTTATATAAGTATATATATGAGTCTGCGGTTCCAGACATTATCAAAGGCTTTCTTGATATCTAAACTTGATACTGCTGTGATTTTGTTATTTTTTATTGAAATTATTTGTGATATGATTAGTCATATTTGCAAGTTGTAAAATAGTTCTATGGTTGTCCCAAAATGCCGTACTGTTCATCTATTTATCATGATGTTGTGTGATTTTTCGTGTTTTTTCAGTCTTGTGAGAATGATTTTTTCCAGAACTTCGACATCATTGGCAGTAAACTAATTGGCCTGTAGTTTTCTGCGAATATTGAATCTTTATTAGGTTTCTTGAATGATAGAACTAAACCGTTTTTCCAAGAATTAGGAAATTATTGCATTTTGATACATGCGTTATGTTAATAGAATTTTGACTTTATGAGGTGTTTCCTTGAGCATTTTATAATTTATTTTATCGAGACCTGGCGGTTTTTTGTTATTTGATTTTCGAATTAAATTATTCACTTTGTGTGATGTAGTGAGATATTCTATTTAATTTGGTGTGTTTTGATATTTTAGTTGATTGACTGTTCTTTTAACTATATTTTTAGTGTACTTGTCTGGCATGCGTTTGGTTGACTGGTGTATTTTCTGATATGTGTCAGCTAAGTGTAGAGCTTTTAGATCGTTATCAAATAAGAGGCCTCCTGGACCATGAAATGTTGAAATTCCGTAATTTTGACCTGATTTACTGTTTCTATAAATATTCCACAAACCATTTTTATTGGTTAGGTTTCTGGTATATTTCTCCCAGGAATGTGATTTGATTGAGTTAATTAATGCATTTATTTCCTTTTGTAGTTGCTTAAGTTCTAGATTAAGTGTTTCATCGTATTTTGTTTGAAGCTTTTTGCGAAATTTGTTTTCTATTTTTATCATTCCTAGGATGTATTTAGGTAATTCAAGTTTGAATTTCTTTAGTTGTGTAAATTGTGTACTTATTTTGAATGAAGTTTGGATATTTTTCTTAATTTCTCTACTTCATGGTCGATTTCGTCTCGTGAATTTATGCTATTTTTAAGCTTGATTGATTGTTGTAATTTTTCTCTGAATTTATTCCAGTTTGTAAATGATTGTTGATTCAAGTGAACGGTGTCATTTGTGCTGGAGTTTAATATTTCGAATGTTATTGGAAGATGATCTGAATCAAGATCGTTAAATGCGGTGATGTCTGAGATTGAACTAAATCTAAAGTTGAAGTTTGTGCGATTCTAGTTGGAAAATAAGTGTATGAATTTAGAGGAAAGTGAAGTGTATAATTGCGCTGTTAGATAAATTTTTGAAGAATTTTACCATTTTTGTCCTTTCTTTTGCAATTCCACATTTGATGTTTTGCATTAAAATCTCATGCAATAATTACATTATTTCCTAGATTTAGTAAGCTATATAATTTTATGCTATTTGTTTGAAGTTGAGGACTTTTGTAATAATTGATTATTGTGATTGAATTAAGATTGATTGTTTGAGATTCGCAATCGATTGTGTTTGTTTTTACTTCTACTGGATGATGATGCTTTTCAAAATAGGTTATTGAGCCTCCTGAAGTTGTTTTAGATTTATTAAGATAGTAATAATTAGCAATTTTAGGAGG
This sequence comes from Henosepilachna vigintioctopunctata, assembly GCA_030704895.1. Classification (NCBI taxonomy): domain Eukaryota; kingdom Metazoa; phylum Arthropoda; class Insecta; order Coleoptera; family Coccinellidae; genus Henosepilachna; species Henosepilachna vigintioctopunctata. The sequence goes on along the minus strand of JARQZJ010000132.1, from coordinate 938,812 downwards.
ATATTTTATATTTATCATTGATTCTTGAATGCAGATTATGTCATAGTTATATTCTTGACATAATATCTGCAGTTCATTTATTTTATTTGCTATTCCTCTGGCATTCCAGGACCTTATTTTAAGTTTTTTGAAGTTTTTATATAACATATTTTTCACTAATTTCACTAATAATCACAATTTCATCAAAAACCGTACATTTTTTGGTTTTTGTGGAGTTTTGGTTTTGTGAATTTTTTGAGTTGGGAAATTCTTTTAGTATACTAAATTGATTGAATGTTTTTTTTTTAGGAATATGTTGTGCTTTACTAATGTTTTAATTAATTTAAATTTTAAATTTCAATTTTATTGGAGTTTTAGTAATCTTCTTTTATTGCCTTTACGTAGGTCAAAATTCTTGGAAAAATTCTTGGAAATGGTTTGAGAATAACTCTTTATGAGTTGCACAGTTGTTTATAGTAGGTGTAATATAAAATTACCTGAGCTCTCTCGGATCATTGTCGAACAAGATGTTTACTCTAGGAAGGACTAAACAAGAATTTTCAGATCATTATAAGAATTACCCTTCAACTACTTAAGGGTTGATTCCTTCTCAGGGAATTGTCATCACAACTCTCTTAGTGTCAGTTTAGGCCTCACTTCCTAGTAACTCGGTCTAATTTATTGCCTTTTTCGGTTACTTCACATTTGTAGTGGGACACGTCATGTAATTTTAGCTTTCGTTTTAGTACGTAAGCAGGGATACCAACTTGGGGGTTTTCCCCCTAAATTTAGGGGATACTTAAAGTGACCATTTTTTTTTCAACTCAAAACGGGACAATTTTTTTTAAGCTGCAGGTTAAACGTAAGGATCTGGCGGGTAATTCAAATTTTAAACAGTTTTTTAAGAATGTATGTAAATATCGATTTAAAGTTACGTAAATAAATATTTTTTATTATCGCGAAATCAAAAATCCTCTCTAAGTTTTGCCTAATTTGGCTACAATTCCAAAAAAAACTGTTTAAAATTTAAATTTAAACAACAACATCTAGCCTTCAGGTAGAAATAAACACAACTTTTAATTTTCTTTATTCAGAATAAGTGTAACGTAATGGAATTAGTATTCACTATAATTATTTTCATATTAATTAAGTATAATTATGTTTATAATAAAAAGTAGTGAAAAATAAAAATCAATCACCAGCTTTATTAAATCAAGGAACTTTGATCTGTTAATAATTATTAAAATATATGTAACGCATTTTTTTAAATTGTTTTTGTACTTTGTGATGACTTTAAATAAGAATAAAATTCTTGGCACGTTTTTTTTACATTAACCTTAGTTATCAACATCGCTTTCAAAACTGGAACCTGTAAATGATTTTTTTCGGATGTCCACAGTTTGTTCATGAGAGAAAAGACTCTTTCTACTGGGGCATTTGTTCCAGGTAGACATAAAATGTATTCAATTTAAATACAAAAATTTGCATGTTTAAGATTGTTGGTACGAAAGTGTTTGAATACTTCCACCCAACGAGTTTCTGTTGAGACTTTTAAATTATCCCATTCGGTTATTTTTTGGCAAGTGACGTAGCTAGAAATTAATGTAAATTCGTCAAATACTTCTGTATCTTTATTACAATGAATATATCCCTTTTCAATCAACACATCCACTGCGTTTTGAATATCTTCCCATGCAAGTACTTTTCTTAAATCTGCCCATTTAAATATCTCCATTTCTTTAGTAATAAAGCAAGTCCACTGTTCCAAATATTCACGGCTAGTTTTATAAAATTCTATTGCCGTATTTTTCAGCAAGTCTTCATTAACATTAGTGCCATTATCTTTTAGTTTCACAATTAAACTACGAACAGTGAATGGAAGAAACTGGTTGATCTGTTTCTGTGCCAAATTGTCTTTGAGATGATTGATTACTTTTGCCGCATCAATTGCCGATACAGTCTGACCCTCGACCTCCAATACGGCTTGGTGAAAACTTGCTGACTGAGCGTGTAAAAAATTAAGCCATAATTCTGACGTGGGATCTTCAAAAAAGTTTTTTAACAATTTGGGACATTTTTCAATGCTCAAAAAATAGTCTTTTAACGGTTGGTACATTTTTAAAACTCTTTCCAAAGCAGGCATAAGTGCAAGCCATCTGGTTTTACTGTAGCCAAGCATTTGGTGATATTCTATTTCAGCTTCTGCGCAAAACTCCTTCAGAGCTTCAACTCGAACCGTGTAAATATAAAAAAATGAATATATTTTTACAATAATGCTTTCGTAATCTAAAGGTAGATCATCTGCAGCGGATTTTATTGAATTGTGAATTATATGGGCTCCACATCCAATACCTATCAACGGTTTTTTCAGAGACGATTGTAACTTTGCTAATACATTGTTAGTTCCTCGCCTAGCTACACCCCCAAAATTGACATTAGCATTGTCACCACAAAATGCCACGACTTTATTTGTTAAATTATTATCTATTAATACTTGATGTAAATAATCTACAATAATGTCAGAAGTTTCACCTGGTTGTTCTTGGATGTCTAAAATTTTTACTTGCACACCTTCATATGGTTGAAAAAAGCGCACTACGAAAGGATATATTTTCTTGTTACCGTGGTTTGAAGCGTCGTTTAAAATTGTTATACAATTGGACTTATTGAGATCATCTTTTAAATTTTCGATCGCAAAACGCGCTAAAACATTTACTACAATAGCTTCGGTTTTTGTACGCGCGCATGTGAATTTCGGATCAAAACATGTTTGAATTAATTTCGACGCACAATCATTGGAGCGAAAACTGTGGTTTTCTTGTATAGTGTGATAAGCCCAAACGCCTTCTGCAGCAGCAATATCCAAATCCTTTGAAGTTGGCGCGTTTTGGTTCTTGAAAAAGTTTAACATTGAAGAACTGGAAGCAGCGGCACGATCGGCATTTTTATGTTTTTCTGACTTTAAATGCTGTTCAATATCACCAGCACCGCTATGGGAAACACTAAACTCTGTGCGACACTTTCCGCATCTGACATCCGAAGGAGTATTAGTTTGCTCAATAAAAGGGTATTTTGCTTGTAAGTTGACATTAAATGAACACTTGCGTTTCGGCATAACTAGAGGTAAAATTCCAAAACAATAAAAAAAATTATATACCAGTTTATCACTAAACTACTTCACGAACGTTACGTAAAAACAAAACAATAGCGAGAAGCCTAAATGCGTGCGCGTGACTAGCCTAATAAACAATGAATGCGCCCTCTTCGCCCCGCGTTACTAGATAACGAACAGCGTGCGCGGGCGGAGGGAATCACCGATCGACAGCGATGCGAATGGTCTGTGATTGCCCGCCTGCGCGTGTTTCGTGAGCTACATGATTTAAATTTTCGCGCTGTTTCACAAAACGGGACAATTTTGCGTCCCGGCGCTTTGTTTGGGGACAACGGGACAGGTGACCGAGAAAAGGGACAGTCCCGTTCAAAACGGGACGTATGGTCACTTTAGGGATACTATAACCTACTTTAGCTATCTAGTTATAGATTTGTATACATCTTCGATCTCACACCCACAATATGTATACCTACGATTAACCTCTGGTTCAAAACCTAAGTGACTACTAATTGGTTTTCTGGAGGATCAAACAACAACTCCACCAGATCTAACAGTTCTTAATCTTAGTTCTCCCTAACAGTAACTTATATCCACTTGGTTCAATAAATGATGATATGATTATATATAGATATATATTAAATATAAAAGAAAATTAATAAATAGAAATACTTAAAAGAGAAATCGAAAAAAATAAAAGATAAATTAAATCTCTCTTAGCTAAGAGGACTTAATCGTCCCAATGAAAGAAATATATATATATGATGAATGTTTAAATAAAAAGGAATATTTAGCATGTAAACTGAACAGTTATTAAATAAAGTAAGCTCAAGGTTAATAAAATAAATATAAAATCAAATATCACTATGTCTCTTGAAACAATGTACTGGAATACTCTCACCACACCAAGGGTACTCAAACTTCCAGGTTTAGGCTCAAAGATCTTCTACCAAACCTTCTCCAAATGGTAATTCTCAATAACACCAGTACTCAAAAACAAAACGGAGAAATCCAAAAGGAAACATCAAAATGAAAACGTAAAACGAATAACCCTGAAACAAAAGCCTCCATGAAACAAATAATCAAAACTAAACTGAAAATACCTGGACTTACGCAAATATGTAGTGTGCGGTATACTGTGTATCGAGAACACGTGTTTCGATCCCCTGAAGGGCACTTCTTCTGTTCACAATTTCCAAATAACGAACAAATGCCAGAAGAATTAACGACCATCAAATGATTCCAGTACTGGATACTAATTCTTTTCAACAAAGCAAATTTCCATAAAAGAACGAGTATATGATTTGATGAATGTCTCAACATCTCTCCTATCTTGATGATAATTAATATCTGATCATTTTTCCGAAAAAAATACCAGCCAACTTTTTTTTCAGTCAGGTTAACTTCCATCGTCTTACAAACAACACAACATGACAATCAGACCTACTTAACAGTAGGACGAAAGAGTACACCTAACCTCACAAAACTAGACACTGACGAAAAGATGACACTAAACAAAATTATAACGTTATAATATAATGTTTGGTGGGGTTTTTTTGGGGGCTAAAAATTTTTAGGGGTAATCTTAGGGGTTTTTTAAAAGTAAGCCAGAATATTTCATATCATAATTCAAATAACTAAAATTAATTTTGATTTCTATCTCGAATGAAAAAATCCATTTCATGATGACAATATTCAATACTATTTCTTAATGTAGGTTGGTTAATGGAAAATTTTATAATTAGTAAATAAATAATTTAATTTTTGTGGAAAATAATACCCTATAAACTATTCCTAATATTCTCATTTCCAAAAATGAAATGAAAAATTCAATACCGATTTTCTTATTCTTAGAACGGAGTACGTTGAAACAATTCTGGAAATTTTAGTTGATATAGAGAACATCATGATTCGAAAAGATTCTCGGAATTAAAAAAAAAGCCAAACGTCTACAATTCATTTTTGCGGCTTCAATTTCGCAGTATAAGTCGAAATATCCATTGGATGGTAGCAATTTTCGAGTTGTAATACAACTGTTGTATGTAAATACCCATATAACCTAACCTAACCTAACCAAAAGGAAACAGATTGCCGTCAGACTTTCGCATGCTGCTGATGTTATGATTCGTGACATTTTGCCATTTACATTTAGGATAATTTTATTAGAGTTTATTGTCAGAGGTACTCCTCTGAAGCTAATCGAATCTTATTTAACTGATAGGCACCAGGCTGTCTGGTATGAAAATTGTCTGTCTGAATTTAAGCTATTAAGACATGGAGTTCCGCAAGGATAAGTTCTGGGGCCATTGTTATTCATTATATATGTAAACGACTTACCCAATTTTATGGCTCCACTGAAAACGGTATTATTCGCGGATGACACCACTTTTGTTTACTATGATAGAAATCGTTCAGGCTTGGAAAAAAAAACCACGTACGTAAATAACAAGTCTCAATGATGGTTCACGGCAAACAAACTCAAATTGAACGATGACAAAACTCAAAATTTAGTATTTTCATCTAATCACCTCGACAATCCTGCGTGAAAAATACTGCAAAGCTGCTTGGCGTAACACTAGATAGCAAACTTACTGGAAAGACCATATTAAACAACTGAAAGGAAAACTTTCCGGTTCTCTATTCTTGCTTAGACGAATGAGAACTATAACGAGCAATACCGCATTAAGAATTACATACTTCTCTCTATTTCACTGATTTTTGAGTTATGTCGTTGTTCTGTGGGGAAATTGTTCCAACGCCTTAGTAGTTTTCAGGTTTCAGAAAAAGGCAATTCGAATAATGACAGGCGTTGGTTACTTGGATTCATGCAGACCACTATTTATAAAATATGGAATAATGCCTTTGCCTACATTGTGGATATATAACGTTCTTCTAGAAATACATAAGGATGCAGATACATTGATAAAACAGTCTGATCTACATAATTATAATACAAGAGGCGCAAATAATATCCGAACAAATAAGTATCGTCTAAATAAATCAAAAAAAAACTCGATAGATTATAATTTATACAATGTCTTACCTTCCCATTTCAAAGAGCTTTCTTTCAATAAATCCAAATAAACATCAAGAAATATCTTCTGAGATTTTGCTTTTATTCTGTCAGCGAGTATTCGCAGCACTTCAAGGCAAAATCTTTAATATGAACATGCTCATCACATCCTTTTATGTGATAATTTTAATTTTTTTTGCATTTTTTTTACGAAGTCTACACTTACTAGACTGCAATCATTAGTTTCATCTCGGTTTAATTTTGTATCTTATCTACTATCTTTGTATTATTATCTAATGTATGTTCGTTGTATTTGTGGAGGAGTGAAAGAATGATTCGTCAAACTCCTACCATTTGTAAGAAATTTCTTTTCTCTACAATAAAGATATTCTATTACCTCAGTCTCAGTAGAATCGTGCCAGTCAGAACATCGTCAGAAAATTTTCAAATGAACTTTCTGTATTAACTACTAACAACCAACACGTTTTGAATATTAAAAAATTACGCGAGTGACTAATTATGCCGAAAGATAATAGTGAAAACAAAAAATATCATCAAAAATACACTAAAGCTTTGGAAGCAGATCCACAGTTAAAAGGTAACTTTTTTCTGTATTTTTTCATTTTATTATATATTTGAAAATGAAATAAAATCATATTCGTGACGTACTGATGAAAGATTATTTCAAATTTTGACTGCGGTTTGCATTCGTGTGAAGGTAGCGTTCAGCTTCTTGAAATGACTGTTTATATTATCCAAAGTTTTTCTTCAATTATCTTTAATAAGTTGTCCTTAAGAAAGTTTTTTTCATAAATTATACTTTATTTCAAATTTAATGTCACATTCAATCAAATTCAGTGTCTAGACTTCAGACTGTGAATGACGTGTTTCTGTTTGCACCTCAAGAATAGATAGTTTAAGTGGGTATAAAAGAGAATTAAAAGTGAATACTAATATAGTAAGATAAATTAAAACACGTAGAATATAAAAGTGTTAGCTATCTTTTGAAATTCTAATCAGGATTCCTGTAAATCATCAAATTAGAATAAATAAGTTGGGGCGATTCTTGAAATCGAAGCATCCTCAATATCATCAAGCTATACACATCTGGACATCTTGAAATATCGGCTGAAATTTACTATCCTTAAACAAAATGAACTGTGTGGTCTGCAGGAAAAATAGCACTAAAAACATGGCGAAATGTGGCCGATATGGGAATACTACCTGCAAGCCATACAGTAATTTAACAACCAGTGTAATGACCGTCTTAAAATTGAAAACCAGGAAGCTGGTTTACAACTGTACGGATTTCACCGACAATGGGACTATCTAATTACTAAGAAATATAATCGATAAGAATGAAAACCTAATTGCGAGCAAAAATATAAATATTTATTATATTTTATACTTCCATATTGCCTGCTCGGAGGCTAACAGCAGGTGCATTGAAGGTATTTTGGCTTTGAAGCTGAACACGAATACACAAAATCAGATGCTGTATACACCACTGAATGAGTTCATTGACCGCAAAATTTTCCAGAATGCCCTAGAAGAAGTTGACAAAGGAATTAAAATCAATGGCAAACAAATCAGCAACATCCGATATGCTGATGACACCGTGGTTTTAGCCGATAATCAAGAAGACCTCCAATTCCTAATGAACCGCATAAACGAACAGAGCCAAGAATTCGGATTAAAGATAAATATTCAGAAAACAAAAAGTATGGTTATAAGCAGACAAAGAACTGATAAGTTTGTGTTGAAACTGGACGGATTGGAGGTGGAGAGAGTGCAGCGGTTCAAGTATCTTCGGTATTGGTTGAATGAAGATTGGAATCCCGATACCGAAATGAGAGCAAGGATAGAGATGGCCAGAGGAACATTCCTAAACCTGAAGAAGTTAACTTGCGGCAGGGGTCTCCGAATAGAAACACGTTGGCGTATCATAAAATGCTACGTGCTATCAGTGCTGCTTTATGATGTTGAGGGCTGGACACTAAAGGTGTCTTCAATGAACAGGATAGAAGCATTTGAAATGTGGATGTACCGTCGAATGATGAGAATACCTTATGTAGATCATGTTACAAACATCGAGGTGCTACGGCGAGTTGGAAAAACACGCGAACTCTTGACCAGCGTGAAGCGAAGGAAAGCTGCTTACTTCGGTCACATATTCCGCAATACCAAATATAATCTCATGCAGTTGAACATTGAAGGCAAGATAGAAGGGAAACGGGGATTAGGAAGGAAAAAATTTTCCAGGCCGAGGAATCTCCGACAATGGTTCAACGTCAGAGACGTAGGTACATTGATCCGATACGCACAAAATAAAGAGGAAAACGCCATGATGGTCGCCAACCTTCTGTAAGGAGACGGCACCGCAAGAAGAAGAAGACCGCAAAATGAAGCTATATTGACGAAATTGCTTGACACAGGTGCTAATCCTAATATTGCCGATGCAGATGGACATTCTCCCCTTCATACTTTAGCCTCACAGCCCGAAACCGATAAAACGAGAATATTTGCTCTATTATTAGTTGAGTATAAGGCTAATGTCAATTCAACCAATAACTTTGAGGAAACTCCCCTTTACATGGCTATAGACTAGGACAATGAAGGTATGGTGGATATTTTGTTATAAAGTGGAGCATCTATAAATTTACCTGATGTGGCTGGAAGAACTCCGATAGATATAGCTCTTGCGAAAAGATCTCGTCATCCAATAGTTTTCGAAACTATGTCCAAACACCTGATTCTTTGTTATTACTGTGGATTTCCGGTGAACTTGGGTCATTTGAAGGAAGTGTTCAGTAGTGAAACGTCTTGAACTTTCAAAAACAAAAAGTGAAGGAGGGATGCAGCAGTTGAAAAGCATTCGTGTAGGAGATCCTACTGTTACTTTCTATGATATTTTGGTATCGTCTACTCATGCGGTAGCTAGATTTTTGTTCAACTTAAATGATTTGGTTTCGTTGCAAGCTTTTGACAGAAGGAAAAGTGTTTTCGGTCCTGTTCTGAACAGAAAATTTCACGAAGCCTTAGAACGTTTCCATGTTCTTCAGAAAGGGATGGTTGCCGCTAGGAAAATATTTCCGTTTTATCAGATATTTGTATCTATAAATTGGTAGAATATCTTGATATTGATGATTTTATCAACTTGCATGAGTGTTTTTTTTCTCGAAGTCAAATATTATAATAATTCCTAACGATATACGTTATTATTACTCTTTGAGGATTTCTTTTTGACAATGAAAACGTATAAGCTGATGATGTATGAAAGTCATACATACATTTATGTAATTTCTCAGCGTAAATTTGAAATGCTTCTTCAGTAAATTATTTTCATATTTCTTTGTCGTCATTTTTTTGAACTGATGCATTTAGAAAACTATCAGTGACACATTCATTGCGAGAAACTTATTTCATTAGTCAAATATTTATATCAATCAACCATTGTTTTATGATCTAGTAGTAGTTCCTTTCTTCAAGCCACATACAGAAAGAAATACTTCAATTTAGTAGATGTCTAATCGATCAAACATTTGGCAACATTTGAAACATATCGGGATTTTTTTTTTTTGAAGTATAACAGATGATAATGAAATTGCGTTGCAACATAGCGAGACCAAAGAATTATACATAGTTTTTTCATATATTTGTTATTCTTATTTTCTTATCAAAATATGTCAAAATTTATTTGTTTCTTCAGGTTTTCCATGAGTGAAATTGATTAGATAATATTTTTTGAGTAAAATAATGTAATAGGTATATAAAACTGTTGTATGTGTAATATATTGTATATGTACAATATTTAGAATATAATTTTAAATTTTTATATGTTGAATAATATTTCAACTTGTTATAATTGTAAATAACTGTTATATTATGTTTACAACAAATTTAGAAAAATTATAAACTGATTCCATGTCATTTTGTATATTCTGTATAATATCTTCCCCAAACATAAAACCTTTCCTTTCGAAAATCATTGTTATGGATTGAAATCTTATTTTATTTATTATATTCAAAAAACTTGACCTTGAATTTGCATATCATAGTCTTTCTGTATTTATTTGTCTGAAACTGGGCGAAAGCATTAGAAATCTTTTCACTATTGGAGGGTATGCCTCCCTCTTTATCACAGCGATAACGTACAGATAACGTAGTCATATCGATCTGTGTATACAATATTCAATTGCATCCATACTAATATTATGAATAGGTAATGTTTGTGACATAGGGGATAATCTTTGGATATAGATACTGATTTCGAAAATTCTTTTACCATTATAAAACCACGTCCTTTGTAGGTGGGAGGGATATAAATAATCAGTAAAAGAAGTAATAATAATTATGATTATTATTATTATTGATAAATATGAATAGGGGATAGTTTAGATGATCTTTAGTCTTGAAGATGAGCTCACGCTCGAAACATGTTGACTATTTGATATTGTTAAATATAATCGTGAAACATTAATAATAATAATAATAATCTTTATTCATATTCATATACACTTTATAGTACAAATTCTAAATTTCAAAGAAATTTGCATATAATTAAAAGAATAAGTTAAGATGCTTCTCCTAGTTGTATCAACTAGATAAGAAAAAAGACAAGAAAAATATTTGTTAACCCTCACAAAGGTTTAATACCTGTGGTGAAAGATTTTTTTTTTAATACAATAAATATTGTTTTGTATATTTCCTATTATTTATACAGTAAATATTATTTTGTGCATTTCAATTTTAATATCTACCATTATCTGATACATTCAACCATATACCTAATCTTCCATTTATCAAAGTATTTCAGTCCCCACCTCAGATATCCATTTCTTTAAATTTTGATTTAAAGGCTTTCTTAATTTCCACGTTATTGACCATCTCTTTCAAGTACATAGGCAATTTGTTGAAAATTCTATGCGCTAAATAGATTGACGAACGTTGACCAATTGATTTTTTAAACTTAGGAACCTCCAGAGAGAGGTGACTATATCTGGTATTCAAACCATGCTCAATTCGTTTCGAATCACTCATGTTGTTGAACGTATGTTTCATTAACGTGTAGCAATACAACCGATTTAGGTCCCACACTTCAGCTAACTCAAACAATTGATTCGTTGGGTAAAGCATGTTCTTTTTGTACATTACTTTAAGTAACCACTTCTGTTGTATTTTTAGTTTGTTCAAAGTAGTTGAATATGCGTATCCCCAAGCAATAATTCCATATCGCATTTGTGACTCAGCAAGGGCCTGATATATCATTTTCAAGTGAGTACTCCCAATTATACAGGCCAGATATTTGAATCTAGGAATCAATCCTCTGAGCTTCACTATCAACTTATTAATATGTGCATCCCATTTCAATCGGGAATCAAGAATGATACTCCAAATATTTGGACTCGTAAGAACAATTAATTTCAAAATATTTGCCATCGGTGTCTGTAATTCTTAGGATATCCGCAGCAGGTAAAGTTCTACTGTCTATTGCAAATGGCATATATTTTGTTTTTTCGTAATTAATAGTGAGAAGATGTTGATTTAACCAGTGCATAACTTGGCATTAAGCCAAGTGTTGAATTTAATTTGATGATTATTATCATAATTACTTGTTCGCAAATCAGATAATATTAATAATCATCTTTCGAGGTTTTCGTTATATAGTCACTTAGAATATATACAATATTATACTAATTTATAAATTTATCATGAAATCTCAATTTTTTTTGCATTAAATTAAGATGAAAACATTTTTATCACAAAGACCGTAGCCTGTGTTGAGTTTGAAGTTCATCCATATTGACAATTTGAATTATGCAAATATTACTAACACACAAACACATATCTACATAGTTATATATTTTCAATACAGAGAGACAAAAGAAGGAGTTAATCAATACGAAAAGATGATATAAGTATTGTGGAAAAAAAATGTTACAATGTTCAGCTACTTAACTATTTAACTATTTAAGAGTTTTGAATGATGAATATTTGTAGTTTTAATTCAGTTTTTGATCGCAGATTTGAAGTTCTTTGCATTAACCGAATTTCTCAACTCAGTTCAATGGTAGTTCATTACACATTTCAGGGCTATATACGACTAACCACCTAAAATCTTGGACCACTGTTATGTATTCTGTTCGTAAATGATCTGATGGATAATATTCATTCTCCACATTTGATGTTCGCAGATGATATGAAACTATATCATGAAGTTAGATCACAGGACAACTGTGTTCAACTTCAGCTCGCGCTGGACCATGTTGCTAGTTGGTGTGAGGACAATTATTTGAGTTTGAATGTGTCAAAGTGTAATGTTGTTTCTTTCACAAGGAAAAGGGATCGAATTGATTGTGATTATAGCGTCGGTGGTCAGGTTCCCTCTCGTTCTGATAAGCCGAGAGATCTTGGTGTAGTCTTCGACCAGAAGCTTTCCTTTGTCCCACACATCACCCAACTTATTTCATCTGCTGCGAAAATGTATGGATTCGTTATACGTAATGGCAAATATTTCAATAATTCTTCAACATTGATAGGACTATCCAATACCCTAATCCGTAGCAAGTTGGAGTATGGCAGCATGATCTGGCATCCCATTTACACTTGCCATCAATGCCATCTTGAGGCTATTCAGAGAAGGTTCTTGAAATTCTTAGTTTGGAGGGAGGATAAAGTTTATCCACAGAGAGGAGTCAATCATAACGAATTATTGAGTAGATTTAGTTTTATCTCATTGCAGAGCAGGAGAGAAACTTTATCACTCAAATTCTTGTATAAATTACTGCACAATAGTATTGATTGTCCTCCTCTCTTGTCCGCTTTGAAATTTCGTGTTCTTAGGCAAAATTCTCGTAATACAGGATTATTTCACCTAGAGACTCCGAGGAACAACTCCCTTATGCAATCCCCCATTTGATTCATTGAGTCTACACTGAATAAAATTGCCAGTAATTGTGACATTCACTTTGACTCCATAGAATTTATTATCAGGAGTTATGTGAACAACGAAAATTGATTAAAATGAATTGATTTAGATTGAGTTATTTGTAATATTTCATTGAATGCTATAATGTAGTTATAAGTTATTATTTTTTTTAGATTAGATTGATCTCTTTGTTAAATCTTTTGTTTAATTATTTAGTTGAATCTTTTTTCTAATTATTTAGTTATTACTTAGTTATGTATTCAATATTGTTATTATTTTCTGTAATTGGGTGTTATACCTGTTGAGAATAAAGAACTTATTATTATTATTATTATTACTAACTACGGAGATTTATTTATTTATTCATTTATTCAACATACACTGTTTTACAGGACCTGTCATGTAAAACAAAAATTAATGAATTAAAATTAACTACAAAACAGGAAAGACAATAGACTCTAAAAACAAAATTGGTAGTACAAGCGTTTAAATTTTTTACTTTCAAATTTTAAAGTAAATTTTAAAGAATGAGTTTGTGATATGAACTCACAACCGATGAAATTAAATACAATTATAGAAATAAAAAAAATTAAATGTTGCCTAAATTTTCACATACATATAGACATTAACACCCACATACATTCACATAATAACACATATTCAAGTATATGCCAGCTGAACATATAACTGATTGTTGTAGCACATATTATGCATATCACGGAGACTTGCCTTAATATCAGTAACAGAACAGTTGAAAATATTCACCTTGGCTACCAAAATATGGCATTGTTCACACATCGTGTGCAATGAAGAAAATTTTAAAACATTCGTTCTAGCTGCTGGAATACAGAAAGTGAATTCTGCATTTTCTTTGAATTCAAATTATTAATCTCTTTTTCAAAGTGAATTCTCTTATTCTTCGAAAGAGCTTCTGGAAGAAACTCTTGGAAGAATAAAGATAAGTTTTGGCAATAATTTTAGAGCATTGCATTTCCTTCGCGCACTGAGGGTGTCCACATTATGCCGACTTGTAAGTGTTTCATGTTGTATGCCTATAGGTGGATATATTTCATAATTTCTGAAGCTGAAAAGTTTCAGGCACTTTCGTTGAGTAGACTCCAGTTGATCAATAAATAACTGATAACTGGGATTCCAGACTGTTGATCAGTATTTCGTATATTACGAAAGCACAGTACAATGTTTTCAGAGTTGATTTATTGCTAAATTCCTTGAAGGTTGATGGTTTCAAGTATTGTATACTTTATATACTCTATATATAATTATAATATAATTCTCTCTTTATACTTTACAGGCAGCGGTTACTGTAGAATTAATATGTGGCACAAATGATAGTTGAGAATCGAAGGTTATTTGTATTAGAATGTATTTAGAAGAAGAAGATTTTATTTCTTGAATAGTGGAGGGGGTAGGTATTCTATGAAAGTAGGTATATAAATTCACAAATCGTAGATAGGTCAGTCTAAGTTTTTTCAGTAGATATATGAACAAGTGTAACCACGATAGAGAGACTTCTTGAGTTCAAGCTTGAGTGTTTATATTTTAATATTGATATTAATTTGTTGTTGTGGAGTGTTTTATCTGACATCATGTCTAGGTAAGATTCGTTGTTTCAAAATTTTTATTTTACATTCACCTATTTCACTGACCAATTATATATTTCACAGTAGAAGTATATAACTTTTTACAAACGTTTTCGAAATATTTCATATTCTTCCTACTATTGCTTTTTATTAGATATTGTATTACAGTAGATATTCAGAAATGAAAGTTTGTTTTCAGTGGATTACAACGAAATTTAAAACCAATTGTATTAATACAGAAAATTGAATTGATTTTAGTGAACCAAATTTTGAAGTTCAGTGTATGAATTGCAGTTGAATTTAAATTTTAACTTGAAATCAAATCGAATGTTATGAGTATTTCGTCATATCAAAATTGCCTTTAAGCCTAGTTGAAATATTTTCTTATGAAAACTTTCCTTCGATCCATTATTACGATCCAAAAAACAGGCTCGAAATTTAGAGCCTGAGATTGAAAAATTATTCAGATTCCATTTTGGTTCAACTCAAAAACAATTATTTCGAATATCTAATAGAATTGAGCGTTTATATTCTAAATATTCGATATTTTTCTACTTCATATTTCAAAATTTCATATAATAAAATTTTATTTTATAAACTCTTCATTTTTGTTTGCTGATTGGATTTTCGAAAATTTTACGTTAATTTGATAGCATGTTTTATTTTCCAATATTCAAGACAAAGGAATTCATTTATGTTAGTCATATAATTTGTCCTGAAATCAACAAAAGTTTTTCACGAACAAAACAGACTTTTGCACAGAAGAGACTATGCTTAGAGCTTCAATCAATTCATATTTTTGCATTCAATCAATTATAGAAAAAACAGAGTTTTGCAATTCAATCTTTCAAATAATTGGAAAAATTGAACGATTTCCCGCCCAACACATACTGGGAAGTTCGAAAACTATTTCTAAATGGAAAATATTCAGCTGAATTCTAAAAACTTGATCAATACACTAGATATATTTTTCTTTATTCAACAGTTGTATTTAACTCTTGATAATCGTTTCGTAACTCGAAACACATATCCATTGTAAAGATTTTGTGGAATTCAGACCGAAGAAATTGATAATAATATAATTATTAAACTTTTAGAAATTCAAGAATTTCAAATTAATTTTTCAGTTTCGAAGTCTCGAAGTTCACCGCGGCCAGGCGTTTATTTCGTAAAATTGAAGAACTCCTTATTCCTGGGCAGTATTTGTGTCCCCCAGCCATGGATCACTGGACTGTTGAAAGCGAGTGGGCTGATGAGCACGATCTCGTCTATCTTCAGATAGAGGAAACTTGCCTGCGACTGCTCATAGGCTGCGTGGCTCGCAACAAAAGAACCGCGTGGGGTGATACACCTCTCCATATTGCCTGCTCGGAGGCTAACAGCAGGTGCATAGAAGGTATTTTAGCTTTGAAGCCGAACACGAATATACAAAATAGGATGAAGTATACACCACTGAACTTATTCTTGAATAGACCACCGCAAAATGAAGATATATTGAGGAAACTGCTTGACGCAGGTGCTAATTCTAATATCGCCGATGCAGATGGATATTCTCCCCTTCATACTTTAGCCTTACATTCCGAAACCGATAAAACTAGAATATTTGTTCGTTTATTAGTTGAGCATAAGGCCAATGTTAATTCGACCAATAACTTTAAGGAGACACCCCTTCATATCGCTATAGACGAGGGCAATGAAGGTATGGTGGATATATTGTTGGAAAGTGGAGCATCTATAAATTTCCCCGATGTGTCCAGAACAACTCCGATGGATGTAGCTCTTGCGGAAAGATCTCGTCATCCCAGAGTTTTCGAAGCTATGTCCAAACACCTGATTCTTCGTTATTACTGTGGATTTCAGGTAAACTTGAGTTATTTGGAGAAAGTGCTCAGTAGTGAAACGTCACAAACTTTCAAAGAAAAATGTGAAGAGGAGATACAGCAGTTGAAAAGTACACGTGCAGGAGATTCTACTATTACTTTCTATGATATTTTGGTATCGTCTACTCATGCAGTAGCTAGATTTTTGTTCAACGTAAATGTTTTGGTTTCGTTGCAAGCGTTTGACGGAAGGAAAAGTATTTTCGGTCCTGTTCTGAACAAAAAATTTAACGAAGCCTTAGAACGTTTCCATGTTCTTCAGATTGGGATTGTTGCCGCTAGGAAAACATTTCCGTTTTTACCAGATATTTGTATCTATAAATTGGTAGAATATCTTGATATTGATGATTTCATTAACTTGCATGAGTGTTTTTCTTCTCGAAGTGAAATATTATATTAATTCTTTTTTTCAATTATTTTTTATTTTATTACTAATTTTATATTTTACTTTTTGACGATTTATTTTTGACAATGAAAACGTATAAGTTGATGTTGGATGAAAGTCATACATAGATTTATGTAATTTCTCACCGTAAATTTAGAATGCCTCTTCAGTAAGTTATTTCCATATTTCTGTGTTATAATTTTTTTTAAACTAAAGAATTTTGAAAACTGTCAATGACACATTTATTGAGAGAAACAGCATAACGAGACGAAATAATTAAACATAGTTTTCTCATATATTTGCAATTCACATTTTCATATTAAAATATGTCAAACTTTATTTTTTTTTTAATTCTCCATGAGTGAAACGAAATGGATAATATTTTTCGAGTAAAACAATGTAATATATTAAGGTCTTATATGTGTTATATATTGTATATATGTGAAAATACCTTTAGAATATAATTTTAAATTGTTATTTGTTGAAAAATATTTTAAATTGTTATAATTGAAAAAACTTTTATATTATGTTTACAATAAATTTTTAAAAAATTATAAACTCATTTTATGTCACTTTGTATATCCTGTTTAATATATTCCCCAAACAGAAAAGGATGTTGGATGAAAGTCATACATAGATTAATGCAATTTCTCACCGTAAATTCAAAACGCATCTTCTGTAAGTTATTTTCATATTTCTGTGTTATCTTGTTTTTTCAAGTGATTAATTTTGAAATCTATCTATGATCACTTATTAAATTATTGCCTAATACTCAAATGTTATCAACAATAAACAAGTAGTGTTTGGAGCATGAGTGATAAAAACACTAGTTTGTATCCCTATTGCACTCCTATGCAAACCTAAGTCGAGTACCGAAGACGAACCTTCTGGCTACTGACTTTCTGTATTAGAATACATTCAGAAAAAGAAGATTTTATTTTCTGAATACTGGAGGAGGTAGTTATTCTATAGAAGTAGGTAAATACATTCACAAATCGTTCATAGGTCAGTCTAAGTTTTTCAGTAGATATATGAACAAGTGTAACCACGTTAGAGAGACTTCTTGAGTTAAATCTTGAGTATTTATATTTTAATATTAATATTTATTTACTGTTGTGAAGTGTTCTAGCTAACATAATGTCTAGGTAAGCTTGTTTGTTTCCAAATTTCTATTTTATATTCACCTATTTTACTGGCAAATTATATTTTTCACAGTAGAAATACATTCATTACTTTTTATAAACGTTTTCAAAATATTCCATATTCTTCCTAATATTGCTTTTTATTAGATATTGTAATACTGTAGATATTCAGGAACGAAAGTTTGATTTCAATGGATAAGAACTCAATTTAAAACCAATTTGTGTTAATACAGAAAATTTAATTAATTTTACCTAACCAAAATTTGAAGTTCAGTGTATGCAGTTGGATTGAATCTTGAATTTGAAATCAAATTAAATGTTATGAGTATTTCATCATGTCAAAATTTCCTTTAAACCTAGTTGAAATATTAGCTTCTTTAAAGAATAAATGCTTATGAGAATTCTCCTTCGATCCGTTATTACGTAGTATTAGATAATTGCAAAAAAACAGTCTCGAAATTTAGATTCTGAGATTGAAAAATTATTCCGTTTCCATTTTGATTCAATTAAAAAAAATAATTTGGAATAATAGAATTAAGCGTACCTATTCTAATTATTCAATATTTTTCCACTCAATTTTTCATTTGAAGTACGTTAATTTGATTGCTTGTTTTTATTTTCCAATATTCCAGACACTGGAATTCATTTATGATAGACATATAATTTGTCCTGAAATCAACAAAAGTTTGTCACGAACAAAACATACTTCTGCACAGAAGATAATAAGCTAATAGCTTCAATCAATTCATATTTTTTGCATTTAATCAATTGTAGAAAATTCAATGTTTCAATTGTTCAATGTTTCAATTAATTGGAAATAGTTAACTATTTCCTGCCCAACACACTGTGGGAAGTTTGAAAACAATTTCGAAATGGAAAATATTCAGCTGAATTCTAAAAACTTGATTAATACACTCGATATCTTTTTCTTTATTCAACAGTTGTATTTAACTCTTGATAATCGTTTCGTAACTCAAAACACATATCCAGTGTATAGATTTTGAAGAATTCAGACCAAAGCGTTAGATAATAATATAGTTTAAATTATTTTAAACTTTTAAGAATTTCAAATTGATATTTCAGTTTCGAATTCTGGTTAAAGTTCACCGCAGCCAGGCGTTTATTAGTTAAGATTGGGGAATTCTTTATGTCTGGGCAGTATTTGTGTCCTCCTGCCATGGATCACTGGACTGATGAAAGCGAGTGGGCTGATAAGTTCGATCTCTTCTATTTTCGGGTAGAGGAAGCTATCCTGCAAATGCTCATAGGCTGCGTGGCTCACAACAAAAGAACCGCGTGGGGTGATACACCTCTCCATATTGCCTGCTCGGAGGCTAACAGCAGGTGCATTGAAGGTATTTTAGCTTTGAAGCCGAACACTAATATGCAAAATCAGATGCTGTCTACACCACTGAACTTATTCTTGAATAGACCACCGGAAAATGAAGCTATATTGAGGAAACTGCTTGACGCAGGTGCTAATCCTGATATTGCCGATGCAGATGGATATTCTCCCCTTCATACTTTAGCCTCACAGCCCGAAACCGATAAAACGAGAATATTTGCTCGTTTATTAGTTGAGTATAAGGCAAATGTTAATTCGACGAATAACTCTAATGAAACACCCCTCCACATAGCTATATACGTGGGCAATGAAGGTATGGTGGATATTTTGTTGGAAAGTGGAGCATTTATAGATTTCCCCGATTGGTTCGGAAGAACTCCGATGGATATAGCTCTTGAGAAAAGATCTCGCTATCCAACCGTTTTCGAAAGAATGTCCAAACACCTGATTCTTCGTTATTATTGTGAGTTTCCAGTAAATTTGAGTCATTTGGAGGAAGTGCTCAGTAGTGAAACACCTCGAAGTTTTGAAAAAAAATGTGAAGAGGAGATACAGCAGTTGAAAAGCACTCGTGCAGGAGGTTCTACTCTTACTTTCTATGATATTTTGGTATCGTCTGCTCATGTAGTAGCGAGATTTTTGTACAACTTAAATGTTTTGGTTTCATTGCAAGAGTTTGATGAAGGGGAAAGTGTTTTCGGTCCAATTCTGAATAAAAAATTCAACGAAGCCTTAGAACGTTTCCATGTTCTGCAGATAGGGATTGTTGCCGCTAGGAAAATATTTCCGTTTTTACCAGATATTTGTATCGATGAATTAGTAGAATATCTTAATATAGATGATTTAATTAACTTGCATAAGTGTTCTTCTTCTTTTAGTCAAATATTTTAATTATTCCTAACGATATACGTTATTATAACTTTTTGACGGTTTCTTTGTAACAATAAAACGTATAAGCTGATGATGGATGAAAGTCATACGTAGATTTATATAATTTCTCATCGTAAATTTAAAATGCCTCTTCAGTAAGTTATTTTCATATCTCATTTTCGAAAACTATCAATGACACATTTAAACCCAATGCAATAATTGAATTATTGTTGTATAAAACAATTATAACACTTGCAACAACAAATTTTATTATGTCAAATGTTTATATCAATCAACCAATGTTTCATTATCTAAAAGTAATAGCTAATGTCTAATCGATCAAAAATTTGGCAGCATTTGAAATATATCGGTATTTCTTTCGAAAGAAGAACTAATTATAATGAAATTACGTTGTAACATAACGAGACCAAAGAATTATACATAGTTTTTTCATATATTTGTAATTCACATTTTCATATTAAAATATGTCAAACTTAATTTTTTTCTTCAAATTTTTCATGAGTGAAATTAATTGGATAATATTTCTTGAGTAGAATAATGTAATATATAGAACTGTTATATGTGTACTATATTGCATATATGTTTAAATTAGAAAAGTATTTTCAATTTTTATGAAGGTAAATAATAATAATATAATAATATAATTTTATTGAGAAACATTCCTCACATAGTAAAATTACATTCATTTCAATCGATACAATAATTACAACTACGAGAAATGCTCTCAAAAGGACCGAATTCAGTTTGGAGTCTGATCTTCCATTCAGCCCTCGAGCAAAAATATTGGTTCAAACAAAAATCTTTGTTAAATTCATATTTACAATAATATACAATTTTGATTGAAAAGAAAATAAAATAAAAATTTCCTCAGAGATATTAAACATTTGAGACAATTTCACATGGGAAAGAACATTTGTGTTAAAAAAATATACAAATATATGATACAAAAAATTGATTCATACATTATTGCCTACATCCGAATCATCGAAGTACTCTGACACACTATAGTATGCCTTTGTTAAGAGCAGATATTTAACTCTCCTCTTAAACAAATGAGCTTTCAGTACTTTCAAATTCGATGGTAAATGAATGAAAATTTTAATGCTCTGACAATAGAGAGAGTGCTCAAATTTAGCTGTTTTATGCATAGGTATAAGTAGCACATCCCTGTTTCTTGTTGAATACTCATGATTACTATTCAATTTAATAAACCTATCTTCATTTTCTTTAACATATAACAAACATCTATAAATATATAAACACGGTAAGGTAAGTATGTAATTATTAATGAAGATAGGTTTACAAGATGTTCGCTGATGAATATTGAATATTAATCGAAGTATTCGCTTCTGTGTAATAAACACCCTATTTATTTCTGTAGAGCAGCCCCACAGCAGAATATTATAATTTAGATGACTGTATACAAGAATGTAATACACATTCATAACACAGTTTCTGAGTACGATGTTCTTGATTCTAGAGATTGCAAAAAATGAGTTACTCAATTTTTACATAAGACCTCAATGTGTGATGTCCATCTCAAATTTCTGTCTACATATATTCCAAGAAACTTCGTTGATTGGGATGATGATATAGTGTTGTCCCCATATTTAACATCCAAGGTACTAATTCCATTACCCTTCAGACAAAACTGAACACATACAGTTTTGTCAATGTTCACCATCAGATTGTTCATTTGACACCAACTTACAAACTCCCTCACAATGCATTCACATGCCTCCAGAAGTTTTTCAGCGGTCCTGCCAGAAACAACCACCGATAAAGAACTCTTATATCATGTTTACCATAATTTTAGAAATATTATAAACTCATTTCATCTCATTTTGTATATCCTATATGATATATTCCCCTAACAGGAAATCTTTCCTTTTGAAGAACATTATTATGGTTTGAAATCTTATTTTCATTTATTGTATTCAAAACACTCAGCAAATTCACCTTGAATTTGTATATCAGAGTTTTTTTATTTATTTGTCTGAAACTGCCTCGAAAGCTGTAGAAATCGTATCACTAGTGTAAGGTATGCCTCCCTCTTTATCACAGCGATCAGAAAATTCTTCTACAAACACGTCCTTTGTAGTTTGGAGGTAGGGGGGTGTTTGGGTTTAAAAAAATACGGATTCCAAGATATGAAAAACTTTCCATAAAATGTCTTTCATCGCATGAGCTTCGGAATCTTTGAATGAAATAATAATAATAATAATGTATTTATTTAGCAGAATTGCTACATCATATTATAAAATATAGTAATAACAAGTTAATTAAAATTAAAATAATGAAAAGTAGAATACTGTGAATTAGATTAAGTACCAATATATGTAAATAACATAATATAGTAGAAAAACAAAAACGTTATATTTAGCACCTAACTAATATTACATGATAAACATCAATTAGAGTACTAGCAGAAACAAGGACCAATTGAATTATAGTGACTTTAAACTGTATTGCATTTCGTTGAGATGAACGTTCTCAAAAGTCTTTCAAATACTCTTGAACTTTCACTGTTTTTTATATCTGCAGGAAGTCCATTAAATTCAATTAAACCTTTATACAAAATAGATTTGAGCTTTTGTGTGGTGTTACATTTTCCAAGGATAAAGTCTGTTTTGAATCTCGTATTATAATTATGTACATATTTAAATAATCGAACTCTATCACTAATGTAGGTTGGTAACATATTCTTTTCAGTTTAAAAATGAAGACTTGTACATTAAACACAAGTCTTTGGCTGATAACAAATTCAACACATTAAGCATGGATTTGACAGGTATATCTATTACATTTCAATATAGATCTCATAGCCCTATTTTGTATCTTTTCTAATCGACTTATTTAATAGGACAATTAAACAATATGAAACAATATGTAAACAATAACAATCAAAAAATAATGGTGAAACAATTGTTCTCAATATCGCGGAACATTCAGTATATATAAAAAACTCTGCGGCACCATATGTCCAACTATTTTAGTTACTTCAGTACAACTACTTTTCTCAAAGAAATGTTGGAAACATCACACAAAACCTAAAATACTACGTTAATCATATCTTTGTATTAGTCGTTATCCAAATAAATTATTTATTATTTATAATGTTTCAGTACCAGGTAATTATTTTTGAATTATTAAAATCGGCCATTGCATTAATAAGATATTACCACTATAAAAATGCCAATATAAACAAAATCCTACTAATAAACGCAAAGGTTTGTGAATATTTATGGATGGATGCATGTTTCTTTCTTCTTTAATTTAATTTGCTTTTGTTAAGTATCTTAATCTCGATGGACCAAGATGTTGGGTTGAATTAGTGGACTGTATATTTCTTTAATTGTATGAGAATATTGACTTTTCCTCGTATTGAAAGAAGTGTGTGTTCCTTATAAATTTATTTAATGAGCTCTCTGTCGGAGCTCTACAAATACATAGAAAAACTAACATAAAAGTTCCTATTTTACAATAATGTTTTTCTTTATATACGAATCATCCTTGGAAATGTCATTGAGGTGGATTCTACCTCTCACTGTACAGCAGAGCATGACCAGGCTAATTCTTGGTATCCTATCTAAGCTTACATCGTCTATAAGCTAAATTAATTTGGGTTATTACAGGTAAAACCAAATCTGTATTCCCACAAAGTATCAGGTATACGGTATTTACTGCAGTATGATTGCAATTCAATGGAATTTGCCTTATCACCTTTTATTGTATATAATTTAGACGAACCTACAAAATAGGTATGGACCCTCGACCGTATTCTGAAACTTCTATTAGATGGTTTTAATATTGCTTTATCACAAAAGAAATTGATTTCAAATAAGGATAATTCAACCGATTACATCTATGCTGCACAATACACTCACATAGTTTAATTGATGTACCATGTCTTGCTGGCAGGCAATAGATATACTTTTATACTTTATAAGTATAGGATAGATATATATGCTTGTACTTTTTCATTTCATTTCCTGTTATTATCTATATAGAGTACAAACGACGCAATTTCAAATTTCAAAAAATTCCCAGTTCCGTCAAGTTCGTTTTTTTTTGTTCAGCAAGAAATGCATCAGGTTATAAATTCATTAAAAAATTCAAAATGTTTGGATACAAGTAAACTAAACTCCTATTCCATAAAAAACACTTGTGAAATAATCATTGAACCTTTGACACAACTCATTAATAGTATATTCTCAACTGGAATATTTCCAAGTTTATTCAAATATTCCAAAATTATTCCAATTTTCAAAAAGGGAGATCCTGACATTTTGGATAATTATGGGACGATTTCAATCATATCAATATTCAGTAAAATAATCGAAAAAATCATCAAGGAACGTATAATATCATACTTCGAGACCAATAATTTTTTCAACAATTCACAATATGGTTTCAGAAAAGATCGCTCTACAACGCTTACACTTTCGAATGTCGTGGGTGGCATAGTTATTGGCCTAGAGAAGCACAAACAAACTTCTATAACGTTGTGTGATCTTTCAAAGGCCTTTGACTGTGTCTCTCATGATGTTCTAATAGAAAAACTTCATTTCTATGGCGTCAGAGGTACTCCTCTGAAGCTTTTCGAATCTTATCTAACTGATAGGCACCAGGCTGTCTGGAATGAAAATTGTCTTTAACTTACCCAACTTTATGGCTCCACTGAAAACGGTATCATTCGCGGATGACACCACTTTTATTTACTATCATAGAAATCGTTCAAGTAACTTCCGAATTAGTTTTTTGGGTCTGATGTTTGGCAACCTATCGGAACTTGTCGCCCCGTGGAGTTTTAAACGGCACGTTTCAGGTAATTACTGGTTGAAATAACCAGGTATAAAATAGCTAGGAGTCTAGTCTTTCGATTGATGATAAATTGTAACTTGGCCTTCTCACCATCTCAAAGGCCATCTCAAACGAGTGGGATCATCAATTTGGCAGTAGTAAATGATTGGTTCGAATCTTACTTGGATTCGCGAACACAAAAAGTTAAGTTTAATAGCATGCTGTCTGATAGCACGAAATTGGATAATAATAATATTGAGTTTATTCATTAATTGAATTATTTCCAAAGCAGTACAATAAACTCTAAAATCCACTGAGAAAATCAATTCTTTATAGAGAATTGTTTTCTGTGTGTGGTTTACATACACTAACATATATTCTTCTACAGATAATATAATTGAAAGACACAATCGGGTTATTTTATAGTCATAGCCGGTAATATCGTCCGTTTGAGAAATGTCACATCGGGTAGTTTTCGTCACATCAGGTAAGTAATAATTCCATTTAAATTAATTTAGTACGTTTCATCACATCAAAAGTCTCTTTTAAAAGGTTTGCAAAAGGTTCAATTTAGAATATTCTTAAAGGTATCACTCTCATATTTCACCCACACTCCAATTTTTTTTTTAAACGTCTTATAATTTTTTATTTCTCTCAGTTCTACTGGCAACAAGGAAAACAGTCGAGGGGCTATATAAGATGAAGAACGTTGGCCAATTCTTTTCTCACATCTTGATGTTTGTAGCTGTTTATCTTTTTGTCTTGTTCCATATTGATGATCTAGAGGCAAAATGGGTATTTTCCTGAGGTAAGTACTGCATATCAACCTGAAAGCAAATATTTGACGGCTATTGAGGATACCAGATATCTGATATAGTAGGCCACTAGGATAGCGAATGTCCTTTCCATGTATTATTCTCAGAAACCATTTTTGAATTATATTTAACTTTTCTAGGTGCGCACTGTATACTCCACCCCACCCTACTATGCCATATGATATCTGTGATTGAACGAGGGAATTGTACAGAATATTTAGGTATTTTACATTCTTTATGGCAGTTTTCAAATATTTGAATTTCTGTAACATTCCCCTCATTTTATTCACCACATTGTTAACATGTTCATTCCATTTCAGGTGTCTATCGACAGTTATTCCAAGGTACCAAGGGTACCAAGGTATTTTTGTATAGGTTCAGCTAAATAAATATTATTATTATTATTAATTGTAACGTTTTATTTTGTTCATGTTTGGGAATGGGTTTTTATTACTTTTTTCGAAAATGCTTTTCTCTAACAAATTCTCACATAACATATTAGAAGTTAAGAAGAGTTTCACTACAAATTTCGTTATAGAACGAACTCACCGGAATGGTCAATGTATTAGAAGCTCCATGTTCCATTTCTGAAGAATTATCAATTAATAAGTTCAAAGCATCCTTTACCAACTCGTGGAATCTTTTCCCCCGTAATAAAGTTGAAAAACCCCTAAAATCCCCTAGAATTGTTATTAAAATTCAAAGAAAATATATATATATATATATATATATATATATATATATATATATATATATCAAGGTTTTATTTCGCAATTATGAAGTACTTGTGTTTTGTTATTTGTTTTTTTTTGTTATTTGTTAAGTGTTTTTATTATTAAAATTGAAATATTATTAAATATTCATTATTATTCAATATTATTAAAATATTATTCTATTATCATTAAATTTTTCATTTCATTCTTGGAAATGAAAATATTAGGAATAGTTTATAGGACATTACTTTACACAAAAATTAAATTATTTATTCACTAATTATAAAATTTTTCATTAACCAACTTACATTAAGAAATAGTATTGAATATTGTCATCATACAATGGATTTTTTTATTGAAGATTGAAAAAATCAGAATTAATTTTAGTTATTTAAATTGTGATATGAAATATTTTGGAATACTTTAAAAATACCCCTAAGATTACCCCTGAAAATTTTAAGCCCCCAAAAAAACCTCACCAAACATATTGTCCCCCTAAATTTAGGGGGAAAACCCCCAAGTTGGTATCCCTGGTGTTATTATGCACATTGAACAAAGTGTAGAACTGATTCAATACCGATACTGAGAAGTAATTTCAGATAATTTTCACTAACCCTTCAATACTATATACTATATACCCTTCAAATACTAATAAGGGTTAAATCCTTCTCAGGAAGTTGTCATGACGTACTTTCCGCTTGGGCCTCACTTAATAGTAAGGGGGTCTATTTTATTGCCTCTTTCGTTTACCTAAAATTTTTAGCGGGAAACGCCGTATAATTTCAGCTTTCGTTTCAGTCCGTAAGTTTTGGAGATCCCAATAGAGATGGCGATTCTTTCCGAAAAAGACCGATTTTTAAATCGATTCGAATCGTGACCTGATGAATCGATCCACAATAAAATCGAGGTCTTAAAGATCGATTTCCAAAAAATCGATAATAATAAATAACAAAATGAATTTATTGAGAAACATTCTTTACATTGTATAATTACATTCATTTCAATTGATACAATCACAATATTTTAATAAAAAGAAGTCAATTAAAATAATGAAAAGTACAGTATACAAATAACATCATATAGAAGAACAAAGTTTTACATTGCACTTAACTAATAATAATAATAAATAATAATAATAATAAATTTATTGAGAAACATTCTTTACATTGTGAAATTACATTAATTTCAATTGATACAATAATTACCACTAAGAAGAATGCTCTCAAAAGGACTGAATTCAGTTTTGAGTCTGATCTTCCATTCAGCCCTCGAGAAAAATATTGGTTCAAACAAAAATATTGGTGGAATTGATATTTACAATAGTATACAACTTTATTTGAAAAGGAAAGAAAAAAAGTACCTCAGAAATATTAAACATTTAAGACAATTTCACCTAGAGAAGAACACTTGTGTTAAAAAAAATATAAAAACATATGATACAAAAAATTGATTCATACATTATTGCCTACATTCGATTCATTGAAATTCTCTGCCACACTATAGTATGTCTTTGTTAAGAGCAGAGATTTAACTCTCCTCTTAAACAAATGAGCTTTCAGTACTTTCAAATACGATGGTAAGTGGTTGAAAATTTTAATACTCCGATAATAGAGAGAGTGCTCAAATTTAGCTGTTTCATGCATAGGAATAAGTATTACATCCCTGTTTCTTGTTGAATACTCATGATTACTATTCAATTTAATGATTTTTTTCAAATTTATTTCATATTTTATATTATATCTTATTATATGATATTTTTATTTGATATATAATATGATATTTTTTCAAATTTGCTTTTACAATGTGAGTATGTATCAATTTTATGAAAACAAGACAAATATTATTATAAACGATCTTTTAATCAGTAAAATAAGAAAATCGGATAATAACAATTATTTTTATTAGCGTATCAAAATATTAGATCAGGTAGAAACGAAGACATTTTTTTCGAAATGTATTAGTTACAATGCAAATAGATAATTTAATATAAGCTAATCTTCTCCCGAAATTTCTTTAGTGATTTCTTCTAATGGTCTTATTATATTTATAAGATCTTCTAACTGCTGTGAAGTTAGCATTGTTGGCGCTTAGGATAGGTACTTGATTTTTCTAATTGATAAAAAACAGAATTCCATCTGTACACACACAGACTGAATAAACTCAAAGGGCTTTGTTTGGTGATCCTGAGCTTTCTTTAGAGAGTCAGCAGCATTTGTATTGTACTTGAAATATGGTGTTATATCTTTAACAGATATTAGTAAATTTATGACTTTTTCCAGCCCATCCGTTTTTAAGTAATTTACAGAACAAAAAACAGTCAATTTTAAAGGTTTATGTATCGATCCAGTATTACATATTGAAATAAAAGAATCGATTTTTTTGGCTCGAAAAATCGATATTTCGATCAATCAATCTCAGATCGACCAACCCTAGATCTCAGTTTACTTCAAGTCTTTCACGGATAAATGCGTCCCTGGGACGAGTCCTGTCATTGTCAGCTTTCACGACTCTGTAAATACTTATTGGTATATCCTTTTATAAAGTAAAAATTTTTAATTCAATACAGATTTTCAGTCGTCTGTCTCCGTGGCTTAGTCGGTAGAACACCCGACTATGTTTGTGTATGTCCTGATTTAAGTAGTTTAATGAATGATGATATCCTGGGTAATGTACTTTGATTACAAGCCCAATGGCCGTTCGGAACCGGCGTTAAACTGTAGGTACACTGAATCAAAAAAAAAGATTTTCAGTCGAGGTATAGAAGAAAAACCTGAAATTCAAAAACCTGGTATTTCCGAATGAACCAAGTGTTAATAATGCATTTAACTGTATGTATGATATTGGATAGATTCGTCTCTTTCTTTGTGATAATACGTTCTTCTAAAAAGATAAATACGCATTGTTTTGGATCACTATGTCCATCGATGTATTCAGTAATATTACTCCATTCCTTAGCACATGAATGATTAAATTGAAATGAATGAATATGAGTACTTACTTGACCATAAATAGAGTTTGTATTTTTCTTCTTCTTTTAAGTTTGTTCTGTACCAACCTGCGTCATCTCCTTCTCAATATTTCATAAATTGTTCTACTTAATGAAAGAATCGAATTGTTAGGTATATGACAAAATACAAAAATCTATAAAGTTCTATGAAGAAGAACACGGTATCATGGGACCATTTTCATTTCAAAGTATTATAATGAATGCTAGTTTCCTTTCTGAAGCATTCTGTGCTTGCGCGAAAGTTGAACCTACGAATTACGCCGGTTCTGAACGGCCAAAAACAAGGTGGGAATCGAACTCACCAGCATCAGCATCCGGAAGCATTCTAGCGTAGCTTCTGGCTACCGACCCTCTGTATTATAATATATTTAGAAGAAGAAGATTTTATTTTTCGAATAGTGGAAGGAGGTAGGTATCAAATGGAAGTAGGCAGAAAAAGTCTTAGATATCCCAGTATAAATTTTTCAGTCGATCTATTACTAAGTGTAATCACGATAGAGAGACTTCTTGAGTATTTATATCTCAATATTAATATTTATTTGTGTTGTGGTTTAGCTAACATCATGTCTCGGTAAGATTGTTTGTTTAAAAATTTTTATTATACGTTCTTATTTACTGACATCATATTCTTCCTAATATTGCTTTTTATTAGAAATTGTATTATAGTCGATATTCAGAAATATAAGCTTGTTTTCAGCGGAAACACCTAAATCGTAAATCAATTTGTATTAGAACAAATAATTGAATTGATTTTACTGAACCAAAATTTGGAGTTCAAAGTATGAATTGCAGTTGAACTTGAAATGAAATTATGTGTAAGGAGTATTTCATCATTTCAAAATTGGCTTTAAACTTGTTGAAATAATAGCTACATAAAAGCATGAAAGTTTATGTGAACTTATTCTCTATACATTATAATATAATTATTACTAGCTGACGCAGCAAACGTTGTTTTGCCGGATTACTAAGAAAAAAATTTTTATTTCCATAAATCTTCATTGAAAACAAATATATTTTAATCCTTGTCAACTATCTAAATATCAAAAATAATTATTTATATTTTTAATTGCAAGCGAAACGAATTCACTTAACAAAATATGTATTTATTTACCATATAAATTTATAATATAAATATTTGTGAGCTATTAATTAATACTCATCAACTATTAATGAATGCACTTTCTTCCAAATAAATATATATTGAATGTTTAGTATATGAATCTTCAAATAAATTATCAATATTTAATAGTGTTGGCGTTTACTTGATGTAAATCCATTTTAATTGAATATAAACTTAAATTCAAACACTTGAACTTTTGATATACACTTTATTCACAACATAGCATGACGCGTTTCGTCGTTACAAACGACTTCTTCAGATGCTTACAGAATAATAACAACATTTTTAAAAACACAGGTATGAATATCAAGGAATTTTGGGATTTTATGGTTTTGGTTTTACCTAAGATATTCCATTCTGAGAAATAATTTCTATTACCTGAAAAGGATTAACAAGGGTGAATTGTTTAATTCTATCTGTTCATTGAGCAAATTTCCAGAATTTTTAAGCCGATTTATTTCTACAGAAAACCATACTTTTGATACGAATTTCAAAATTTTACACAATATAGAGAGAACTAGTCAATTAGATTATTGGGAAAGCGTGCAAATAAATCGGCTTAAAAATTCTGGAAATTTGCTCAATGACAGATAGAATTAAACAATTCACCCTTGTTAAACCTTTTCAAGTAATAGAAATTATTTCTCAGAAATGTTGTTTTTCAGAATGTTGTTATTATTCTGTAAGCATATAAACAAGTCGTTTGTAACGACGAAACGCGTCATGTTATGTAGTCAATAAAGTGTAAATCATAAGTTCATGTGTTTGAATTTAAGTTTATATTCAAATTATGAATAGTTAATATATCCTCCTACCAGTGTATTGGCGAAAAACAGTGGAAAAAATAGTATTGTATTCATTTAATTATTTGACTTTAACAATAATAAAACACGAATATTTATTAAACACCTATACGTTTCTGTTTTGATTCAAAATTGTCAGAAACAAAAAATGTTATGTAAAATGTATACAGGCACGGTAATGACTAGGACTTGGGTTGATACAAAAACCGACATTTCAGAAACAAAAAACCGTTTTGGAATAGTAATTTTTCCAGAAAACCGGTTTTATACGGCTTTCGAATTTTTATAGAAAATTTTTTGCTCGAATATTCTGTAGTTCGAACAAAAAATTCAGCAGAAAATTCAGACTGATTAAAAGCAGTTTTGACTGAAATTATTCACTTTTCAATTTTATTGATATTTAATAGTGTTGGCGTTTACTTGATGTAAATTCATTATAATTGAATATAACTTAAACTCAAAAACTTGAACTTATGATTTACACTTTATTGACTACATAGCATGACGCGTTTCGTCGTTACAAACGACTTCTTCAGATGCTTACAGAATAATAACAAATTATATTCTGTATTATTCTGTTATTATTCTGTAAGCATCTGAAGAAGTCGTTTGTAACGACGAAACGCGTCATGCTATGTAGTCAATAAAGTGTAAATCATAAGTTCAAGTGTTTGAGTTTAAGTTATATTCAATTTTATTGATAATAATAATAATAATAATAATCTTTATTTAAGGTTCTCGTAATACAATTATACTGGTAAAACAATAGTAACTATTCTAATTTTAATCTATCTTTTCAATTATGTTTCCTAAACAAAGATAATAATTTTCTCACAAAGACCATAGCCTGTGGTGAGTACGAATAATGTCTATTTATTATTATCTGCTATATTTAATACTTACATACATATCAAGGTATCTATTTTAATAATTTAAGAAAAAACTTATTAATCTAAAAATTTTGATAGTAAAATTATTTTATGCAATTTAGTAGAGCAAAGAAATAATAGTTGACAAGGATTAAATAACTTCAAGAAACAATTATTCGTTGCTTATGCATAATTTTCACATATAAGAATGTTAATATGTTTATAATAGTATTATATAATATTATAAACATAATAATAATAATATTATTATTATTAATAGTGAAACAAGTTATTCAGCAAAGGGTTCAAATAAATAAAAACAATATATCTTTACAAAAATAACCATATTAGTTTTTTTAAAACAATGTTATTAGATACAGATGAATATATAACAGTAAATTATATAATATAAATTATAATCAAAGCCGTAAGACAATAGTAAATAATAAGCAAACGACCGAGTAATTTTATTCCTGGAAATTTTAATACAAATTGAAATACTGTATTCATTTTTTTGTTTCATGAAATATGATTTCAGAAAACGGAGGACGTCTATAGATTTGCTGTTTATCCGTGTTCCCAGTTTATTCATAAAATTGCCCGAAATAGAAAGTACCCTCTCACTTGCAACCGAAATAGGCTTATTCGTTTTTAAAGCCTGATATAAAAATTAAAAATTATTTGTCCTTTTATTTGTGGCTTCCAGACCCAAAAACTCTTTTCTTAGAGTTTGACTAGAGAAAGTCGCTCCTTCCGTTTCGTATAAATTGTTATTAATTCCTACTTCCATAGCATTTTTCAATAAAACATTGTCTGGCTCTTGAATATCGCTTTCATCAAGTTTTTGAATATCACATTCTTCCTTGTAAAGTAATCGTTGTAATCTTGATAATAAACCGACAAACCCTAGTAATGACCGTTGTCGGATGGAGCTTACAACACGTGTTTATTTACATGGGATCACTTAATTAACTGATAGTTAAAATTGTCTTTATCAGTGATTGATGAACTCCGAAAAAAATAAATAATTTCTGCACTGGAAATAAATGAAAAATTTACATGATAGCATAATTAACATGAGAGTGAAAATTCAAATAAAAGGTATAAGTCATTTCCAGGATTGATACACAAATAGAAAATAAAGAATAATAAGTTTCAATACCATTATTGAAAAAGGATGATGGATTACTCTGTCCAGATACTTCAGAGGTTGCTGAAACGCTTGCCAATACATTCTCGTCGGTTTTCTCGGTTGAGCCATCTGAAGGACACTTTCCAGAGATTCGTCATCCGCGGGTTGAATCCGCACTACAGAATATCAGCTTCACACCAACAGTTGTCAAACGACATCTTCAAAGGTTGAAAAATAACTCGTCGCCGGGACCAGATGATATTTCTTCCCTGTTTCTTAAAAGGTGTTCCGAAGCACTTGCGTTTCCTTTGTGCCGTTTAATGGTAACTTCTTTTAATGCTCATGTCCTACCACATATTTGGAAGACGGCATCAGTAACCCCTATTTTCAAAAAGGGAGACAAGTTAGACCCCAGCAATTATAGACCTATTAGTCTCACACCTATAATTTGTAAGGTCATGGAATCTATTATTACGGAATCTGTGTCTCAGTTTCTTCTCTTTGAAAAAATTATACCTAGACAACAACACGGCTTTGTTAAAGGTCGATCAACAATGACTAATTTGCTTTGGTGTGTAAATAAATGGACAATTGCGCTTGATAGAAAACAGCCTATGGATGTTGTTTATTTGGATTTTGCAAAGGCATTTGATAGAGTGCCCAAACGACGGCTTCTGCATAAATTGGAACATTTCGGTATACGTGGATGTCTTTTAGAGTGGATTAGTGCTTTTTTATCGGACAGACATTTTTGTGTTAGGGCTGGAGATTCTTTTTCTACGCCAAGGCTAGTTTTAAGTGGAGTACCTCAGGGATCCGTTTTGGGTCCATTGTTATTTGTTTTATACGCCAGTGATCTTCATTTACATGTTCAAAGTGAGAACGCCTTTTATGCAGACGACACAAAAATTTTCGCAAATCCAGTTTCAGGCGGTGCCCAAATTCAGGACGATTTAAACTCAATTTTCGAATGGTGCGTGGATTGGTTATTGCCTCTCAATAAAGACAAGTGTGTAGTTATGCATATGGGTAAAGACAATCCACGTTTTGATTATTCCATAGACGGACAAAAATTAATCAAAGTTAATTCTTATAACGATCTCGGAGTCACAATAACTGATAATTTGAGTTGGTCGGAACATATTTCTTGCATAACTAGAAAAGCAAATATTAAACTTTACCTTTTGAAAAGAGCGTTTGCGAAAATATCCTTTCAGGCATCAATTCGATTATATAAAACATTCATACGTCCTACTATGGAGTATTGTGGTGCTGTGTGGTGTCCGGAGTTGGTGCGGGACAGAGATCTACTTGAAAACATTCAGCGTAGGGCTACTAGACTATCATTCAAGCTTAAAAGACCGAATTACCCTCTAAGGCTTGCTTCAGCTGGATTACCAACATTTGAAGCTCGACGACTACGTGGTGACTTGATCATTACTTTTCGAATTTTGAAATATAATTTTGGAGATTTTGGACATTTATTCATTCTTGATGGCAACGGACTTCGTGGTCACAATTTAAAGCTAAAGAAGGAATCATTTCATACATCTAGGCGGCAGAATTTTTTACCTAATCGTGTATTCAGTGTATGGAACAGTTTACCAGCTGAAGTTGTGAACTCTCAGTCAGTTAACGTGTTCAAGAGGGCGGTAGATGAATTTTTGTTTTCATTTTGAGAAATTGTTTTTGCCATATATTTTCATTGTCAATGTGTACCTACTGATCACTATTTTTTTTCCTCTTGTTGTTATTGTTTTTTTTTTTTTCTCAAATGTTTATCTAATGTATTATCCTCACATTGCAGTATTCTGTAAAAAGAGTTAATGGGCTTATGGGTCTTCAGACCCCTGCCTTCAATTATATGTAATAATAATAATAATAATAATAATCTCGCGAATGTAGTTATAGTTAATGAGCTACAAATACAAAATAGGGGTTGATTGCACAGGCATGAAAAGTTGAGAGTAATCTGAAATTTTTTATTCCAAGTCGTGACGTGACAAAATGGAAGAGAAGTCATGCCAAAAAAATTCAATCTTTCAATCAACTAATAAAAAATAGCAGTTGATCGAAATTGAGGTTGATGAAATTTAGGTTTGTATGTTGTTTAACCTGTATCATAAAATCATGAAAAGTTGTTTTGGAAAGTAATAACAAAAAAATGAAGTGGACAAATCTTAACATTCAAGGGGGTGAGAAATAGATGTTTCACAAGGGGGTGAAAAACGATTCGCAGTCCTAACCAATAGAAAATATCACGATACTCGGTTGAGCTATTTCGGAGGAGTTTAATAACAAACACCGTGACACTAGAATTTTATATACATATTAGATTAGATAATTGCATTGAAACACTCTCAAAATTCAGATTCTGAGATTGAAGAATTGTTCAGACAATCTTCGTTTATTTTGCTTCTGTTTATTTTCCAATATTCCAGACTTTGGAATTCGTTTATGTTAATACATATCAATTAGAAGGAAATCATCAAAAGAACGTCACGATCCAAACAGAATTCTGCACAGAAGAAAAAAGCTTATAACTTACATTAGTTGATATTGTTTGCATTCCATAAATTATAGAAAAACATAGTTTTGCAATTCAATCTTTCAATTATTTGGAAAAAGTGAAAGATTCCTTGTCCTACACTCTGTGGAAAGTTCGAAAAATATTTCGAAATGGAAAATATTCATCTGAATTCTAAAAACTTGTTCAATACAATAAATAGACCAGCGGTTAGCAATCTTTTAAATTGGTGAGACCACCTATTTTGAAAATTAAACTTTGAGGCCCACTTACTAAACACACAAGAAAAATAAATAAAAACTGTAACGCATAAGGAGAATATATATTATAACTAATATACCCTATCTATGGCCTATGACGTGTAACTCTTAGTTAAATATGTATACAAGGATTAAACAAACAACAGTTTTAAGAATTCATAGATCAAGAACTTTATTTGATTTAATTTGTCACAAAACCTTAAATTCAAGTGTTCAAAGCGAAAAGAAAAAAAACAGAATGGGACTTTTGATATTGTTTGTCACCTACGAGAGAGTCATCTGTATCTTTATTCGGGATATCAACTGTTGAAACTCATGATAGTTTTTTTATTTTGTTCTTATTTTTTATTTTTCTTTTGACCAGAACCCGCGGTCCAGTACCACAATTCCCGCGGCCCACAGGTTGGGAACCGCTGCACTAGACATATTTTTCTTCATTCAAGAGTTGTACTTAACTCTTGATAATCGTTACCTCGAAACACTTGTCCAATGTAGAGATTTTGTGGAATTTGGACGGAAGTGTATCATTATGATATAATTTGAATAATTGTAAACGTTTGAGATATATAACAATTTCAAATTACTTTTTCAGTTTCGAAACCTGGCCATGCACCATATTCAGACATTTATCGAAAAAGATGAAAGGAATCCATGTGTCTGGAGAATGTTTCGGCGAAATAGCTCTTCAGCTTGCCTGCTCGCAGGCTAACAGCAGTTGCGTTAATGATATTATAGCTTTTAGGCCGAACACGAAATGGAAAATCCGATGATGTATGCACCACTGAGCTTATTCTTGAATAGACCACCGGAAGATGAAGCTATGTTGAGGAAATTTCTCGAAGCAGGTGCTAATCCTGATACTCCTGATGAGGATGGATATTCTCCACTTCACACATTATCTATACAGACCGAAACCGACAAAACGAGAATATTTGCTCGTTTATTAGTTGAGCATAAGGCTAATGTCAATTCGACTAATAACTTTAACGAAACACCCCTTCACATAGCTATACACGAGGACAATGAAGGTATGGTGGATATTTTGTTGGAAAGTGGAGCATCTATAAATTTCCCCGATATGTCTGGAACGACTCAGATGGATATAGCTCTTTTGAAAAGATCTCATCATCCAGGAATTTTTGAAGCTATTTCCAAGCAGTTGATTCTTTATTATCACTGTGGATATTCAGTAAATTTGAGTCATTTGAAGGAAGTGCTCAATAGTGAAACATCTCGAACTTTCAACAAAAGATGTGAAGAAGAAATACAGCAGTTGAAAAGCAGACGTGTAGGAGAATCTACTCTTACTTATTATGATATTTTGGTATCGTCTACTCATGAAGCAGCGAGATTTTTGTTCAACATAAATATTTTAGTTTCGTTGCAAGAGTTTGACAAAGGAGAAAGTATTTTCGGGCCTCTTCTGATGAAAAAAATCAACGAAGCCTTAGAAGGTTTTCATAGACTTCAGATTGGAATTCTTGCCGTTAAGAAAATATTTCCGTTTTTACCAGATATTTGTATCGATAAATTTGTAGAATATCTTGATTTTGATGATTTTTCTAAATTGCATGAGTGTGTTTCTTCTCGAAGTCAAATAGTACAATAATTCCCAACGATATTTGCGATTTTAACTTTTGCCGATTCCTTGCTCACAATAAAAACGTATAAGCCGATAATTGCATATTTTCGTGTTATCATTTTTTCAAAACAGATTCATTTAGAAAGCTACCAATAACATATTCATTGCGAGAAACTCAGTGCAGTAATTAAATACCTTTGGTAGAAAACAATTCGAAGTTTTGCAAAAACAAATTTCATTATTTCAAATGTTTTTACCAATCAACCAATGTTTCATTATCTAATCAATGTTGATGAATCGGAAGCTTTGTTCAAGCGACATAATGAAATTTTTCAATGAAGTAGATTTTCAATGAGGCAGCATTTGGAATATATGGGAATTTCTGTTGGGAGAAAAATTAATTATAATGTAATTAGGTTACAATATAACGAGCCGAATTAACTAATAAATACATAATTTTTTCATATATTTATAAATGAAATTTTCATAATGAACTATGTACAAACACTATTATTTTCATATATTTAATAGTGTTGTCGTTTAATTGATGTAAATTCATTATAATAGAATATAAACTTAAATTCAAACACTTGAAATTATGATTTACACTTATTGACTACATATATTTATGATATGTTTGAATTTAAGTTTATATTCAACTTATTCTTTTCATCAGATTTTTCTTGAGTGAAACCATTTGGACTATATTTTTCGAGTAAAACAATGTAATATATAAAACTGTTATATGTGTACTATACTGTATATTTGTGTAAATACCTTCGAAATTTTCTTTTAAATTGTTAAATTTCGAAAAAAAATGTTCACAATAAATTGAGAAGAATTATAAAGACGTTGCTGAATCATTTGGTATATCCTATATAATATATTGCCCGAACAGAAAATCCTCCTGTTTAATTTAGTGAAGAGCACAAAGAAGAATATTAAGAGAGTTAAGTGGATTTTGAATTGAAAAAGTTGACATCGAAACAGAGCTTCACAGATTGGTGTAGCTCTGTCAATCCTTATATTATTATTATTATTATTTATCTAGATGCTCAATAAGTCAGTCTGTTAAATGACTGAATAGATATCAGGACTTAGTACACAATGAAGAAGATTACATCGTGTCGATGGAAATACTTGAAAGAAGAAGATATATGGAATTTCTATGTCGGATCAATTCCGTTATTTTTTTTAATAATTCAAGTTTCATCATTCATGTTCTTGCAAATTTGAATTCCTGATCATATTAGGTTAGAGAGATTTGGTAGCATTCCTTTTTAGATAGGAGTTAGGCCCAATTTTGAATACTTATATCTTATATATATTACTATATTATCAAGATGTATCTAACTTTCCACTTATAGAACATGTTATTATCGGGGCAAAAGGCCAAGAGTTGTAGGAATACTTAAATTTCTGCGTAAACTTGCGTTATAGTAGATACCTAGTGCTTTCTTGGATATAGAAATTCAGAGATTTTTATGGACGGATGACAACCGAAAACTGAATTATAAGTCATAATGATTGAATACAGAGCTTCGAATTAATTTTACTGAACCCAAATTTTAAATTTCCGTCTGAATTACATGTTGATAGTAATAATTATTTCAGAATTACAATTTTAATTCGCCGATTCCTAAAATCTAACTGTATAAATCTTTAGGTTTCACCTAAACAATAATACCTAATACTTCAAGACTTGAAAATGAGCTAACGTTCGAAACTTGTTGACTAATTAATGTAGTTAAATATAATCTATAATGTAATCTAAGGTAATGCCTATACATTTGTGGCAATGAGTTGTAAAATCTGATGCTCAAATAATCAAAATGCCATTGTGTCATTGTTTTTTTGCAAATTGGAACCCAAGAAGCCGAATTGCTTGTGGGATACTTGCTTTTTCTGTGTTGGTAGGTAAACAATAGAGACTGTACATGTAGAGTTATCTAATATCTGAAATTCAACTTTCCTGAAACAGCAAATTTGAGGAGTACTGTGCACTTTTGTTATATATTATCTTGAGTATTCTCTTCTGCTTAATTTCCAGCTTTCGAAAATGATTTTTTAGAGGCACACCATGCGAGAATGCAGTATTGCAATCTGCTCTGGAAAAGTGCAAAATAAATGATAGTATGTGCTTAAATTTACGCAGGTATTACCTCAGTGTGCCAGTAATATCATTAATTTGCTCATCACACCGCAAATGGCAATCAAGCGTTATACCCAAACACTTTAATTCAGATTCACCTTTAGGTTCTTTGAATGAAACAATTCAATTACTCCTGCCAAACATCCCTCAACAGTTTCTTTGAGATTGTCCCAAGATGTTCCCTCGTAATAAATCGCCTTATCATCTGCAAAGCTGAAACTATCTGGTTACAACTTTTCCGTTGTATCCAGTTTGAGGAGGTCGTTAATAAGTATACAGAACCGAGTTGGTCTCAGAACAATACCATGGGGTATACCAACTGTGACAGTTTTTTCTAGTTAACCCGACTAAAGAAAGCAAATGAGTCAATGTTGATATCGCATTTTTCAGACACATCCTCGAATACCGAACACATATATCTAACTGTGTATTAATATAATAGTTGATATTATAATAATATTCATATACTATTATTTTATAATATATTGATATAATATATTATTATATCAATATATTATAAAATAATGATTTAATAATTAATTAATAATGATTAATGATCTAATAGAGTTCATTGAACTCTATTAGATCAGAAGCTATATATTATTTGTCGATTGCACTTTCGAAATTGATAGTCCATAATTGCGAAATTATTTAAAATCCATTTTAAATCTTCATCCTTCTTCTGATACAAGTTTTGGCTGAAGTGGACCTCACATTATCTCATTTTCAAATTTGACAAATCTCAAATTTAAGTGTCAATAGAGTGTTTCTGGCGTCATATAAATATTATTATTATTATCAAAATTTTGGATCTTTGAGGAATGGCTAGCTTGATGGGAAAATGGCTCAGAGCAACTGTTACTTATTTTTACTTTGATGGTGTGAACTGTGAGACACGAATATGAACAATTGAAACATTGTTCCAGAAATGTTGAGGGGAAATGAAAATATAGGGAGACTAGTTATAGATTCGTGATCGTGATCTTGATTCAATGGAAAAAGTCGATTATCAAGATAAAGAAAATTTGAATGATTTCCAGCAATTTGGTCATGGACAATATTCGAAAAAAACTTTATTCGTTTCGATTTCAATGAAAATTTTATTTCTCTATGAATCAATGACTTCATTTCTGAGCAATTTCTCTTGTTGTTGATTTTCCGAGCAGTGATAACATAAAGTTAACAATAAATTTTCCAACAATCTCTTATATCAGAGATATCGAAAATGTCACCTCAATGGTTTACCTCAATTGCCCTTTTTACTTCATTTGTCTGCGAATCAGAAATTGTAGAGTGTATGCATTGGCAACAACGAAATATGAAAATCAGTATTTATTTGCACTCAAAAAGTTGTTAAATCTACAATGAAAAGATTATTTACATTTTTATTTGTCGAAATTATTCAATAATGATTTTATCATTTGAATTTTCTTTTATATAAAATAATAACCATGACGGGCGTTCCTACCTACAACTTCCCCTTGAGATGCTGAATTTACACTCGTGAAATTTTAGAAATAAAATTCTTTATACATATTCAAGAGTGACGGAACATAGAATAACGAAAAAAAGGGATAGAATTATAGAGAAAAATGTACTTTGTTTTTCATCACTTTATTTATTATAATGCGACTGCAGTTTTATACTATTACTACTTTTTCAATCACATTAATCAATCGAGATTGTTTGAATAGGAATAAATACAGAGTTGACCAGCAGTCGTATATTTCGCATTCTTCATATTCTTAGTTTATTTCCTTCTCAATTCGAATAATGCGGTATATTCTTCTTCTTTATAGAGTAGTGACATCTTATTATCTATTTGATCGTTCAATAAATTGACGTTGAATTTCTTACTTTGTTCATAAATTTCAATAGATTCTGAAAAATTCTAGTTTGCTGAAATTCATAAAGCAATAAAAAGAGATAAAAGGATTTCACTATTCTATGTCGAAATATAGTGCACCTGCAGATAATAGGTATGATGACAGTTTCTGAAAAACGGACCTATAATGTCCATAAATATATGCTATTCACAATAAATAAAATATTTCTGCAGAAATTAAGAGTTTAGTAGGATAAAAATGCAATTTCAGAATATAAATGTGCTTGTTCACCTTAAACGCTTGTCTGTGTCATGGTGTCGCTTGTACGTCACGTTTGAGTAAACTGAAAACTAGGTGCTGAGCTCGTGCAATAATTTAATTATTGTGTGTTATTGAATACGATTTCGAAAGTGTATAAGTGGTATGGGCTCCCCTAGTATGAGAACACATCCATAAAAACTGCTAATAAGTTATTTGTGTTCGTTTTTCAAAATAAAACCTCCTGAAATGAATGGCTTAAAATTGCAAGGTGAGATTCAAATGCAATATATTCCAGTGCTCACATATTTTTGTGAAGATCACTTCGATGTATGTTTTCACATTGTTTTGTAGATTCTTATATACTATATAATGTAAGGAAATATTTTGTGTATATTTTCCATCTATATATCAATGTATACCAAATACATTGTCAAAAGTATATTTTGGAGAATTATTTTATAAATGGAATTATAATGTTTTTTATTATTATTGATATACTTACCTGGAAGTTTTAACATTTCTAAATTCTGCAGAACGAAAGTCTTTATTTGATGCTAAAAACTCTCCCAACATTATTATGTCGATTCTACGTAAATTAGCGCTGTTTGCCTTAGTAAATCCTTGATTCATGACTCATGTTATTTTATATTCGATTGTAATAACATTGACTCTCAAATAGTGGAATTAATAAATGAAAACATAGCCGTAGTGGAAGTTAACAATAAGAGATGTGATGTTGGTGTGCGTTTACTCAAAGGTGACGTCATGCGCTCTGATTGGTGTTGGAGATATCATGGCGGATTACCTTATTTTGTAATTTTATTTAAAAAAATAAATAT
Organism: Henosepilachna vigintioctopunctata; assembly: GCA_030704895.1. NCBI lineage: Eukaryota > Metazoa > Arthropoda > Insecta > Coleoptera > Coccinellidae > Henosepilachna > Henosepilachna vigintioctopunctata. Next base: position 895,830 of record JARQZJ010000132.1, on the reverse strand, counting down.
TGACCACACTCTTAATAAAAGAAAGCAATGCGTGTTCTATATCCTAAGCTTCTAGTTTTATGCAATAAACACAGTACCTATTTTAGAGATTTTTAATAACTGTCATCATGCCTATTGTTTTGCAAGATATTGTCGGATTATCGAGTACTGTGTAATACTGCCTACAGTTCGGAATTCAATACCAGATTTCTTGTGAATTATATGTCAAAATAATAATATTCTATCTAACTACAATTCATACTGCATATATATTTCGGATTTATTTGATTGAATAACTGTAATACAAAGCTTGAGTTTTAGTTTGAAAACGAATTGTGTACAAACGAACGTGAAATATACAATGGAAAATGATGAATAAAAATCATAATAGGAATTAATAAATTTCGGAAGCATGGACAGATGAAAAATAAAATTTTAAAATTTGAAATTTTGTTCTAAAATGATAATCTAACATTTCTCAGAATTATATTTCATGTTCTACTTACATTGCATGTCGGACTACGAGGGTTGCCGGATTAGACAGGTACCAGATCACCGGGGTCCACGGTATATACCTTTCTCTATGTACTTTCCTCTATAATCATTATGACAAATCACAAATCACAAAACGACGTACGATTACTTTATTATTGAAATTGCATGAAGAAACCGGGTAGGTATAACAATCCGATTGGAACATGGACAAAAAATTAATGAAAAGTAGGTATAAAAACTAATAAGGGATAATGACCTTCTACTCAGAATAATTTTCTTCAAAATATTTGTAAAATGTTAAAGTAGAAATATAATTGACAATTGAGTGGAAGACCTAAATTTATTGATTAGTAACGACTCTAGAAAATACAATTCGAAACCTTTTTTCTGTCTGTTTAATATTCAAATGTGTGACTCTCCACTATCAAGGTACAATGAGAAACGATTTTCTCCTGTCCAAAACATCGTCTAGGTTAGGATATTCTTATTTGGCAATTTCTGGAATTTCTGCTTATTGGGTAACCATGTATATCTGAATGTATTTTACCCTACCGACAATATCACTAGGAACCATATTTTATTTTATAAACAAATTCTAGACTATGTGCTGCCTAATACTCAAATGTTTGATACAAAATGAGTGATACAAACACTAGATTGTATCCCTATTGCACTCATATGTAAACCTAAGTCGAGTACTGAAGACGCACCTTCTAGCTATTGATTTTCTGTATTAGAATACATTCAGAAGAAGATTTTATTTTTTGAATAGTGGAGGAGGTAGGTATTCTATGAAAGTAGGTATATAAATTCACAAATCGTAGATAGGCCAGTCTATGTTTTTCAGTAGATATATGAAGAAGTGTAACCACGTTAGAGAGACTTCTTGAGTTAAATCTTGAGTATTTTATATTTTAATATTATTATTTATTTGCTGTTGTGAAGTGTTCTAGCTAACATCATGTCTAGGTAAGCTTGTTTGTTTGAAATTTTTATTTTACATTCGCCTATTTTACTGACAAATTATATTTTCCGCAGTAGAAAAACTTTTCTTTTTAAAAACGTTTTCAAAATATTCCATGTTCTTCCTAATATTGATTTTTATTATATATTGTAATACCTTAGATATTCAGGATTGAAAGTTTGTTTTCAATGGATAACAACTAAATTTGAAACCAATTTGTATTAAAACAGAAAATTTAATTGATTTTACTGAAATTTGAAGATCAGTGTATGGATTGCAGTGGAATTCAATCTTTAACTTGAAATCAAATTAAATGTTATGAGTATTTCATCATGTCAAAATTGACTCTAAAACTGCTTGAAATATTAGCTTCATTGAAGAATAAATGCTTATGAAATTTCTCCTTCCATACCTTATTTTCTAGTATTAGATAATTGCAAAAAAGCAGTCTCGAAATTTAGATTCTGAAGTTGAAAAATTATTCCGATTCCATTTTGATTCAATTAAAAAAAAATAATTTGGAATAATATAATTAAGAATTAAACATATTCTGATTATTCAATATTTTTCCAATCAATTTTTCATTTGAAGTACGTTAATTTGATTGCTTGTTTTATTTTCCAATGTTCCAGGCACTAGAATTCATTTATGTTAGACATATAATTTGTATTGAAATCAACAAAAGTTTGTCACGAAAAAAACAGACTTCTGCACAGAAGAGAATAATCTCATAGCTTCAATCAATTCATATTTTTGCATTCCTTAAATTATAGAAAAAACAAAGTTTTGTAATTCAATGTTTCAATTAGTTGGAAAAAGTTAACTTTTTCCCGCCCAACACATTGTAAGAAGTTCGAAAACTATTTCGAAATGGAAAATATTCAGCTGAATTCTAAAAACTTGATTAATACACTCGATATATTTCTCTTTATTCAATAGTTGTACTTTACTGTTGATAACCGTTTCGTAACTCGAAACACATATCCAGTGTATAGAATTTGAAGAATTCAGTCCAAAGCGTTTAAATAATAATATAATTTAAATGATTCTAAACTTTGAAGAATTTCAAATTAATTTTCCAGTTTCGAATTCTGGTTAAAATTCACCGCAGCCAAGCGTTTATTAGGTAAGATTGAAGGATTCAATATGTCTGGGCAGTTTTTGTGTCCTCCAGCTATGGATCAGACGAACTGGACTTTTGAAAGCAAGTGTCCTGATAAGATCGATCTCCTCTATTTTCGGGTAGAGGAAACTCTCCTGCAACTGCTTATAGGCTGCGAGGCTCACAACAAAAGAACAGCGTGGGGTGATACACCTCTCCATATTGCCTGTTCGGAGGCTAACAGCAGGTGCATTGAAGGTATTTTGCTTTTGAAGCCGAACACGAATATACAAAATCAGATGCTGTATACACCACTGAACTTATTCTTGAATAGACCACCGCAAAATGAAGCTATATTGAGGAAACTGCTCGAAGCAGGTGCTAATCCTAATATTGCCGATGCAGATGGATATTCTCCCCTTCATATTTTAGCCTTACAGCTCGAAACCGATAGAACGAGAATATTTGCTCGTTTATTAGTTGAGTATGAGGCCAATGTCAATTCGTTTAATAACTTCAAAGAAACACCCCTTCACATAGCTATAGACGAGGGTAATGAAGGTTTGATCGATATTTTGTTGGAAAGTGGAGCATCTATAAATTTTGAAGATAAGTTCGGAAGAACTCCGATGAATATAGCTCTTGAGAAAAGATCTCGTCATCCAACAGTTTTCGAGAGAATGTCCAAACACCTGATTCTTCGTTATTACTGTGGATTTCCGGTAAATTTGAGTCATTTGGAGGAAGTGCTCAGTAGTGAAACAATTCGAACTTTCAAAAAAAAATGTGAAGAGGAGATACAGCAGTTGAAAAGCGCTCGTGTAGAAGATTCTACTGTTACTTTCTATAATATTTTGGTATCGTGTACTCATGCAGTAGCTAGATTTTTGTTCAACTTAAATGTTTTGGTTTCGTTGCAAGCGTTTGACGGAAGGAAAAGTATTTTTGGTCCTGTTCTGAACAAAAAATTCAACGAAGCGTTAGAACGTTTCCATGTTCTTCAAATTGGGATTTTTGCCGCTAGGAAAACATTCCCGTTTTTACCAGATATTTGTATCGATAAATTGATGGAATATCTTGATATTGATGATTTTATTAACTTGCATGAGTGTTCTCGAAGTCAAATATTATAATAATTTCTAGCCATATACGTTATCATAACTTGTGTAAGATTCCTTTTTCACATGAAAATTGTATAAGCTGATGATGGATGAAAGTCATAGATAGATTTATGTAATTTCTCACCGTAAATTCAAAATGCCTCTTCAGTAAATTATTTTCATATTTCTGTGTTTTCAATTTTTTTTCAAACTGATGTATCTTTGAAAACTATCGATGACACATTTATTAAGAGAATTTTTTTTGCTACAACAAATTTCATTATGTCAAATGTTCATATCAATCAACCTATGTTTTATTATCTAATAGTAGTAGCTTTGTTCAAGCTGCATAAATAATGAAATAACTATCATTATAACAATATATTTTCATAACAATAACTATTCAATCTAGTAAATTGCAATATACAGATTTTTTTACATAACGAGGCGAAAGAATTGTACATAGTTTTTTCATGTATTTGTAATTCATATTCTCATATTAAAATATGGCAAACTTTACCTGTTTCTTCAAATTCCTCATGGATGAAATTGATTGGATAATATATTTTATTTTTTTTTGAGTAAAACAATCTAATATATAAAACTGTTGTGCATTGAAAATTTCAAATTGTTAAATGTTGAATATTATTTTCAATTGTTGAAATTGTAAGAAATTGTTGAATTAGGTTTACAATAAATTTTAAAAAAATATCAACTCATTCTATGTCATTTTGTATATCCTGTATAATATATTTCCCAAACAGAAAATCTTCCCTTTAAAAAATATTATGGATTGAAATCTTATTTTATTTATTATATTCAAAACACTTAGCAAATTCACCTTGAATTTGCATATGAGTGTTTTTGTATTTATTTGTCTGAAACTGCCTCGAAAGCCCTAGAAATCTTTTCACTAGTGGAAGGTATGCCTCCCTCCTTATCAAAGCGATCAGATAACGTAGTCATATCTATCTGTGTATACAATATTCAATTGTATCTATACTAATATTATGAACAGGTAAGGTTTGTGACGTAGGGGATAATCTTCTTTTATAGATACTGATCTTGAAAATTCTTCTATCGAGATAATGATTTATCTGAATCAAAAGATTTAATGTAAACCCGACTAATAAAAGCAAATGAGTCAATGTTGATATGGAATTTTTGAGACACATCATCGATTAGCGAACACATATATCTAACGGGTAAATGTATGAAGGAATTAATATGTTATATTGCTATGTAATCAATATAATAATTATATTAATATACTATTTGTATTATATTTAATGATATATTAATATAATATACTATTTATATTATATTTATAATGATATATTAATATGAATTATCTCAGATATTTCTCATATCAGAGATATCGAAAATGTCACCTCAATGGTTTAATTGCCCCTTTTACTTCATTTGTCTGCGAACCAGAAATTGTAGAATGTACGCATGGGCAATAGCGAAAAATGAAATTCATAAAAAGTAAAAAGAGATAAAGGGATTTCACTACTCAATGTCGAAATACAGTGCACCTGCAGATAATAGGCATGATGACAGTTTCTGAAAAACGGACCTATAATGTCCGCAAATCTATACTATTCACAATAATTAAGATATTTCTGCTGAAATTGAGAGTTTAGCGGAAAAAAAGTGAAATTTCAAAATAGAAATGTGCTTGTTTACCTTAAACGCTTGTCTGTGTCATGGTGTCGCTTGTGACGTCACGTTTGAGTAAACTAAAAACTAGGCGCTAAACTCGGACAAAAATTTAATTATAGTGTGTTATTGAATATGATTCCGAAAGTGTATAAGTGGTGTGGGGTTCCTTAGTGTGACAACACATCCATAAAAACTCCTAACAAGTTATTTGTGTTCGTTTTTCAAAATAAAACTTCCTGAAACAAAAGGCTTAAAATTGAAAGGCGAGATTCAAATGCAATATCGTCTAGTGATCATCTTTATTTTTGTGAAGATCACTTCGATGTATGTTTTTGCATTGTTTTGTAGATTCTTGGATACTATGTGATATTATGTGATAATATTTTGTACGAGGTCTAAATATTGAAATATAAACAATCTGTTTCGAGATCTTACTTCCAAATTTCATCTCATTGATGTCGTATTTTATTCAAATTTCAGTTACCAGATGTCATGGATAATTATAGGATGGCCTGGAGGACCTAAAAAATATGAATTTACAAATAAAGAGTAGAAGCATTCTAAAAATAGATTTCATCAACATAATCCTAATAAAAACCTGATAAATTACACTATATAACAAATGTATTGTCGAAAGTGTTTTTTGTAGAATTATTTTATTACTGAAATTATAATGTTTTTTATTATTACTGATATGCTTGGAAGTTTTAACATTTCTAAATTCTGCAGAACAAAAGTTTTATCTCATGCCAAAAGCTCTCTCAACATTATAAGGTCGATTTTACGCAAATTAACGCTGTTTGCCTTAGTAAATCCTTGATTCATGACTCATGTTATTTTATATTCGATTGTAATGACATTGACACTCAAATAATGGAATAATAATAAATAAACACAGCCGTAGTGGAAGTTGGTGCGTGTTTACTCAAAGGTGACGTCATGCGCTCTGATTGGTGTTGGAGATATCATGGCGGATTACCTTATTTTGTGATTTTATTAAAGAAAAATAAATATTTATCACACTCTTAAAGAGAAAAACAATTAGTGTTTTATATCCTAATCTTGAAGTTTTATCCAATAAATATAGTATTTTAGTGATTTCTAATTACTGTAATCATGTCTATTGTTTTGCAAGACATTGTCGGATTATCGAGTACTGCGTAATACTCCCTACAGTGTGGAATTCAATCCCAGGTTACTTAAGAATTATATTTCAAAATAATAAGATTCTATCTAACTACAATTCATACTGCATATATATTTCGGATTTATTCAATTGAATGACTGTAATACAGAGCTTGAGTTTTAGTTTGAAAACGAATTGTGTACAAACAAAAATGGTGCAATGGTACAATAGAAAATGATGAATAAAAATCATAATAGGAATTAATAGATTTCAGAAGCATCGACAGATGAAAAATAAAATTTAAATTTTTTTTCTAAAATGAACATTTCTCAGAATTATATTTCATGTTCTACCTACATTCAATTGTGATAGGCATGTCGGAATACGGGGATAGACAGGGACCAGATCACCAGGGGCCCACGGTGTATAAATATAGTGATAAAGAAGGAATTGTACGTTCGTTCTATAAAACATTATCACAAAACGACGGACGACTACTTCATTATTAATATTGCATATAGAAAACTGGTAGGTATAACAATCCGATTGGAACATAGAAAACAAATTAATGAAAAGTAGGTATAAAAACTCATAAGGAATAATGACCTCCTACTTAGAATAATTTCCTTCAAAATATTTGTAAAATGTTATAGTAAAAATATAATTGACAATTGAGTGAAAGACCTCAATTTATTGATTAGTAACGACCCTAGAAAATACAATTCGAAACCTTTTTTCTGTCTGTTTAATATTCTAATGTGTGACTCTCCACTATCAAGGTACAATGAGAAACGATTTTCTCCTGTCCAAAACATCGTCTAGGTTAGGATATTCTTATTTGGCAATTCCTGGAATTTCTGCTTATTGGGTAACCATGTATATCTGCTATGTATTTTACCCTACCGACAATATCAACAGGAACCATATTTTATTTTATAAACAAAGTCTAGACTATGTGCTGCATAACACTCAAATGTTTGATACAAAATGAGTGATACAAACACTAGTTTGTATCCCTATTGCACTCATATGTAAACCTAGGTCGAGTACCTGAGACGCACCTTCTGGCTACTGACTTTCTGAATTAGAATACATTAAGAAGAAGAAGATTTTATTTCTTGAATAGTGGAGGAGGTAGGTATTCTATGAAAGTAGGTATATAAATTCACAAATCGTAGATAGGTCAGTCTAAGTTTTTCAGTAGATATATGAACAAGTGTAACCACGTTAGAGAAACTTCTTGAGTTAAATCTTGAGTATTTATATTTTAATATTATTAATTATTTGCTGTTGTGAAGTGTTCTAGCTAACATCAATTTCTAGGTAAGCTTGTTTGTTCGAAATTTTTATTTTACATTCACCTATTTTACTGACAAATTATATTTTTCACAGTAGAAATACATTACTTTTTAGAAACCTTTTCAAAATATTCCATATTCTTCCTAATATTGCTTTTTATTAGTAATTATTATTGTAATACCGTAGATATTCAGGAATGAAAGTTTGATTTCAATGGATAAAACCCAATTTAAAACCAATTTGTGCTAATACAGAAAATTCAATTGATTTGACTTAACCAAAATTTGAAGTTCAGTGTATGCAGTTGGAATTGAATCTTGAACTTGAAATCAAATTGAATGTTCTAGTATTTTTTCATCATTTCAAAATTGGCTTTAAACCTAGTTGAAATATAAGCTACATAAAAGAATAAATGCTTATGAAAACTTTCTCTCGATCCATTATTATCTAATATTAGATAATTACAAAAAAAACAGTCTCGGAATTTATATTCTGAGATTGAAAAATTATTCCGATTCCATTTTGAATCAATTCAAAAACCAATTATTTCAAATAATAGAATTAAGCGTTCATATTCTTATTATTCAATATTTTCCCACTTAATTTTTTATATGAAGTACGTTCTGCTTGAAATGCATATAATAAAATTTTTAAATTAAATGCATATAATAATCATTTTATACACTGTTAATTTTGTTTGCTGAATGGATTTTCGCAAATTTTACATTAATTTTATTACTTTTTCATTTTCCAATATTCCAGACACTGAAATTAGTTCATGATAGACATACAATTTGTCCTGAAATCAACAAAAGTTTTTCACGAACAGAACAGACTTTTGCACAGAAGAGAATAAGCTTATAGATTCAATCAATTCATATTTTTTGCATTCAATCAATAATAGAAAAAACAAAATTTTGCAATTCAATATTTCAATTAATTGGAAAAATTGAACGATTTCCCGGCCAACACATATTGGGAAGTTCGAAAACTATTTCGAAATGGAAAATATTCAGCTGAATTCTAAAAACTTGTTCAATACACTCGATATATTTTCCTTTATTCAACAGTTGTACATAACACTTGATAACCGTTTCGTAACTCGAAACACATCTCCAGTGTAAAGATTTTGTGGATTTCAGACCGAAGAGTTCGATAATAATATAATTTAACTTATTGTAAACTTTTAAGAAATTCAAGAATATCAAATTAATTTTTCAGTTTCGAATTCTAGAAGTTCACTGCAGCCAGGCGTTTATTCCATAAAAATTGAAGAACTCCTTATTCCTGGGCAGTATTTGTGTCCCCCAGCCATGGATCACTGGACTGTTGAAAGCGAGTGGGATGATGAGCACGATCTCGTCTATCTTCAGATAGAGGAAACTTGCCTGCGACTGCTCATAGGCTGCGTGGCTCGCAACGAAAGAACCGTGCGGGGCGATACACCTCTCCATATTGCCTGCTCGGAGGCTAACAGCAGGTGCATAGAAGGTATTTTGCATTTGAAGCCGAACACTAATGTGCAAAATCACATCTTGTATACACCACTCCACTCATTCTTGAAAAGGCCACCGCGAAATGAAGCAATATTGAGGAAACTGCTTGACGCAGGTGCTAATCCTAATATTGCCGATGCAGATGGAAATTCTCCCCTTCATACTTTAGCCTTACAGCCCGAAACCGATAAAACAAGAATATTTGTTAGTTTATTAGTTGAGCATAAGGCCAATGTTAATTCGACCAATGACTTTAAGGAAACACCCCTTCACAATGCTATATACGAGGGCAATGAAGGTTACGTGAAAATTTTGTTGGAAAGTGGAGCATCTATAAATTTCCCCGATGTGTCCAGAACAACTCCGATGGATATAGCTCTTGAGAAAAGATCTCGTCATCCCAGAGTTTTCGAAACTATGTCCAAACACCTGATTCTTCGTTATTACTGTGGATTTCCGGTAAATTTGAGTCATTTGGAGGAAGTACTCACTAGTGAAACGTGTCAACTTTTTAAAACAAAATGTGAAGAGGAGATACAGCAGTTGAAAAGCACTCGTATAGGAGATTCTACTGTTACTTTCTATAATATTTTGGTATCATCTACTCATGCAGTAGCTAGATTTTTGTTCAACGTAAATGGTTTGGTTTCGTTGCAAGCGTTTGTCGAAAGGGAAAGTATTTTCGGTCCTGTTCTGAACAAAAAATTTAACGAAGCCTTAGAACGTTTCCATGTTCTTCAGATTGGGATTTTTGCCGCTAGGAAAACATTCCCGTTTTTACCAGATACTTGTATCTATAAATTGGTAGAATATCTTGATATTGATGATTTTATTAACTTGCATGAGTGTTTTTCTTCTCGGAAGTCAAATATTGTAATAATTCCTAACGGTATACGTTATTATTACTCTTAGACGATTTATTTTTGTTAATGGAAATGTATAAGCTGATGATGGATGGAAGTCATACATAGATTTATGTAATTTCTCACCGTAAATTCAAAATGCCTCTTCAGTAAGTTATTTTCATATTTCTGTCTTATCATTTTTTTTTTAACAGATGAATTTTGAAAACTATCTATGACACATTTATTGAGAGAAACTCAGTGCTATAATTGAATTCTTTCTGTAGAAAACAATTCTTACGTTTGCAACAACAAATTTCATTATGTCAAATGTTTATATCAATCAACCAATGTTTTATTATCTAATAGTAGTAGCTTTCTTCAAGCTGCATACATAATGAAATATTTCAATCTAGTAATTTGAAATATATTGAATTTTTTTTCGGATGAAGATATAATCATAATGAAATTACGTTTCAGCATAATGAGACGAAAGAATTATACATAGTTTTTTAAGATCTGTGTAATACACATTTTCATATTGACATGTGTCAAACTTCATTTGTTTCTTCAAATTCTGCATGAGTGAAATTAATTGCATTAAATTTTATGAGTACAAAATATTGTTTATATGTGTAAATAACTTCAGAATGAAATTTTAAATTGCTATATCTGAAATAATATTTTAATTGTTATATTTTGAATAATATTAATTTTTATAATTGTAAAAAACTGTTATATTATGTTTACAATACATTTTAAAAAATTATAAACTCATCCTGTCATTTTGTACGAGTATCCTGTATAATATATTCCCCAAACATAAAATCTTTCCTTTTGAAAAACATTGTTATGTATTGAAATCTTATTTTATTAATTTTATTCAAAACACTTAGCAACTTCAGCTTGAATTTGCATATCAGAGTCTTTTTGTATTTATTTGTCTGAAACTGCCTCGAAAGCCGTAGAAATTTTTTCACTAGTGGAAGGTATGCCTCCCTCTTTATCACAGCGATCAGACAACGTAGTCATACCTATCTGTGTATACAATATTCAATTTTATAGCTACTAATATTATGAATAGGTAATGTTTTCGACTTGAGGGATAATCTTTGGATAATAACAATAATAATATTTATTTTAGCATTAGCTATTACAAAATCATACATACATTCAGGTTCAAACTATATTATTTACAATTTTATGTTTAAAAAGAACTTAGCTAATTTACGCTTGAATACCTTAAGGTCTCTAATTGTTTTTATGGAGCTAGGCAATTTATTAAATGCGTTAAATCCTTCATAAAATATACTATTCCTATGTTTAGAATGCTTAGAAACTTGCATGTAGAAATTGTCAGCATTTCTTGTATTATGACTGTGCACATCACTGACACATGTTACATTTTTCATTACTTTGTATGTGAACAATTTGTTTTTAACTTTAAATATAAATATATATGTAGCAAAAAGTATTCTTTGTTTGACTGACATCAATTCTAAACAATTTAGCATGCTTTGGATTGGGGTATATCTATTACATTTCAAAATTGTTCGCATAGCTCTATTTTGTAACTTTTGTAACTGTTGAGTTTTTTTTTACTCAATCCCAATAACAGAGTGGAACAATATTCAAAGTGTGGCATAATTATGGACTTGAAGAGCAATAACTTCATATATGTGGTCAGACTTTTCCCAATTCTTTTGAGAAAATTGATTTTCTTGGAGATTTTAGACGATATCAAGTCGACATGATCATTGAAACTCAATTTCTCATCTAACATAACGCCTAAGTATTTAACAAGTTTTACCCTCTCAATGTTCTGGTTTTCAATTTTAATTTTTATATTTTCATTACTAACTACCTTAAGAATTCTACTTGTACCAAAAACTATAAATTTAGACTCTTTAACATTCAGCGATAAACTGTTATCGCTTAGCCATTCATTCATTGCTGCCAAGTCTCTATTGATCCATTCTGTCATGGTCTCGATATTTTTACCACTATATAGATACTGATTTTGAAAATTATTCTACCATTATAAAACCAGGTCCTTTGTAGGTAGGAGGGATATTGATAATCAGTAATAATAATGGATAATAGATAAGAAAGATGTAAATGAATCATGAGATTCTGAGTAAACCCGATTAATGAATGCCAATGAGTCAATGTTGGTTTCGCATTTGTCAAACACATCCTCGAATATCGAACACATATATGTCACGGGTGATTGTAAGAAGGAATTAATATGTTATATTGATATGTATATTATAATATAGTAATATGATAATGCTATATAACAATTATATTCTATACTATTTATATTATATTAAGAAAAATTAATTTAATTATTTAGAATCCATTTGGATTGATCATTCAATTTAATGAGCAAATATTTGAGTTGATCGAATTGAACGTTCACATTCTAAATACTGAATATTTTCCATCTTCATACTTCTTCTGATATAAAATTTGGCTGAAATGGACCTTACATTATCTCATTTTCCAATTAAATCTCAAATTTAAGTGTCAACAGTGTTTCTGGCGTCAAATAAATGTTATCAATATTTTAGATCTTTGAGGAATGGCCAGCTTGAGGGGAAAAAAGCTCAGAGCAACTATTACCTACTTATTTTAACTTTAATGGTGTGAACTGTGATACACGCATATGAAGAATTGAAACACTGTTCCAGAAATGTTATGGTGAAATAAAAATATAGGGAGACTAGTTATAGATTCTGTTACGGCAAATTCCGTTGAAATTATAATCTTATAATTTATGATCTTAAGTAAAAGCCGTATACCTGATAATTTGGGTAGTACGTATTTGGATTTACCCGTAATACCCCAAATGTAGTAGTAATAAAAATAAGTAGCAATAAAATGTATGCAACAAAATATCCTAAAGTAATTAGGATACCCAGAATAAGCCTGGTCATGCTCTACTGTACAGAGTGGGGTGGGTCCTCCTCAATGACATGACCGGGGTGATTCCTACATAAAGAAAAAATATTACTGCAAAATTGTCTGTTTCTAAGGTTTTCATATCAGTATTGTATATATTTGTAAAGCTCCGGTAGAAAGCAGTGATAAATAAAATTATAAGGAACACACAGTTCTTTCAATAAGACGAAAAGTCAATACACTTAAACAAAGTAAAAAACATACAGTCCACCATTTATATCGAACATCTTGGTCCATCAAGACTGAGATTATACTTAACAGATTCATTATCATGATATTGATTCAATGAAAAGAGTAAATTTTCAGGATAAAAAAATTTTTAATGATTTCCATCAACTTGGTCAAGAACAAATTCGAAAAAAACGTTTTTCGTTTCGATTTCAATGAAAATTCAATTTCTCTTTGAATCAATGACTTTATTTCTGAGCAATTTTCTTGTTGTTGATTTCCTGAGCAGTGAAAACATAAAATTAACAATAAATTTTCCAGACAATCTCTCATATCGAGATATCGAAAATGTCACCTCAATGGTTGAATTGCCCTTTTTACTTCATTTGTCTGCGAATCAGAAATTGTAGAATGTACGCATTGGCAATCACGAAATATCAAAATCAGTATTTATTTGCACTCAAAATGTTGTGATGTATACTTTGAAAAGATTATTTACATTTTTATCTGTCGAAATTATTTAATAATGATTTTCTCATCTGAATTTTTTTTTATATAAAATAATAACCATGACGGGCGTTCCTACCTACAACTTCCTCTTGAGATGCTGAATTTTAGAATTAAAATTCTTTGTGCACATTCAAGAGTGACGGAACATAGAAAAACAAAGGAAAAGAATAGAATATAAGATTATATAGAAAAATGAACTTTGTTTTTCATCACTTTATTTATTATACTGCGACTACAGTTTTGTACTATTACTACGTTTTCAAGCACATTAATCAATTGAGGTTGTTTGAATAGGAATAAGTACAGAGTTGACCAGCAGTCGTATATTTCGCATTCTTCATATTCTCAGTTTATTTCCTACTCAATTCGAAGAATGCGGTGTATTCTTCTTCTTTATAGTGGCACCTTATTACCGATTTGATCGTTCAATAAGTTGACGGTGAAATTCTTACTTTGTTCATAAATTTCTATAGACTCTGAAAAATCTATTATATATATATATATATATATATATATATATATATATATATATATATATATATATATATATATATATATATATATATATATATATATATATATATATATATATATATATATATATATATATATATATATATATATATAGAGATTGAGAAGAGGGCTTGAGGTAATGATCGATTTGGCTGTTCAAAAGGTTGCCAGAATATTTGTATTTATTAAATCATTTCAAATGAATAAATACAAATATTCTGGCAACCTTTTGAACAGTCAAATCGATCATACCTCAAGCCCATTTCCCAATCTTTTCAAAATTACTTAGTTTACTATATAGTAGTTCAGTATGAATTGATCCCTTCTACTTGTTATCTACCTGTTTTCTCTGTATTCATAATTTAAGTTTACCTTTTGTATGTATTCGAGAAATTGTCATTAGTCTGCACGTAGCATTTGAAAAAGGTGAATCTCATCGAAACGTACGTCATGCAGTATTCTTTTTAATATATGTGTAAATCAGTTTAACAATTGTTTTATTATATTTATCGATTTACATCAAGTATCGGCCCATCAATTATTAACTATTTATTTTTCAATATTTTAATGTGATTGGTAATTGCGTTATTCAATTTAAGAAACTGTACACCAAGTTCTGCATCAAGGGGACACTTTTTTGTTTGTCTATAAACACGATCACGTATTTTTATCTTCTCCAGTAACTTGTCAGTAATCCAATGACTGTTTTCTGCACGTTTGATAATTTTAATATAGGAACTGCGGTTTCTGCACTCCAAATTCACACCAGTCAATGCTTTAAATAAGTCCATAGCGCTATTCAGGATTTTATTATTGTTTATAGAATTTTATTTGTTTTTCACAAATGTAAACAAATGTAATCTGAAAGAGAGGTAATAATAAAAACTTGTCTAAAAATCACTGACAGAAAAATTCTTTATTCGACTAGTTTCGCCTTTTACAGCATTATCAAGAAGGAGAAATGAAGTCGAATTAAAAAAAGTAAAAGGCGAAACTAGTCGAATAAGAATTGTTCAGTCAGTGATTTTTAGACAAATTTTTATTATTACCTCTCATTTAAATATGAACTATCACAGAGTAGATTCATCGTCCATTGAATTTAAATGTAATCTGCTGTTGTTAATCGCTTTACGATCAACAGATCGTTAACCGATTATCGTTCTTGTGTTTATGGTGTAGAATAAAAGCAATGAATTGGATCAAATTTTTACGAATATATAGTTGTAAATATTCCTCGTCATCCAGAAAAGTATGACAATCAGTAGTAATTTTATTAGAAATGCCCTGATGTAAGACTCTCTTCACTTCGTCAAATTTAACACCGTTAATTTTCGAATAAACCGGTAGCATATGCGAATAACGTGTCACCCATTTACTCTATTCGAATTATTTAAAATTCTAATCTTAAAGTGTATCCCCACTATCAAGGAACAATGAGAAACGATTTTCTCCTGTTCAAAACTTCGTCTAGGTTAGGATATTCTTATTTGGCAATTCTTGGAATTTCTGCTTATTCGGTAACCATGTAATATCTGCAATGTATTTTACCTATCGACAATATCATTAGGAGCCTTACCCTATTTTATTTTATGAACAAAGTCTAGACTATGTGCTGCCTAATACTCAAATGTTTGATACAAAATGAGTGATACAAACAGTAGTTTGTATCCCTATTGCACTCCTACGTAAACCTTAGCCGAGTACCGGAAACACACCTTCTGGCTATTGACTTTCTGTATTAGAATACATTCAGAAGAAGAAGATTTTAGTTTTTGTATAGTGGAGGAGGTAGGTATTTTATGAAAGTAGGTAAATAAATTCACAAATCGTAGATAGGTCAGTCTAAGTTTTTCAGTAGATATATGAACAAGTGTAACCACGTTAGAGAAACTTCTTGAGTTAAATCTTGAGTATTTATATTTTAATATTATTAATTATTTGCTGTTGTGAAGTGTTCTAGCTAACATCATGTCTAGGTAAGCTTGTTTGTTTCCAAATTTTTATTTTACATTCACCTATTTTACTGACAAATTATATTTTTCACAGTAGAAATACATAACTTTTTACAAACGTTTTCAAAATATTCCATATTCTTCCTAATATTGCTTTTTATTAGATATTGTGATACCGTAGATATTCAGGAACGAAAGTTTGATTTCAATGGATAACAACTCAATTTAAAACCAATTTGTTTTACTACAGCAAATTGAATTGATTATACTGAACCGAAACTTGAAGCTCAGTGTATGAATTCCATTTGAAATTGAATCTTCAACTTGAAATCAAATTAAATGTTATGAGTATTTCATCATGTCAAAATTTGCTTTAAACTTAGTTGAAATATAAGCTACATAAAAGAATAAATGCTTATGAAAACTTTCTCTCGATCCATTATTATCTAATATGAGATAATTAAAAAAAAAAACAGTCTCGGAATTTATATTCTGAGATTGAAAAATTATGTCGATTCCATTTTGATTCAATTCAAAAACCAATTATTTCAAATAATAGAATTAAGCGTTCATATTCTTATTATTCAATATTTTCCCACTTAATTTTTTATATGAAGTACATTCTGCTTGAAATGCATATAATAAAATTTTATTTTATACTCTTAAGTTTTTATGATGAAAGGATTTTCGCAAATTTTACGTTAATTTGATTGCTTGTTTTCATTTTACAATATTCCAGACACTGAAATTAGTTCATGATAGACATATAATTCGTCCAGAAATCAACAAAAGGTTTTCACGAACAAAACAGACTTCTGTACAGAAGAGACTAAGCATATAGCTTCAATCAATTCATATTTTTTGCATTTAATCAATTATAGAAAAAAAAAGTCTCGCAATTCAATATTTCAATTATTTGGAAATATTCAACTATTTCCCACCCAACACATTGTGGGATGTTCGAAAATTATTTCGAATTGGAGAATATTCAGCTGAATTCTAAAAACTTGTTTAATACACTCGATATATTTTCCATTATTCAAGAGTTGTACATAACTCTTGATAATCGTTTCGTAACTCGAGACACATCTCCAGTGTATAGATTTTGTGGATTTCAGACCAAAGCGTTCGATAATAATATATTTTAAATATTGTAAACTTTCAACAATTTGAAGAATTTCATATAAATTTTCAGTTTCGATATCTGCAAGTTCACCGCTGCCAAGCGTTTTTTATTTGAGATTGCAGAACGTTTTCTGCCTGGGCAGTGTTCGTATCCTCCAGCCATAGATCAGATGAACTGGACTAGTGAATGCAAGTGTCCCTATCAGTACTTTCTTCGTGTAGAGGAAACTTGCCGGCAACTGCTCATAGAATGCGTGACTCACGACAAAAGAACCGCGTTGGGCGACACACCTCTCCATCTTGCCTGCTGGGAAGCTAACAGCAGGTGCATAGAAACTATTTTGCTTTTGAAGCCGAACACGAATATACAAAATCAGATGCTGTATACACCACTGAACTTATTCTTGAGTAGACCACCGCAAAATGAAGCAATATTGAGGAAACTGCTTGACGCAGGTGCTAATCCTAATATTGCCGATGCAGATGGATATTCTTCCCTCCATACTTTAGCCGCACAGCCTGAAACCGATAAAACGAGAATATTTGCTCGTTTATTAGTTGAGCATAAGGCCAATGTTAATTCGACCAATAACTTTGAGGACACACCCCTTTACATGGCTATAAACAGTGGCAATGAAAGTTTGGTAGATATTTTGTTGGAAAGTGGAGCATCTATAAATTTACCTGATGTGGCTGGAAGAACTCCAATGGATATAGCTCTTGCGAGAAGATCTCGTCATCCCAGAGTTTTCGAAACTATGTCCAAACACCTGATTCTTCGTTATTACTGTGGATTTCCAGTAAATTTGAGTCACTTGGAGAAAGTACTCAGTAGTGAAACGTGTCAAAGTTTTAAAACAAAATGTGAAAAGGAGATACAGCAGTTGAAAAGCACTCGTGTAGGAGATTCTACTGTTACCCTCTATGATATTTTGGTATCGTCTACTCATGCAGTAGCGAGATTTTTGTTCAACGTAAATGTTTTGATTTCATTGCAAGAGTTTGACAATGGGGAAAGTATTTTCGGTCCTGTTGTGAAGAAAAAATTCAACGAAGCCTTAGAACGTTTCCATGTTCTTCAAATTGGGATTGTTGCCGCTAGGAAAACATTCCCGTTTTTACCAGATATTTGTATCGATAAATTGATAGAATATCTTGATATTGATGATTTTATTAACTTGCATGAGTGTTCTCGAAGTCAAATATTATAATAATTTCTAACGATATACGTTATTATATCTTGCTGACGATTTCTTTTTCACATGAAAAACGTATAAGCTGATGATGGATGAAAGTCATACATAGATTTATGTAATTTCTCACCGTAAATTCATAATGCCTCTTCAGTAAGTTATTTTCATATTTCTGTGTTAACATTTTTTTTAAACTGATGAATTTTTAAAACTGTCAATAACACAGTTATTGAGAGAAACTCAGTGCAATAATTGAATTCTTTTTGTAGAAAACAATTCTTACTTTTGCAACAACAAATTTCATCATGTCAAATTAATCAACCAATGTTTTATTATCTAGTAGTAGTAGCTTTGTTCAAGCTACATACTTAATGAAATATTTCAATCTATAAGATGTCTCATCGATCAAATATTTGGCAGCATTTGAAATATGTCGGTATTTCTCTTGAAAGAACTAATTATAATGAAAGTACGTTGCAACATAACTCCATCTAAATGTTATCAGATTTTTCTTGACTGAAATTGATTGGATGTTATTTTTGATGTAGATGCAAAGCTATGTACAATATAGTATATGTGTACTATATTGTATATATGTGTATATACCTTTAGAAAAGTATTCTAAATTGTTATAAAAGTAAGAAACTGTTATATAATGTTTACAATAAATTTAGAAAAATTATAAACTCATTCTATATCATTTTGTATATCCTATATAATATATTTCCCTAACAGAAAATCTTTCCTTTTGAAAAACATTATTATGGATTGAAAACTTATTCTCATTTATTGTATTCAAAACACTTAGCAACTTCACCATGAATTTGCACATCAGAGTCTTCTTCTATTTATTTGTCTGAAACTGATGCGAAAGCCGTAGACGTCTTCACTAGGTTCACTAGGTGAAGGTATGCCTATCTCTTTATTACAGCGATCAGATAACTTAGTCATATCAATCTGTGCATACAATATTCAATTGTATCCATACTAATATTATGAATTGGTAATGTTTGTGACGTAGGTTATAATCCTTGGATATAGATACTGATTTTGAAAATCCGATATAAAAACACATCCTTTGTATGTGTGGCGTGGGGTTGGGTTTTTACACGGGTATATAATTCACTATAAAAAAAACGGATTCCAAGGTATGAAAAAAATACGGATTCCAAGGTATGAAAAAACTTGCCATAAAATGTCTTTCATCGCATGCGCTGCGGAATCTTTGAATGGTGAAACAAGAAATTGAATATAACTTAAATTCAAACACTTAAACTCATGATTTACACTTTATTGACTACATAGCATGACGCGTTTCGTCGTTACAAAGGACTTCTTCAGATGCTTACAGAATGATAAATTTAAATATTTTTATTTAAATATTTTAAATATTTATTATTCTGTAAGCATCTGAAGAAGTCGTTTGTAACGACGAAACGCGTCATGCTATGCAGTCAATAAAGTGTAAATCATAAGTTCAAGTGTTTGAATTTAAGTTATATTCAATTACTAGCGACCCGCCCCGGCTTCGCACGCCGCAAACGCTACGCCCCGCAATTTTTAAATCTGTAATATCTTCGAAAATATTCACTTAAATCATACGGTGTAAAGGGCCATATATATCTATATTAAATGAACAATGTATTCAAGGTATTTAATTGGTTAAGGATTAATGCTGTATGGGTTAAAATCGCTTCGAAAATTAGCCATTATTTGTCGCAAAAAGTAAATGACAAAAAAAAGTTATTGTGGGTTATCCATAAGAGATAGACATATACCATCACGGACTTTTCTGTAGACCTTTTCAATGTGTACAATACTTAGTACATTATTTTGATAAAACTCGTAGGCTTCAGCCTGCGTTTGCAATGTAAGCGGAAAAAATGTAATTATTTACGACATCACATTAGAAACCTCAAAAATAACAGTACTTCTCCACTATTTAGTGGATGTTATTATTCATATAAACCTTCCTCTTGAATCACTCTATCTATTAAAAAAAACCGCATCAAAATCCGTTGCGTAGTTTCAAAGTTTAAAGCGTACAAAGGGACAAAGGGACAGAAAAAGCGACTTTGCTTTATACTATGTAGTGATAATGGATTTACATCAAGTAAACGCCAACACTATTAAATAAAAAAAAAAAAAAACAAGAAATTGTTATCAATATCGCAGAACCTTCCATATCTACGAAAAACTTTGCGGCACCATATGTCCAACTATTTTAGATACTTCAGTACAATTGTTTTTCTGAAAGAAATGTTGAAAACATCACACAAAACCTAAAAGACTACGTTAATCATATCTTTGTATTAGTAGTTATCCAAATAAATTATTTATTATTTATGACTGTTTCATTACCAAGGTATTATTTTTGAATTATTAAAATCGTACATTGCATTAATAAGATACCTCTACTATGAAAATGCCAATATGAACAAAATCCTACTAATAAACACAAAGGTTTGTAAAGATTTATGGATGGATTATGCATGTTGGAGTGTTTACCACAAAAAAATGCTTCCCTTTTGTTAAGTAATTATCTCTATATCGATGGACCAATATGTTGGGTTGATTAGTGACCTGTATAATTCTTCAATTATTTGAGTATATTGACTTTTCGTCGTATTAATAGAACTGTGTAATCCATATACATTCATTTAATAAGCTTTCTGTCGGAGCTCTACAAATAAATAGAAATACTAACATAAAAGTCCCTATTTTACAATAATGTTGTTCTTTATTTAAGAATCACCCTTGGAAATCCCATTGAGGTGGATTCTACCTCTCACTGTGTACAGCAGAGCATGACCAGGCTAATTCTTGGTATCCTATCTAAGCTTACATCGTCTATAAGCTAAATTAATTTGGGTTATTACAGGTAAAACCAAATCTGTATTCCCCCAAAGTATCAGGTATACGGTATTTACTGCAGTATGATTGCAATTCAATGGAATTTGCCTTATCACCTTTTATTGTATATAATTTAGACGAACCTACAACATAGGTATGCACCCTCGACCGTATTCTGAAACTTCTATTAGATGGTTTTCCTATTGCTTTATCACAAAAGAAATTGATTTCAAATAAGGATAATTCAACCGATTACATCTATGCTGCACAATATACTCACATAGTTTAATTGATGTACCATGTCTTCCTGGCAGGCAATAGATATACTTTTATACTTTATAAGTATAGGATAGATATATATGGTTGTACTTTTTCATTTCATTTCCTGTTATGATCTATATAGAGTACAAACGACGCAATTTCAAAAAAAAATTCCCAGCTCCGTCAAGTTCGTTTTTTTTTGTTACCAACTACTCAGCAAGAAGTGCATCAGGTTATAAATTCATAAAAAAATTCAAAATGTTTGGATACAAGTAAACTAAACTCCTATTTCATAAAAAACAATTGTGAAATAATCATTGAACCTTTGACACAACTCATTAATATTATATTCTCAACTGGAATATTTCCAAGTTTATTCAAATATTCCAAAATTATTCCAATTTTCAAAAAGGAAGATCCTGACATTTTGGATAATTATGGGCCGATTTCAATCATGTCAATATTCAGTAAAAAAATCGAAAAAATCATCAAGGAACGTATAATATCATACTTCGAGACCAATAATTTTTTCAACAATTCACAATATGGTTTCAGAAAAGATCGCTTTACAACGCTTACACTTTCGAATGTCATGGGTGGCATAGTTATTGGCCTAGAAAAGCACAAACAAACTTCTATAACGATGTGTGATCTTTCAAAGGCCTTTGACTGTGTCTCTCATGATGTTCTAATAGAAAAACTTCATTTCTATGGCACTCCGATATTCGATAAGCTTCAGAGGTACTCCTCTGAAGCTTATCGAATCTTATCTAACTGATAGGCACCAGGCTGTCTGGAATGAAAATTGTCTTTAACTTACCCAACCTTATGGCTCCACTGAAAACGGTAACATTCGCGGATGACACCACTTTTATTTACTATGATAGAAATCGTTCAAGATTACAACGTCAATAAGCTAAATTCTTTTGGGGTATTACAGGTAAAACCAAATCTGTATTTCCCCAAAGTGTCAGGTATACGGTATTTACTGCAGTATGATTGCAATTCAATGGAATTTGCCTTATCACCTTTTATTGTATATAATTTAGACGAACCTACAACATAGGTATGGACCCTCGACCGTATTTTGAAACTTCTTTAGAGGGTTTTCCTATTGCTTTATCACAAAGGAAATTGATTTCAAATAAAGATAATTCAACCGAGTACATCTATGCTGCACAATATACTCACATGGTTTAATTGATGTACCATGTCTTGCCGGTAGGCGATAGATATACTTAATTTTTGTACTTTTTCATTTCATTTGGTGTTATTGAAGGATGTTTTTTTTAGAGGTGTAGAATTTTAAATTGCTATAAAACAACGATGCATCATTCGATTGACGACAATTTTTTTTAATCGAAAGATAATCTTGTGGCATTACATTTTGAATATGAGTTTTAGTATATGACCGCTATGGCTGGCTCGGATGTAGTCCAATCTGGACGTCCAATTTTCGATGACTTTTTCCAACATTTGTGGCCGTATATCGGCATTAGCACGGCGAATATTGTCTTCCAAATGTTCAAGTGTTTGCGGCTTATCCGCATAGACCAAGGACTTTACATAGCTCCACAGAAAGTAGTCTAGCGGTGTTAAATCACAAAATCTTGGAGGCCAATTCACAGGTCCAAAACATGAAATTAGGCGTTCACCAAACGTGTCTTTCAATATATCGATTGTGGCACGAGCTGTGTGACATGTTGCGCCGTCTTGTTGAAACCACAGATCCTGGACATCATGGTTGTTCAATTCAGGTATGAAAAAGTTAGTAATCATGGTTCTATACCGATCATCATTGACTGTAACGTTCTGGCCATCATCGTTTTTGAAGAAGTACGGACCAATGATTCCACCAGCCCATAAAGCGCACCAAACAGTCAGTTTTTCTGGATGTAACGGTGTTTTGACATACACTTGAGGATTATGTTCACTCCAAATGCGGCAGTTTTGTTTGTTGACGTAGCCATTCAACCAGAAGTGCGCTTCATCGCTAAACAAAATTCGCGCGATACGTATTCAGCACAGAACCATTATTTTCGAAATAAAGTTGCACTATTTGCAAGCGTTGGTCAGGCGTGAGTCTATTCATGATGAATTTCCAAACCAAACTGAGAATAAATCTCTTCTCAGCTAAAAAATGAAAATTTTCACCCAGAAAATTGTGATTTTTATCAGGTAAGATTTTGTTTTGATCACGAATCCATAATCAGTTACTTCATATACTCTGCACTTTAGTTAAAATATGTTATTGAAATTGCTTGTTTTGAGAAAAAAGCCATTTCGGTTTGAATATGATTCTACTTGTTAAAAAATGAGACAAGAATGGATGAATTTCACAAATTATTATTACCAATGTATTTGATGAAAATTAGAATTTTGTTTTGAAGAAATTCAATAAAGGAGATCATTTCAAATAAAGCTTCTGAAAGTATGAATAATTTCAAACCGTAAAGGCTTTGTTACGAAAAGAAGTTGATGTGTGAACAAAGAAAAAGAAAATTGTTATTTTCAATAACATGACCTACCAGAAATATTTTTACCAGTAGTTCATTCAGTGTATATATTAATTGCAGCTTGTTTTGTTGTGATTGCCAAGCCAATGTGAAATATCAGTTAACATATTTAGTGTAAAAAACGAAGTAAAATTCAATCGCTTGTATTTAAAATTGATTTCATATTCCATAGGTACCTCCATATCAATGTTTTATTTGAGACGTTTAGTAATCGTTCAGAGTTGTGGTGTTTTTTAATCTTTAATTTATGTTGTTAAACAAATAACTTCACTATGAGTACTTCTAGTTCAACTTCAATCGAAAAGACTTCTTATAGAGATCAACGTTTCAAGGTAAGAAATTACACTCATTGAAGTTTGAGTTTTGCTTTTTACAAATAAATAAATGCATTTTCTAGTGAAATGTTTACACGATTCTTACTAATTATTTCCATTTCAGGGAACTCTAGCAGAACAAGAGAAGCTGTTGGAGGTTTCAACTACATTATATGTAGGCAATTTGTCATTTTATACAACGGAAAATCAGATATATGACTTATTTGCTCGCTGTGGTGATATAAAAAGAATAATTATGGGGTTAGATAAATTTAAAAGAACTCCTTGTGGATTTTGCTTTGTAGAGTATTACACAAGAGAAGATGCAGAAAATTGTATGAGGTAGAAAATTGTCGAGTATTTCTATTTATAATTTTTTCAACATTTAATCTTCAATATGGGAAATAGGTTACTAAATGTTCACAATTGAATATTTTGACAGGTAGCCATAATTTGAGTAAATTGTTATAAATATTGTTGAAATTGATTACATTTGTTATTCACTGTTATTAATATAATTATTTTTATTATTATTATCCCTGATTTCAAGACTTACGACTTTCACACTTCCACACAGGGGAACTTTCACTTATTATAGATATTATATAATAGAGGGATTGAGCAGTGTGTGGGCCTTTTCAAGTTACCAGGCCTGTGGCGGCGGTCCCCATGGTGGCGATCTTCAAGGAGGCGACCTTCGTGGCGTTGATTTCCGTTGTTTCCTAGAAATTTCCTGACAGATCTTTAGTAATTCTTTATCCAGATATTTGTTTTCAGGGTGATGTTTCGGGTTTATACCAGTCAATCTCAAGATAACTGGTCCAGTACTGAATACTAGCAAAGTGCCTGAGAGTGAAACTAGTTCTGATTTAATATATAATGATATTGGAGTACCACAAGGTTCAATTTTGGGGCGTATATTGTTTATTTTGTACATTAATGACATTACAACTGCGGTTGGAGACAAGGTGTTTCTATACGCAGATGATGCTACAGTGGTTGTCACTGGTGAAACAGAATCAACTTTGCAAGATAGCATTCAGAATGAGCTGAATGTCCTGCAAAATTGGTTCAATATAAATTCTTCACATATAAATTAAACAAAAACTAAGTTCACGGTTTTCATAAATATTAATAAAAATATAACAAAATCTCATGTGAAACTGAATAACACTGAATAAACCCAAAGTAGCATTGTCACATTCCTGGGAATTGCAGTGAATGAATTAATGTGTCCCCCTTAAATGGGGGACACTACGACAATTTATGTACCAAATTAAGTTCATTATTCTACCTATTTAGAGGACTGAGAAATGTATTGACAATGAAGCAGCTTATATCTATATAGTATGCACATATATGCTCTAGGCTTTCTTATGGCATCATTTTTTGGGGTGCATCATCAAGAATCATTAACTTTTTTTGTGTCAAAAGAGAATAATTGGGTGTCTGGCTGGACTTCAAATAGGAGCTCTTGTAGGACGCCTTTTGGGTCCTGAATATACTTACGCTTGCTTTCGGGTGGTAGCACTGGTGGTAGCTACACTAATCCACAAAGTCAAAAACATTTTATTAGACTTAGTGACCAACATCAGTTTGAAACAAGACAAAGGGATAATCTTGTTATGCCAAACTATAAATTCAAAATTGAAAGGAGAAGATCACCAGTGTACATGGATCTGGAAATATATAATGAAATCGGTACCGAAATTAAGGACGCTATTTCGGTACATAGTTTCAGATCTGAATTTAGTGAATTTTAAGTTGTTAAATGTTATTACAGTCTCAATGAGTTCTTGTCAGAGTAATGTTCAATTGATTAAATAGATTTATTTATTAACTTGGTGCTGGTTTGTAATTCCGTATATTTTCTTTTTTGTTCTTTTATATGACCTTTTCTACAATTTATTTTGCATTCAACAGAAATAAAGTATATATCTACTTGCTTGTGCCATTGGCGGCACCTCCACTTCAATTCTCCATATTAAGAGATGTCATCTGCGTTCTTCTCGATTAGGTTGTTCGCATTTTGAATTGCCATCTAGATAAATGTAGCTCCCCTCTCTTTTATCAACCAAGATCAGGCTAGGCCTGTTGTGGGGAAATGTTAGATCAGTCAAGATAGAGTCTCAACTGTCCATTCTACAAAGTTGGCTCCTGAGTGTATTTGAAGAAACGCACATTTTATTCTGTAGATTAATGTAATTTCAATGCCAGTTCTAGGGATAAAATCTTTGATACTGCATCATGATTCATTTCATATTCCGTTGGTGCGAATATTTCACATCTCTCTGTTATATGTGGGATTGTCTCTGATGTTTGGCATCCGTATCAGCATTTGTTGCCATGTGGGGTCTTTAACGACGTGTTTTAGGTAATATCGGGTTGAAATAACCAGGTATAAAATAGCAAGAAGTGCACTTTAAGTTTCAGGAAACATTTTAGTTAAGACCAACCAGTAGTTCGATGGTTCTTTTCAAAATATTTCTTAGTGGTCTCTCTAAAGTGCCTCCAGTAGAAGAGATTTTCTCTCTAAATATGTAGTTTTTTGTCTTTAATTGATGATAACTTGTCACTTGGCCTTCTCACAGTTTCAAAGGAGTGGGGTCATCAATTTGGCAGAATACTCTGTGCAGATATGAGCCAACACACTCCTGTGGAGATAATATTATCAAGCATAAATTTCAACTTTTATATACCTTGCTGCTGAGACAGCCACGCAGTAGATGACTGTATGTAGGGACTCTAAACACACAGCACCATTAATGATTTCGTAAATGGTGCTTATATTTAATTTAAATAAAACTAAGTAGTTTTCTGATTTTCATTATAATTAATTCAAAAACATGACAATATTGTTTCGCCAAAACAGTTGCTTCATCAGATGTTGATGATAAACTGAAGGTTTACTCAGTTGATAAGCCTTTGATGAAGCCACTGTGTTGGCGACACAATATTGTCATAGTTTTGAATTAATTATAGTAAAAATCAAAAGCTGCTCAATTTTATTCAAATTATGTATTTAGATTTTCATCACGGATCGGCCCAATCGATTAATAGTGCTTATATTTAGTGCGTTAACAATCTGACCTAGTTTTTTCGAGGAACCTAGCTTGGCAGATCAGGTCAGGTACTTCTTTCCTTGCTAATGTTGCTGGTTGTCCAATTCGTTTGGTAATTCAAGTTGATCGTTTATAGGAGCTGCATCATCTTAATTGTTATATTGTTCATTCATTTCTTGTGATACATCTTTCTTCATGAAGCTGAGCTCTGCTTCTGACACGAGTCTTTTCCTCAGGATAACTTTATCTTCATGCAGTTTTTGCCTCTAGTCAGTAGTTCCTGTCCTAAATTCGTCACTCGAATATAAATGTGCAGTATAGTTTCATTCATAGATGTTGTCCATTTTATGTGCCTTCTGGTTAAACCCACCTCAGTGAGAGCTGAGCTGGCTGAAATATCCCCTGCTCAGCATTCTTGGCAGTTTGGAGAAACCGAAAGACTTTCGAGTCGGCACCAATGCTGGTTTTAGTCTGAAGTTGTAGCTTTTAGTACGACAAGTGTCCTCCTCAACCACCTGCCAGCAACGTCCCGCATGCTGTCATGTCCATTGTCGTCTCCAGGAATGCTCTGGCGAACCCCAAGCAGCCACTTTTCTTCGAGGCGTTTAACAGTTATATTTTCCAGTTCCATGGTGGGTGCCACCCTTGGTTACCCAGGTAACTCGAACTCGTGGGGGCATCACTCCTCAAGCAGTCTTTCAGTTGGTCTGTAAAAAGGCTATCTCTGCTTTCAAGATTTTCACACTCCATCACAGGAGAACCTTCACTTATCCCAGATACTATATATCAGATGAATCAAGCTGCTTGAGCGCTCTTTCCAAGTTTTCAGGCCTATGGCGTCGATATTCATGGCGTTGATTTCCGTTATGTCCTAGAAATTTCCTGACCGTCCTTTCTGTCGAAAGCAGTACCGATTAGATCTCTGATATTGTTCAGAATATTTTTCGGGATTATAATAGTGGATTCAAGATAACTGGAACAGACCTGACCACGTGCCTTTACCACAATATCTGCACTGGCACGTTAAGTTCCAAATATTTTAAGATTTTTTCGGCATTCCTCTCAAATTAGGTTTTTTCAAATTTGGAATGGCCGCTGAGATAAATTTAGATTCTTGCTTTCTTTTTTGTCAACCAGGAGCAGGTCAGGCCTATTGTAGGGAACTAATTGATCAGTCCTCAGTGCGCTCCTATTATTATTATCACCGTTTTATATTTATCATTAACAATTATAATTATTAGTATTTATTGATAAATATAAATAGGGGATAGTTTAGATAATCTTTAGTCTTGAAGATGAGCTCACGCTCGAGACATATTAACTATTTGATATTGTTAAATATAATAGTGAAACATATAAGCCAAGTGTTTAATTTAATTCATTGATGATTACTATCATCATTTGTTCGCAAATCATATAATAAAAATAATCTTCATTCAAGGTTTCCATGATACAATTACTTAGAATATATACATATTATAAATTGTACTCATTTGTAAATTTGAAATTTATCATGAAAGCTCAAATTTTTTTGCATTATGACACCATTTTTCTCACAAAGACCGTAGCCTGTGGTGAGTATGGAATTGATCCATACTGACAATTTGAATTATGCAAATTTTATATACTCTGCAATTTTTTTTATGGAAAGACATACAAACGAGCAACGATTGCAAATTGTTCAATTTTGCTATCTAAATTCGTGCTCTGTGAAAAATGTGTATCGTTTGTTACGACCATATCACGGTCGTCATAATCGACCTGGTGAATCAACAATTCGTGCTGTTATCACCAAATTTCGTACAACTTATTTTAGTGGACATTAATTAACTTCACTTTCGCCCCAATTTACTTTGGTGAACCATTTTTTCGCATGCGTACACTGCGTACTGAAGATATTGCCGCCGTAGCGTACATTGTTAATGAGGATCGTGAAATGTAAATTCTTCATCGTTCTCAGAAATTGGGCATGTGTTACTCAAGCTCATGGAAAATTTTACGTGTTGATTTGGGTTTGTTTTTTTTAAGGGCTATAAAATTCAACTTCTGCAAGAATTGAAGCCGAATGACCTACCACAACGTCTAATTTCTGGAGAATGGGCCTTAGATTAGCTTACAAGATGCATCCCGAAAAAACGACAGTGTGGTGTCGTTTATGGGCATTATCGGTCCATTTTCCTTCAAAGACGACCGTGGAAGAAACGTTACCTTTAACGGCGAACGATATCGAGCCATGATACGCAATTTTTTTTGCCCCAGTTGGCCGAGTTGAACTTGGTTGACATGTGGTTTCATCAAGACGGTGCCACATGCCACACAGCTCATGAAACAATGGACATGTTGAAGGATGAATTTGGTGAGCAGCTTATCTCTCGAAATGGCTCTGTGAATTGGCCGCCAAGATCATGCGATTTGACGCCTCTGGATTATTTCTGTGGGGTTATGCAAAGTCGCCAGTGTATGTGGACAAGCCGAACACGATTGAAGACTTACTGGATAACAAAGCACGCGTAATTCGTGAGAAACAGACCGAAATGATCAAAAAAGTGACGCAAAATTGGACCTTCCGAATGGACCATTTGATACGGAATAGCGGACAACATTTACATGAAGGTATCTTCACAATGTAAATGGCAAAGGTCAAAATATCAATTTCAATAAAACTTTCGAATATATGATGCACATTGCAGTATTGATTGTCTTTCTCTTTTGTCCGCTTTGAAATTTCGTGTTCCTAGGCACAATTCTCTTGAGAAAGAATTATTCCACCTAGATACTCCAAGGACCAACTCCCTAATACAATCCCCCATTTGATTTATGGAGTCTTCATTCAATGGAGTTGTCAATAATTGTGACATTCACTTTGACTCCATAGAATTTACTATCAGGATTTATGTAAACAAAGGAGGCAGATTGAGTTTTTTTTTAATATTTCATTAAATTCTATTATTTAGTTAGTAGTTACTTTTTCGGTTTTTTTTATATTAGATTGAGCTCTTTCTATTGCTATCGTTATTATTTTCTGCAATTGTGTATTATAACGGGTGTTTTTTTAGAGGTATAGAACTTTAAGTTGGCAGTACTGTTGAAGATGCCACAGATTTAACAGCTGAGAAGTGATTTATTCTCAGTTTAGTTTGGCAATTAATCAGGAATAGACTCACGCCTGAACAACGCTTGCAAATAGTGTAATTTCATTTAGAAAATAATGGTTCTGAGCGGAATACGTATAGCGCACTATATCGTAAAATTTTGTTTAGCGATAAAGCGCACTTCTGGTTGAATGGCTACGTCAACAAACAAAACTGCCGCATTTGGAGTGAAGATAAACCTCAAGTGTATATTACATCCAGAAAAACTGATTGTTTGGTGCGCTTTATGGACTGGTGGAATCATTGGTCCGTACTTCTTCAAAAACGGTTATGGCCAGAACGTTGCAGTCAATGGTGATCGGTATAGAGCCATGATTACTAACTTTTTCATTCCTGATTTGAACAACCATAATGTCCAGGAGCTGTGGTTTCAACAAGACGGCGCAATATATCACACAGCTCATGCCACAAACGATTTATTGAAAGACACGTTTGGTGACCGCCTAATTTCACGTTTTGGACCTGTGAATTGGCCTCCAAGATCTTGTGATTTATCACCGGTAGATTACTTTTTGTGGGGCCATGTGAAGTCATTGGCATGTGAGTGTTTTATTCGATATAAAAAACTACGCTTAAAAATCACCTATTATTTTGGAAAAAAATGTTACAATGTTCAGCTACCTTTTAACCATTCAAAGTTTGGAATATTCACCAGTTGAATATTCAGTTTTCCATCGCTCCAGTTTTCCAGTTCATTAAAAATTTCAGGACTAAAGGAATAACTACGGAGATTTATTTAACATACACTGTTACATGACAGGTCTTTATTACAGAACAGGAAAGAGAACAGATTCTAAAAACAAAATTGGTAGTACAAAAGTTTCAATTTTGTACTTTCAAGTATACACACAAGAATGTGTTAATATGTCTATTAACACATTAATTCTAGAGTATTGTATTAGCGTCTGAAGAAGTCGTTTATAACGACGAAACGCGTCATTGTATATATGCAATAAAAGTGTGAATCAGAAGCTCAAGTGTATGAATTATATCTTATATATAACTTATTTCATTGTGATTACGTTTTCATTTTTGCTTCAGGTATATTAACGGCACGAATCTTGATGAAAGGGTAATAAGAACTGATTGGGATGTTGGTTTTACCGAAGGTAGACAATATGGTAGAGGCAGAACAGGAGGACAGGTTTTTATGCTTAATATAATCAATCCAAATTTATTTAAAATATGCGAATTGAAAGGGAACCAAGGTTCCTTATGTCACTAGGTAACACGGAAGTTATTTTTATAAAATAATCATTCAACAAACACAAACGAAATGATGAATTCACAGGTATTATTAGCTCTGATTTGTTTCTGTAACTTCAAACATTTTGAACTTCACTTCATAGAAACTGAATTACAAGTAGCAGGTCAAATATAAACTACCCCCTTATACCAAATCACTCGATTACTATCCTAAGCCATATAACAAGTAAGACATATTTGTAAACATTCAAATGATACAAATTGTTATAGAAATAATAACTGACACGAAGAAATTCGTACGCCCAACAATCGATTGTCAATGAAAGAAGTTTTAGCTGAACTTAACGTAATGTAAGGAATACAACCTTGAAGTGATGAAATTAGTGAAAATGACACGCCTTTGTTTTATATATTTTAGATATAAGTTGAAAGAGAAAAAATTACAGATGTCACTCTGTCACGAGTGTCAGTGACGAGTCATCACTCCACTTTCATCTCCAGTCAAAACAGTTTTTAATCAACGATAACAAACGGCTTCAAATGCCAGAGTTTCGTCTAGTCGCATTGAATGTTTTTCGAAGATTTCAAGTTTTATTATTGTTGAATATCATATTTAGATACCTATCATCATATAACGAACAAAGGTAATTCCAAAAACAAAAATTGTTGATGCGAACGTGTAACGAACATGACTTGAATATAATAATACCAATCGGGTTTGAAATTATAGAATAACTAATATCGATGAATATAAACTAAAATTTAAACACTTGAACTTTTGATTTACACTTTATTGACAATATAGCATGACGCGTTTCGTCGTTACAAACGACTTCTTCAGATGCTAGCAGAATACTCTGTGTAAATCAAAGGTTCAAGTGTTTGAATTTTAGTTTATATTCAATTATAATGGATTTACATCAAGTAAACGCCAACACTATTAAATAAAAAAACTAATATCGATATTAAAATAGGAATTTGGTGGTAAAAGGGTGGAAATTAAGGGTTGTATGTATTACTTAATGCCAAATCAAAAAAATTGGAGAATAAAAATTTTGGAGTGCACTACCCTTATCACTTAGAGGTATGAAAAATAAATAACAACCGATACTCAGATCTACCGAGTATAAATAAAATTTCATCAAAATCGATTTAGCCGTTTCAGAGGAGAATGGCAAGATACACTGTGATCATAGACAAACAAAATAAACGGCCGAAAACTGGATAGGAAGTGAAAGAAAGTTCATTGCGTGAGATAGACAGGAGACAGTCTTCGTTTTCATCCCTACTCCGTACTGTTATCTGGGTCGAAAAAGTGATAGACATGAATTAATCAAAACAGATCAATTACCAATCGATCAGTTAGGTATATATACCACTGAGAGTTCAAGATTAGTAATAATTATTAAAATCATATTATTCAATATAATGATGATTAGATTATTAAAATGGCTATTAAAAAGCAGGGTGTGTGTTGAAAGAGTGAATATTAGGGTTGTGTTCATGTTCCATTGCCAAGTCATAATAAAATAAATAATTTCGTCTACGAAATTAGAATTTAAATATCAAAATCGTTATTGAAAAGTAGAAGTTGGTGATATAAGGGTGAAAATCACAAGTACGTGCATTTATTGATGCCACATCATACATAAAAGAAAATTTAAAAAGTGTGTCACTCGGAGACAGCTGCGTTGTTGCTACTACATAGCATTTTTTATCAACTTATGCAATTATAATTTTTTATTGATTTTTCATTCATGCAGTATTCTTTTTCCTTTATATTAATTCTAGTTTTTTCTTTGACATTAATTCAAGTAACACGTTTTGAGCGTGGTGACCGTGAAGAAAACAATTTTTTTCTTTTATTGAATAAATGAGAAGTAAATATCCTTTAAAATATTTTTAATATCTTACATTAGATGTAGGTTAATCAGGAATTTTCATCATTGAAACCATAGGTTTATTGTAAATGAAATAAGAAATATAATAAGCTATCCTCTAAGATATATAAAATATAGATATGGACAAGGCAATATCCATAGGAGGCCGTAAATTGTCGAATCTACGATATGCGAATGATACCACTCTCTCAGCCTCAACCAAAGATGACATAGATACTCTGCTTTGTCATCTGGAGACCACAGCTACGGAGTTTGGACTCGCTATTAACCGCGATAAGACCAAAATTATGATCGTGGACCGCCCTAATAACAACCAGGTGAAAGTTCAAAACATTGCGGGGTGTGAAGTAGTCAACAGCTACGTATATCTGGGCTCCAAGATCTCGAACACTAGCAGCTGCGAGGACGAAATCTGGAGGCGTTGCGCCATAGCAAGATCTTCAGTCGAAAAGCTCACAAAGATTTGGAGGGACCGCAGATTAACCAAAAACACGAAGATTCGTCTAATGAAATGCCTAGTCCTTTCAATCTTCTTGTACGGTGCTGAGACATGTACATTGAGGATGCAAGATCGTCGCAAAATTGATGCATTAGAAATGTGGTGCTGGAGACGCTTGCTCAGAATCCCGTGGACTGCACATCGAACCAACGTCTCAACTCTAAAGGAGCTAAACATCAAAGAGCGGTTATCGTCGACTGTGCAGCTGCGAATCCTCAAATTATTTGGACATATAACCCGAAACGAATACTCTATCGAACGATTGGTGGTTCAAGAGAAAGTCGAGGGCAAAAGATCGCGTGGGCGCTTTCCAACAAGGTGGACAGATCTAATAAAATCTGTGACGCATTCCAGCATCAATGAAAACTCTAGAGCCGCTAAGCATAGTACAGTGTGGCACCGTATGGCTTGGGACGCAGTGGCACAAGACCAAGACACGACCACGACCACTCTGTCAAGAGTGAACGACTGAGAAGAAGAAAGAAAGAATATTCTGAATATCTGGAAAATACCGCATCAATGGTGATCCCATATTTTGTTGTGGATTCTTGTGGATCATTATTCATTTTCAAATTCAATTTTCCAAAAGAAAAGTTGTCATCCACTCTGATTTTTTATCAGCGAAGTTGATGTCGAAATCGCCAGCCAAGATAAGTGCAAATTTATTACTATTTGTACCAAGTATTTTCGACCCTTCTTCAGTGTAGTCCAGTGAAGTGCGATGATAAAATGCTCTACCTCGTTGAATTTTGGATTCGGAGAAATGTAAATTGCTGCCATGTGTAGGCCATTTCTGAGTTTGAATAAGCACGCACAAATATCTCCAACAATTGACCGCCTGAAATTAAGATCGCTAACGAGTGCAATATTTATTTCAATACTCGAAGTCATACTATTAATAACATTATTATTTTGCTAAATAGCTACCCCACCTTTTTGGAACAGTATCTCGTTTGAATTGAAAAATACAATTGGAATTAGGTATTTCGATCGGATTATCATGCGCCATGCAAGTTTCGGTATACATTCACGTTACTGGCCGAGCTACATGGTAGGTGGAGTGGGGGAGTGTTAGGTTTAATTTTCGTTTCGGAATTTTTTGATTCGGTCGCCGCGCTCAAAGTCCGCGATAAAAGCTATGCAATCGATTAAAAAAATTTTCTAAAAAATCAACAATATAGTTAGGGGTAGGTGACCCTTATCATTCAGGGGTATGAAAAATAGATGTTGGCGATTCTCAGACCTGCTCAAGATGCACATAAAATTCATTTTATATGAATTGTTCGAGAAATTTTGGAACTCGTTTATTTAATTCATTGAGGATTGTTTCAATATTCAATTTAAATTCACCTTTTCAAAATATTGAAGCTCTGAATATGATTCGAAGTAATAATAACTGTCTATATTTTCAGGTGCGTGATGAATGTAGAACAGATTATGACCCTGATAGGAGTCGTGATTGAAAGCGAAATCAAGAAAAATTCGAGGTAATGCCTTGAAGTTTCCACGTCGTGCTTATGAGTATTTCATGTGTAGATTTATGTCTTTGTTTCTTTATGTATATTTACTTTGAGATCCATTTTATTATATGAATTACTATAAATTAAATAAATTTTTTATGTATAGTTTTTTTTAATATTTAAGTACTGCCACGTGGGATTAGTTTATGACACAGATCATAATAACCCTGTCAAGTCAGACTGAAAAATAGAGTTAAGTTTTTAGAAATTCCCAACGAGCTGGAAATTTACAGGAACGTTGAGGGTACATCAAAAATTCTGAAATGTCCTCGTCGTTCCAATCCATCGATGAGGCGAAACATTTTTTCAGGGTTAAAAGTCACGGGATTTCTGGAGTTTTGGCTCCACAGTATGTTATTGAGACATACGACAGAAATAGTTCCGACAAAAGTTGTAGGTCTACATAATTTATTTTCTATGGTTACCATTTTCCTTTTTGACCATTAGGAAAATAAATAGATCCGTAATACGAGGGCGGTTTGATAAGTCCGTTACTTTTTGAATAAAAAATTTTTTTTGCGGCAACTAAAAATTTTATTTTTCTACATAATCACCTTTCAGCTCGATACATTTAGTCCAGCGTTTTTATAATTTTTTTATACCTTCCAAATATTAGGTTTTCTCAAGGCTCTCAAAATACGCGTTTGTTTCGGTAATGACTTCTTCTTTAGACTCAAATCTCTTAATACCCAGCCATTTCTTCAGGTTTGGAAACAGATAATAGTCGCAGGGAGCTAAATCTGGAGAATATGCTGGATGGGTAGCAGTTCGTATCTCAATTCGAGGATTTTGGCTATCGTGACTAAACAAGTGTGCACACGTGCATTGTCTTGATGAAACAGCACATTCTTCTTCGCCAAATACGGCATTTTTTGCTTCAAGTCAACGTTGAATCTGTCCAAAAGCTTTGAATAATATTCGCCAGTGATTGTCTCACCTTTCTCGAGGTAATCAATGTGAATGACACCGCGTGCATCCCAAAAACCTGTGGCCATGACCTTGTTGGCTGACAGACTCTGTTTGGCCTTCTTTGGTCCACGTTCACCCCGAGCAACCACTGTTTCGATTGTTCCTTGGTCTCTGGGTCTGGGTCTGCTTGTGGTGATGGATCCATGTTTCGTCCACAGTAACAAAATGGCTCAAAAAACGGCTGAACATCGCTGAACACCCTTTTGAAGTTGTCACACGATTGCGCTTATGGTGGAGTGTGAGCAATCGCGGCACCCATCTCGCGGAGAAGTTTTCTCATGTCCGAATATTCGTGTAAAATATGATGTACCCGTTCAGTTGAGATACCTACAGCATGAGCCAACTCACGTACGATTCATTCTCCGATCATCCAATATCATTTCATGGATTTTATCCACGATTTCCGGCGTGACCACTTCTTTTGGGCGACCTGAAAGTTCGGCGTCACTAGTGCTGGTACGACCACAACGGAACTCTGTAGACAACTTCTTTACCATTGAAATTGATGGTGCCGAGTCCCCGTAGTATTTATCAAGCTTTTCTCTAGTTTCAGTGATGGTTTTTTTACTTAAAAGTAATGCTTAATCAGCACTCGAAATTCACTTTTTTCCATTTTCTTAAAATTCACGAGGTTGTCTGCTTTGAATGGCTCAAAATTTGACAGTTGCCCACTAATAGATTGCAGTTGACGGCAGCACTGTTGCATTTGGACTTTATGTTTTAAAACTGGGCTAAAAGAGCATGTAAAAAACGGACAATCTGCTTTTCGGGAACATCTAGAGTCGACAGGACACAAGATCTCACGTTGTTTT
Organism: Henosepilachna vigintioctopunctata; assembly: GCA_030704895.1. NCBI lineage: Eukaryota > Metazoa > Arthropoda > Insecta > Coleoptera > Coccinellidae > Henosepilachna > Henosepilachna vigintioctopunctata. The sequence goes on along the minus strand of JARQZJ010000132.1, from coordinate 858,272 downwards.
AAACCTAATATTCTTCATTACTGTGGAAAAGGAATTAAAATGAACTACCTGGAAGCCATGGAAATACATATACTTCAAGAATCCGATAAATACAATCTTCTCAATGACCAGTTAGACCTAAACCACTCCCCGCTGTTAAATCTCTGATAATTTGGAAACCCCCACCTCTATGACAGAATTTAAGGTGTATTCTGTGATCCGAACAGATCTGCAAAATATTTATAGGTTGTCTTTGTAATATGTATTCATTCTTGATAATGCTGTAAAAGGCGAAACTAGTCGAATAAAGAATTGTTCAGTCAGTGATTTTTAGACAAGTTTTTATTATTACCTCTCATTAGAGCATTTTTTGCATTTCTTGCCAATTATTTCAAAATCCTATTGAACAGAAAGTTTCCAAAATGGGAAATACCATAAAAAATTAACAGTAACCGGGGGATTTCTAAAACATCGCAGCCGGAGCGGCCTCCCCAGGTGAACCTTTAATTGAGCAGTATCTTCCATCGAAAGCATTACGATTAGTGAACGGTGAACCTATTTTTCTTTCTTTTAATCAGAATACAATATACAAGCGTTTGGGTCGAAATGCCTAATAAGTCGAAAGAGTTGAAATAATGCTTGAAAGTTTGGGAACAACCGACTAGGAGAGTAGACAACTAACTCAATTTGGCAACACTCTTCATGGCCTGTTTAAAGTCGGCCGTGGCATTACTATGCAATACTAACATCAAGCGTTGTTGCCGTGGTTGTCAGTTTCATGGCCAATATAGCATGAGTGTGAAAGTCTGGGAAAGTAACATATTTTTCAAATTGAATTTCATTGGTTTAATGTTTAATTTCATTTGAATCAAAATACAGGATACTTATTCTAAATCTAAACTAATAAGGAATCTTTCAACAAGCGTAAAATTTACATTTTATGTACAATAAAATTTAACAGCATCAGGTGATGATCACAGTTCAACCATGAGACAAAATAATGTTTGTTCCATTTCTTCTGTACAATCTAAAGCGTTTTACTCTGAACAATAGTGGTATGCTGTAAAGCACTGAGCCACAATTCTAATACGATTTGGTTTATTTATAATACCTGCTCTTAAGAAGATGAGTATTATTTTTCCCATGGCTAGAATGAGCAAGAACACAACGAAATGTTCTAGGATTATTTGGAAAGTAGGTGGATAAAATAATCTCGAAATTTTCGAAAATCCTATAAAATGTTTACAAATAATTTGCGTTAAATAAATGATAGTTGGAAGTATTTCGTTTTTTTCAAAGCCCTAGAATCTACAATTCTTTACACAAGTATTCACAAGTACATGTACTGTAACTTACAGAGTGGTTTTTGAATTTACACTTGAGAATTCGTTCAAAATTGGATGTGTTGCCTTTCAGCTGATGAATGAAAAACATCTTTAGTGAGTTGGTAATCGATTCAATTCGCGATGTTAATAGAAATTAAGTATTGAAACTTGCTTAAATCATATGAATATATTTTTAATGTGAATCATGGTCCACAATTATGAGAAAAAAGAGGGTCCACCTCGAAATGAAAGATAATAAGCAGAAAATCTCTATGAACCGTCAAAAAGACATTATGAATAATTGCTCAAAAGTCTTATATAACACCCTACCTCATCTGAAGGTAGTGTATCTTGGAACTCGTGAAAATGTGTTGCAAATACCTCCATTTCTATGAGATTTCCATCTATTTTCAACATTGTAGAGGACAAAATTCCTTCAAGTTGTTTTACAAACATTTTCTTAATTGCTTATGAGATGGAGGGTGGAGAGCGTACAACCCTTAGCTCTTCTACGGTACCTTAGGTACTTCTTAGGTATTCTTAGGTACTTGCGTACCTAAGACCTAGACGTTGATCAAATTATTTCACTTATATTTCAATCATTTTGTAATAAGATTAAATAGTAATTACTTATTACTCGTACATATGTTTTGTCGCTAATACTTCATATTATTAATAGAGACTGTTAATTTTGGTTTGTTAGGAATATATTTGTAGAGTTTAAGCCGGGTTATTATGATTTATGTTCATATTTAAATACATTTATATCTCGGGAGCAGTGTTATGTACTGTTTAGAGATGAAAAAAATACTAAATTGAAAGAAATTCGATGAAATTTTTTATGATTTTTATTTTTTACTGTCGTACATCTGGAATGAAATTGAATTTCAAATTTCAGGATATTTAAAACATCAGATAAAACATCAATAAAAAATTTCGTGTTTGAAATATTTTTGGAAAAATAGTTGTCGAAAATTTATTCTTTACAATATTCATTATAGATGCAAATAGGAAAAGCATTAAACCCATAGGAACCCAGGTATTTGCAACAGTTCTGATTTTTTCGGAACTTTCTATTCTATGAAACTTCCGTAATAAATTTCTGAATTGGAAAAGAAAGGATTACACAAATTTATAGCTTATCTTCATCAATTCCGAAGTGGAATGAGTGAAATAACTGCATGAAGATATGAAGAACGAATTCACAAATGTAAAAAACATTTGTTCACACTGTATTGTTTCATTTCAAATATAAATTTCAAATATTCCAAGCAATCGAGAAAAACTGATGTTTTACACCATTTAAATCTAATTATATTACAATTTGTTCAAGAATTTTATTGGTCGTTTCAGTAACAAGGCAGCAGACATATCCTGATCTATAAAAAAGCATAGAAATGTAAATTTTTAACAGTGGTTTTATTTTTACCTTAACGGAAAATAATTGAGTCTTGACTGCCATGTTCAAAAATATCCTTGTTTATATCTATCCTAAAGATCACATCTACTAAAGTTTCTATAGAAAAATTATTGGAATTTCGTAATTAAGATATGTCCGATATATACATAATACGTATAGCTAAAACTTGGAGTTATTATTCTCACTGTTTATTGGGAATTAGATACTATTTACTACTTACTTATTTTTAACAAGTTGATCGGTTGTATGATTGGTTTTGTTTTTATTATCGAGTATATTGACTTCACTCGAAAACGTTGCATTAGAGATATACATATTTGACAATTTTTTTATTATTGCTTATTATTAGTTATACATATACAGTTTATAATTTATCTCAATTTATTATTGGTTGAGCGTTATTTTAATGCAGTTTCAGTACAAGATTGTATAGAATAGTTCAGTTAAACACTTGAATGGTGAAAGTACATATCATTCACCACTTTTTTTAAAAAATAACATTGGAGGAAATACATATGAACATAATCAAATTTTCATGTCGACTCTCTTTGTGTTTCGTGAATGACTCCTGTAATTGAAGAAAGTAAGCTATAGCAGCCATAAAATTGCTATGTTGGAGTAATATGAAAAAAAAAATGAGTAATACTATAAATTGAACTCTTAATTGAACAAGTAATACAATAAAATTATAACAATAAATTGAAATTAACACTCTTGGCTTAAATTTCACTAAATATATTAAAACCTCTACATATGTTTTGGGTGGTAAACTCATTATCAAGAGTATACAAACGTAACATTGTATACGGTTTTTAATATATTTAGTGAAACTTAAGCCAAGTGTGTTAATTTCAATTTATTCTTTTTATTATAATGTTTACTCCTGTTTATTACTAGTAATAAACATCCGTGTCATTTATTGAAATTATTACATTGAGTCGACATTTTTCGAGCGGTGAGCTCATTATTAAGGATAAACACAAAACCAGAACGAAGTAAATTTATATCATTTTTTATCTAAGTGTGAACATTCAGTTTTATTGAAATCTATGAAATTACTTGAACTTATTGAAGATTCTGAGAAATCCGTAATATTCGTTTCTCAGAACATGGAATTAGTTGCAATCATTTTATCAATTCAATATCATCAAAAACGATAACTGAATGCTCGCCGTAGGTAATGAAGGAAAAGTATTAGATCTTCTAGAAGCCATAGAATTATTAATTTGATAGTAATCATGAGTATTCAACAAGCAACAGTGATGTGCTACTTCTTCCCAAGCATAAAAAAGCTGAATTTGAGCACTCACTCTATTATCAGAGTATTGAAATCTTCAACCATTTACCGTCAAATTTTAAAATACTGAATGGAAGATCAGACTCGAAACTAATTTCAGTCGTTTTGTGAGTATTCTTTTTAGTTTTAATTATTGTATGAATTGAATTAATGTAATTATACAATGTAAGGAATGTTTCTCAATCAATTTTTGTATTATTATTATTATTATAATCAGCTACTTTCAAAAAAACAACCGATTATTGATGAAAAATACCATATAAACTACCCCTCCTTCTCACATCTACTTTATAGATTTAAATTTGCAATGTTTTCTTTTTGTAGTTAAGTATTGGTAATGAGCTGACAGCTTATAATGTTTACTCAACATTATAATTTTATTGTATTATTTTTCAATACATTCTTGAAACATAAAGACAAAAGTAATTATTATTCAATCATCTTTCACCAAGAGGTAAGCGAGAATATAATCTCAGTTATTAAAAAATTGAGTACGAAATTACATTTATTTTAATGGTGTCATGTTCATATGTTTCAATTCAACAGGAATTGATGTTGCTTTAAATCTTTTCCTTTGATATTAATTTCCATATTTATATTCTTTGGATGAGTATTATAATTCAAATTATCATTTCGGGCTCTTTCATTAATGACGTGATAATTTGAAGCAACTCTTCAAGCCTCCACCCCCTTGGTGATAGGGTTTGATGAGTTGCCTCACCCCCAAGTTGGTGAGGTGTGAGGAGAAATCCAAACGTTTTCAGTACAAATATTCAAATAAATTGGAATAAACCACGGCGGGTGACACGAAAAAATAAATACATGTTATTTTTCTAAATACACCCCTTCCCTCCCTTACCTACCCCCTTCAGATGTTTCGTGAGGTGTTAAGACCCTCCCCTATTTTGAACCCCAAGTGATAAAATAACAGTCCCTCATATGAAAAGTTGTGCCTTCTGTTCAGCAAGTGAGTTGTTTGTTAAATAATAAGTTAAAATCACAATTTTAACTTTTTTATGGCATCGCAGATGACTTTTCTTATAAGAATGAAGAACACAGATAAATGAAAAAAATTAATTATACTAAGACATAAGACATTAAGTATATCATTTGTGTGATTGGTTTAAATGTGGATTTGAGAAAATTGAGCTATAAGTGTTTTCATTGACAAAAATTTTAATATCAACTCTCTATATTAGAAAATGAATATAAATCATTCATATTTTCAATCAACATGATATTTTATCAATTTTTTTCTAATAAAAAGGGTTTGTGTCACACAACCACATATTTCTACTCCTCAAAATAAAATATAGAAGTTCGAAACTTCGACAGGGAATCAACTGAAACTATAATCAAATTTATGAACAATGAAACTCCAAAAAGAACTACATTCGAAATTATCACGAATATATGATAATAACAGCAGGAATTCGATGAAAAGGGATTCAATATTTTTTTAATGATCATTCACTTCGTGAATTCGGGAGCAGAGCAATCAGGGACTTGAGGAGTTTCTCTTGAAAGATATCTCTGTATTAGTACAGTCCATTTTCGGTATAAAACTAACGAAACCATACGTCTCGTTCTTAACGGGACGCTTGCATTTTGTGGTTGTTTCTCATTGTACTCAAAGATAACCACGAGATTCAAAAATGTCTCGTTTTTAAAATGGTGTAAATGTTTTGTAGACACTATCGTTGGCAAGTTTTCATCAAGATGTATTGTCTTCTGTTATTAAGAATTAATTGTTATCTACAATTGAAGCTGCAATGGAAATCACTCAACTAAAAGGCAATTTGTTTGTGAAACAAATCAATCAGTTTCTTCCTTTTACATATCGTAGTTTATTGGCGAAATTGAAAGTCAATAGCACAGGAATTGGTGAAGAAATAGTGAAAACTACGACTACGAAATTTTATAAAAAAGCGAATATGGACTGATTTCCTGAAAGAATTAGACATATTGATTGGAAATTCGATTCTTTGTAATAAAAACACGAAAATAATTCAGAACTCTTCATTAATTTGTTAATATATTCGAAGCTAAATATAACCGAATTGAATGATCAAAAAGTTTTTACGGAAGCTTGCTGGATAAAATAATAAATACATCATTCAGCTCTGAATATTCAGCTCTATTTCAGTTTTGAAAGCAATGTCCATAGTTCAAGTGAATACAAAAAATTGCCTAAAGTTTTAATCCATTCTAGAATGCTTTCCTTTCGAAAAAATATTATCTGGCATAGTATTTTAAATTCCTAATAAACAACCTGTCCTAATAAAAAACAATGAAAGTGTTAGTGAAGTGAAAGACTAACAATCGGGGCCGTCCAGTAATCACTTCATGTTTTCAAGCAACTCATGAATACCTCCGCCCTCTTGGTGATTGGACTTGCCAATCACCAAGAGGCAAGAGTTGCCTCATCACTCACATGGTGAGGTTTGAGAAAGCCACGGGGTGACAAGAAAAATAAATACACGTGACTATTGTTGACTTGCCTACTTTTCGAGCATTGACAAATGTCCCCAATTATCAAAAAAAACTTTGCGAAATCGTGATTAGTTTTTCCTTTTTTTCATTGTAGTGTGCAAGTTTTCATGTATTCAAAATTTGTCTACATTTATTGAGAGTAGAGTGACCCTTCATCGGAAGCTGCAATAGAAATCACTCAACTAAAACATAATTTGGCTGGGAAACAGAGCAATCGATTTATTTCCTCTACAGTTCATAGTTTATTGGCGAAACTGAAAATCAATAGCAGTGAAATTGATGAAGAAATAATGAAAAGTACGACTGCCAAATTTCATTGAAGAAGAATATGGACAGACGTTCGAAAAGAATTTGATATATTGATTGAAAATGGGATATACTTATTCATTGTACTGAAAACACGGAAATAATTGACTAACCTGCATTAAGCTACAATGAAAAAAAGGGAATGGAATGATCAAAAGGTTTATGCGGAAGCTTGCTGGGTAAAAAATGAACGAATTTTTAACCGAGAGTTTAAGGGCACATAAAAATATTATTTTGCATAGTATTTTCAATTCATAATGTGAACATGTGGAGTTTATGGAATATTTGATTCGAGTGATTTCCTGTTTCATTTATTGAAACTAGTAAACTAATCAGAAACCAACAACTTGTTTTTTTTTACTTTCATCTCTCTTTCGATATATTAGGTAACCGTTTGGGGGTCTTATATATATATATATATATATATATATATATTTATATATATATATATATATATATATATATATATATATATATATATATATATATATATATATATATATATATATATATATATATATATATATTTATATTGAGTCAGAAATTTTTGCATGGAAGTTATCCTCCCAATATGATGCAAATGTAACATGATGATTATTCAACTTTTAAAAAGCATTTTAATTCGTTACCGAGCCAAAATATTTCATTGTGAGTGTTTCGTGAATTGAACAATTAAAGAACTGCAACATCTTCCTTTGTTTAGACAAATGTGAGCGAGGTACCCTTTGGTTCGAAGGATAAAAACGTTTTGTATTTCCTCGATACATTCTGTTTCTTCTGAGTATAGATCTCATTATTGACTTCCTGAGATGAAATCGTCAAATGTGTACTACTCTGCATCATTCCTCAATCCAGCTTTGAATTCTGGAGGAACCTGTTTCTTGAAGCAGTCTTCAAGGAAGTCTGCCATGCTTCTGTAAAGATGTTTCTTTACCCCACTGAGCCCATGGTTTTCATCTGCATAAATCTGAAATAAATAACGATATCAATTATGTCAACTGGAACTCATTGTATTGAATTATTGATACTGGGTTAGTTGCCCGAAGCGTTTGTTGGGAGACAAGTTCTCTGAAGAATGCGAAACGATATAGCAACATTTCCTGAATCTAAATAAGTGAAAAGCATACAGAGAAGAGAAAACGATAGGAAAAAGGTTGTACATACTGAAATTTTTGATCGGAAAATTCAAATGTTCAAAAAAGCTCCCTACACAAATGTTGTCAAAAAAAACACAACCTTTCACGATCGAGAGTGAATACTAAATATTTTTCAAAACACAATGATATTATTGGAAAAAACAAATGAGTCTTTTTCATCGCATTGTGTTAAGCATCAGTGGCATGTATCCAAACCATCAAGTTCAGATACTCATCCAGAACGCGATGAGCTTTATTACTATGACTAACAACTTAATCGGGTATCTTTTGAAATTTTAAAAAAAAAAATTGTTTCATTTTGGCGGTACTGGTTGGTAATGGCTTCCAAACGTCATCTGTCAAAGTGAAAATTTTTCAGTCTACTATGCCATTTTATCATGGAAAGACTTACAAACGAGAAACGTTTGCAGATTGTTAAAATTTACTATCAAAATGTGTGCTCTGTGAAAAATTTTTGAATTTGAGTTTATATTCAATTATAATGGATTTACATAAAGTGAACGCCAACACTATTAAATATATAAATCTAATGGTCTACTTTTGTGAATATTCCATATAATTTTGAAATTTGACGAGTAGGTATGATTTTCTTTCAACAATTAGTCAAATAGAATATTTGAAAATATATTATTATATTCAAACATGTATTTGTTTCTTTAATTCTAGTATTGAAATTCCTACTAGTTTTGGCTATAGGTATATGTTCCTGAACATTTCCACAATTTGAGTGATAAACGAATGATTTATTATAATAATAATAATAATAACCTTTATTTAGCACAAAGCTATTATCAACAAACAGTTTACATTCACATTCATTACAAATAATTTTTATAAATATATTCCATCAAGTATTTTTTGAAGTCTCCATAACTCTGACAGTATTTTATATTTATGGGCAGTTTATTGTATAATACAAGCCCCTTACTCATCGTGGATCTATACATACTATGTGTCCTATAGGTATCTATTTGAAAGTCATTTCGATGTCTGGTATGATAATCATGGTATTCATTAACAAACTTCAAATTTTCTCCTAGATAACTAGGTAACATTCTTTGTTTGATCCTATATATATATAATCTAGTGTTCGATAAGTAATTCTCTGATTTACACTCATCAATTGTAACGTTAACAACATATCTCTGATAGGTGTTCTTTTGTTACATTTTAGTATTATTCTCATACCCCGATTTTGTATTTTCTGCAATCTATCAAGACAATTATTCTGTAGATTGGATAAAAGTGACGAACAATAATTAATGTGAGGTAGTGTCAACGTCTTAAACAATAATAAGGTTGTGTTCATATCTATTTTATTTCTCAATCTGTACAGAAGACTTATTTTTTTTGACATCTTATAAGCAGTGTACTCTGCATGCGCTTTAAAATTTAAGTTCTCGTCAATTATTATGCCAAGATACTTCATTTTATCTATTCTATCAATTACTTCTGTATCAATTTTTATTTTAAGGTTAGTTTCACTTAAATTCTTTATCTTGTATTTACTGCCAACTATCATAAATTTTGATTTTTTAACATTAATTTTCATATTGTTGTCGCATAACCATATATACAACTCATCTAAGTCCTTCTGTAGTGGTTGTGACATAAATGTAATATCCTCACCCGTTACATAAAGAATCGTGTCATCAGCAAACATTGAGATCTCGGAATTTCTCACATACTTAACAATGTCGTTTATATACAGAATAAACAAGAGAGGGCCTAACACCGTTCCCTGTGGAACTCCATATTCATTAATCCTAGATGTCGATATCGAATTATTAAATTTAACTTTTTGAGATCTATTTTTTAAATAGGAACTAAACCATTTTATGACATTTCCAGACAGTCCCATCTTACGTAACTTTTTTATCAAAAACATTCTATCTATAGTCTCAAATGCTCTTTGAAAGTCCAGAAAAACGACCAACATTATCTAACCTTTATCGATTTCCCTAACCCATTTATCATATACTTTCAAAATTGCACTTTCACATGAGTGGCGCGCACGAAAACCAGATTGAGAGCCGGACAATACTTCATTTCCGTCACAATAATCTATAAGTTGTTGTTTTATCACAAGTTCTAGTATCTTTTCAAACACCGGAACTGTATTAATCCTTAAAATTGTCTTTTTGAATTATGATTCCATTGTTTTTGATATGTTAAGAAAGGTTTTTGTTTGTTCTGAAAGTAATATTGAGATTGTTCCTACGTAAGAAAGAATTGATTTTTTCCAAAGTAGGATAATCTTCAGTTTTTTCAATCATCTCCTGACTGATTAGAAAAACGCAAAGTAAAGGTTGTTGTTTAAGTGTTTTAAGAAAAATTTTAACAACTGAAATAATATGATAATTATTATCAATAATAATCGTTCGATTAACATTTTAAAAATATTCATAAGAGTACACAATTAGACTCAAGGAAAATAATAGAAATCAATAATAATACACGAAACTTCTGGGAAATTTCCTGATGAGTAATTGGAAACAATTAATTAAGCAACAATTCACCATTATTGATTCTTTTCAGTGAGAAAGTCCCAAAGTCGTCGAAACGCGTCACGTTATGACAGTTAAAGTGTAATTGAAATTCAAGTGTTTGAATTATTAAGTTGATTAGATAAGTTAAACTTAGCGATAATTACCTTCTACATAATTTAAACTATTTTAAGATCGAATTAATCGGTTTATTTCTATGGTATATATTTCCTCTCATAGAAACCCTTTTTGACATGGATTAGAAATTCAAATAGACTTCTTGAGGGGCGAAATAAAGATCTGAGAAGGCGTGCCAGTCGGCAGATATGTTTCATTCAACACTCGAAACTTGAATATTTGATGGAAATTTCATGTAAATCGACTTACCTGTTGTCTGAAGAGAATGCCAGCCTCGCTCAAAGCTCTCACCATGGCCATGCTTTGTTGTAGATGCACATTGTCGTCGGCAGTTCCGTGAACAAGGTAAAACATTTTGTCTTTGAAAAGATAGGCCTTTTTCGAAACGTCGGCCTCATCGTATCCTTTATAGTTCTCAGTGACGTTCGGTAGACCCATGTAGCGCTCTGTATAAGCGGAATCTAGAAAATGGGAATTAGAAATGAAATGAAAGCGTGAACTTCATGAAAAACAACGACTTGATCTTCACTTGGTTAATTGTCATTATATTCGTCATAATTTTTTATTTCATCATTATTATTTATTTTATTATTTTATCTTCATTTTATCATAATCATTATTATAATTTTTTATTCATTTATTATTATCAATAATTCCACGTTAATTGAATCATCTAATTGAGACTCATTAATCGATTGTGCCGATACTTGATGAGAATCTAAATATATAATTTAAATAAAACTGAGTAGTTTTTCGATTGTCACTATAATTAATTCAAAACATGACAATTTTGTTTCGCCAACACAATGGCTTCATCAGATATTGATGATAAACTGAGCTATTACATTGTGGTCTGCGTATATTTATCCTGAAGTGCGTGGGGTGGGAATGACCATAGAACAATGTTCTTCTTTTACAGGGGGATGACTATAGAACATATTTCTTCTGAATTGTGGGGGAGGACCAGAGAAAACTTTTCTTCTATTGCATTTTCACTGGAATAAATTTGATAACGGAGAATTATTCATAAAAACTTGATCATTCAATAAACTCTTCCATTCAATCATTTAATAAACTGTAGTTGACAGTTTAAACTGCGTAAACAGTTTATTGAATGATCAAGTTTTAATGAAAAATTCTCCGTTATCAAATATATTCCAGTAAAAATGCAATCGGAGAAAAGTATTCTATGGTCATCCCCCACAATTCAGAAGAAATATGTTCTATAGTCATCCCTCTGTAAAAGAAGAACATTTTTCTATGGTCATTCCAAACCCACGCACTTTAGGATAAATATACGCAGTCCACAATGTAATAGCTCAGTTTATCATCAACATCTGACGAAGCCACTGTTTTAGCGAAACATTATTATTTGCTAAAAGTGTCAAAATTTTAACTTCTTTTTCAAAATTTTCATCGGAAAGCAGGATGGACAAAAGTCTATGTATAAAAGAATAAAAGGAGCTAAGTTTAATATTTAATGATTGATTACTATCTTGAGGTATTAAGGTATCTGTACATATAGGTTTTCTGTATATATCAAATGTTAGAGAATCATATTTACTAGTACCTTATGGTCAAATCTAAAAATTTCAATGTTTTTTGGTCATTTGCTATTTATTTTGTGAATTTAATGGTTCATAAAATGAGTGAATATATTTCAAAAAGTTATCAAATTGTCTGTCGGACCCACTCCAGATACAGAAAACATCATCTACATACCGTCTCAACAAAAAAAAAAACATTTTTTGTTAGCGTGACGTTAGAGCTGAAAATTGTTTTCTCCAAACTACTCTAAATATTTCATTCATTAGGAGTGATATATTACATCACTCCTACTCTTCTCGGTCCTATATCACTTATAGGACCGATAATTCAATCTCAGTCAAACATTTTTGAAGTATTGAAAGGCATTCATATTTTATAATGAAGCACCAGATATGAAGACTGATTAGAAAATCTATCAAGAAACATATTGGAGGCGATTCTACATGATAAAAAATAGTAGCCCTTGATATAGAGTTTTCTCGAAATGAGTTTTAGAGGAAGTCAAAGATCAATTTATGATATATATTTTTTAAATATATATTTATTTAGTAATTTAAATGAAACTAAGTAATTTTCTGATTTGAAATTGATGTTTATCATCAACATCTCATGAAGCCAACCTGTTGGCGAAACAATATTGTCCCGTTTTAAATTAATTATAGTGAAAATCAGAAAACTACAATACCCTAATTAATACCCTAATCCGTAGCAAGTTGGAGTATGACAGCATGATCTGGCATCCCATTTACACTTGCCATGAACGCCATCTTGAGGCTATTCAGAGAAGGTTCTTGAAATTCTTAGTTTGCAGGGTGGATAAAGTTTATCCACTGAGAAGAGTCAATTATAACGAATTATTAAGTCGATTTAGTTTAATCTCATTGCAGAGCAGAAGAGGAACTTTATCACTCAAATTTTTGTACAAATTACTGCACAATAGTATTGATTGTCCTCCTCTCTTGTCCGCTTTGAAATTTCGTGTTCCTAGGCAAAATTCTCGTAATACAGAATTATTCCACCTAGAGACTCCGAAGAGCAACTCCCTAATGCAATCCCCCATTTGGTTTATGGAGTCTACCTTCAATAGAGTTGCCTATAATTGTGACATTCACTTTGACTCCATAGAATTTATTATCAGGAGTAATGTGAACAACGAAAATTGACTAAAATGAATTGATTTAGATTGAGTTATTTGCAATAAGTCATTGAATGCTATAATGTAGTTATAAGTTACAATTTTATTTTAGATTAGATTGAGCCCTTTGTTAAATCTTTTTTTATTATTATTTAGTTATGTATTCAACATTGTTATCATTTTCTGTAATTGGGTATTATACCTGTTGAGAATAAAGAACTTATAATTATAATTAAAAAAGAAGCAAGAATATTCTAATCATCAATTCATGAAACCGTTGGTTATAATTGTTATTTGTTAGAGGATTTCTAACAAAGTTCAAATTTATTTGTTGCTCCGCTAGTAATTTAAGCACTTTCTTTTACAGAATGTGAAAATACGCAGGAGTATCGAATTTTGAAAGGTTATTATCACATAATTTTATTATGTTTTCATGGTGCTCTCAAAATAATGACTTCCACAACGTCGTCTATCTGGTGACTATTACATTATCATCCAAATTGAAATGGAGAAAAACGTACCATAAAGTTTCCAATTTATAACAGGTGCTACTGCAATTGCACAATGAAACACTGCTTTTGGATTCGCTAGTGCTAGAGCTGCAACAAATCCCCCATAACTCCATCCCCACACAGCCACTCTCTTCTTATCGATAAAATGTAAAGTATCCCTCAAATACCTGCGAATAAAGAACAAAATTTTCACAAAACTAAACAAAAATAACTACTACTAGCTATGAAATAATTGAAATCGAACGTACTCAGTGACTTCAAGCTGATCCGCTACCTCAATGGAACCTAATTTATAATAAACTTTGTGCAGAAGTTGTTGTCCTTGTCCTCCAGACCCCCTACCATCTATTTGAGCAATAATAAAGTCTTTGTTACCAGTTAAGAATGTGTTCCAATCTATTCTCCACCTTTCGGTTACCAGCTGACTACCAGGACCACCATATACTTGAACGACTAGAGGATACTTTGTTATTTCATCTTCTCTAAGACCTGGCGGTAAGTGGAGACGTACATGGGCTTGATAGCCTCCAGAAATTATAACAGGAAATGTTTTAATTTGTGGCATTGCCATTTTTGAAATCTTATCACGAAGAACAGTGTTGTTTTGCAAACACGCCAGATGTTGAGGTTTCGGCATTTTTGTCCTATATAGCTCGGTGGTTGGTACTCCTGGTCCAAGACAATCTAGTACAAAATACGTTGAGTGAGGACTGAATATGACGTTGTGAAATAAACACGGTGTCTCCGTTTGCTGGATTATCTGCTTTTTCGGTCTTCTTCTCCTTGGAGTTGGAGTGGTCATGGTGGCGGAATCGTCATCGTCATCTAGTTGCTTCATCTTGGTGAGGTATAAATCGTCCATGAAGTAGGGTGGTTCTGTTGGTGGAATTTCTGGGACGCATGTCAAGCACACTGGTGGTGGGAGTACTGCGCCGGTACGTGGTGGTACCGATGTGACTCTGTATAAATGTTGCTGACCTGGTTTGCTCTTCGGAATTCCCAGGAAATATCTGAAATGAGATATTTATATATACTCTTATATTTTAAACGAATTTGTTATTTTATATGACCTGACCTGAATAATTTCCAGAATTTGTATTCCGATTTATTTCCACTATTTCCCAAAAATCTAATTGACTACTTTTCTGTATATTATGTAATAGATTTTTGGGAGATTAGATTTTTGGGAAAAAGTGAAAATAAATCGGCATAAAAATTCTGGAAATTTGCTTAATGAACAGATAGAATTGAACAATTCACCGTTGTTAAACCTTTTCAGGTAATGAAAATTAGATTTCAGAATGGAGTACCTAAGGTAAAACCCAAATTCATAGAATCTCAAATTGCCTTTATTATTATACCTCTTTTCTCAAACTTGTTGTCATTATTCTGTTTGCATCTGGAGAAGTCTTTCGTAACGACGAAAGACTTCTGCTATGTAGTCAATAAAGTGTAAATCATAATCTCAAGTGTTTGAATTTAAGTCTATATTCAATTATAATGGATTTACATCAAGTAAACGCCAATACTATTAAATACGTATTATAATATAATAATAATGAAATTCATTTAGCGTTCAGCTAACTACAACACTAAATTGGTTTACCATGAGCAGATCCAACATGTATTGGGGATACCTAGGCAGTGCAGCATATTTACTGGTGAAGTAGCCACCTTACGTGAAGCCCTGAAGAAAAGTCATAGAATAGGCAAAAAGATCTTAATCCTAACAGACTCACTAAGCGGTCTAATAAGCCTCCAACAACTATATCCTGAAAATTCCGTAGTACAGCAATTGAGAGAAGAATTATACGAATTACAGACTCAACAATATAGTGTGAACTTTAAGATTCCATCCCACATAGGAATAATTGGAAATGAAAAGGTCGACGAACTAGCAAAATTAGGTCCAAGATCACAAAATCAACAAAAAACGAAATACGTGCCATACAGTGATCTTAAACCTCACATTAAACAGTTTATCGACAACCTATGGTAATCTGAGTGGGACAAAAATAGAGCAAACAAACTTTACCCGATCATACCTAAAATAAGCATAAAACTGACAGTACCTCAGAAGAGAAGAGATCAGGTCGTAATGAATAGAGTGAGAATAGGCCTTAAAAGACTAACTCACAAACACATCCTGCAGAGTGCAGAACCGCCAATCTGTACAAACTGCACAACATCAAAAACAATTCACCACATTATGATATGCCCAGTTTTCAACAGACAATGAGATGACCTAGAAATAGGCAACCAAGACCCGTTCGAAGTACTCCGGACCAACCCCCAACAATTGATAAAATATCTCAAGGAAATTGAATTGCATAACTTCATTTGATTTCACCTATCCAAAAAAGCCGCTATTTGTGGTTGATGCGGTCTTTACTTCATTTATTGTTTTTGATTCGAACAAAAAAAAATTATCATCACATTGTATCTTATTTTAATATAATATGATATCATAATATGATAATAATATATTTTAATATCGCCATACATACACTTGAATATATTGTTACAAGTAATAAAATTCAACATACAAATTATACAATATTCTAAACATTTCTTGTACTACTCATTAGATGCCAGATATTTCAAAAGAGCGTTCAAAACTTTATGTAGATCATTGCTGTTGAAAAAACTAAATAAAATTGGTTTTAAAGGTTTAGTGAACAAATGGTTCAATTCTTATTTACAATCGCGATCTCAAAAAGTTAAATTCAATGTTGTTATTTCGGACAGCAATGGAGTTGATTTTGGCGTACCTCAGGGTACGGTCTTAGGTCCACTACTATTCTCCTTATACATCAATGATATTGTTTTGCATGTGAAAAAATGCTCTATACGATTGTTCGCAGATGATACTATGATTTTTATTAGTGGCAAAAATATCCAGACTATGACAGAATGGATCAATAGAGACTTGGCAGCAATAAATGAATGGCTAAGCGAAGTTTATCGCTGAATGTTAAAAAGTCTAAATTTATAGTTTTTGGTACAAGTAGAATTCTTAAGGTAGTTATTAATGAAAATACAAGTATTGAAATTGAAAACCAGAACATTGAGAGGGTAAAACTTGTTAAATACTTAGTCGTTATGTTAGATGAGAAATTGAGTTTCAATGATCATGTCGACTTGATATCGTCTAAAATCTCCAAGAAAATCAATTTTCTCAAAAGAATTGGGAAAAATCTCACCACATATATGAAGTTATTGCTCTTTAAGTCCATAATTATGCCAAACTTTGAATATTGTTCCACTCTGTTATTGGGATTGAGTAAAAAAAAACTCAACAGTTACAAAACTTACAAAATAGAGCTATGCGAACAATTTTGAAATGTAATAGATATATACCCCAATCCAAAGCATGCTAAATTGTTTAGAATTGATGTCAGTCAAACAAAGAATGCTTTTTGCTACATATATATTTATATTTAAAGTTAAAAACAAATTGTTCCCATATAAAGTAATGAAAAATGTAACATGTGTCAGTGACGTGCACAGTCATAATACAAGAGATGCTGACAATTTCTACATGCAAGTTTATAAGCATTCTAAACATAGGAAAAGTATATTTTATGAAGGATTTAACGCATTTAATAAATTGCCTAGCTCCATAAAAACAATTAGCGACCTTAAGGTATTCAAACGTAAATTAGCTAAGTTCGTTTTAAACATAAAATCGTAAATAATATACTTTGAACCTGAATGTATGTATGATTTTGTAATAGCTAATGCTAAAATAAATATTATTATTATTATTATTATTATTTAACATACATCAATTTCACGTTTGATAATGTTTCTTTATTTTGCTGCTGAATTCTGCTATTTTTGTGCACTCTTTTATATTGTTAGCTAATTTATTATAAACATTTACAGCCTTAAAGAATGTGGAATTTTGATTAGATTTTTTATTTTTATGGTCTAATATAAAATTTTCTTTATTTCTTGTGTTATGATCGTGGATGAAAAAATTTTAGACTGTTAATTTCTTGGTAGGCTATAATGTCTACCCAGTTTAGTCTTACTAACATGGTGTGTATGCTCTTATACCTGTTGAATTCAAACATGTTCCTCATGCTTGAACTCCTCCAATGCGGTAGTATTACAGTATTATATACCGTTTGCTGAGTCCTTTACGATAAAAATTTACTGTATCTGTTCAAGAATACAACTTTTTTGATATTTTCCTGCATACATAATTTATATGTTCCTTTAACTCTAATCGGTTGTCCGACATGACTCCCAAATATTTAATCGAAATAACTACTTCTATTTTTCCTCCAACTAAAGTCACATTTATTTCATTTCCTATAAGAAGCTTCCTTTCGACTGCCATTATTTTTGATGCATTGAGTTTCAATTTAGACATTCCACTATTAGATTTAGGTCATCTTGCAATTTACCAAATATGTCAAGAGAGCATCTTGTAATTAATACAACTGTACCATCTGCAAATAGATGATATCTACAACATTTTGAATTATAGCCCAAATCAATAATTTACAAATTGAATAATATTGGACCCAGGACCGTCCCTTGTGGTATTCCAATATTGTTTCCAATATTCAAGAAAATACGTAGCATGTATTCAATAGTGTTGGCGTTCACTTGAAGTAAATCCATTATAATTGAATATAAACTTAAATTGGAACATTTGATTTTTTGATTTACACTTTATTGACAACATAGCATCACGCGTTTCGTCGTTACAAACGAATTTTTCAGATGTTTTACAGGACTAACAACATATTTGAAAAAACAGGTATAAATTTTCAGGATTAAATTTGTTCAATCAAAAGTTCAAGTCTTTGAATTTTAGGTTATTTTCAATTACGTAGCATGTGAAAAATTTATTGAATTTTTAAAATTCCATTATTTTTCAAATTTGCTTTTCTTACAACTTCGAACAAAGGTAGCTACACGTATGACAAAAATCTCTTGCATTATTTGGGCATTGAAAAATTTTCAATTCAAACAAATGATTGTGACGGCAATAAGCGTTTCAAATGTATGAAAAGAAATCCTACGTCTGGGTAAAGTTTAGCAAGCGTAGGACCAGATGTTTTAGTTGTGTCGCAGTGCGGGCAAATGCGGTACAGCTTCGAAGGAGCCTTCGGATGATGTACACAAATTTTCAATGTTTAACAAAATCCTTTAATTCAATTCCTTCCAGGAACAAGTTACGACCAGCTTTTTGGTCTCAAAGTTGCTTCGTATACGTTTTATTGAAATTCCAAACAATTCGGCGTTGTTTTCGAATGATCGTTATTGAATGAATTATAGCTACGATTTCCTGAATTTTACGGGGACATGCTTGCTTCTTTCTTGTATATGATACATTACTTTGTTTTCTGCAATTTTATAGGATAAGAGGAGTATATGCAATTTTCACTATTGCTTAATACAAATGGAGCGCTATTCGAAATATTTTTCGATAAAATGTAAGATGGTAAAAAATGTAGTTAGATATGAGGGTTGATGTTTATATTTTAGGCCTTCAAATGGTAAAAATGAAAATAAGTGATTGAAATTTTTCTGGAATAGAATGAATTCATTATTCATCTCACGTCTTAATATAATGAATAAAATGTTCACTCACATTATATTCATTTATTTATTTCATTTTTATAACAATATATGCCTCACAGGTCACATAAACTTAATTATAAGGTATAATTAAATATGAATATAAATGGTACAACTAATGACATAAATGATAAATATAAATGGAATAGAATAAACTTGAATATTCCAAGAATTCAGCTAACAAAAACAATATTTACGTAAATATGAAGAGAAAAGAAAGAAAGAGAAAATCAAAGAATAAATGAAAACATACAACATAAGTGAATCTATTAAAACTTCAAGGCTTGAACAATGTAGCACAATGTATCCATATACACACAAAGATGAAAACTACACAAAGTGCCCTAAAGCAGTCAATGAATGCAGGCAATGAAGGATTCGTGAATCTGGAAACTAGTTATCGAATTGCCCTCTAGAGTGTGAATTGAAGCGATAAGGTTGGGGATCATTATAACACATCTACGACAAAGTCTGAGGTGTTTCAATGAAACATTTACAAAGTCACTACGTAAAATCACTGATCTTGTTACAAGAATGATACGAGCGTTCTGTGTTACTCGAGAGAGTTTATGTCGTTTGTTCGATAGAGGTAGCTCACGTGATTAGTTCACGAATGGATATTCTCGTCATTCTGAAGACAATATCTGGTTGCGATAGAAAAACTATCTAAACTTGATTGTATGGTACATCACTGATTATTCCTGTTTGTTATATCCCTAAGGTATGTAACAATTGTGTCGTATTTCCATACATATGTTTCAATAATTTATCGGAATGTATTCAATTTCCACTATCGAAAGTGAGAGGTTATGTTTTCGTTGACAACATTTGTGTAGATGGCTTTCTGAGAGTTTTATTTGTGAATGTCGCTATTAAATCGCACATGTGAAGTTTGAGCCAAAATCAAATCGCCAACCTGGAATAAAATGAACAGAAGAACGGAAGGAACAGATGATTCAGATAGGATGAAGCGTTTTTGGGAGGCAAAAAAGATAATCGAAGTTATGAAAATTGATTTACAACGAGAACATTGAGACAACGAGAAAATTCAAAGAAATAAAATCAGTTCAATGACACATTATGGTGGATGATTCGAAACAGAATGCTGAATCGCTTATTTTATTTCCATAATAATATATTTTCCACATTTCTCATGAAGATTTTTCTGCAAATTTGAAATTTGAGACAATTCTCATTACTTTAAAATTTTCGAATATTGCACCGAGAAACGATAACTCCTAAATTTATATGTCCATTAAAATTGATGAAGTGGTTTTCAATTGTTTATATCTTTGACCATCATCAATGTATTCAGACTCAATTTGAGCTCCACCCTCACTCTAGTTAGTCCTCCATCACATGGTATCCGCTGCGTGTTTCACATAAACAACCCTATGATGTAATTGATGTCGACTTTCACTTTGTTATTCAATTATCCTTGTCGAAATTGAATTTGGGGAACGTGCAGTTAAACGACTACCACGTAAAAACTCCCCATAATATGCTATAATTTTATCATGAGGTCCCTCAAACGGTATGCTTATTGCCTGTCATGGTGTAAATTAACAGTGCCATGAGCCATATAGATCAAGATTTAATGAGCAAACAGTAGCGTCGCACGGAGGTGATAAGGATTATATACCTAGATTGCCATTTGAAGCCATCCATCTTGTCTATCAATTTCCAATAGGATATCAGTAATATAATAGAAACATTGAAATTCTTTTTTCGCCCAAAATCCAGAATTGAAGGAAGAAAATCCAAAGACAAATATTTCTGCTTGGTAAGATTAAATCCAGAAATTTGATCTGATATTTAGTGCAAGAAAAGAGATTTGAAGATCCATCCGAAAAAATCCAAATGGAAGAATAAATAAGAAATTCTTCGAAGAAGTCAAGGAAGATCCCATATTGAACGAAGGAAAAATTTCCAGTGAAAAACGATTACTCCTGAAGACAAAACATAAAAAAAAGCATAATGAAACTAGAAAACTTTCGAAAGTTTCTGATAAATGTAAATAAGTTTTTTAACATAGAAAACAATAGTATTCTATATTTAAAAATATAATAATGATGATTATAATGATTTTGGACAATGAGAAATTGGGACCAGAATTAATTTCAATGCAGACATTATAATGGTCTACACCAACCATATTGACCCAGAAGAACCAAATGGATGGCTTTCTAATGGAAACCTCTGCTGAGACTGAAAGTTTTATGCTGGCTACCCAGTATGAATTGATGAATAATAATTATGAGGAATTTTGTGTCTTGGGTAATACAGATTATCTGCAGCGACAAAATTAGGTCTGCAATATTATTCACCAAAAGATGACCACTAAGCTAACTTCGTGTTATAAAACAATAACATCAGACTCAACTACAACCGGTTTATTATTACCAATTGCTAGGTAACTGTTAATGGCAAATGACGAAAGCAATGAAAATTGCAAAATATGGAGACCTGGAATTGAAAACTGAACGATTGCGCCATCTTAACAAGATTGAGATCATGTCTGAGATTATGTTAATCAAAGACCTTATACCTGAAAGCTTTGAATTGAAAATTATGGTAATCATTAAAAAATTTATGTCTGCTATGTCTCAAGTTTTTTCTTAAATTATCAAAATAGATGCCTTGATATGCATGTATCGAGGTATCAAATATTTAAGAATATAAATAGACATTCTTCGTACTGACCACAGACTACGGCCTTTGTGAGAAAATGTATTATCTTTGTTAAAATAGATTTTAAAATTAGAATACTATTGTTTCACCTATATAATTGTATTACGAGAATCTTAAATGAAGATTATTATTATTCAATAGTGTTAGCGTTTACTTGATGTATATCCATTATAATTGAATATAAAGTTGAATTCAAACACTTGAGCTTACTACATAGCATGACGCGTTTCTTCGTTACAAACGATTTCTTCATTATTCTGTAAGCATCTGAAGAAGTCGTTTGTAACGGCGAAACGCGTCATGCTATGTAGTCAATAAAATGTAAATCATAAGTTCAAGTGTTTGAATTTAAGTTTATATTCAATTATTATTATTGTTATTGAATGTGATAATGTACATCTCGCAAAACTTATAATACTATGCGGATTATATTTATAGTTTGAAATTTCTAAATGTTTTCGCTACCAGAGGTACATTCTCCTACTTAAAAAATTTCAAATTTCAATTATTTCATCACTTCTAGAAATGAGCACAAAATACAGCTATTGGTTGATACAAATGTACATATTTATATGAACTGAATTTTTAGTAATATCAGAATACATTCAGAAACAAATTAACTACCCCAATCAAT
This sequence comes from Henosepilachna vigintioctopunctata, assembly GCA_030704895.1. NCBI lineage: Eukaryota > Metazoa > Arthropoda > Insecta > Coleoptera > Coccinellidae > Henosepilachna > Henosepilachna vigintioctopunctata. The sequence goes on along the minus strand of JARQZJ010000132.1, from coordinate 835,553 downwards.
TGAATAGTCGATATAATTGTTCGGGGCGAACCAGCCACTCATTTGAAGGGGTGTTCAGAGGACTATACAACAAAGAGATGAAACCAAGTGAAACAAGAGGTGAATCGTTTGACCTACTTGTTGATATAGCTTTTTGAGGAAGATTTCCAATATTTTAGCCACCTACGTTCTCGTCTGAAAGCTTTATCGATATAGACATCAACAGACACTTTGTACCCTGTAAAGCTACTGTTTCTGTTCAGGGTAGATGCTTTCCCGAATTATTTATTGTTCATTGATTTTCTCGTAAAATATAGTACGTTCGCTGGATTTAATCAGTCGTCGTTACACCAGAAACAGTTTTCGAATTATTTACGTTCATTGAAATTGAGTATCGATTTGATAACATAAATTATCCACTTACGTATCGGGCCTTGAATGGATGGATATCTTTCATTTAAAAGGGGGTGAAATGTCGATACTTAACTGGTTCGAGCAATATTCGAACTATTAAATAACTGGTAGGTACTGCAAATACCTGAAATGAACCCCTGCCTATTATGTCTCGGAGGTGATCGTTTGTTGTAAGTGATGACTGTAATTTTGAGCTGCACGAAAATGATAGACTATATAGAAGATAGATTTCTTCATTTTCATTTGAAATAAATGGAACCATTCAAACACATCAACAAGCAACGTTCTGAAATGTGTTGGGATGTTACGTCTACAAAGCTTCAACGTACTCTCACCAATTTTGCCACGAGAAAGCGAGTTTGGCTCGTTTGCAACACCATCGCATCTTGAATGTTTGAATTTATGCCACTGAAGATTCATGATGAAACAATTGTATGGTATTTCTATTCAACAAGTTCGATGATTTTGGTAACGCACTTAATGCTCACTCCAGAAAGTGATAGGTTGTGCTTTCGTTGACATTATTTGTGCAGATTAAAATATTTGAAACGGAAAACTCAGAAGCTTTATTTTGAACAGATGTTGTTGGAAATACCATATATTATTTCATTCGTGTTGGGAATCTTCAGTGAAATGAATTTAAACAATCAGGTTTCTCGATAGTTTTCTAAACGCAACTTAAATTCACGAATCCTAAATAACTGGTTAAAACTGAAATTTTTAATCTACATATTTCAAATGGAACTTTCAGAGAGCTGTCCATATAAATGTCGTCAACAAAAACATATCCTATCACTTTCGAAAGTGAATTTGTGGTGCGTTCCGAAAATCATCGAACTTGTCGAATGGAAATACCTTAGAATTGTTTCATCCTTATTGGGAATCTTCATTGGCATGAATTCAAACAGTCGGAGTTCCTTGTCGCTGCATTTGATATTCGAAATGATTAATTTGCTAACACTGCGATCATCAAGTCCCAATTAACTTGAAATGGAACACAGTGGGAACAGCAGAGTCAGAGGAATTTCACATAACGTTCTCTTGTTACGTGACGATCGTCCACATATTGCTCTCACAAGTTTAGCTATGTTTCAAAAGTATGAAAATGAGCCCGAAATCGTTAATCCTGATTTACACTAAAAAATGTTGAAATTAAATCGAACTGATCAATCATGGTTCACCAAAAGGTATTCAAGAATTCAATCTCAGTTATTGAAGATATTTAAGGTTGATAATAATAATATATGATTGAAATTATTATTGATGTGTTGAGATCGACATTATTGTCGATGTGTTGAGATCGCCGCCATGGGGAAACCCGCCATGGGTCCTCGGCCACGTGACTGATAACTTGGATAAGGCCTTCACAGAACTTAGTCCCTCTGATATATATTATCCAGGATAAGAGAAAGTCTCCTCGTGAGGGAGAGTGAAATAAGTAAGGCTTGAAATTGGGGATAATAATCATAAGTTCTTTTTTCTCAACAGGTTTGATACCCAATTACAGAAAATAATAACTTATTGTTGAATAACTAAATAAATTGAATGAAAAGAAAATAATGAAGAGATCAATATAATCAAAAAAAAACTAAAAAACCGACCAGTAACTAGATGATAAAAATGAATTATTACAAGCACCTCAATCTAATTCAATTCATTTTAGTCAATATCACTTGTTTACATAACTCCTAATAATAACTTCTATGGGGTCAAAGGGAATGTCACATTTATTAGTAACTGTACTGAATGTAGACTCCATAAGACAAATGGCGGATTGTATTATCGAGTTGGTTCTTGGAGTCTTTAGGTAAAATAGTTCTGTAGTACGATACGCGAAAATTGCCTAGGATGACGAAATTTCAAAGCGTATAAGAGACGAGGACAATCAATACTAGTGAGCAGTTATTTTTACAAATTTTGGTTAATCTTCTTTTTCTCAGTTGTTCACTCTTGGCAGAGTGGTTGTGGTCGTGTCTCGGACTTTTGCCACTCTTGGCAGAGTGGTTGTGGTCGTGTCTCGGACTTTTGCCACTCAGCGTCACACTGCGCTATGCTTAGCTGACTTAGAGTTTTAATTGATGTTTGGAATGCGTCACAGATTTCATCAGATCTATCCATCTTGTTGGAGAGCGCCCACGCGATATATTGCCCTAGACTTTCCCTTGTACCACCAATCGTTCAATACAGTCTTCGCTTCAAGTTATATGTCCAGAAAATTCAATGATTCAATGGAGTCGACGAGAACCTCTTTTTGATGTTCAGCTACTTCATAATCGAGACGTTGGTTCGATGTGCAGTCCATGGGATTCTGAGCAATCGTCTCCAGCACCACATTTCTAACGCATCAATTTTGCGACGATATTGCATCCTCAATGTCCATGTCTCAGCTCCATACAAAAAGATTGGAAAGACTAGACATTTCATTGCTTGAACCTTTGTGTTTTTCGTTATTTTGCGGTTCCTCCAAATCCTTGTGAGCTCTTCCACTGAAGATCTTGCTATGGCGCAACGCCTCCGGATTTCGTGCTCGCAGCTCCCACCGTTTGCGAAAACTTATTAACGAATTATTAAGAATGATTAAAAAAAACTTAATAATGAGTTATAGAAACCTTCTTGGTTGGAAACCTAAATTTATGAAGTCCGTTTCTCTCAGAAATAACGCTACAGTAGGCGATAGACATTGTAATACTCATATATTGCACATATAATTCCCAATAAATGGATCCCGGAGAGCTGTTCAATGCGATAAACAATAGACTAGTGCATTATTGGATGCTATTCATTCGTTATTTTCGAATTTGGTTGTAACTCAATTAAACCTTTTATAAACTACCTCCATTCGAAATTCATATATCAGGATTTCGAATTCAACAGTGCTTATTGTTACGTGGATGTCGATAATGTTGTATCATTATAAACCTGCCTAACGCCCTCATTTGCGATCGCATGCACCATTCATTTCAGGCTCTGCTCAAATGAGACAAATTAATCCAAATCCCGCTATAACTATCATTGTGGTTTTCGAATACCCACGAATTCGGCCTGCTTGATCAAGAGCAATTATTCGGAAACGGTGTTAACTAATCATTCAATTGTTACGATATGGATATCGGGTATTAAGTTTTAATCCTATGCTACAGGGGTGTTCCGAATAACAGAACAAATAATACGTGCATTTTGATATTTTCAGTGTATATTTTGAAATAATATATAATAATATATACACTGATATATTATGCGGATAGTTCTCGAAGACTAGGACAAGGGAATATCCATAGGAGGCCGTAAATTGTCGAATCTACGATATGCGGATGATACCACTCTTATAGCCTCAACCAAATGACATAGATGACATAGAGACTCTGCTTTGTCGTCTGGAGACCACATTGGACCCGCTATTAACCGCGATAAGACCAAAATTACGATCGTAGACTGCCCTAATAACAAGCAGATGAACATTCAAAACATTGCGGAATGTGTAGTAGTCAACAGCTACGTAAATCTGGGCTCCAAGATCTCAAACGCTGGCAGCGGCGAGGATGAAAACCTGAGGGGTTGCGCCATAGCAAGATCTTCAGTGGAAAAGCTCACAAAGATTTGGAGGGACCACAGAATAACCAAAAACACGAAGGTTCAACTAATGAAATGCCTAGTCTTTCAAATCTTCTTGTACGGAGCTGTGACATGGACATTGAGGATGCAAGATCGTTGCATAAGTGATGCGTTAGAAATGTGGTGCTGGAGACGCTTGCTCAGAATCCCGCAGTTGAAAAGTTCAACTGCATGTCTGCAAACTGCAGACTTCATGTGCAGTCTAACTGCACATCGAACCAACGTCTCGATTTTGAAGGAGCTAAATATCAAAGAGAGGTTATCGTCGACTGTGCAGCTGCGAATCCTCACACTCTTTGGACATATAACCCGAAACGAAGACTCTATCCAACGATTGGTGGTCCAAGGAAAAGTCGAGGGTAAAAGCCTAAGCCTATTTTCATGAGGAGCTGACCCACTCAACGAGGATGGAGGATCTTTTTGACTAGGGATGGAAATGGAGTGATGATTCATCACTGACACTCGAGACAGAGTGAGAGCATTAATAATAATAATAATAATAATAATAATAATAATAATTTTGAGTTATTCAGCAAATTGCTACTTTAAAACAGTGTTACATGAAAAATATCAACAAAAAATACGAAAAAATGATATAATGAAACAATATTAAGAATTTTCTCATAATTTAATAGAATTTCGAAGTAGTACTTCTTTATCAAATAAAGATAACAATGTTGAATATAAACTAGAATTCAGAAACTGGAACTTCTGATTTACACTTCATTGACAACATAGCTTTCTTCGTTACAAACGACTTCTTCAGATGGTAACAGAATACTGGTCTCAAAAAATACGGAGTATTCTGTTAGCATCTGAAGAAGTCGTTTGTAACGACGAAACGCGTCATGCTATGTTGTCAATAAAGTGTAAATCAAAAGTTCAAGTGTTTGAATTTTAGTTTATATTCAATTATAATGGATTTACGTCAAGTAAACGCCAACACTATTAAATAGATAAGAATGTTCATTGTTATTCTAGCATTTGATAAAGAAGGGATACTTCGAAACGCGTCGTGCGTATTTATTTAATTACGAGAAAATTCTAAATATTGTTTCATTATGGATATTGAATTTCTCCAAATGCAGGCCTCATCAATTTGAAAAAATAATACTAAATACAAAACAACATTTTTTGCAATCTAATTTTTAAAATTCTTAGAGGCCAGATGACAAACACTGGTATCGTATCATAATTTTTAAGACCTTCTAAGAAAAATCATCGCTGTTGTTGCATATCTATCAATTTGAGAATACTGAACACTGCTAATCCGTAACACAATGACTCTCCGATCTCCGTTTTAGAAATTTCAGCAAATACAAAGATCTTTTCTTCTTCGAATTATATCTAAATAGTTAAAGCAAAGATGTGTTATGTACACAAATTTTATGATTATAAGATTGTATTCTTTTAATTGCGGTAACTGAAATCATCAAGAAAGTTTAGCAAGAAAGAATATTCATTCATTGCTGTCGTTTTTGAGGCGTTACGAAATTCGCTGAGTCAGCTAGTATATTCTATGAGTTTATTACAAATTCTATAAAGATTTGAATTCATACGAATTTCTATCTCTCCGATATCTCAAAACTTACATGACGTCGTTAGAATGGTCCCAGGTGAGTATTCTTGTAACTTCGTATCGACCGTGGGTGAGAGGGATTATTCTCCTTTTGGGAATATTAACGTAGACTGCATGCCTGAAATCACCGGCCGGTCCGTCCCTGACTGGAGCTACTGTGATATAAGTTGAGCTGTCCCTGCCGAACACGGGACTGTCACCCATATCCACCCAGCCATTCCCTTCGCTAGTGATACGTTGAGTCTGGAAAAAAGGTGGTAGAGGGATTAAACTAATCTCACTAGATGGAATATATTTTATAGGGATTGGTGAGAAACTGGATGACTAAGTTTAAATTTATAACACAACGTGTAACAGTCAGATGGAGAGAATATTGAATTCATATATTATCTACATAATATTATAACACTGGGGAACAGCAATTTTGTTGTCTCAGATCTGTGACTTGTTTTTGACTAAATTTTGGTCTCTGAATTGAAAAATGTTATCAATTTTTCTCTATCGCGTCAAGTTTTTAAACTACAGGATACCCTCTCTTTACCCTTAAAGTCATACAAAATGGGCATACAGAGGGAAATAAAGTGGGTACTAACCAAAAATATAAGAATATTTTATTCACACAAACGTTATTATAATATTAAAAGTTAAAATTTGTTTATACAAAAAATAAAAAAAGATATCAGAGCAAAATTTTTCGCTTATAACTTTTCCTTGAATGTTCAATCTTGGGACATTCTCGCTTGATGCTCCAACAGTTGTCAGCCATCATACTAACATCCCATCTAATTTGATACCTTGCCTTCATGTCTTTTAAATCTTGTTGGAATCGCTCACCCTGTTCATCTCTAACAGCGCCACGATGTCCTGGAAAATTAGCAAGGTGGCTATGTAAGAAATGCAGTTTGATACTTTGTTACAGCTAAGCTTTTTGAAGCTTTCTAAAGTTGTTGAACAATTTCGACGTAATTCTGGGCTGGTGTGTTTCCAAGAAAGTCCTTGACAATACTTCTGAATGCCAAACAAGCATTTTTTTCAAGTTTGGTCATTGTTTCAATGAAACGTTCATTTTTAATGAGTTGCCGAATCTGTAGTCCATCAAAGACACCAGCCGTTATCTTTTCATATGACAAGCCAGAAAATGCCGAAATGATATACTTAAAACAGTCCCCTTCTGTCGACAAAGCTTTAACAAATTGCTTCATGAGACCTAGTTCTATATGCAAAGGCGAAAACATAATGTTTTTTTCAGTCGACAAGTGGCAGATTTGGAATATTTGGATCACCAGATTTCAGGGAAGATCTTCGCGCCCACTTCGACTGCACCCAATGCAGACGTATCGAAATTTTTTAGTTTATAAATAAATGAAAACGAAATACTGCTAATCTTGTGTTAATACAAAATCTTGCATTACGAGTCGAAAATCGGCTTCACTATTTTAGAGCGACAAGTAGGCACTCCTATTTATTAGAGTGCCTCCTGTGTAACTGACCAAATTAGTTTAATTTGGTCTAAATTTCCCTCCAGTCGTTACTGGAAGAAGTCCCGCCGTCAGGAGTACAGTAGGGCATTCTGTAATTCGCATTCAGTTCTTCGAAGCATAATAGTATGCGCAACAACTGTAGAAAAAAGCTTGACGCGATAGAAAAAACCGATTGAAGTTTTGGAATCAGCATGTCAATTTACCTCTAAAACAGTACAAAAATCGAATTCAACAGAAATGATGTAACAAAATGTTCCCCAGTGTAACGTCTGTGTTTATTTTATCGTAAGACATTAGTCGAAAAAATTTGGATTTCTAGAAATTTTCATTTATCTATATGACAATGATTTGTTGTTTCTTCTCGATGTTTCGCAGGCTTCTTCAGAATCTTCTTCAGTAATTTTACTTAAAATGAATTTTCGAATGAAATTTGGCTGATTTGCTGAATAATACAGCTCTTTATTATGAAGGAACGCTCATATGTCAGTATTGTCATTGTGTGTAGTGGTCTGTTGAAGTATTGTCACTATTATTGTAATTTTTATTCATTTGCAAACTAGTTTATTTAAGTATTTCACATATTGTTTGTATTTGAACGTCTTGTACATTTTTGATCGAATATGTACCATCAAATCCGTTTTAGTAGATATTTATGAATATACATAATAACTATGAGTTATAATATAATATAACTATTATATATATAATAATTATTTAAGATATTCGTCGTAAAGATTCGAATTTTTGGAAATTTTCATTTATCTTTATGACAATGATTTTTTTGTTTTGTCTAGAGCAAAGTTTCCCAGTATTTTTGTACCATGCTCCACCTTAGGCTTCTTTAAATTCTCAAGCCCCCCGAATTGGATGAAAAATGAAAATTCAGAAATGCGAAAGCGTTTAACTCGTACCGAGTCCATTTTCGAATTGCCCGCCTTAACAATTAAATGCGGGAGGTGGGCCTCACGTTGGAAACACTGTTCTAAAGGTTTTCTGAGGTTCTTTAGAATGTTTTTCAGTAACTTCCATTGAAATGAATTTTTGTTTTTGTTATTTTTGTTTTTATTCTTTCCCGTCAGTAATTAGGAAATAATGCTGACTTAAGTATTCGATATCTTCTTTGGCCTTTAACATTTTGTACATTTTTGACCAAATATGTATCATCAACTATAATTTTTTCTTGTGTTCGAGGTGGCTTTTTTCGTGTTGTTTTTCGTATTTTTGTGACGGTCTTTATTTATTTACGGTCATTTAGTTATGTGGATTAATCTCTGGCATGTTTGTTCGTTATACTGTTTTTCACAGTATATTACAGTGAAACAGCACACTAGCGTTTGTTTCTACTCTGATAATGCAATATTTTTCTATGTTTGATTTCATTGATTTTGATGTACTATGTTTTCAAATTCATTATATTTTCACGTTTGGAAGTATAATTACAAAGTTTAAATGCCATTTTACGTTGATAAAATTTCTTAAATTTAAATCAGTGTGATATATGTGATTGTATGAAATGTTTTTATATGAAAAAATTCTTCCGATGATTGTTCGAAAATTGTTTCAAAACACCGCATATTTACGTTGACATGCATTTTTTCTGTTCCAAAGGCATAAATGCATTTATATTGTGCATAAATCCGTTATCGCAATTTCAAGTTCCTATTTTTTTTTTCGTTTACTTGATGATTTGAAACCGGTGTATGTTGAATAAATTCATGAAATGGTTTGTTGAAAACAAGCTTTTTATAAACCTACAAAAAGTGTCATTTATTTCACTCTGCGATCCGGATTAGCATTCATTTCAATTCATCAAGTAGACAAAGTGAATTTTTTAGGATTCTGAAACTATTTTAAGTTGGGATAGACATATTGATGCTCTTTGAGGACGTTATTCGCATTACATTTTGCTTCGTATGGGCAGCAGAAACTGACAAAACGAACGGTTCTCTTAGCATGCTACTACCTACGCGTATTTATCTATCTGATTTCTGAGGTTGTTTTTCTCTCAGTAACATGATGTTCTGTCCACCGAAAACGATTATCAAACTGAAGGATCATTCAAACACTTGAATTCTATGTTCACTTTTATTATATTATAAAACAAAATATGATTTAGCATTGAATTTGAACTTCAAGTATTTAAAAACAACAATAAAATTCCTAAGAAGAAGAGCAACTATAGAGTTATAGAACTAAGTTCTATACCTGAAAAAGTTCAACAATATTGAATTATTTGAATTGAAATTTTTCTTCTACAATAAAAGGTCTAACGATACAATATATATAAGCAAAATTAGTGCAACTTTTAGTAATGGAATTAAAGAACGTAAGCACAATTTTATATATGACAAAAGTTCCTAATTGTACGAACCATTTGCTGAAAGAAAATCATACTTTCTATTAAAATTTCAAAATTTTACGAAACACTCGAGAAATAGACAATTAGATTTATGGGGACTCAGTAGACACAAAAATTATAAGAATAAGCGATTAGATTTAGATAGTTCATGCCTATGAGAATAACTTTATGGTTGCTCTTTCACTTATAAATTCTATTGTTCTTTATAATGGGTGATTTTTTACACAAAATTTTTTGTGAAATTTTTTGTCCAAATACACTAACGACTTTACATAACCCCACAAGAAATAATCCTGAGTCGTAAAATCTCATTATCTTGGCGGCAAATTCACTGGGCCATTTCAAGAGATAATTCATCCTTCAACATGTCCATTGTTTCACGAGCTGTGTGACATGTGGCACTGTCTTGATGAAACCACATATCAACCAAGTTCAACTCGGCCAACTAGAGCAAAAAAAAGTAGCGGATCATAGCTCGATATCGTTCGCCGTTGACATTAACGTTTCTTCCCCGGTCGTCTTTGAATAAAAATTAACCGATGATGCCACCAGACCATAAACCATACCAAACTGTCATTTTTTCGGGATGCATCGATGATTCTTGTATGGCATGTGGCTGTTCAACACTCCAGATTCCACAGTTTTGTTTATTTACATATCCGTTATGCCAGAAATGAGCCTCATCGCTGAACACAATTTTTCGATAAAACAGCGAATTTTCATTAAGCTATTCTAAGGCCCAGATTCACCTTAAATAAGACGTTGTGGTAGGTCATTCGTCTTCAATTCTTGCAGAAGTTGAATTTTATAGGTTTTCAAACCCAAATCAACACGAAAACTTTCCATGTGGTTGAGTAGCAAATGCCAATTGCTGAGAACGGCGACGAATTGATATTTCACGATCCTCATTAACACTGTACGCTACGGCTTCAATATTCTCTTCAGTAAGCACTGTACGCATGAGAGACAATGGTTTAATGTCCAACAAATAACCTTGGTGCAAAATTTGGTGATAACAGCTAGAATTGTGGATTCACCAGGTCTATTATGACGACCATAATATGGTCGCAACAAACGATACCCATTTTTCACAGAGCACGAATTTCAATAGTAAATTTCAACAATTTGCAATCATTGCTCGTTTGCAAGTCTTTTCGCGATAAAATGGCAGAGTATACTGAAAACTTTTCACTTCGATACATGACGTTTGGATGCCATTTCAACCAGTGCCGCCAACCTAAAAAACTTAACTTTAAAAAATTACACGTTAGATATTTTTACAGTGAGTTTTGTTGTTTAACCATTTTCTGTCAATGTCTGAAGGAGTCCGATATACCAACGAAAGCGTCAAGTTATGACAATAAAAGTGTGAGTTTGATTCGACTTCATTAACCAATAGTTGAATGTATTTACACTTGTTGATATTTAGAGATATGAGAATTCTGACAGTTTCTTCTTTCTTTATAATTGATGTTTACTAATCGTGAAAAAAAGCTATAGAACTTCGTAAATAACAATGCTCATCACAATAACTTCCAAAATATGTGATAAATATGCTCTTTCAACGAACAACCTATCTAAGACTGAGAGCAACGAGTTATATTGGCATTCATTTATTGAATGAATTTCCTGTTAATTTGGCGAACATGGAGGATAAAAATCATATAATGGGAAACTGAAACACGTTCTCATTCAACAGTGTTACTCCAAACCGAATAGCTACTAAACAAATTATGTTTCGCTGTTTTTACTAGTATGTGGGTATATATTCATGAGTATATTCATTTTATTTGTTGTCTCTGAATTTTATTTTCTTTTTATTTTCTTTAATTTTTTGTCCCTTTCTATTTTTTGCATTTTATATTATAATAAAAGAGCTTTTATACAATGCTTAACTATCTCTAGATAAATAAGCTTTATTATTATTCACATTGTAGTTTAGAAGGAAAATTAATGAAAACTCTCACCTCTTTACAATCCCACTTTGGGCTGGTGCAAATTGATACTATCGACAAATTCTGCAATCTATTCATCCAGACGACTGAAATTTCTGTGAGGCTTATCCAGGAAACAGCCGTGAAGTAATATTCCCTGAAAGAAAAAACACCCTTATCGAAGACAATAAAAAATGTCAGATAGCTATTATTGATGAAATTTCAGCTGATAGAGAGCAACATATATCGAATAACAATTTTCGGACCGATTTATAGCAATTATTTCTGGCAAATTAATTGGATTGTCCCCCTCGAAATTATGCCTATGCAGGTACTAGAGCTATGCCGCTCCCACCGGTCCTATTATATAGCTTCGTGAGTTTCGCTAATTGGCTTATTTCCCATTTTCACTACGGAGGAAATTCAGACCGAATTGCTGCCTTGGTGGAGTAGTTACTGCAAAACTAATTTCATATTTAATTCAAACTGTTCATTTCCCATATACGGTGAATTATGAACGATTGCGGAAGTAGAGGAGCAGATAATTTTGATGTTATCAACGGAATGGTCGTGAACGTTTTTCGGAAAATTCATTCTGCCATTCTCCATTTCCGCGGTGACTGACTACATTATGAAATTTAAATGATTTCTGAAATAAAGTGAATGTTTATTTTCGAACGGATTAATTGAAATTCAACTTTTATTTCACATTACAGAATAAGAAGAATAGAATTTTACACTATAGAATCTGTATCGGAAACGTGGCGCATTCACCATTTTACACTTAAGTTCAGAAATTCATTCTTGAGGATTTCCAGTCCTTTCATGTTGATATGCCACATTCATAAAACCATCAAATGGGATCATTTTGAGTCACTTGTTCAGATTTCAAACTGTCACAAATGTTCATTAGTATAAGTTCACACTGAGTGTTTCTTTTTTTGATGCATGAAGACATTAATCAATTCACAATGCAAATTTGATGTCTTAGTTTTAATATGCGAAGAGTTTTAACACGAAACTTTCAAATGAAAATATTCACGTTGTTCAATAATATTCATAGTAAAAGAAACTCGTGAAGCCTTGGAGCTCACGAGATATCCTCATTATTGAAAATAGAGATATATATTAAATTCAATGGACGAGGAATCTACTCTGTGATAGTTCATATTTAAATGAGAGGTAATAATAAAAACTTGTCTGAAAATCACTGACTGAACAATCCTGTATTCGAATAGTTTCGCCTTCTACAGCATTATCATTCAGAATTCTTGGTAATGCTCTAAAAGGCGAAACTAGTCGAATAAAGAATTGTTTTTTCAGTGATTTTTAGACAAGCTTTTATTATTAATTCTCATTGAGATATATATTATTATTGAAAAAACTGAATAAACTTGGCTTTGAGGAAGTAGTAAATGATTGGTTCGGTACATAGTATACTCTTGATGATGGGTAAACCACCCAAAACATATGTAGCGTTATGTATATTCAGTAAAACTTGAGTTAAGTGTGTTGATTTGAATTTATTGTTAAATTCAATGGACGATGAATCAACTCTGTGATAGTTCATATTCAAAAGAGAGGTTATAATAAATACTTCTCTAAAAATCACTGACAGAACACTTCTTTATTCAACTAGTTTCGCCTAAAATAATTTGAATATCGCATTTTCAAGTCACAGCAGATTCGATAGAATGATCTACAATAAAAATTGTCAAAATCCGAGACAATGGAGAAGTCTGGATTTGATAGATTGGACTGTGAAGAAGTCCGGAAGATGTTTTGAAACTAGGCTAAAAGAACACGTAAAAAACGGAAGAATGTAAGTCATCATATGTTGGCCAGATGTTAGAAGATGTGTTGAAACTAGGCTAAAAGAACACTTAAAATACGGACAATCTGCTTTTCGGGAACATCTAGAGTCGACAGGACATAAGATCTCACGTTGTTTTAAACCTAATATTCTCCACTAATGTGAAAAAGGTATGAAAATTAACTACCTGCAAGCCATGGAAATAAATGAAGTTCAAAAATCTGATAAATAGAATATTCTCAATGACCAGTTAGACCTAAACCACTTCCCGCTGTTAAATCTCTGATGATTTGAACACTCTCCCCTCTATGACCGAATTTAAGGTGTATTCTGTGGTCCGAACAGATCTGCAAATATTTGAACATTGTCTTTGTAATATGTATTCATTCTTGATAATGCCGCAAAAGGCGAAATTTGTTGAATAAAGAATTGTTCACTCAGTGATTTGTAGGCAAGTATTTATTATTACCTCTCATTTAATTTCCTGTTTTTAACATTATGTTTCACCAAGAGATAAGCGAAACCTCCGTGTCATTTATTATGAGGTTATGAGAATGATATTGAAATGTGATAAATATACTTCTATTAAGAATATGTTGGACAGGCTGAATTGTCCTGATGTCAGGCGGTTCATCAGGAGGGCTAATTCGATATTGGTGTATAACATTGAACATGATCGTCAGCCTAGCTATTTAAAATCATATGTGGAAGTAAGATCGGGTTTTCATGGGTACGATTTGAGGTCGAATAAAAATTTTAATAATTCTTTAGTGAAGACTACTATCTGTCAGAAGACATTATGTTATGATGGGGTTTGCATTTTCATTGATCTGCCTGATGATATTAATGGTGCGCCAACTTTGAAAGTATTCAAGATGCTTGACATGTATAGGGTGTTTTTTGCAATAGAACAACGATGGATCATTCGATTGACAAGATTTTTTTTTGATTCGAAAGATAATCTTGTGGCATTACATTTTAAATATGATTTCTGGTATATGACCGCCACGCCTGGCTCGGATTTAGTCCAATCTGGAAGTCCAATTTTCGCTGACTTCTTCTAACATTTGTGGCCGTATATCGGCAATAACACGGCAAATATTGTCTTCCAAATGGTCAAGCGATTGTGGATTATTCGCATAGACCAACGACACTACATAGCTCCATAGAAAGTAGTCTAGCGGTGTTAAATCACAAGATCTTGGAGGCCAATTCACATGTCCAAAACGTGAAATTAGGCGGTCACCAAACGTGTCTTTCAATAAATCGATTGTGGCACGAGCTCAGCGACATCTTCCGCCGTCTTGTTGAATTAACAGCTCCTGGACATCATGGTTGTTCAATTCAGGAATGAACAAGTTAGTATTCATGGCTATATACCGACCACCATTGACTGTAATGTTGTGACCATCATCGTTTTTGAAGAAGTACGGACCAATGATTCCACCAGCCCATAAAGCACACCAAACAGTCAGTTTTTCTGGATGTAACGGTGTTTTGACATACACTTGAGGATTATCTTCACTCCAAATGCGGCAGTTTTGTTTGTTGACGTAGCCATTCAAGCATTAGTGCGCGATACGTATTCCGCACAGAACCATTATTTTCGAAATGAGATTGAACTATTTGCAAGCGTTGTTAAGGCATGAGTCTATTTATGATGAATAGTCAAACCAAACAGAGTAAATCACTTCTCAGCTGTTAAATCGGTCGCTATCTTCAACAGTAATGCCAACTTAAAGTTCTATACCTCTAAAAAAAACACCCGTTATTTGCATTGTTATGTAAACTGAGGAAACTAATGTGAATGAATAACTTTGTGTTGTAAATAGCAGAAGGCTAAATGAAGTTTTATTATAATATTATTATTCCTCATACAATAAACACTACTTGTATTCTAAATTTGAAGTTTCTGTCTGTTAGAAGTGACTCAGAATTTTGTTGATCATTCTGATGATGATAATTTTTTAACGTCTCGCTCAAATTCAATTACATTTGAAATATGCTCTTTATACAATGCTTGCATTGTTACTGAAAATTCAGGCTTCTGACTCTGTCAACAATGGAGTTTTGGGGGACGATAATTGCCTCAACTTCTTCATGGAAAGGATGGTACAGCCTTGCCGCTTTTTTGTTCGACTTGGTGCAATTCGAGAACCCACGAACCTATTTTCAAAATGGTGTGACAAATCATTCCTGTGCATATTAGAAATTTCAAGTTGTGGAATTATAAATCCACCAAATTATACACGTTTGATTCTTTTCATTAAAAATATTGTTAAATCAGTTTCATTGAACAGTGTTCAGAGATTATGATCTGAAACCTCTGAACTCCGGCGAGTTTCATGGATATCACTACGAAAACTACACCTATCATCAAGGAAGAATGCTTGTTTTCAACGTGCGTCCATATCATCGATCAAAACATTTTGAAAAATTGTTTGACAAATATCGAACTACCATGAATCATGTATCTGAAACGTTCTTGATTATGAGTGATTATATGTGAAAGAAAAGGGTCTACTAGATATTTTCACATTCTTTGTGGACATCATAATCGGTTAAGTAGATGTTTTTATTATCAGCAAGTGACTTTAAGTACTACTGAAAGAAATTTAACATCGTATAATATAATCACATAAATATAATCATCATATAATATAAGCACATTCGGATGGGATATCTAAATATGCACCAATTCTTCAACAGTTCACTTTATATCCTAATCGTTTTTAATCATTCTTTCATTCTTTGAAGCATTCATCCCATGAATTTTGAAAATACTGCCCTATTCTTTTCCTTGAAGGAATTATAACATCCTGCATTTTCATCATTCCTTCAACTGAACTTTTGACAAATGTTTGAGAACAATTGAAGAAAATTTGTCGAATATATCGAATATAATCAATCAAAAACCATAAATATCGTTTCTCAAATGTTATCGATCTATCGGTTCATTAACTAATAAATCGTAGAAAAAATTCTTCAATGTTGAATTAGCTACTATATTATTTCTGGAAAATAAGACTGAATAGAATTGCCGGTTCCAAACGGGAACCTCTCTGATCCGCTTATATCTTTAAATCCTTCCATGCCATTTTTCCAGCGCATTTTCCGCTTCATTTCAATCTTTCTCTCGTGAAATATAAATAAAAAACACCAAATACTTTCGCAATTTGTATTCAAACCTCGAAACCGCACAAAACCAACCTTTGTATGAATTAAGCTGATATAAAACTGACACCAGTTGATTTATTTCGTTGAATGGAAAGTTTCATTGTAGTAGAAAACTACGTTCATTCGACAGGATTCGAAAAGGGTATTTCCTCGATATGTTACACCAACTTCAGTCCACTCAATGTCGTCCGATTCTAGTTTGGGGCTGAGTTGTGATGGGGTTCAACTGACAGTTAGGAAGTGATAATCCGTATTTGTTCGGAAAAGTTTGTGGATAAAGGACGGCTGCTCTGAAAACAGTTGATATTATTATCCTATCACAGAATAAGCTGGTGTGTTTGTAATTGAAATTTCAGATTATAAATGATCAAATGAGTTGCTATAATGAACAATTTTAAAGCTGTTTAATTTGATAGAAGGATTTTATTCCTCTTTTTGTGATTGAAATTTTTGACCTCTACTTTAGGAATATGACGCCAATGAAAACAGATGACGTGCTCTTAGTTTTCTGAAAATATTCGAGGTTTGTATCATACGTGTTTTATTATTTGAAAATTCATTCAATTCAAATCATTATCATTCTTTCCACACATTTTTATGCCTTCTACAGGAGAAAACGGGAGGAAAATTATCAACCACAGTGAGGACACTAATATTCTTGAAGTCACTAGACTTGTGCATTATATTCAAAGGATTTGAATTACAATCTTTGACAAGCGAAGTCCGATTTTTCATGATAAAAAGTATTGCCGAAATGGTGCTCAATTTGTCGATATCTTATTTAGCATCGATCGCGTATAGCATATGTAAATAATCTCTCTTTACGGTTATTTTGCCGTTTTGTTTTTATTCTATCCTCATCAAAAACTGATCGGAAGTGTAATGGTCAAAAAATTGTAACCAGTCTTTTACATGACACTCTGCATCACAAGGTCTTCTTCCAATACGAATTTAACTTTTTTCGTATTTCCTCTGTTAACAAATGTGTTTGTTTTGTAACATTTGTATTACGCTCTTTGAATTTGGTCTATCTGTATCGTTTGGTCTGAAATTACTTGAAATATACCTACTACAGAATTCATGGAAATACTCAGGAAAAATTTCTCTACAGAAAGCTCTCTACACAATTTTTCATCAAAATATTCATTTCGAGAGTGAAAATTTATTGCGTTTCGAAGATCATTCAACTTGTTGGAGGTACCAGACAGCACTCTTTCATCCTATTATGGGATATATCAGATTAATCAAACATCAAGTTTCGATGTTCCTTTTGAATGCACTAAGACCGTATCACTGCAAACTACGGAAAATATCCAATTAACTACTCAAGTAAGCTCCCGCAATCGAATAAACAAGATAAACTCTCTCGAATATGGTAGAGTGCGTTCGTGACAAGATGTGTGCGTACCTACTACCATACAAAGATGACAGGCTTTGTAGACAATTTATCGAAACACCTGAGAGTTTGCTGTTGAGTCTGGCAATTATCATAGCCTCATAACTCTCGTTCACACCTTATCGAGCAATACGATAAGTAGTTTCGAGATTCACTGGTCCTTCATAGTTAGCACAACCTATCACTAGTATCCCTAGAGTGAACGTTCAGTGCGTTTCGGAGAATATATACCTTGATGGAAACACCAAGTATGTTTCATCCTCATATGGAAATCATCAGTGTCGTACATCCAAATGAACAAGTCTGATATATTCTTCGAACACACCAAGGCTTAACTCTTCCAACTCTTTTAAAAAGATAGTTCAGCATAAAGATTTAGCATTAATTCGATGAGGGTGTTTTAGAAACCATAGATCTTTCTGGAAACACCATATATCGCTGTTTCGTCCTATTATGGGAATCATCAGTGACATACATCCAAATGAACAAGTTTTAAAGTTCTCTTCGAACGCCTTCGAAGGCTTAACTCTTCAAAATCTCTCAAAAGCATAGCTCAGCATTGAAGAATATAAAAATCAATTAAAAGAGATAGCAAGCCACCTGACAAAGTCGAAGACAACGTTACTACTTCGATAACATCAGTCTAATATTAGACTGTTATAATAGTCTAAGAGCTAGCAATGTTTTTGAGAGCGAACTTCAGGTAGGCCAGTTCTCAGATATGTTATCTCTCTCACTCTCCCGGGCGTGAAAAGAGCGGTCTGGTAAAATACCAATTTTTTGAATAATTTCAAGAAGTTTTGTTCTTTTATTATTTTCGTTGAACTATTTGCAACATGCATCTATCATTGCCAGATATTTTTATTGTTGATTGAACCGTGCCAGATGCTAATTTGAATTGAGAAAAAATGTATTATTCAAAATATTTCAATATGGCTGAAACTTTCATATGATTTTATTCAAGTATCGAAAAACCTAAAATTAATTTGACAAACAATAATTCCATTGTTAAACCTTTAGCCAGAAATCACAAATTCTTTTACAGATAATAACTTATTACAAGATGATGACAATTCAGAAGACGTCGATGATAATGAAAATGACAGCAGTAATGATGGCGATGATGATAGTTATCAATATGTCTCCGTTTTTTCTGATACAACTATGAATTGAAGAATATAATTTTTGCTTATTTTCACAATATTTTCTTAATTTTGTACGAAAATAAATAATTATTTTGATACTTCATCAATCCACACATTAATTCAATAGATTTTCTAGCTCTGTAATTTATTCGATAACCATTCCTAGACCAAGCAAAATGATCCCACATCACTTTTCACTTTTGAATTGATCTAGCTGAAGGTTTAACAATCGTATTATTGTTTGGCAAATTAATTTTAGGTTTTCAGATACTTTAATAACATCTTATGAAAATTTCAGCAGTTATGAAATATTTGAAAAAAAATTTTTTCAATTCAATTCATGCCATGCTCTGGCACGGTTTAATCTTCACTAAAAATATCTGGTAATGATAAATTCATGTTGCAAATAGTTCAATAAAATAGTAAAAAAAAAAACAAAACTTCTTAAACAGATTTGAAAAATCGATATTTTACCTGTACAAGATGTACGCAAGCACTACCGCCAGCCAGACCGCCCTTATGACGTCGGGGAGAGTGAGAGAGATAACATATCTAAAAACTGGCCTACCTGAAATGCTTGTTTTTCCGACGTTGCTTGTTCTCGCACTATAACAACAACAGTCTGATATAGACTGTATACGTTTTTCGATTTTTTTTTATTGAGTTGAACTTGAAGTCTAGAAAATATTCAAATTGAAAAATTCCAGATATATATTTTCCTGTAGGATAAACTGTAAATAGCAAAACTATTTCATGAAAAATAGGAGGATCTTTCAATACATTTCACACAGAATAGCGATTTAACAGTCTAGTGCGCACTAAACGAAGAAGCTCGCAACAAATTTCATCAGGGATATTTCGAAATTCCGAAACACTCGTTAAAAATGAGACGCTTCGATGAGTTTTCATGAAACGTTACTGCAGCAACTCGTTCATTATTCGTTGATTTCAACTAATCTTCTCATTTTATGAGCACCCGAGTTGGGATTGAAATTCGTTGGATAGTCTTTTTTTGCGAATGGAAGTGCTGAAATTTTTATATAGAGCGAATGGAATGGAGTGGATATTTATAAGGTTTCACAAAAAAATGAGTTATAAAAAATACAACCGGTTTCTTTCAGACGTATTGGGGCGCTTATTTGATTAGATATTTCGAGTAGGGGTAGGACTTCCAGATATTTCTTCGTCGGAGATGGTTATTCGACTTGCGTAGGCCGAAAAAAATTGTCTTCGAGGCAACCCTCAGCTTAGTGTGCGTGGGTAATGTTGTGTTTTTGTATCAACCCTTTCTTCATCATGAAATTATTATTTGAAACTTCCATCTTACATAAAAAGAGAAACTCTTCAGCTAACTACATGTTTTTGTAACATACTATATAATTCATGTAAAATTGGGAATACAGTAGATAATTTGGGAAAAATACAGAATGTTTCATTGGTAAACGATAATACTTGAAGGGCGAATGTAGGATTTCTAGATATTTCTTCGTCGGAGATGGTTATTCGACTTGCGTAGGCCGAAAAAAATTTTCTTCGAGGCAACCCTTGAAGGCTTAGTTGTGCGTGGGTAATGTTGAGTTTTTGTATCAACCCTTTCTTTATCATGAAATTATTATTTGAAGCTTCCATCTTACATAAGAAGAGAAACTCTTGAGTAAACTACAAGTTTTTGTAACATTCTATATAATTCATGTGAAATTGGGAATACAATAGATAATTTGGAAAAAAATACAGAATGTTTCTTTGGTAAACGATCATACTTGAAGGGTGAATAGAGTATATCTATAACTTTTGAAACCTTATAAGAATATATAGATTGAAAAGCGTGGCGATCAAAATCAAATCAAATCAAATACGTTTATTTTTTTTTGTTTGGGATACATTTTGTTCGTAAATATATATTCAAAGGGGATGGAAGTTATAAGGTTTTACAACCTACTTCAACCCATGACTTTAATTTTCCATCTTTGCAAAAATTAAGAGGAAAAAAAACTATTATTATATATTTATTTTTGGGGATTACCGGCTGTGGTCATTTTTGTTCATAATTTAATTACGTACCATTCGGTCAAATGTGCGACTTTCAAAAGCGTGGCGGTTCTAGAAATAACTTATTTATTTTGTCTGACGACTTTAGTAACGAAAATACAGGGTGTTTCCTCACTTTTGATAGTTTGTTGTAGTGGTCATTATTGCCATAACACCCAGTAAATGTTTTTGATGTTTGGCATTTGAGAAATGGTTACCACAACCTGTTCATTTGAATTCCTTAATTCGGTTGCACGTTTAGAAAGATCACAAAAAGCTGAATTTAACTGGGTCCTTCAAATTTTTGCACACAAAATTTAACTATTGGAATCTTGAACATAAAGCGAAATTTCGAAATTTGTAGCATGGAAAATGATTACTTTTAGCTTTCAGTGATAAATTTCTGAAATTTTTGTATCCATACTGATTTCAACGTTACTGAATGACAAAAAAATTTTCTGCATTATCTTCATCAATCAATAAATAAGTATTCAGTTAGATTACTAACGCCATCTACTAAGACTACGAGTATACCTACAAGAAAAAGTAGCACCATCTATTAGATGGTGCTACGTAGGAGTTTCTTTCGTGAGGTGTTTTTGATTTTATATAACACGAAATATTCCATTCGTATAATGATATACCTTATTAAACCTTATCAATAAACGTCTATAAACATAAACAAAGATGCTGAAAAGTTCTATAACCTAAAAGTGAAAGAGCGTCAATCTAGAAATTATTTTGCAATTTGTTTTTTACAGTACTTAGAACCTTGATAAATGATAAATCATTGAAATTTTTTCGTTCATAAAGAAAAAAAAATTGAATAATTTTCATTCAATTAAATTGAAAAGTTAAAAAACGTTATTGAATAACTAACAAGATTTTCATCATTAAATATATGTAATCCCAAACAAAAAGTTATGGAAAGTACACAAAATTCAATCAGACTATCAACGCCATCTTATAATGCTTTACAAAAAAATAGCAGCATCTATTGGAAGTATTTTTAACTACGATATGATTCGCTTGGTGCGATTTATTAAGGTTTGTTTCGGTAAGGTATTTTTCAGTTCGATTTTGATGCATAATAAAAATCAATTCACATAAAGAACTCATTTTTTATAATGAATTAACATCAAAAACTCATGAATATAAAGTGTAGAATACTACAAGAAATCTGTATGAGGAAATTTATTGTTTGTTATAATAAAGAATATAGAAATTGTTTTACAATTTTATTTTCACAAAAGACGACTATACTTCAGAATAATTCAATATGCTCGAGATCACTTTTACAATTGTGTCGCTCATTAAACATTACTCTGAAGAATGTTTGATCTCAAGGTTGTTGTGCTCGTTCAACTTAATACTAGTTCCTAGAAATGAATACTTATTGGAAGAGAAAAATTGTTCCAAATTTTCTTATAGTTGAGTTCAAAACTATATTGTGAATGTGATGCTTTAGATAGTGTCTGTAAAGTTAGTCGAAGTCATCAAAAATACTTACGTATTTGCTAAAGCAATCGGTGGAAGCACAGTTTTCATTTTGACGTTCGAAATGTCAGCCAAATCGGCTACTGTAAGTGTAACTTTGGGATTTCTTGTTCCAGGTTTGGGATATCTTAGAGACCGTATATCAGGATATAACCTTGTTTCGTCCGTTGAACCGTACCATGGAAATCTGAGCTCTTCCACCAAACTATCGTTGAAAGAAGCAAAAGCAAGGAGAAGACCGTCGTTGGACATCCATAAAGCTGAGTTTGTTCCGAGAATCTCCTCTGAAAATGAAAAATATTAATTCGATACCTCATTAGTGTGGCCTAACATTCCACTCATTTTCGGACTAATAGCACATTATGAAGAGGTTCGAGTATTCACATAATTGTTGGGCAATTTCGCGAAATCTTTCCAATTTAAATATCGAATTTCCTAACAATATTTCACCAAAGTGTTGTGCGAAGGTGCACAACAATATCAAATCAAATACTTCGAAGAGGGTCTCATTTTGAATAACATATTTCATGTGTTCTCTTATTTTTTTGACTATTTGTCTTTCAATTCACCTATAATAATGTATTAGAGCCCGTACATCTCCTTCTATAAACTACTGATCAAACAGATGGTCTAAAAAATTTCTTTACGTTCACTAATAACAATTGCGCAACATTTGAAACAGTTCCAACAATATATTAAAATTTACCTACGTTTAAGTCAATATATGAAAAACTTCATTTCAAATGAGTTCAGTTATCATTTTTTTTTCGAAAAGTTGAGTTTGTATTATTTTCTAATACTTTATCGAGATATTTTCAGCTAATCAGAAAATCAACAAATTATTCCAACATACGCAGAGCATTTCATTGGTAAACTGAAATGCCTGAAGAGCGAATAGAAGTAACCGAAACGGTTCTAGAAATACCTAACCGATTTATTAGGCGATGTTTCTTTGAAAATTTCCTTATGAGTTCGAAATCAAGTAGGTACATTTATGCACAAAACTTTGAACGACACATCTTGATTCAGTTTTTTGTGTTATTTTCAAATATGCAAACGAAATTCGGATATATCAATGAGTATTGTAGTGGTAGTATTGTGTTTGAAAGTCTCAAATACTTTCCATATTTTCGTCAATCCAACCTGTATTTTTTTTGTTATTGCTAATAAGTCATTGCTAATAGCCTCAGTTAGGTTTTGTATAAAACACGTAATTGACAAAATTTGAAGAATTATCAGGTTGTAAGACATTTCTTGAAAAACAGTATCAGTACCTACATGCTCTTCTTACTTTCTACAAAATTATTATATCTTAAGCAAAATCCCTCAGTTTCCCTCAACATAAAAGAATGCACAGGTTGTTCCGGTGCAGGAGTCAGGCGATGAAAGCTACGAAAAATGTAGACCTATTTCACTGCCAGGCCATATGTGTAAGATATTTGAGTCCATAATTACAAAAAATATGTTTTTCCAAATTAAAAACCATGTCAACATGAATTTTTCTTGGGTCTGTTGTGTCAAACTTGCTGCATTTCGTGCATCGGATATTGCATAATTTCGAGGAAGAAACATCTATATGTGTTGCGCACACTGACTCTCCCAAGGCTTTTGATGGGGTGCACCACAGAATACTCATAACAAAACTGAAAAATTCGGGGTACATGTAAATCTCCTGGGTCTTCTCGTTTCATCTTTGAACGACCGAAGACAGTATGTGGTTGTGAATGGTTCCAAATCAAATTCCTTACCTTGACATCCGGTAGACCGCAGAGTTCACATCTTGGATCGCTCCTTATTCCTATTTTTTTGAATGAAATTCGCGCATGTTTTAGATATACCTATAAAGATCTATACGCGCAGGACCTCTTGATACATTTTCTGACAACTGCAATAACTTGCAACTGAACTTGAGCAAATGCCGTCATGTTCTTTGCTTCAGAAGTAAGAATCATACGTCTCTTACAACTTGACATTTTCTGTTCAATATTTGATTGAAGTCAGTTCAGTGTATGACTTGGGTGTTAAGCTTGATAAGAAACTGACCTTTGAATTGCATATTGAAGAAATCCTCCAAAATGCTAACAAAAATCTGGGTTTCATTTCACGAGTGACAATTTTGGTCGACGAGTGTCTGTTATTGCCTTGTATAATTCTATTATGAGATCCGAGTTAGAGTACGCTTGAGTCATCTGGAATCCAAATTATTATAAACGCGAATAGAATAGAAAATTTTCAACGGAAGTTCAGTGATGCTCTCAATTTTCGTTTTAACAGGTACCGTCATGGATTCTCACATAAAACTAATGTGAGATTTTATAGGTTGAAATGTTTGAGTTTGAGACGTGAGAACTTTAATGTTTGTTTCTCCTACCAATTACTCGATGTATTAATAGATTCTGCTGCATGTACGAGCCTTATAAACTCTAATTTGTTAACATGTAGTTGGAAATAGTAGAACACTGGATGTAGGGAAAAGCAAAACAAATTATATGTTGAATTCTCCCATCTACATATCTTTTCGTAGGCTAAACTTGATAAGTACAGAGACTAATTTGCTGATTTTCTCTCCGTAGTTTCATACTTTTCAGAAACATCTGAAAGAAAGTTTATTGAGAGGACGATAATGATATAATTATCAGTTTATACAGAAATCTACTTTGATGACGTATTTCTTCAATCTTTTCCAGTAAAAGTGAATATTTTGTATTGCAGATCGAATGATTTAAATAGTCAATGTATCCGAAACTTTTGTTTAAAATTGACATTTCTAATATGTGGTCCGCTCTTATATGACAGTTTCAAACTGTCTGTTGAGCCCTTATATGTAGAAAAAAATTAAGATTATGTCATACAAAACAATAAAAATTATATATCTGAAAGTTTCAGCATATTTAGTTCCTGGTTTTTGGTGACACTACTTGCCGATGATTCATCGTTGGTTGTTTCTGGCAGGACTCCCGAAGAACTTCTGGAGGCATGTGATTAAATTGTGAGGGAGTTGTTAATTGTTGTCGAACGAACAATCTGATGGTGAACGTTGAAAAAACTGTATGTGTTAAATTTTGTCTGAAGGGCAATGGAATCAGTACTTTGATTGTTAAATATGGAGACAACATTATATCATCATCCCAATCAACTGAGTTTCTTGTACAATATGTAGACAGACATTTGAGATGGACAACACTGATTGATGTTTTATGTAAACAATTGAGTAACTCAATTTTTGCAATCTATAGAATAAGGAACATTGTACCTAGAAACTGTGTTATGAATGTGTATTACAGTCTTGTATATAGTCATCTAAATTATAACATTCTGCTGTGGGGCTGCTCTACAACATTAAATAGGGCGTTCATTACACAGAAGCGAATACTTCGTTTAATATTCAATAGTCATCAACGAAAATCTTGTATATCTTATCTTCATTAATATTTACATTACCACCTACCTTGTTTATATATTTATGTATGTTTACCATAATTATGATAGGTTTATTAAATTGAATAGTAATCATGAGTATTCGACAAGGAACAGTGATGTGCTACTTATTCCTACACATAAAACAGCTTAATTTGAGCACTTACTCTTTCATCAGAATATTAAAATCTTTAACCATTTACCGCCAAATTTGAAATTACTGAGAGCTCATTTGTTTAAACAGAGAGTTAAGTCATTGATGTTAACAAAGGCATACTACAGTGTGGACGAGTACTTCGATGATTCGAAACAATTTTTTGTGTCGTATGTTTGTTTATTTTTTTACCACGAATATCCCTCACCATGTGAAATTGTATCAAGTGTTTAATTTTTTGGTTTTCATTTCAAATATAGTTGTATATTATTGTCAATATTAATTGAACTAATATTTCTGTTTGAACCAATATTTTTGTTCTAGGGCTGAATGGAAAATCAAACTAAAAACTGAATTCAGTCCTTTTGTTAGCATTCTTCTCAGTTGTAATTATTGAATGTAATAACATGTAATTTTACAATGTAAGGAATGTTTCTAAATACATTTTATCATTAAAATCCTTTGCATTTTGTCATGTAACACTCATTCATTTTTTTTTTAATTCATCTTTTGTTTTCTATGACTTTTTTTTAATTTGCGTACCTGATGCTTTTTTATATGCAATAATACTACTATGTAGAAATAATTAAATAAGCTTTTAGAAGGTAATGCACAACACAGCTATTGAGTTAGCTAGATGTACAAATATTATTAATTTTAATTTATCAATCCCTTTCTTTTTCACTGGAATAGGTGATGAATGTAACTTTTAATGTAATGTGTATAAATTTAGGAAATAAATATCTATCGATCTGTCTATCTATTATCATTATATTCAATCTTTTTGAGTGAAGCAACAAGTGGAATGTGCAACTGATAACTTTGAATAGTGTTAAAATCGATAATGATTTAAGCGTGTAAATTGAATCGTTTGTTTAGCAATTAATTAATTGTTAATTATTATCACGTATTTAGTATCCTCATATTATGTGAATTATTTTATATTATTGTCGCAACGCTCAGTTAGGCAGTGAAAACACCAAATGAATGTAGTAATATATCAAACAGCACATCATATGAAGATTGTAATTCTTTTCAACCCCAATCAATAAAATGAAAAGATGGCGTGACAATTTGTATTATCGTGACAGTTCTATTGATACCAACATGCTCCAAATATATGTTAGCAATAGAAGTGGAGTCAGAACACATTAGCCGAATAAAAACAGTCGTATTGCTTTTCGTTGCTTTGTGATTACACGAAAAACCACTCAACGGAAACTGCAATCACAATAGAGAACCGGCGTGAAAGTGTCTCATGCAAAAACCTCCGTCGAAGCAGGATAAAACATGGGGAATGACAAACAATCGAGAAAACGACAAAACAAACTTCAAAACAATCGTGAAGAGTACGGTGCAGATAATGCGGGTACCATTTTCATTAGCAGCATTTCCGTCTATGATGTTGCTTGAAATACTGGCACGAATTGTTTCTCGAGAATGAATAAATTGGAAACGTCACTTCGGCGTTGTCATAGAAGACAACCGTAATTTCGAAATTGATGTCTAAAGGAAGTACTGATTTAGTATTCAAATTAATTATTATTATAATTACATTTTGAACAGATGATACCAGACGTGAAATATATCACATATTTGAAGTTTACTATAACTTTCTTTCGATAATTTCATACGAATTATTCGAAACAATATTATAAAAGGTTTTTTTAGAGGTATAGAGCTTCAAATTGCAATAAAACAACGATGGATTGATTGACAAGAACTTTTTTTAATCGAAAGATACTCTTGTGGCATTACATTTTAATTACAATTAGTGGCATATGACCGCCACGGCTGGCTCAGATGTAGTCCAATCTGGACGTCCAATTTTCGATGACTTTTTCCAAACCGTTTGTCAACCGTTTGAGGCTTATCGGCTTAGACCAATGACTTTACATAGCCCCACAGAAGGTAGTCTAGCGGTGTGAAATCACAAGATCTTGGAGGCCAATTTACAGGTCAAAAACGTGAAATTAGGTGGTCAACAAACGTGTTTTTCAGTAAATGGATTGTGGCACGAGCTGTGTGACATGTTGCGCCGTCTTGTTGAAACCACAGCTCCTGGACATCATGCTTGTTCAATTCAGGAATGAAAAAGTGAATAAACATGACTCTATACCGATTACCATTGACTCTAACGTTCTGGCCATCATCATTTTTGAAGAAAATAACTCACCTTATCGTGTTTATATATTTATAGATATTTGTTATATGTTAAAGAAAATGAAGATAGGTTTTTTGAAATGAATGGTAATCATGAGTATTCAACAAGGAACAGGGATGTACTACTTATTCCTATGCATAAAACTATCGAATTTGAAAGTACTGAAAGCTCATTTGTTTGAGAGGAGAGTTAAATCTCAGCTCTCAACAAAGGCATACTATAGTGTGGCAAAGTATTTCGATGATTCGAATGTAGGCAATAACGTATGAATCAATTTTTTGTGCCACAGGTTTTTATATTTTTTTTGACACAAATGTTCTTCACCATGTGAAATTGTCTCAAATGTTTAGTATTTCTGAGGTAATTTCTTTCTTTTCTTTTCTTTTCAAACAAAGTTGTATATTATTGTAAATATAAATTCAACCAATATTTTTGTTTGAACCAATATTTTTGCTCGAGGGCTGAATGGAAGATCAGACTGAAAACTGAATTCAGTCATTTTGAGAGCATTCTTCCTAGTTGTAATTATTGTATCAATTGAAATGAATGTAATCCTACAATGTAAAGAATGTTTCCCAATAAATTTATTTTTATAATTATTATTATATTTCGGAAATTTAATTGCCCATTTAAGCCAGATGAATATTTTGCGTGCTCCTCGTAAATCGTAGTTGGCTAATTTCAAAGCGATTTTATTTCCGGGATTATTTTTACTTAATGACGAAGTAATGCTGCTCCATTCTCTTGAATGCACTTAATTCCAAACATCTGCTAGAAATTACAAAAATCCCACGTTCCTAAATAATATTCTTTGCTATAGAAATATGCTTTTATTGATCAAAGTGAAAACTTCTATAGGCCGGTTTGCATGGGGAGTTAATTTACGTAATTTATCTTGGACATGCATCACGTCACATGCAACACTATATCGGTAGCTTAAAGTATAACTCATTGTGCTGATCCAACCCTGTTTCGTTCAATTTTTTTTCCAAATAGGCAGTTGAGAGTGGGTATTGAAAATTTCATACCCTTCTTTGTCTAAGCCAATTTTCTTCTGAATATTCAACTTTCTAATGTGGGTATAAGAAATATTTATATAAATATATACTTCAAATAACAAAGAAATCAAATCTTCTAAGAATCAAAGAAACTCATTATTAATTTTCCATAACTACAATTACAGTGCACTGAGTATTTTATGATAATTTTCTTGTATTTTACTAACGTGATGAAACAAATAATTTTTAATAAGATGATATTTTCGGCAAAATTTTGAATATTCTTCAAAATCTTGAGTTATTCGTATCTTTTGGTGACGAATTAAGGCATAGAAAAATTGATAAAATCATTGCTAAAAGTGTTGATAAATGTCGGAATCAGATAAATATAAATATTTCGAATTCACAATTTTAATTTGAAATCAAACAATTAATATGAATATATATCTACAAATATAATAACTTGAATTTCGGTTAAAAAATAAATCATTAAAATTATTACAATTTTCTTCTTGATTTTTACGCAAATCATCATATCCTGTTTTAATCAAAATTTCCATTCGCTCTTCCACAAATAAACTATCCTTTTTGAATTTTCGACTTTAAATAACACTAACAATAATAATTACTTCAAACGTAAAAGTTATTGTAGGATCATAGCGATCTAAATATAATATAATATTTTCAGGTCGACAGGGATCATGTAAACTGTAATGTGACTCTAGCTGAAATTATGGCAATTAGTTATAACGAGTACTTCATGAAGAATATTTCCTAATTTTTTGACATTTCAGGGAAAATATATATACAGGCTGTTCTATTTGAAATAAAAACTTCTTTATATTTTCGAAAAAACAGAAGATTTGACAACAATTCAAAATAAAACAAAATTCATAAATCCATTACAGTATCTGAAAGATTATTAGAATAGCTCAGTAGATTATCGGAGAATTATTTAAAACATTAGGAAAAAACCTGAGAAATATACCAGTGTTTAGACATATTTCTATGAAAATGAATTGATTTCTATATACCCGTGAATTGATTCTATGAATAGGTTGAACTGAGTTCAAAGAACTACTGACACATTCAAGATCCAAGGCCGATTATCAAAATTAAATCAACACCGTATGAAAATTTTGATCGAACGAAAAGTGAAAATACGACAGTGGTCGTAGAAAATGTAAAGGGTGCAGGAAAAGGTTTTCGAAACGGCAACAAAATCTTGCTGAATATTTTCTCGACTTTCACTATCAAATGTCAAGGATTTTTCACTTTCCCAAACATGCATAAAGTAGAAAATAAGTGCTTATTCTGCAACGTCCACATCAAATATTCCGGAAACTCTCGTTTTTAATATTCACGTCTAATATTTTTCTTGAGCTTTCCGTGTTTTACATTAGAGAGAACCGGGAAAAACGGATTTGTAAAATGGAAACCCGACACTCACTCATGGAGAAAGAAGCTCAAGGTTGGCAAAAAACTTTTGAGGAAATATTGATATGCAAATCGAACGTTCATGTTAATATGGACACTTTGGAAAAATGAGACCAGAAAATTGAAAAATGAAATTGGAATATAAGAAATATGAACTTATTGGAATCGTCAATTGAAGAAGTAGAAAGCTTGAAATTTTGGATTCCTGAAAGCTGTTATGATTACTATGAGAATATACGTAACATTAATTATTATACTGTTTTAGCAATAACAGGCTCTTCGGAATGAAAAAACCTTTATTATTGTTTACTGTTCTTTCACAATTGCAACTTTATCTATCAAAACTATTGAATAATTCAATTATTCACGATTTTATATATTTAGTTCACGAATGGATGTTCGCCTTATTTTGAAGAAAACCAACCAAACTTGATTGTTTCAACGCATTCCTCTGAATATTCCGATTACAGGAATCTTCAGAGGAAACAATAGTACGGTATTTTCGATCAATAAGCTGATGTTTTTTGAAATGCATTTAATATTGACCTTCGAAAATTATAGGATGTGTTTTTAATTTGAGAAAAACTAAGTATGTTGCGGTAAGCTCTACAGATGAGAGAAAAGTGGACTGTAATTTCAATAGGGCGTGAAAAATATATGATTTTTATTTGAGACAATTTTGACTGCACTAAATCTACTTACTCGATGGATTGAGCAGTCGGTCGTGGGAGAGTACTCTCGTACTATTTCTCGGGCTATTTCCTCAAACAGCTCGTCCTTGAAAATGGCCACAAACACTAC
Source organism: Henosepilachna vigintioctopunctata (assembly GCA_030704895.1). Taxonomy (NCBI): domain Eukaryota; kingdom Metazoa; phylum Arthropoda; class Insecta; order Coleoptera; family Coccinellidae; genus Henosepilachna; species Henosepilachna vigintioctopunctata. Next base: position 804,168 of record JARQZJ010000132.1, on the reverse strand, counting down.
ACTTCTACGGAGATTAATAATCCAATATTCTAATCCACATTCGTCGCGGGTCAATACAAAGTTCATAGAAACAAAAAAATAAACAAATTGCGAAAATAAGGTTAATTAACGTTGCGTTTGTCAAAGGCGTTCTTTCACTACTACTGTTCGTACGTGGTCGCGCATATATATGGGAACACCTGATCCCAAAGAGATTTAGTGCAAGTCTTTTTTTGTACAATAAATTGATTGATACACCAACAAAGTAGTTTTTTGATTTTCACTATAATTAATTCAGAAACATGACAATATCGTTTCGCCAACACAGTGGCTTCATCAGATATTGATGATAAACTGTTTATCATCAACATCTGATGAAGCCAACACTTTGAATTATGTATTTAATTCAAAGTGTTTGGCATTTTTCAATTATTGAAGTTATGTATTTAGATTTTCATCAAGTATCGGCCCAATCGATTAAGGAATTGTTTTTGTTGACAAACATATGTGTACACAGATTCCTGAGAGTTGAATTTGAAATATTTGGATATCCAATTGAGAAATTCAATATAGACTAATTATGATGGATTCGCGAATCTGTAAACTATATAAATATAGGTATATGTATCATATACGAGGGTGAGGTGATGAGTTTCCGACCTGACCAAGACAACAATATTTTGAAATTTATATTGCTTTATTTCAGCAGGAATCAGTACTGTAGGACGCCGCTCCAAAAGTAGTCCTAGTGGCGCCACCTCTTGGTCAGTCCGAAAACTTTTCACTCCAACCTAGTATATAAAAATTGATATCCTCTGCAATAACAACCTGTAAAATGAAAATGAATATTTCTTGTTAACGTTTTTCAACAGACTGTTGCGTTATTAAAAAAAAAATACCTGAAATAGTGAAAATTATTGATTTTGAAAATAGCGAAACCTCACAGATATGTATTTGTAATTTTTACAAATTTTTTTTTACTGAAAATATCAATTATATTTCTTGACAGAGAGGAACTGAAACTCCAACAAAATTAGTAGATATATGGGTTGAATGAAATGCGGAATTGGCGGATGAGGCTTATTATTGCATGATTTTACATCGAAATGAATTGAAGAAGAAATATAGAAGAACATATAATGGACTTCCTAAGTCTGACGTCATATTGACTCCAAAAATATGAGTTTTATTCTGTAATATCCCATAAAAATGTTTCAACTTGGTGTTTTCTCATTTTTGATGTTAGAAAAAGAAATTATTAAATTTGTGTATTTTATTTAATCAGCCTGCCTTTTGAGCAAATTATATCCATTTTCACTAAATTTGAGTTAATTTAATCGAATGACTCGGCTTGAAAACTTTTCATTTAAAACACAGGATCCAAAAAAGAATATATAAAGGTGAAATATTATGGTATCGCCAAAAATAAAAAAACACTGAAAATAATAATTTTTATAGAACTTTGCAGTTGAAAGCTTTTTGTTTCGAGCTAAATTTTGTATCGAACCTTTCTATTAGGTCCGTTTCGTTTTGTGAAGACATTAGGCATCAATTACCTCCAAAAAACCTGTTACCGAACTTCACCACCAAATCATCACCAAAATCACACTAGGTATGCAACTCAAGATGCACTCGCATGCTATTTCATGTTGCAGGCTAAAAAACTTGAATATTCCAAAGTACTCAGAGTAGACTATGAACCGTCAGATATGTAAAGCAGTACAATATTTGAGAAATATGGAAATTATCTGTGAAATTGTCCTCAAGAAAAACGTTTTAAATGAAAATTAATCAACAAAATCGAATGCATGATTATCTTCACTGCAAGATAACTAAACAATTATTGAATTGTAAGATTATATTTGAGATTTACTTTTCAATACGTTTGGAATTTGAATTGAAAAATAGAAAAAACAGTGTATAAACCGGTTAGTATCAAATTTTGCAAGTTGATAACTATCTTCTGTTCGTATTTTCTGGGTGAGACTAATTTTAAGTTTGGTCTATAATATTTTAATATCCATCAAAACTAAGTACATTCCGTATGTAGTGAGTGCACTGCATTGAATTTTATTTTATGCGGTGTTTAATGTTCGCAGATCTCAACGGAATAGTTGGTATAATTCTGCATGAAAGAGTTATTCCGAAAGTCATAATATGGTATTTAATGGACCGTGAATCCTTTTATGTTAGAAAACGTTTTAGTTGCAGCAAAATTTTCAGCAATTCAGACATTCTTCTATATCGATGAATGTAATGATAGTAGCAGGAAAAAATTTCAAACACTAAACTTACTGACAAGTACACTGGCATATTTCATGAAGAGAGGATTTGCTCTGAAGTTCCTTAATTGGAGAAGAAAATAAAGTAATACTAGTAATTCATTCACTAGTATTGAATGACCTGTGAATCTCGAAACAAGCTATACTTTTGCCCGCCTGGGCGTGATCTGGAACGATTAGGCTTGGGATTATTCGTACACATTGCGGACAATTTTCTGTAGTGTTCAAATGAAATATCTACAAATCCTTGCACTCGCGCTACTGAATCTTGAACGCTAGCGAGAGTTTATACGTCTTTTCTCCGATAGATGGACCCTACGTGAGTATTTCACTAGGTAAAATCCCCCTCAATTTGGTATAGGACCAATGTTCGTTTTGAAGTCATCGATTCTTGATTGATTGATTAATATGGACTGATGATTCATAATAATGATGAAACAATTGTATCCTATTATCAATCAACAAGATCGATGAATTTTGCAAAACGCTCTCAATATTCACTTTCGAAAGTGATGGGTTCTTTCTCGTTGACAACATTTGTGTAGACAGCTCCCTGAGAGTTTTATTTGAATTATTTCGATATTTCGAGTGAGAGTCTCAGTATTTACTAGTATAGAATAACCTGTGAATCTTGAAACTAGCTATATTTTTGCCCACCTGGGCACGATCTGGAGCGATTAGGCATGGGAATATTTTACACATTGCGGACAATTTTCTGTAGTGTTCAAATGAAATATCTACGAAGCCTCGCACTCGCGCTACTGTTGTCATGAGTGGAAATCTTGAACGCTAGGGAGAGTTTATACGTCTTTCCTCCGATAGAGGGAGCCTACGTGAATATTTCACTGGGTAAAATTCCCCTCAATTTGGTATGATTCATAATAATGATGAAACATTTGTATCCTATTATCATTCAACAAGATCGATGAACTTTTCAAAACGCTCTAAATATTCACTCTCGAAAGTGATGGGTTCGTTTTCGTTGACAACATTTGTGTAGACAGCTCCCTGAGAGTATTATTTGAAATATTTCGATTAAGAGTCTCAGTATTAACTAGTATTGAATGGGCTGTGAATCTTGAATATATATATATATATATATATATATATATATATATATATATATATATATATATATATATATATATATATATACCTGAGATTTACGTTGTTTGTTTATTTGTAACAACGTAAATCTCAGGTAAATACCGTAAACTCTTAACCTCACTTTCTGCCTGACAAACCTTGTTTTTAATTATATATATATATATATATATATATATATATATATATATATATATATATATATATATATATATATATCAATCCCTATTTCCCTTGGTCACGCCATCACGCGTGAACGGCTGGACCGATTTCACTATTTTTGTTTTGTTGTGACATAACTCAAGTCGCAGTAGTCGAAATGCAGCAAGTAAAAAATATAAAAGAGCAAGTCAAACTGAAGATCAACGCTAAGCTCGGAATGAAGTGGAACGGAATCGATGGACTCGAAATTAAGATATGGAAAGCTTGCGTTTAACTCCTATCGACCCGAATTCAATTATTAAGGTGAAATAGATTACAGTTCACATCAAATCGTTGCTAGTGGACCAATGAACGTTGTGTGTCAATATTGCATGGCAAAGTTTAATTGTTATCGATAAGAAATACTACCAATGATGCGACAAAATATTGCGGGAAGAGTCGATTCAAATATAAGCTATTGGTACAGCCACCAGAGCCGCTATATTAATTGTTTTCCGGGAATGAACTAAATTCTGAACATTTTTTGACTTATATCCAGCAAATATCTCATATAATTAATGATGAGATAAATCGGACAAGTACTTTGTACGAAATTAGGAACATGCCGTTTAACTATAGAACGGACAGGTTTATAACTTTCAATACATCAAACGTGTTAATACAGGAAATTTTTGATAATTCGACTGATTTGAAATAACAGGAAGTATTGCAGTCGCTCCGTAAATGAGTAAGTCCCTGGCTCCACACGGGATAAATATTAAAAACAAGATAGTGTAGCACAAATAGTAGAACCTTTCTTTCCGGCTTTTTGAAAATTACTCAGAGAAAATAAATGGGCCTACAAAGTTGGCCGGGTCCGTTAGTTTAAATATAAAACACGAATATTTAATTTCTTGATCTTTTCTAATGGTCTTTCTTGGTATTGATTAATTGAGAAATTATTTCCCAGTTTACTGAGCGCCTACAAGCACCCAAATATGAAATTTGCGAAAGGAAATTCGAAAACATTTCGGCATATTCGACTCGTTGCGCCTCAGAATCAGCTAACGATCAAAAAACTATATTTTCTGTACTAATAGCGCCCAATTCCAAACTTTTCGCGAATTTTGGAACAACTTTATTCAATGATATATGTTCGATAATCCAAACGCACCTCTCCGTCTTATATTCCGAAATAAGACTTCAGCAGAAATTTTCATCGAATGTTCTTTTCAAGTTACAGAAACGGGGATTAAATCGGATTTCCACGTCGCATTCGAACAACTTGTACGAGTTATTTCGTATCTTTTCATCAGATTCTTTCGCGGAATTACCCGAATTACATAACTGAACGGCAGAGTGGAAATTCGAAATGGCGAAATTAATTTAATTCCAAAAATGTATTTCAGCGAATACTTCAAGACGTTGTAGAAAATACTCGTGTACCGTAGGGAAAAAAGTTTCTTTTTATTGGAGGCACCGAAAAAAGTTTTGGCGACCCTTCTCACTTTCATTTTATATGCATAAAAAAGCAAATATTAATTTCGTAATACAAAAAAGAATTGGACTCAATTTAAAATTCATAATCTTCATCTGAGGTTTCTTAAAAGAATGAATGAGGTCAGTGCTTTTCTACTTTTTTTTTCGTGAAGTTTGAGGCGTTCACTCGTCCTATATTTTGCTCCAACGAATATCGAGAGAAATTTTTGTTATTAACAGTATGTTTTTATCGATTTAAATCTGAATGAATTCTATTTAATTTGTAGGCCATCTAAAACAAATTTTGTAAAAACTGCCAAGTCTCGTAACTCGGTTCTTCCACCGTGAAAAGTTGTGAGGCCCATGTAAAAAGTTGGTTAATTTATTAAGTCCCTTTTTGAGGAGCCTTCTGCCTTACATTCTACCTTAATCAACTACACTAAGAACATCTTATAAAGACCGTATCAATATTAACAATCTTTTATGTTTCAAATAAAATAGTGACTTGTTATTGACAGTGTAGAATCTGTTAAAATATGTATTACTAACGAGATACGTTGTGTTTTCATGGGATGGTCTAGTCAATATATTTCATTGAAAACATAAGAGATTTTTGATATTGACATTGTCAGTATTTGATGTTGCTTGCTTAGCTTATCACGTGATAACTTAAGACAGAAAATTCCTCAATCAGAATGCCTCATTTCACAAGTTTTGTTTAAGATTGTTGATTAAGTTGTCTCATGGTTTTGTAGATTTTGTAAAGGGTGTTTTTTTATAGGTACAGAACTTTAAATCGCAATAAAACAACGATGAATCATGCGATTGACAAGAACTTTTTTTAATCGGAAGAAAATCTTGTGGCATTATATTTTAAATATGATTTCTGGTATATGACCGCCACGGGTGGCTCCGATCTTGTCCAATCTGGACGTCCAATTTTCGATGACATTTTCCAACATTTGTGGCCGTATATCGGCAATAACACGGCGAATATTGTCTTCCAAATGGTCAAGCGTTTGTGGCTTATCTGCATGGACCAATGTTTTTACATAGCCCCACAGAAAGTAGTCACCGAACGTGTTTTTCAGTAAATGAATTGTGGCACGAGCTGTGTGACATGTTGCGCCGTCTTGTTGAAACCACAGCTCCTGGACATCATGGTTGTTCAATTCAGGAATGAAAAAGTTAGTAATCATGGCTCTATACCGATCACCATTGACTGTAACGTTATGACCATCATCGTTTTTGAAGAAGTACGGACCAATGATTCCACCAGCCCATAAAGCGCACAAAACAGTCAGTTTTTCTGGATGTAACGGTGTTTTGACATACACTTGAGGATTATCTTCACTCCAAATGCGGCAGTTTTGTTTGTTGACGTAGCCATTCAACCAGTAGTGCGCTTCATCGCTAAACAAAATTCGCTTATGAAAATCGGGAAAAACGGCAATCTCGTTTTGGGCCCATTCGACGAATCTACGCCTTGCTTGATGATCGTTTGGCTTCAATTCTTGCACGAGTTGGATTTTGTAAGCACGCAAACCCAGATCCTCGAAAAATGATTTCACTATTACTGATAATTTAATTGAAAGAATATGTTTATCGTAGATGACAGAAGACTACAAATATTCTTAAAAATACATATTCAGTTCCACTAAAGAGTAGCACACGGTTGTGAGTTTCAACCGTGTCAATACTTTATGTCCATATCTTCAGAAGTAAGGGAGATACCATCCAACAGTGTCCAAAAGTAGTTAATCCCTAGTAATTGCTTCAATAATCCAACACAGTTTGTGCAATTTGAGGGTCATAAGTCATATATATATATATACACACACACAGCTATTTTGGGTGTACCACAAGGCTCTAATTTAGGCTCACTGTTGTTTATTCTCGTTGTGAAGTATTTAAGGGACTGTTTAGCAGTTCATAGTCTCATGTATGCTGATGATTCAAAAATATATCGCAAAATTATATGAGGACTGTATGAGTTTACCTGATGGCCACACCGATGTTTATGATTAGTGAAAACTCAATAAACTCAATATTAATTTAACTAAATGTAACGTTGTCACATTCACTAAAAAAAAACGGCCTATACAACTTGACTACACAATTAACGAAACCATTTTGACCAGGGTTTCCGAAATTCGAGACCTTGGTATAATATTTGATCAAAAATTCACTCTTGTACCTCATATAAATAAAATAATTTCAACAGCATACAAATCTTGTGGATTTATTGTGCGTAATGCTGGACACTTTTCGAATACAAAAACACTTATACAATTATTTAATGCACTTGTAAAGAGCAAATTAGATTTCGGATGTATGATTTGGCGTCCCATTTACAATTCTCATAAAAATCATTTAGAGTCGATACAACAAAAATTTCTCAAATATCTAATTTGGAGGGAAGATCACGTTGAGGTTTAGGGTATAGCCAAACTGATCTGTTAAACAGGTTTGGAGCTAAATCACTCGAAGTTGGCAGGGACTTGTTGTCTATGAAATCTCTGTGTAACGTCTTACATGGTTATAGAGACTGTCCTACCCTTATTGGCTCTATTGATTTTCATATTCTTAGACAATGTTCACGTTCATGTCAATTATTTCCATTAGGTACTCCGAAAACTAATTCCCACGTACAAACACCCATTAGACACATATATGTGTTCGCTATTCGAGGATGTGTCTGACAAATCCGATATCAACATTTGCTCTCATTAGTCGGGTTCACTTGGAATCTTTTGTATAGTGTATATGTTTAGTGAATTTTGAAGTATAGTTATATTGTTGTTGTCTATTATTTATTATTACTAGTTCTTTCAATGATAATCATTTATTGAAATATTTCCTGTAACTGGCTGTTTTTATCTGTAAGAATATAAAGACTTATTATTATGATTAATATTATAACATTTTAACAACCAGAATATCAGTTGCTCATAAAACTGTTTGAACTATATTTCAGGTTATTGTCACAAATATTAGTTCTTACTCATAAATATTGGTCTTCCGCTGAGTCAGATTGAAAACAAAAAAAGTGCTATCATTTTATATACAATACAAAAACTGGAAATTTCTAATGGAAAAAGATCGTTTTCATTGTTCACACATTTAACAAACATTAAAATTAACTGTTCATAAATCATTTTATTCAAAAATAAAAAGTTTTCAGGAAAATATCGAAGAACATTTCAGCTCGTAACTGAACTCTCTGTTGCAGCTGTTACGTTTGGAAATGGCAATATCTGATATCATCTCTGAAAATGTTATGACACCCCAGTATTGATTTTACATCAGACTGTTCTCCACATCGCTTACAATAGCGTGGTTCCGTAGGAAAATATCACAGCTATAAGTGAAACTAATGACAAAAACTTGTTTTCATTTGACGGAGTATCATATTCTATCGTTCATATATCAAAGCAGACGCGCAGCCAAAATGGTTGTCAATGAAAAAAGTCATTCATAATGATGATAGCCAGCCATGACCAATTTTCCTTTCTGATAGGGATACATTAAAACTTGAATGGTTGCCATGAAAGGGATTCATTGTGTTTGGGACTTTCATATTCGATGGAAGAAGTGAAACAAACTAGATTTATTGATATGATACTGCTCCTGGAATATACTCTCTTATAGTAATAAAAGCTAGAAGTAAATCTGATTTGAATTTGATGTAGAATTGAATAAATATTTCTAGATGTCTTGCAATCATTATTGAATATATTAGACTTTCATATTCGATGGAAGAAGTTAAACAAACTAGATTTATTGATATGATACTGTTCCTGGAATATACTCTCTTATAGTAATAGAAGCTAGAAGTAAATCTGATTTGAATTTGATGTCGAATTGAATAAATATTTCTAGATGTCTTGCAATCATTATTGAATATATTAGACTTTCATATTCGATGGAAGAAGTTAAACAAACTAGATTTATTGATATGATACTGCTCCTGGAATATACTCTCTTATAGTAAAAAAGCTAGAAGTAAATCTGATTTGAATTTGATGTAGAATTGAATAAATATTTCTAGATGTCTTGCAATCATTACTGAATATATTAGACTTTCATATTCGATGGAAGAAATTAAACAAAACTAGATTTATTGATATGATACTGTTCTCCTGGAATATACTCTTATAGTAATAGAAGCTAGAAGTAAATCTGATTTGAATTTGATGTCGAATTGAATAAATATTTCTAGACGTCTTGCAATCATTACTGAATATATAAACCTATATTTATAGGGAGAATGACATGGAGGAACCTATGACCTATGAATGACAGGGAGGTTTTCTTATGACTCAGTGAAACATTTTGATAAATGATTTCAAATTAAAATTAAAACTTAGTATTCTATGTTACTTAAGCCAAGTGTTTTAATATTAATCTACTATTATAAATTTTAGTTTATAATTTAAATTATAATTTAGTTTATATTTTTTTTATGATACAACCGTAAGTCATAGATACATTCAATCTGGTATATTCACCTGATAGAAAAACAAGTGGAAATATTGAAAATAAGCAGTTCTAGAGACTAACAATAGAAGTAAAAACTCAGAACTTCTGAGTTTTCTTCACTTGGACCCATGTGTAAAAAATGTGTAAAGTAGATATTAAACATTCCAAAGTGTAACTCTTTTGTTTACTTATTTCATAAAGAGTTTAGATAGTATTTATTATCATTATTTTCCAAATAATCTGAAAGTCAAAATTATTTTATGGCACGGCAATGACTCCATTAAATATTTTTTAGAAAAAATGGCACATTGATGCATAAAGGTTCGCCTACCCTGTACTATGCTGTTCGAATTGATTGGGACAAAGGATAAAAAACAATGTTTTCGTAAAATCTCACCTTTTGATGAAGTAAATACATACAAAATAGCGTAAATTCATCATATTGATATGAAATATGTCCTCCTTTCGCAGAAATAGTAAATATGCCCTCGTCTAGGCATCGATTCCACTAGCGTAGCGCAGATTTTCTTCAATTCGTCATCATGAAACCACAATTGGATTGCACATATAATCATTTTTTCAAATGTTTCAAAAATTTCAAATTGAAAAAGTAATAAACAATAACTTAATGGAACAAAGTGAAAATTAAATATTATCTCTTACAAAGCCACACTTAGTCAACAGAAGTTAATGAAATAAAGTTGATAGTTGAAATCAACGAACATAAAATTGAAATCAATTGCAATAGTAATATAAAGTGAAAAAATGAATTTATGATAATTATGTGTTACGATGTTTCGACTTAAAATATATTTTGCAATTAAAAATATAATTTGCAAAATATATATTCTCCATTGTCCCTATCCCATTAAGTCATTTTTCAATTTTGGTTTATTAATTATTTTCAATAACTACAAGAAATTTGTCTACCAATTTGGTAATAAAATTAAAATAACAAACTTTCAAGATCTCATAACCCTAATTAACGAAACAAAAAATAATAGTGTAAATACTAAAACCCTAAAAATCAAAAAAGGAAATGAATGGGTTAATCAAAATATAATAGATATGATTAAATTGAGAGACAGAGCATATAATGAAAAAATAAAAAATCCAGAAATCGACTACTTTGAGACTCAATTTAGGCAAATTAAAAATCCAGTTAATAATTCAATAAAATCCGCAAAAAGATGTATTTACGTAAAAAATGGGAATCTACGGAACGGATACAAAAAAACAATGGAAGTTTATAAATAGATTTTTTGGTAAACAAACAGAGGCAAATGCTATTGAATGTATTGAAATAAACGGTAAACCTCTTCATGAAAGTACGGATATCGTGGAGAGTTTCAATCAATATTTTGTCGGGATAGGTGAAGCTGTGGCCGAAAAATTGAATCATGATGTAAAAAATCTGGGTATAAGCGGCGATTTTGACGAAATCCTATGTGGCAATATGGTAACTATGTTAGATCTAACTAACAAAGATGAAATAAATGAAATTTTTCTCGAACTAAAAAAAAACTCGGCACCCGTAAACGATGCGGTATCTGTCCGAGATGTAATTAACCTTAAAAACTTTATAGTGGAACCGATCGTATCATTGATAAATCATGCTTTTACAACCGGAATCTTTCTAAAAGAGCTTAAAGTGAGTAAGGTATGTCCTATTTTTAAAAAAGGTAAAAAAAATTAATGAACAACTACAGACCAATTTCAGTAGTTAGTGTATTATCTAAGATAGTTGAAAAAGTTATTGAAAAAAGAATGATAAAATTTCTAACAAACAATTCTCTATTTGACAAATTTCAATATGGTTTTATTCAGGGGAGCAGTGCCTTGTCTGCGACCTTTGACTTTGTAAATTTTGTATCAAAAGCTGTAGACCAGAGAAAAATTGTAATAGCGGTTTCTATTGACTTAAGTAAGGCATTTGATACAGTAAACATAGACATACTTTTAAAAAAGCTACATAAAATGGGCTCTAGGGAGCAATTTTATAACATTTTGGAAACATATCTGAAAGGTCGTAGGCAGTATGTGAGGATGGGCGGAACTTTTAGTTCAATGTTACCAATTAACTATGGGGTACCACAAGGTTCAGTACTTGGGCCACTGCTTTACTTGCTGTTTGTTCATAGCTTGCGCCTGGTTGGGCTTGAAGCTCAATATTTCACATTTGCGGATGATACATTGTTTGTATACACAGGAGAAAGTTAGAATGATTTAGAAAACCTGATTAATGAGGACCTTGACAGGTATATCGGATGGCTCTATTTAAACAAATTGAAGATAAATGTGAACAAGACAAAATTCATAATTCTGAAATAAAAAAACAGCGGTGAATAACATCAACTTAAAAATTAATGAAATAGAACTAGAACAAGTAACATCTCTTAAATATTTAGGATTGATTATAGATGAATATTTAAACTGGAAAATACACACAAATAAAATAATCAGTGAAATAAACCCTATGATTCCCATTATTTACCAATGTAGAAATTATATATCCCTTAAAACAAAAAAACAAATATACGCTGCCTTTTTCTCATCGCACCTGAGATATTTACTGCCTATATGGGGAACTTATGGAAGTGTAGATTTTGATAAAATGCAGATTTTACAAAACAAAATTTTAAAAATTTCATTCAAATATGATTATCTAACGTCTACGAATATATTGCATCAGGAACTGAGCATCCCCAAACTAGAGGCCTTGTTGAAACTTGAACAATGCAAACTTATGTATAAAATACTTAAAAATATACAAAAATCAAACATTGGTTTCAATGACAAGGTTTCAGACAGGGTTCTACATTTCCAACAGTAGAACAAATGTTGGACTGAATGGTCCTGCTAATATGGCATGTAAAGTGTACAATAATTTGAGTGAGGACATCAGGTCAACGAAATGTTACTCCCACTTTATAAGAAAATGTAAGGCATGTCTGAATGAAATATTAAATTATTATATTACATTCGTTTTTTATTCATTTAATATTGTTCTAAAATCAGGGATCATGACCTATATAGCTCTCATTTTCAATTTTAACACTGATTCCGAACGGCCTGAGAACTCGGTGGGAATCGAACCTACCAGCCCCAGTAGGCGTAGAGCGTATGCGTCTATACCCTTCAGCAACTGAGCATCTTTTTCATTATCATTTTCTGAACCGACTTTCTAGCAGAATTTCTTTTCAATTCGTTTAGCTAAATGTTTTCTGTGTGGAATTCTTCGAAAGAATTCCTACTGCATTCAACCTGGTTTGCAGACTGAATTGGCGTAAATTTATCGAATGATGCATCATCAGTGTTCAAATTAAAACGATATACTGCAATATTATATGCGCATAATATTTTAATACTTCACTGCGGAACATGATTATGCGTTTATGCGAAACAGTTATTTGAGTTTCATTCTGTTGTAGGGTAAGGTGGATGAGAAAGAAACACGGTTAACTTCACTTTATGTAAGGAACGATTCATTAAATTGTCGTAGTATAAGTCAACAAGTGTTTTTGGGTTCAATTTTTTTCAGTCACCGAAAAATATGATCAATATATTATAGAAAATTCGAAAGACTTTTTCAAAAACTGCATTCATTTTGAACAATTAACAAACAGAAACAAATCGGTTTATTTCTTGCAAATATATCAAAAACTATTCAATATTTATGGAATTCGAAAGAAGGTTGAACAAAAGCAGAAAATCTTGAAAAAAACAGCTTTCTTTGCGCAAGCCTCTGTCCCCTTTCTATAAAGTATTTTCAACCCTCAGGAAAATTGAGGCATTGAGCTTATTTCTGAAACTTTTTGCATATTGAAGAATATCAAATTGTTTTTGAGATAAAAAAAGAATTAAAATTGGATTATTGAAAATCTGTGTTTATTGTATCATTAATCGATGGATATTTTTATCACGCTATTCCTCAGTTGTTGCAAAGTTCTTGATCAGACTCAGAGTAGACACTAACTCTCTACTTTTTGTTTTTACAAATTTGTTTCCGCTAATAGACACTTTTTTTCGTCTACACTGTCTTAGTCAAATGATCATGGTTTCTTCCAGACGAAGAAAGTCACTTTCAGTAGTTCTTTGAATAATTCGGCAGTTTGAGTAGCAAGGTTTATTAAGGATGATAGAGAGTACTCAGACGAATCTTGAATTCTTCTGCAACATCTCTCTTCTTCTCATCTCTCTCCACTTTTTCAATGAACTCTTTCTTTAAACAATCATCAGACATTCAAACTTTCTAGGACTCACATTTTACATAAACGTTTGAACTGAAGTTTAAAAATGAGAAGTAACTGAAACTTAACTAATCGAACAAATGTAAGTATGTGCCAAAATAATTATTTGGATAACAAATGTCTGTGCAACGAGTCCGAACTTGTCTCAAAATAATAATAGTTATAATAATTATTGAGATGAAGCTATACAAAAAATCTACATATTTTGAACTGTTAATTTTTAATTACCAACCTATCTCATTATTTAAAATACAGTTGCTTATATCACGCTTAAATATCTCAATACTAGTACAAGTTTTCGACATACTTGGTAAATTATTGAAAGTCTTAAATCCGTCATAGTATTTGCTATTTTTAGATTGAGAAAGCTCACAACTTTGGATATAAAAACTGTCAGTATTTCTAGTATTATACCCATGCACATCACTGACATATGTTACATTTTTTATTACATTACATGAACGCAACTGATTTTTCATTTTGAATATGAATATATATGAATCAAAGAGTATTCTTCGTTCAACAGACTTATGTTCCAACAGAATTAGTTCCAAAGAGTCCAACATAATTTTAACAGGGGTATACCTATTGAACTTTAAAATTGAGCGCATGGTTCTATTCTGTAACTCAATTGTTGAATTTTTTCTTAGTCAAACCAAATAACAATGTGGAACAATATTTCAAATTTGGCATTACTATTGATTTGAACAACAATAATTTCACATATGTCGACAGACTTTTTCCTATTCTTTTCAACACATTTTTTTAGATTTTAGATGTGAAATCAACATCATCATTGAAAGTCAATTTTTCGTCTATTGAGATGCCTAAATATTTTACTGTTTCTACTCTTCTAATTTTTTGTTCATTAATATTTACAGTTATATCCACATTTTTATTGGTTTTAAGGGCTTAACTTGTACCCAAAACTATGAAGATAAATTTTTGCACAATCAGAGATAAGCTTTTGTCACATAACCATTTATTAATTGCAGAAAGGTCTCTATTGATCCCCTGTCATATTCTTAATATCTTTGCCACATATATAGAGCATAGTATCATCAGCGAATAAATGTATAGAGACAATATCGTTTATATATAAGGAGAACAACAACGGACCTAAGACAGTTCCTTGAGGTACGCCTACATCCACTTTCGTGCTATCTGACAGCATGCCATTTAACTTAACTTTTTGTGTTCGCGAATTCAAGTAAGATTCGAACCAACTAAAAATCCAGCCGTTCAAAATGCACGTTTTTTATCTGTACAGTGTGATAGCTTCGAATTGTGGATTGTGTGACAGCTATGAGTTCGAATCAAACAGGTATTTCTTGACGTAGCCATAATTTTTCCGTTCGAATTATGGAATACTTGAAAGTAGAAGGAATTTTTCTAAGTACAAAGAGAGGTTTCAAAGAACTAAAGAAGTCTTGGAATTATAGATGGGTTCGAATTATCGCTGGTTTTAACCAGTATTAAAAATCAGACTTATCAACAAATTGTGATGAAAAGTATTAGGCACACTAAAAAATATTCCTAATCTGTCCTCAAACAGAGTGTAGCAAAAAATAAGATACTCATAACATACACAAATTTTGTGATATCTGATTTCTTTCACGGATTATACCGATACGTTTCCGTTTGATTTTATTATTCTTCGAAAATAATAAAAGTCGAACTTCTTAACAAAGTCATAAGAGAATCTTCTCACTTCTGAGAGTTCATGCGAAAGACGCATAGGAAGACATGTTTTCACAAGGGGCTTTGTTTATTGATCTTATTCACAATTTTATACATTTTTCAAGTAATTGGAGGCTCTGTGTATGCAAACATGATTTAATTGGTTGGAATTGTTTTCCAAATATGAAGAGATATTCCAGAGAACTCATGATATCTTCGAATTATAGAAAGGCTTAAATTATCGCTGTGTGAATTGACAACACTCGACTGTAAAAATTGAGACAAACCAATTACTATTAAATTGTGTTGAAAAACATTGTCAACCAAATGGAAAACATTCCTAGTCTGCAGTTAAAAAGAAAATCGCAGGAAAATCTAATAATCTAGAGGTCTTATACGAAACGTAAACATTACTATAGAGAAGGATGATATATGGAACGTAGTCTCAAGTGATAGTCGTCTAGTTTTCATTGGAACTTGACCTTGTCTTTCAAACGTGTTGAGTACCCTTTGCTGAAAATCGTCCTAGTTGAGAAGTTACAAAAGTTGAGCTGTGGGGACGCAGTAGAATGCTTTGTGGCTTTTCTGATAAAAGAAGCGGTTGAATGCCGTGTTTCCGCTTGTAAACAATGGCGTAATGGATGGAGTTGGTCAAGGGATGCTGTTTTGTTCCGTGCGAGATTTCGCGTTGAATTTGAGAATGGGGAAAAACAACTTCTGGAAAATGAATTCGGAGGTTTTGACAGCTTGACAATGATATCATCGAAGTTATAACTGACAGTTCAGTGATTAAATGAATCATAACTTGAATGAATATACTCTGAACGAACGGTGAATAAAACTGGTGATTTTATGATTGTGAAAATCAGTTTTCTAGTCTAATGAAAAAATGAACAAGTGTTTGTGAAGGTTCTAGAGTGTTTTGAATAGTCACCAAAATATAATTTTCTATCCAATCATCTACTGTCAAGAAGTAGAAACAATGTAAATTTTATTACTTACAGAATTTCGGCATTGAAAAATACATCTGTGGATATACAATGATTGAAAGTAGAAACAACAGTGAGAGGATTTGTGGATCAACTGGACGTAGTTGGTTAAGATCTCTGCTGATCATTGGTGGAAGAAAAAATCTAGTGTTGTCAGAAGACAAAAACAGAATAACTATAACCCCTTCAATTATAATACATACTAGATTCATATTTTATTATATTAATATTCATTCTCCATGTTTGATGTTCACGGACGATTTGAAACTATATTATGAAATTAGATCACAGGACAACTGTTTTCAAATTCAGCTGGCGCTGGACCATGTTTCTAGTTGGTGTAAAGAAAATTATTTTAGTTTGAATTTGCCAAAGTGTAATGTTGTCTCTTTCACAAAACCGTGTGATTATAGCGTTGGTGGTCAGGTTCTTCTCATTCTGATAAGGTGAGAAATTTTGGTGTAGTCTTCGATCAGAAGCTTTCGTTGATTCCATACATCATCCAACCTATTTCATCTGTCTCGAAAATATATGAATTCGTTAATACGCAATGGCAAATATTTCAATAATTCCTCAACATTCATAGGACTATTTAATACCCTAATCCGTATCAAGTTGATGTATGGCAGCATTAACTGGCATCCCATTCACACTTGCCATCAACGCCATCTTGAGGCCATTCAGAGTAGGTTTTCGAAATTCTTAGTTTGGAGGGAGGGTAATTTTTTTGAAATATTTGAATTCATATGTCAAAAATGACATTTGCGAATTCTAAGATTATAATTAATTTCTTCTATTAGAGAAACTTTTTCATTAATTTATATTCTATTCATACACATAATAATAATATATAAATTACGGTTTAAACTCTACAGATGTATCTATAGACTATCTATAGATGTTTACTATATGTTAACGAAAATGAAGATATATATTAAATTGAATAGTTATCATGAGCATTCAACATGTAACAGAGATGTGCTACTTATTCCTCAGCATAAAAGAGCTGAATTTGAACAGCCATTCATTATCAGAGTATTGAAATTTTTAACCATTTACCGGCAAATTTGAAATAACTGATAGCTCATTTGTCTAAGAAGAGAGTTAAGTCATTGATGTTAACAAATGCATACCATAGTGCGGCAGAGTACTTCGATGATTCGAATGTAGACAATAATTTATGAATCAATTTTTTGTATCATTTGTTAATTTTTTTACCACGAATGTCCCTCACCATGTCAAATTGTCTCAAATGTTCTATATTTCCGAGGTAATTTTTTTTTCAAATATAGTTGTATATTATTGTGAATATAAACTGAACCAATAGTTCTGTTTGAACCAATATTTTTATTACTTCGAAGGCTGAATGGAAGATCAGACTCAAAACTGAATTGAGTCCTTTTGAGAGCATTCTTCTTAGTTGTAATTATTGTATCAATTGAATGAATGTGATTTTACAATGTAAGGAATGTTTCTCAATAAATTTTATTATTATTACTATAAATAGTTGTTTAATATTGATGCTTTATATTTTTGATTTCAAAAGAATTATTTAAAGACAACCTCGAATATTAATTGGGGATACCAAAAGTGGGTTTTCAAATGGAATGTTATATATATGAATTTTGAAAATTCATCTTATTCAGCCAGAGAAATAAGTAAATTTGTACTGGTTTGATATAAATTTAATGGACGATGAATCAACTATGTGATTGTTCATATTTAAATGAGAGAAGATGAAAAATACTTGTTTAAAAATCACTAACTGAACAATTCTTTATTCTACTAGTTTTCGCCTTTTACCTCTCATTTAAGGTTTAATATCTTCACAATATCAACTCTTCAAAATACAAGATGATAAGTAATTTGCAAACGAGATTTCTATCGAATCATTTTTAAATTTGAAATTCTGTTTCTGCAAACAATTCAGCAAATAGGACTCTACAAAATTCATTGCATGTGAAATAATGACATATAAAATTAAATTAAACTCTTGGCTTAATGTTTCACGATTATATTTAACAACATGAATTTTTCAACATGTTTCGAACGTGTGCTCATTTTCAAGACTTCATTTTCAAAATGACTCACGCTCAACAAATTCATGTTCAAGAAGTTTAATTTAATTTAATATTTAATTGTGTTTCATCAAGAGTTTAGCGAGAATTCAATCTCAGTCATTAGAAATAATGACACTCGAAAGTAAAATGTCTTGACGTGTGCTCCAATTTGAGGTTGAATCCTTAAGAAATGAAAACATATGAAGAATCAAAAACTGAAGGGCATAAAGTGAATTCTAAAACTTTTGTTTTATCTGAAACATAAAGAAGCGAAATATCTAATCACAAAAGAATTTAATATTGTTTTTACAAATTGAAATCGTACGTATAATATTTCAGGCAACAAAAAAAACTAGACCGAAGGAATAGATTTTTGAAAAATAAGTACTGGTATTTCTAATATCCTCAGAATATTGGCTTCAATATCCCAATTCTGTTCGAGTCTGACAACATATAGACCAAAATTCTATAGCTGAAGATCATAAAAAAGTTTAATTACGGAATATAAAGCGAGAATAACGGAGTCTCTTGAAGCGTGACCTGAGAAAATTCAATAGATAGGTAGAACTCGTAGATTTTATCAGACTACATTCTGAATTCTCTCAGCTAAAAAATATTGGAGGAAATGCTTTTCCATGCCATAAAAGTAAAGAGGCAATGGCATGTAACATATGTGGCATAGTTATTTTCAGCAGTCTAATAATAGAAAATCATTCACAGGTGGAAAATGTATATGACAGACACAAAGTTTAAATGATGAAACGTCTTATGTCTTTTCCTCAAAACACATTTGTTCAGTTCAAAAACGTGAAAAGAATACATCACTACGTATCTTTATTATCATACTTTCAACATTAATTTGATTTATTCTTTTGCACTATTTACTTTTAATCGTCCTTGTTTTCAGTACCTAATCAGAATATTCTAATGAACGTCATAAAATTGTACGCTCTAGTATCATTGTCTAAGTGAAATATGAGTCACTTTAGAATGATTCAAATACTTGAATTTGATATCCACTTTTATTGTCATAACGTGACAAGTTTCTTCGGTATAACCGACTTCTTCAGTGATTCAACAAGAAATCTAACGACAAGTATTTATAAACCACAAGAAAATTGATAAGAAGAGTAACCATATTGTTATTTTCAAAGGACATTGATACTAAATAAAGTTCTCTACCTGAAAAGGGTCAATCGAATTATTCGAATCCGATTGCTCATAAAGCAAATTCTCAGAAGTTTTTGTGTCTATTGATTTCTGCTATTTCCCATGAATCTTATTGTCTCCTTCTCTGAATATTGTGTGAAATTTTGAAATTTGAATCGAAAGTATGATTTTCTTTTAACTACTCTTTGGAATAATTAAAGTTACCTTTATTATATGTATAACTGTATTCGAGTTTCTTAATTCTATTACTATAGTAATATAATAAAAATTATAGACCTATTCCACTGTTATCAAACAGAAACCATCTTACACATAGGCCATATGTGTAAGATGTTTCAGTCTATAATCACCAAAAATCTGTTTTTTCAAATTGAAAACTATCTAACTCCATGTCAACATGGATTTTTCTCTAGTCGGTCTGTTGTACCAAACTTGCTGCCTTTCGTGCACTGAATATTATTATCATTATTATTATTAAATATAATTAAAGGCAGGGGTCTGAAAACCCATAAGCCCATTAACACTTTTTACAGAATACTGCAATGTGAGGATAATATATTAGATAAACATTTGAGAAAAGAAAAAAATAATAATAACAAGAGGAAAAGAAATAGTGATCAGTACACATCGACAATGAAAATATATGACAAAAACAATTTCTCAAAATGAGAACAAAAATTCATCTACCACCCTCTTGAACAATTTTATAATTAATCTCGATATTTCTCTTGATATTGAGGAATATCGAGGAAGGAGCATCTGTAGGTGTTGCACACAGTGTCTTCTCAAAGACTTTCGATAGGGTCCATCACCCTATACTCAACAAAACCAGAAAATTAAGGGTGCTCGAAATCTCCTGAGTATTCTTGTTTCATATTTGAGCTATTGAAGACAGTATGTGCTTGTGAATGGTTCCAGATCAAATTCCTTACCGGTGATATCTGGTGTACCGCAGGGTTCACATCTTGATCCACTTCTTCTTGTTATATTAATGAATGATATAAGCGAACGTTTTAGATATACCGATATAGATCTTTATGCGGATGATCTCAGAATATCGAAGCAGATAAAATCCTTCAAGGATTATTCTCTTTTACAGTCCGATCTCAATGTATTCTCTGACTATTGCAAACTCAATAAGTTGCAGGTGAACTTGAACAAATGCCATCATATTCTCTTCTCCAGGAGTAAAAGTCCTATCTCTTCCAATTTGACATTGTCAGGTCAATGTTTGACTGAAGTCAATTCAGTGAATGATTTGGGTGTTAAGCTTGATAAGAAATTAACCTTTGAATTGCATGTTGAAGATGTCCAACATGCTTGTGAAAATGTGGGTTTCATATTACGAATGACTAGGCCTTATGGTTGACGTGAGTCTGTTATTGCTTTGTATAATTCTATTGTGAGATCCAAGTTAGAGTACGCTTCAGTCGTCTGGAATCCAAATTATGGTAAATATACGAATAGATTAGAAAATGTTCAACGGAAGTTCATTAATGCTCTTAATTTCCGTTTTAACAGGTAACGTCATGGATTCTCATATGAAAGTAATGTGAAATTTTATAGGTTGCAATGTTAGTTTGAGGTGTGAGTACTTCGATATATTTGTCTCCTACAAAATACTTAATGGCTTAATGATTCTGCTGCATGTACGAGCCTTATAAACTTATTTGTTCTCCACATATAGTTAGAAATCGTACAATTCTGGTTGTAGGGCACAGCAAAACAAATTATATGTTGAATTCACCCATTCATTGATCTTTTAAAATGGTAAACTTGATCAGTATATAGATCAACTTGGATATTTTCTCTCCGTATTTTATAACTTATAAGAGACTTTCGGAAAAGAGATTATTTAAAGCACGATAATAGAAAAAATGTCAGTTTTTATGGCGTTATCCTTTCATGATGTTTTTTCTAAACTTTTTCAGTAGAATTAGTTATTTTTTCATTTTTGGGGATGAATAGATTTAACCAAACCATCGAACATTTTATTTCGATGAGATGTATAAAAAATGGGGTAACACCCTGAAACAATTGTCAAGTATTTATTATGAATTTTGTGGAACCAAGAAAACTATTCTTATTTAATATAAAGTAAGTTTATCTATGGAAGCTTCAGGTGGATCCATATTTTCATTTATCGGCCCGCTCTTGGTGAATAAATATTTTATCGATCTGGTCGTATAGGTGTATCTATATTTTGTTAGATCGGCCCCCTCACTAGTATCACAAATAATATAATAAGTGATAGACTACTGATTGCTTTAAACCTATGTAAACCATGTTTCAATTTGGTTACAGTAATTGGATAATATCAAATCGAGCCGATCAAAACAATGTCACCCGAATTCAAGATGAAAGATTGGGGTTGAATCAAATGGGAGCAAATGACACCAAATTCGGTCAGGATATCACGTTTTCGTGCTGTCGATTGACCTTTGTGCATACTAATTTGAATTGAGTTAAATCCGATCGGAGCCGTATTTATATTAGCCGTAAGCTTTCGAGTCATAGAAACGTCATGCATAGAATACTATAGGGCCAGCTCCGAAGTTAACTACATGAAATGGCAACTATCCTTGCACCTCACATAAAACAATGTTTCATCGTGATCATAGGTGGCACTAATAGTATGTTTGATATTTTTAGAGCAAAAGTTTTCCAATATTAGTTGAATATGGAAATATTAACAGTTTGAATGAGGCGAACTGAATAAATTTTATTAAAAATATTCGAGGTTGTGCTCAGGAAAACGTTTGGAATTGATGATTGATATTGTTTAGGTTGCAGTTCCTTACTAAAATATACTGTCTTTTGTATCACAAGTTCACATCTTATACAACATTTTATATAGAGGCTGGCGAGTCCAAGCCAGAAATAAACCCTTAGTAAAACATTTTATATAAGTATATGAAATATACGTTATTTAAATGTATTCCACCTTACCATATATTATATTTCTCATGTCAATATTCCTTTCAAGTTTTCAATTTTCGCATCATTCATTTGGTTCATAAATACGAAATGTTTATAATTATAATATCGCTAACTTCAATTTTGAAATCTGGATCCATATGAACATAGACCACAAACAAATTTTTGAGTACAAAGGACTGCTAACCTCAATTCTGAAATCTGGATTCTGAGTTTGAAATCTGTATTTTGAGTACAAATGGCATCGCTAACCTCAATTTTGAAATCTGGATTCCGACTTTCAAATCTGGATTCTGGAAATCTGGATTTTGAGTACAAACGACATCGCTAACCTCAATTTTAAAATCTGTATTCATATGAACATAGACCACAAAAATTTTTTTAGTACAAAGGAATGCTAACCTCAATTTTGAAATCTGGATTCTGAGTTTGAAATCTAAATTTTGAGTACAAACGACATCGCAAACCTCAATTTTGAAATCTGGATTCATATAATCATAGACCATAAAAAGTTTTGAGTACAATGGACTGCTTAACTCAATTTTGAAAACTGGATTCTGAGTTTGAAATCTGGAAACTGGATTTTGAGTACAAACGACATCGCTAACCTCAATTTTGAAATCTGGATTCATATGAACATGGGCCATAAAAAAATTCTGAGTACAAAAGACTGCTAACCTTAATTTTTGAATCTAGATTCTGAGTTTGAAATCTGGATTCTGGAAATCTCGAATATGAGTACAAACGACATCGCAAACCCCAATTTTGGAATTTGGATTCATATGAACAAAGACCACAAAAAAATTTTTAAGTACAAACGACTGCTAAAGGAACCGCCGAGTAACTTATTTGAAATAATTTGTAGAGTGGAAGGTTTTTAGAGATGGAAATTTTTGAAAAATTGAAAATAGCAAGATTTAAGAGACCTCGAAGAGAGAAGAAGTAATAAAGGTAACCCATACTCAATTATCCGCAAAAAAAATATTATATCTAATAATTATTAAGAATCATTTCAAAGGAATATGTAACAATACATACAATAAAATAATTATTCTAAGAATTATATTTAATGCAGGCAAACTAAAATTAAGTAAAAGAAGAAACTTACGTTGAAAACCTACACATTTGTGTAGGTTTTCAACGTAAGTTTCTTCTTTTACTTAATTTTAGTTTGCCTGCATTAAATATAATTCTTAGAATAATTATTTTATTGTTAAGATTATCTGGGTAGTTCCAGAAGCTATAAAAGTCTCATAATAGCCGGACGGTATTTCATTGTCGTCTGCAACGTTGTGTTGACTCTTCCCAAATGTTTTGGGTGTATAAAACGTGTACGAAACTGTGTTTCGTGTTTTATATATTAATTTTTTATATATCTCTTCAAGTACTTTCATCTTTAACTTGAACTACGCCGTTCTGACGATAGGCAATAACCTTGAAACATATGTAAACGGCTGTTATATAAAAAAAAAAATGTGTAGGTTTTCAACGTAAGTTTCTTCTTTTACTTAACAATACATACCATAACTTCTGTAATACAGTACGTTTTATTTGATAACCTTCGAATCGAATCAATCGAGGACGCAATATTGAGTTATAAAAAATTTATTATCTTTGAGTGCCATAATTTTGTCGATTTATCGTTTCAGTAGATTACAAAAACAACATTCACAGGATTGTCTCGTCCTGTATTTCGTGTTGGCGTTTACGCTTCGTTTTTTGACTATTTGTCATTCGAATGAACGAAGCTTTCGAAATTTGTCGAACCCATTCCACTTTTCCGATAGATGAGTTATATTTCGAGTTGATGAAATGCCATGAAATACGTAATATTTCGTATATTTATCGTTGGCACGGACACATTTCAGTTTGGACGTGTTATATCGGCCATGTTTTGTGTTGATTTTATTCCGTTGTTTTTTGATTCGTATATTAGGCTGAATATTTCACTAAAACGGTGCAGTAAAAATGAAGTCCTGTCAAAATAGACATTCGGAATAAATTGCAAAAGGCTGGATTAAGGGATAGGTGTTCATGCTGTCATTATGAATGATATATTAACATCACTTTTGATTGGACTTTCGCAATACACGAATTAAAAATTAACACACTCAACTTAAATTTCACTGAATATATTAAAAACTCTTCATATGTTTCGGGTGGTTAACCCAGTATCGAGAGTATACAATATACTGAATTTCAAAATGTACAACTTCCACTTATATATCCTAAACCACAGAGTTTAACACTGATTTCACGAAAAAATCAACTTGGTCATCAAAAATAGGTAAATTTTTTTTTTAGGTATCGAAATTTCCAAGATTTCAGGGTACATTATCTTTTGTCCTTATTACCTGGGTGTACTATTTCGGTTTTCCTGGGATCTAAGATATGATTATGTTCAAAAACAATAATAATGATATTTATTTTAGCAATAGCTATTACAAAATCATATTTAGGTCAAAATATATTATTCACAATTATAATGTTTGAAACGAACTTAGCTAATTTAGGCTTGAATAATTCATTAAGGTAACTAATTTTTATATTGAGCTAGGCAATGCATTAGATGCGTTGAATCCTTCATAAAATATACTACTCCTATGTTTGGAAAGCTTACAAACTTGCATGTAGAAATTGTCAGCATTTCTTGTATTTTAATTGTGCACATCAATGACACATACTTCATTTTTCATTGTTCTATATGGGATTAAATTGTGTATAACTTTAAATATAAGTTATTAAAAAAAAGTTGCGTATTATGGCTCGATATCATTCGTCGTTGGCGGTAACGTTTCTTCCACGGTCGTCTTTGAAGAAAATGGACCGATGATGCCATCAGCCCATAAACCACACCAAACTGTCGTTTTTTCGGGATGCATCGGTAATTTTTGTTTGGCATGTAGCTGTTTATCACTCCAGATGCGACAGTTTTGTTCATTTACATATTCGTTAAGCCAGAAATAACACTCATCGCTAGAGACACTTTTTCAATAAAACAGTGGATTTTCATTAAGCTGCTCTAAGACCCATTCACCAAAAATTAGACGTTGTGGTAGGTCATTCGGCTTCATTTCTTGTAGAAGTTGAATTTAATAGGGTTTCAAACCCAAATCAACACGTAAAATTTTCCAGGTGGTTGAGAAACACATGCCCAATTGCTGAGAACTGCGACGAATTGACATTTAACGATCCTCATTAACACTGTACGCTACGGCTGCAATATTCTCTTCAGTACACATTGTACGCATGCGAGACAATGGTCCAATGAAAGTAAACTTGGTGCGAAATTTGGTGATTGGTTATTGTTGATTCGCCAGGTCGATTATGACGACCATAATTCGGTCGTACGAAACGATACACATTTTTCACAGAGCACGAATTTTGATAGTTAAATTTCAACAATTTGCAATCGTTGCTCATTTGTAGGTCTTTCCATGATAAAATGGCAGAGTATACTGAAAACTTTTCACGTTCACAGATGACGTTTGAATGCCACTACCAACCAGTGCCGCTAACCTGAAAAACTTAACTCTTAAAAATCACCCGTTATTATATAATTATAATTGACGTCTTTATGAGCATTGGCATCAGGTGTTATGACGGACCCAAGGTGTTTGCAGCTTTCTACCTCAGACAGCAATATACCGTTATAATGGGTGTTTTTTTAGAGGTATAGAACTTTAAGTTGGCATTACTGTTGAAGATGGCGACCGATTTAACAGCTGAGGAGTGATTTATTCTCAGTTTGGTTTAGCAATTCATCACGAATAGACTCACGCCTGAACAATGCTTGCAAATAGTGCAATTTTATTTCGAAAATAATGGTTCTGTGCGGAATACGTATCGCGCAAATTTTGTTTAGCGATGAAGCGCACTTCTGGTTGAACGGCTACGTCAACAAACAAAACTGCCGCATTTGGAGTGAAGATAATCCTCAAGTGTATGTCAAAACATCGTTACATCCAGAAAAACTGACTGTTTGGTGCGCTTTATGGGCTGGTGGAATCATTGGTCCGTACTTCTTCAAAAACGATGTTGGCCAGAACGTTACAGTCAATGGTGATCGGTATAGAGCCATGATTGCTAACTTTTTCATTCCTGAATTGAACAACTATGATGTCCAAGAGCTGTGGTTTTAACATGACGGCGCAACATGTCACACAGCTGGTGCCACAATCGTATTGAAAGACACGTTTGGTGACCGCCTAGTTTCACGTTGTGGACCTGTGAATTGGCCTCCAAGATCTTGTGATTTAACACCGCTAAACTACTTTCTGTGGAGCTATGTAAAGTCATTGGTCTATGCGGATAAGCCACAAACGCTTGACCATTTGGAAGACAATATTCGCCGTGTTATTGCCGATATACGGCCACAAATGTTGGAAAAAGTCATCGAAAATTGGACGTCCAGATTGGACTACATATGAGCCAGCCATGGCGGTCATATGCCAGAAATCATATTTAAAATATAATGCCACAAGATTATCTTCGTAATAAAAAAAATTCTTGTCAATCGAATGATCCATCGTTGTTTTATTGCAATTTAAAATTCTAGACCTCTAAAAAAACACCCTTTACATATGTCGATACCTACCTCAGTTGTTGTTTAAAAATTCGACTCTATGTATTGTTTCGTACTGCGACTGATACGAAGTCCGCGCATTTCTATTTTCTCTACGCATTTGTTGAGAGATTCTTGAAGACCAATAGAGGATTTGCTCAGTGACTCAATATGTGCTTTCTTATGCATTAAAAAAGGGAAACAGATGTATCGGTTGATAATATTCTATTCGCTTAAGAAGCGTGATGTTCGACATGCGTGAGAAGCATGTTTTCCTCATTTTGCCCCCTCACGATGAGTGGAGTCATCAATCCCGATAATGCAAACAACATTTCTCATTTTCAATTTTCCGCTTCTGTAATATTTGGAGCCGATCTCATTTCTCATTCTCGATACGACGAGCTGATATGCATAAAATAAAATTTTCATCAAAACGTATCCAATTCTTGAATTGAATCGAATATTTCGTTCAGGAACAATGGAGAACTGATGGAGCTCTGAGAACATTAAACTGGAAAATGAAAATATAGATAAGGCCCGAAAAACCTGAACGTCAGAGTTTGACAGAAATATTCTCGAAGGAAAATTATATATTTTGGTCACAGAAAATATACTGAATTAATTTTGAATGAGTCAATGAATTTTTTTCACTGGATTCTGACCTTCACTTCATCCAGTGATATTTATAATAACAATAATAACTTTATTCTCAACAGGTATAACACCCAATTACAGAAAATAATAACAATGTTGAATACATATCTAAATAATCAGAAACAAACATCTAACTAAATAATTTAAAGAGAGATTCAACAAAGAGCTCAATCTAATCTGAAAAAAATAGTCACTTATAATTACATTATAGCATTCAATGAAATGTTACAAAGAACTCAATCTGAATCAATTCATTTTAGTCAATTTTCGTTGTTCATATAACTTTTGATAATAAATTCTATGGAGTTAAAGTGAATGTAACAATTATTGGCAACTCTATTGAATGTAGACTCCATAAACCAAATGGGGATTGTATTAGGGAGTTTGTCCTCGGAGTCTCTAGGTGGAATAATTCTGTTTTCCGAGAATTTTGCCTAGGAACACGAAATTTCAGAGCGGTCAAGAGAGGAGGACAATGAATACTATTGTGCAGTAATTGGTACAAAAATTTGAGTGATAAAGTTTCTCTCCTGCTCTGCAATGAGATAAAACTAAATCGACCCAATAATTCGTAATGATTGACTCCTCTCTCTGTGGATAAACTTTTTCCTCCGTCCAAACTAAGAATTTCAAGAACCTTCTCTGAATTACCTCAAGATGGCGTTGATGGCAAATGTAAATGGGATGCCAGATCGTGCTGCCATACTCCAACTTGCTACGTATTAGGATATTAAATAGTACTAAGAATGTTTACAAATTATTGAAATGTTTGCCATTGCGTATAACGAATCCATATATTTTCGCAGCAGATGAAATAAGTTGGGTGATGTGTGGGACAAAGGAAAGCTTCTGGTCGAAGACTACACCAAGATCTCTCGCCTTATCTGAACGAGAGAGAACCTGACCACCGACGCTAAGATCACAATCACTTCGGTCTCTTTTCCTTGTAAAAGACACAACAATACACTTCGACACATTCAAAATCAAATAATTGTCCTCACGCCAACTAGCAACATGGTCCTGCGCGAGCTGAAGTTGAAAACAGTTGTTCTGTGATCTAACTTCATTATAAAGTTTCAAATCGTCTGCGAACATCAAATGTGGAGAATGAATATTATCCATCAGATCATTTACGAACAGAATGATTAACAGTGGTCCAAGAGTAGACTATTGAGGTATTCCAGAGGTAGTTATGAACTCAGACGACTGTATAGCCCCCAGCTGTACGAATTGACGTCGGTCAACCAGGTAAGAAAGAAACAAGTTCGTAAGGCTATTAGAGAATCCAAATTTGTTGCGTAATTTCTGTACCAGGTGCGCATGAGCAACTTTATCAAATGCTTTCTGAAGATTATTATTGAAGATCTTTTTATCAACTTGACCGGTGGAGTCCAGTA